>OW679195.1:22720382-22807461 GCA_940337035.1 Agriotes lineatus | reverse complement strand
ATGCTTGACAGGGTTGTGCAAGGAGTACCAAGCGGCCTAAATGAAGAAAGCACCAGACAACCATCATGGTCATGAATTCCGGACTTTTTCTATCCCCCCAGAGTTCTATGATCAGCCAATATGGCGCTTCTATGAGATGCCATAGTATACCAAGAATTATTGCCTAAAAGTATTTCATTCAACAACGTAAACGAAGAAATTGCAGCCTCAAGAGGATTGCAAGAGGGTTTAAGCAAAAAATTAAAGAATTGGAGAAATCCTGCTGTTAGCAAGATAAAAGACAAAACCATAAAAGAATAACTGTCACGAACTTATACGCAAAAACTGATAAAATGTTTGAACTGGTTTAATTATTTCTTGTATAATTCTTATCAATTTGTAATTCCATCTCTGCATGCGGCATTTACTGAGTGGTTCTCCAATCTGTCTTAATCGGAGTGATAATAAATGCTTCGATCTGTTAAAATATGTTGGTCGATTCCACGCCGAACATCACGTCATAATTCCTGAATTTCGGCCGTGCCGACGAACATCTTCGAGGATATCTCGTGCTCCAAGTCTGGAGGAAGCTCTCTCATCCCATAGGTAGCCCTCTCAACTTCACTATTTCAAGCTGCATGCTTGATGTGTCTTCAAATGCGAGTTTCTAACATCTTGAGACAACTATATTCCTTTTATAGATAGCTCCTACAAAGGTTGTAGTTCGTGTTTCTTTCCAAGTAGTAGCTAAAACTACCCTACATGTATAACTAGAAGTAAATCTAAAATTATTAGTATATATTGTGTATAATTGGAGTATTCGTTTTACGGACACTAGCCCGAGCTTTCTTCTATCTTACGTAGGGCCTCGATTATTGCTAACATTCCTAATAAGTTTGATAAAGTATAGTTTGCAACTGCGACATTATTGTGTGCCACTGCATACAGGTGATCTTAAGAGTGAGTCAAGCGTTGATAGTTGGAGGCCCAAAGTAAATTACAGCTTAACCAATTTCAATAAACCCTGTCAGGTCATTTTGTATTTTAATTAGCCACCTAGGCTTTAGGGCAGCGTGCCCGTATGTTAAACCCTTTTAGTTACTTATTTGGCTTCATCGCCTAATTCCATAATAATGATTTTGCACATATTTGGCCTCAAGCGCAGTATTTCTCGTCATCTGGGGCACCCCTTTGTTGGTACTTTGACAGCTGTGTGTTAACGCTCGCAGGATTTTCTAACCTTCTAGAAATTACGCTGTTGGTGCGACTGCGAAGCCTCGCGCTCTCTTTGTCACCGGATCGTATTTGTTTTATTGGGCGCATCGCCATTGGCTGTCGAGAGTCACGTGGTAACGCCGTTTTGGCTCACGCCACTTCGGGCGTCGTAACGCTTCTTGCTCAGCAGTTCAACTCAGGCCATTGATCAAGGAGGTCGGCAGGAAGCTTTTGTGTGTGACGCACGTGCCGTTTTGTGAGCGCGTTTTCCTTGGCGTTGTTGTTGGGGGCTACGTCCGGCCATGTCGTGAAAAGAAGTGGTTCTTTCATTCCTACAAGTTGTTGGGGACTCGCTGCAGGACGTGAATAATGCTTATACGTTTCTGGTACACCAATCCCACGTGAGTGACTACATTTAAATAACACGCCATTATTCGGCGGAGTCTTTGCCCAAGGAGATGTGCTTGCAAATGCAGGCGTTGCTGACTGCCACCCGCACTGCTCAGGAGAAGCCCAGAATAAATACCAGGTACCATTTAAAAAGATTATGTAACTTAGTGACGCCTTTTACTCGAATGTGCCGTGTAAGCGATCGACTTTGATCGCATTCATTCAGTAGTACATCCTTAGTTTGTAACTGTGCAAACATTGACTTTCGCTGCGTTGCTAATTTTAGGCTTTTCGAACGCTTTCTTAATATTCTATTTGGATATTGTTTTTGTGTGTAAAATTTGTACGCTTTAGTTATAGTGCGATTACCTCCAGCTGGGGTCTACGTTAAGCCCTAGGTTTAGTATGGTGACCCATTCGTTGCCTGATCCTGTATAACGTCATTCAATAGACAATTCTGCGAGTGCGGGGCTTATTACTGTGTACAACCCCTGCATGCTTTACTTTTTCAGAATAAACAGCTAGTGTCACGATTAGATGTACGACGACCTCTGAATAGTGGAGTGTGCAGGTAAGTGGAGCAGCCGCCCCCGCAGTGGCAGCACAAACCCGAACTAACGATTCAAACCTCAAATTATCGATGTTGTCATCCGAGTTCGATACTTCTCGAGTACCCTTATCAAGTAGTAACTAGCGTACTTGTTGCCTCGTCTAACCGCCCAAGCCCGGTTATCCGAGCCCATTTAAAGTCAGGTTTGGTGGCGCCCTCATAATTTTGACGTAACCTATATATATATGCCTCAACACGCTTGCCCAGAACGTATCGTGTGACTCACGCCCGATTCCCTGAGCGTTCCAGCCGTGGCCTTTAGCCTGTTTTTAGCAAATCTCAGGGCAAGTGTGCCAGTTTTCCAGTACTGATTCCGTGGTGCGATGCTCACCTTGGGTGGGTGTCGTAAAGTTGTTTTAATACCGTAACAACCCCTTTTACATAGATCGTTCATTTCTGGATTAGGGAATGTCAATCATGCCTGGCGGCGAGTATCAAATCCAGTGGGGTCCGTGTAATAATAATTACTACTTTCGATTTCACTCTTGAATTGATTTCGATAGAAGCACCCACGTTTTCATAATAGAACTACGCTTTTGTGTTATGTTATTTTGCGTTTGTAGCACACTTGTTGTGGAACTATTTAGCTTTCGATTAGTTTGTGAAAAACTCTGCCCAGTTATTCGTTTACACGCCCAAGAGGGCAATAACGAAGTCGGCGAGCTGCCATTTTTTTTATTGTTCAAGCCAGCTTGTGGCTTCCGATTCCCGAGTTACTGCGTAGGTAGCCCGGCCATTCAAAATTCATGCGGGAAATTAGTGAGTCGTGTAATACAGTAACCTAATATCACAATATTACGTTTTTTACTACAGTCAAACGCCGGATTACATAAAAGGGTTCCATAATAAAATTATCAATCTACGGATTGTACTGTCGGACCAATAGTGCCCTTTAGTTGGACTATCCTCTGTTTCATGTATAGTGAAATTTTCCGCTCCTCCATTTTCTCCTGCACACGCAGCCAGAAACCAATTGTCATTTTCCCCGCTTGTTTCATTGCAACATATTTTGAGTTGGACCCCTTCTCCGAGTGCAAACGCTTCCAGCATAATACTCGTGTGTTCTCAGTTTCTTATCTTGATCTGTGACAACATTTTCCGAGGACAAATAATTCCTGCAATCCACTAATGAAATTGCAATGTATGTTGCACTGAATGTGCGTGAAAGTGTATTTATTTCGGTAATACTATTAAATTTTTCGAGTTGGATTTACTACGCTTAGCTACAGAGAATCGTTAGTACCTTTATGCCCACTATTCATTAAATTATTAGCCTTGCGGCAATTGCTTGTGCACAAATTAGCACATTGTTTGAGGTAGGTTGTTTTATGGTGACGCAGTCACGGATACCATTTAATATTTAAAGCATTCAATATATGTTTTGTCACATTTCACGTTTAGTTTACTGTATTTTTCCATGTTCTTTAAGAATTGTATAGGAGTTAGCGGAAAGAGTGCATATATCATTAAAGGTAAGTCTCAGTGACGAGCGCTGTCGCATTTGAAGCATTGCTTGATCCCTTCTCAGATTCTAGAAAAGCGAATTCAAGTACAGAGTGTGTGGCACCGAGGCAACCATCTTCTGAGTTTTCATCTAGTCCAAATTTATCGATAAATAACCACAACCTATGTCTCGACTGACCGATTAACCGGGGTAAAACGTGTCGCAAGATTAAACATCAACGGCTTGGGGTAATGTAACCAATCAAAGTAATCGTACATAAAATTTGACAACCCTTTGAGGAGCTTGTTGTTCAATTACAGTCAGGTAGTTACTTAACGTCTACCTGTGCGTTTTGTGTTTTAACTACCGTTTGGTCCTATAACACTTGTCCGTCTATAGCCAGCTGGATGTACTTTTGGTTTGATTGCTTGTCGTAAATTATTGTGTTCCATAAAATATACAAAAAATCTGGTTCGCGTGTGCAAATTATAAAAAAATGTGTATTGGCTGCTTGTACAAAGCATTAGATGATACCACTGAGAAGTCATGCATATGAGCAGACAAGGAAACTCACCGCCGAAGTTACACCAAACATACTATTGAAGAACTTGACAGCATCGCACAGCTTTATATACACATCCATTAATTTATAAACTTGCTTGCTGTTTTCATATAAGCCTATAACTCAGCAACTATTGTAATTCTCTGTTAAAAATAAATCTACACGTTTACCTTCTCCGATATCTTCTTGATGTACCCTGAACAACTCAAGATTGTCCAAACGTTTTCCGTTATGTGGTGCTACAGTTGTTGCTGTACACAATAATTTTTTAAAATTCACAATTTCCAAGCAAACGTTTAAACCCATGGCTCTTCTCAAAATTGCATTTGTGAAAAACCATAACATGTATTGAATTGCCATCAAAACGTGGCACACTGTGTAAAATGGCGCGTACAATTTAAATATGAAGATCTTTCCACTGCTTTTTCCTATGGTGCTAAATTACATGAGCATTTCTGCTACCAAAGCCGCAAATGTTGTGCCCAGTACTAGCGACAGCATTAAAATTGATTTCCGTCTCCAGTAGCTTGGATCTAGTAGAGGTATAAAGTCATCGATCTAAAATTGTTAAAAAGTGAGCTAGGAATGAATCAGCCTCAGAATGTAATTTCCAAGCTTGCCTCACTTAAACACTGAACGAAGCTTCGAAACGATGAGTATCGCACAGGTGCCAGAAAAATTCCGCAAATAATAGCTGAAACCACAAGCGTTACGCCAACAATGGTAACGAATGCATCCGACTTTTTCTTCGCTTTCACGGATATCTTATCTTCGGCATACACATCTTCCAGCAATCCTGCGTATGTCAGACAGACTGTGAATTGGAAATTAATAAACTAATTACATCTGAGATCTTATCATTAGGTCACAATCAGATGGATCTTGTGACCAAACTAATATTACTATGATATATTGAAAATGCTACTTATCCATATTAAACTCTTGAAAAGGCTTTCTTAGAGCGTTTTATCAATCAACTTACTTATAAGTATCCCAAAGGCAAAACTGTACAACAAATAAAACAGAGAAGGCTGCAAATAGACTCGTTTTCCAGTTTTTTTAATTTCTAAGGGTAGAATACCGAAAAGACGCAAAATTGCAATAGAAGGGCCAGCAATGTGACAGATTTCTTCTGGGACGGAAACACCTTTCGCTCTAGCCATTTTAGAGTGTTTGCTTTTGATTGATACGTTATGATTACGATACAATAATAATATGGGCATCTAAAAGCATCAAATTTAATGGATTGGCATTAACACCAACCCTCGCTTCCTTTTAAAATATTCATTGCGCATCGATCCCGAGAGGTTCATAAATAAGGTAATGGATTTCATATATTGAAATATGAAATGCTTAAATGTAGATGCATAGGCATGACGCATGAAGTACCTAAATGTAATATTAATCAGCTGCAAATTGTTGTCAGATTACGTAATACAAATATTGTATGTAAAAGATAAAAAACCATGCTGCACGTTGTTATTAATTTTTAGATCTAGTACTTATGTTATTACTTTATCATTGACTGTTCTTACCTTCTTCTTATCGAGTAAGAATTTGATTTCTCGGTTTCGCGCCATCCGCTGAAAATAAACTCGCCTGTTCACAGTTCATTCCTCTTCATTCTAAATCGTTTTCAGCTTATCTTAGCTATTTGCCTTTCTTCTATCATCCTTGTTTGCCATGCTTTACTAGGTAATTTACTGAAATTGAAGTCATTTATTGATTATCGTTATAGGACCAACAGAGTAACATTTTGGATAGATTATAAAGAATAGCACAAGTTTTAGAATTAATGATTAAAATAGGATAATACCAATACTAATGGGTGGTAACCAAAACTACGATTGGAGTAAGTCAAAGATATTCAATACAACAAAATTGAAAAAATAGAAATGCAGAAGATCGATAACAAAGCGGCAATAGTATTTACAGTAATGCTAGGTTTTCAGTCATGAAGAACTGTAATGCGCAGATAAAGATAAAACAGAATTTTAAAAACTGTAATTTAGAGTGGTATTCCATCCACAGAGAACTTTAGTTCAGATAGATATTGAGGTTTATTTGTTCGCTTCTAGGTAGTAATAGAGCACTCTGTGGTTGCATTTCTACCAGTAGAAAGATTTAGAATTATTGAATATAGAGATTGTAGTTTATTTGTTCTAGATGGAATGCTTCAGTGTTGACGTTCATTCGTTCCAGATGGAACTAACGGTATTAGTTGCGAACTTTCCAACTAAGAGGAACTACAATTAATATATAGCCAGAACAGACTTAATTCACAAATCACCAAACATGAAACACTGCCCTTAAGAAAAAAATTGACGCTTAATCGTACCAGATAGAAGGCTTCAAAATTGAGATTTATTTGCTCCTGATGGAAATAGCAGTCTCAAGTGAGAAGTCTGTTACTAGAGAGAACTGAAATTTATAGTGTACCGATCTGGGGTTCCAGTAGTATCAGGAAATGTTAATTATAGGAGATCGCCAGTATAGAGCCTCACAGACCAACTGGAAGGCGATATCCTAGTTAAGGGTGAGAAATTATGCCGGTCTACAGCCTCACAGACCAAGTTTATGGCTTGGAAAGAATACTCTTGCCAGTGTTAAATGAATACAATCGTGGAGATTGATACTGGTTTATTGACTGAAATCTATTTCTTTATATTGATACATTTTTACATTGTAAAATAAATAAACAATGATCCGTTTATCCTAGTAGTTAATCCTAAAATCACCCTAAAAAAATAAAAGCACACAGAAATAAGACGTTCTATAAATACATTATGCTGAGGCTGTTGCAAAATGCGAGATGAGTGGCTTCTAGTGTGCCCATTAAACTGCTGAATTGTAATTTTAGCAAATTCTTGCTAATGGCCTCATGAATTGCTTCAGACCTCTGAATAGAGTTTTAACAAATAAATTAAAAAAAAACTAATGTTTTAACAGAGTTAAACATCTAGCCGCCTCTTGGGGTGAGGTGGCGACCATCACCTGGAATTTCTAGTTGTTCTGTCGCGTGGCGAAGGTACTGATGTTTCACCATCTTGGACTCTGGGTGCGTCGCGTAGTCATCTTGGAACTGCCTCAGGGGCTGCATTTCGAGTACCTCTAGGTATCCTGGTGGGGCCTAAATGCTTCCTTGCTTGTGCTTAATATTTAGAAGCTCGCTGTAGTGGGCTTTAACTGCCGCTATGTAGTTTTCTGCTACTTGGTGAGAATCTAGAACGTTTCTGAATCGGGTTTCTTTTGTTGATTTTTTTTTCAAGGCCGTAATAGCAGTAGCGTTAGTATAATGCCCCACATGATAGATTTCGAAATTTTTATATTAGTCTGATGATGAGTATCAGTGGCCCACTCCCCCAAAATTGCTTCACAATTTACAAATGACGAAACATCAACTAGATGTTGAATGCTGCGGTGCTTGCTGCGATATCTGGATTGCATACCTTACTAGGGATTGCTTTTGATTGATTCGGAGGACTTCCAATTATTTGTCCATGACCTGCAATTTCTTTTTCTTTAGGCCCGCAGACTTTGCTATGGAACTCTAGGTTACCGTTGGAATGCGTTTATAAAGGTTTATAGGGCAATAAACGTGGTCTTGCTAATTTTGGGTCTATGGCGCATATTTTGAACTTCTCGGGCACCATTCCTTCTCGTGATGAGTTTTCTATAGCAACGCATTGTGATAAAATGCCGTTCTGGGTTTTCGCTGCTCTCTTCCGTTTTGCGCTGTGGCTCCGAGCAGTTAAGTTTCCATTTTGGGTCGTCCAGAAGTTGACAGGCTTTTGTTGAAGTCACGCTATGAAGTATTGGGTTAGCCCTCGCTATATTTGGCGAACTATGCTCCTCTGGACCTTCGTCTTCCTACTGGGCTGTACATTGGACGTAGCTGAGGTAATTGGTGCCTGCGAACCCAATGGAGGAGTTGATGTAATGTTGTGTGTTGTTTTCTGCTTTAACGCTATTTGAATTTGATGTACAGTATTCCTGTGTCTCTTTAGTACCTTCAGAATTCCGTGGGTTTTACATTTGCTATCGAACTCTTGCCGTAAATTGTAACTTGCTTAACGATCTTCATGATTACTAGAGAGCGGATATTTAGGTTGTAAAAACCTTAAAATAGGTGCTTATTTTAGGTTAGAAAAATTCATATTTACGTAGCAAAAATGTCAAAATAGGTGCCGATTTTAGAATACAAAAATTTATATATTTTTTAAACAATTTAGAATCAAGTCAAGTTAGGTTCTTAAATTGATTTGTCATAAAAATAAAAAACAATGTGCAGCATAAACAAACCTCAATGCATAATTAAAAAAAACAAGTTGTTTATTATAATAATGAGCATGAACGTTCAGCATCGTATGATGTTATAGGTGCAAACCACAAAGTAAATTCTTAATTGTACTTAAGAGAGGGTAGCCTAGATTTTTATTTAATACAGAATTGAGTTTCTCTAGAGCAATTTTTGCCACATTTCCAGGAGCTTTCTCTAGCGTGACATGCAAATTTTCGATTATTTGCAAAAAGTCTGTAAGAGCTTACTCTATTGTTTCCAGTTTTGTTATAGCATTGACAATATGTTCAAAATGCGATATTATATGTGGTAGATCATACTTAATATTCTATTTTTTATAAGATTCTGAGCATTGCCAATGCATTTGACGTCTTTGAGATCAAAATTAAGAACTACCTAAAAATAAAATAATTCAGTGACCTACACCTATGCACTCCCAGTGGCACTACACAATTTTACTCATACGCTGAAGACACAGGATGAAAATATAAACAGCAGTTTATTGTGCTGCATATGTATAAGGCTTATATTAATTCTGTAAATGCCAACAAAAAGATTAAAAATACTATTCTATACTTAAAAAAAATAAAAACTTATTTTAGGCAGGTAAAACTTTAAATAGGTGCGAAATGCAAAAAATAGGCAGCAAATTGGGCGTTAGGTCTTATAATCTCTAAAATATGTATTTTAGGTGATATCAAATAGGCGTCAAAATGCATAGTTTATATTGAAATGAATTTATACCGTGAGAATAATGTAAGACTGTACATGGCTGAATTATGCCCAATTAGACATATGGCACTTACTTAATGTTACCATGGTGTTTGTAAACAACATAACAACATATTGACTATAGAAACTAATTGAAACGGGATTATTTCATTGTAATTTCAAAACCGATAACTGTACTAGCATAGGTAAATTGATTAATGCTAAAATTAAGTTGTCAATGTATAGTCTTACATTATTCACACTGTATGTACCTAAAAGTGATGTGCCTAAAAAACTCACGAAATGCTAAAAACCTAAAATCCGCTCTCTAATGATTACCCTTTAGGGCCCATTTGAACGGCTAAATTAATACAGTCAATAATTGTCATCCTCGGAGCCTATTGTTAGTTTCCGCATCGCTTTTAATTTATTCTTGGATACACTTAACGTAATATTTGTAAATTTTAAAATACTATAAATGTTAACTTACTCGCAATATTAGTCCAGTATGTGTTTTGAGGTGCACCTGATTTTTTGAATATTTATAGAATAACCAAATATACACTACGATGGCTTTGTATGCAATTTATTATCTGTGTTTATTATGCATTGATATTATTACACCGTCTTGTTGATGTTACATCTTCTACTTGTAGTTTACGAATTCTCTGTGATAATCTGGACACACTTGTCGTAATTAAACGATTTGTTGGTGCCCGCCATTGCTATTAATTAACTTTAATTATCTCCTAAAGGAATTTTAACATTTTTCAAAATTTGGTGAGCTCTTGATGGTCTTTGCACGTGATCATACTGATTATCTTTTGGTTTTCTAGGTTAATTTTCGTGATTTTTCCAGACAGAATTGCGCCTAGCTAAGTGTCCTGGCCCAGCAAACCATCTTTAGTTGTTATTAGGTACTTCTTTTGTGATGAAGTATCCATAGATTTCTGCTCCAAGTATTATGTCGAATAGACCAGGTTTGTTGTAAGTGTAAGGGCCCATTTTGATTTGACTGTTTGTCGCTTTAAACGTTCTATTGAATTCAGACCTGCTTCTTTTTTACTAGCCCCATGGACTTTGAGGGTGGAGCTACCTTCATTTGGTAGTTTTGAAAAGTGACACTACGGAATTATGGATCGGCGCATTCTTCCAACTTAATCAAATGCTTGGAAGTGTTTCTGGCTTTCTGAAGCGGTAGTGAACCACCATTATTTATGAGCCTTGCTTAAACAAATTACATCATTTATTCATAGGCTCCTGTGCATCGACGAGCCTGGTTTAACATCTATAAGCTTAGGACGTTATTTACCTTCATTTTGTTGTATTATTCAAGTGTATTCAGTGTTCATATTAAAACCTCATTATTATTCCCTACTGCTGGTTATTACGTTTTATTTGTTCGTTTTATAGAGTGTAGGTTAGTGTAAGCTAGAAGCCGTAAACGGTAAGTGGGTTTTATATAGACTGTGAGTTCGACTAGTTTTGTAATGATGACTGGTGCCCTTTTCTATTTTACTTCATTTTAATTCATTGAATAACCTTAAGCATCATCCCCTGAACTTTACCGATGATAACAATCGCCGACTTTGAGCTAGTCTGGATTGTGATCGCCTCTTTCTGAAGTAGGCATATAATTACATAAGTAGCAAGACATTATCATTAGTGCTAGAAAATGTAAGGCTGGCTAGTATTTGAGTTAATTTTAGAAGTACTGAAAGATCGATGTGCACGATAAATTTACTAGGGAACCGAGGAATGAATTTGACTTTTGAAGTGCTTATTTGAGATTCTCCATTGCCGACTGTGTAACTTCTGTTCAAATTCTGGTTCGTAGATTTGTTAGTAGTGCTCGTAAGTAGCGTAGAGTTCCCATAGAGGATCTTACTTGAATTAATGTCGCCACTAAAACAGTTTCATCTTCTACTGCATAGTTAGAAGTGATTACTGGTGGCTGTAACGCTCTTATTGGAGTAGCATCAATTCTTCTAATAGCATGGGCAACTGTTCTGAGTGGTGGACCAGGGTGGACCCAACCGAGATGAGTCTCGGCCTTATCGATTTGAGCTAGCGTATTATTGGATTAATTGCAGATAAATAAAATATTATTAAGGGCATACAACAATTTATTTTTATCTATCAATTTACAAGTAACTTTTAATCAACCTAAGATTTGATAACACGAATACGAAAAATAGTTGCGTGTACCCTTATTTAAAAATTAAATTAATAATATATTACAACACTAATTTGACATACCATTGCAATATAACATTGACGTATTTCTAAGTTTGATCATTGAATGAAAAATCCTGAAACATACGTATTAAAAAAAAGTAACTTATTTGAGTTTGTTGTAGTAGATATTGAATGTCGATTTAAAAATTCAATGAGTTACTACATTAAAGTAAAATGCTATAACATTTATCTACTCCTACTGCACATTGGCCATGAATTATGATTCATAATTCACGGTTTGCAGCCAATCATAAAAATCTATTTTCATTATTCAATAGTTTGCAAATTGCAACCAATCAGAAAATTCTATTTTTATTATTCAATAGGTTGTAGCCAATCACAAAATTCATTCTTATTATTAAATGACTTTTGAAGTTAACAGCTGTCACAAATGTCATAATTCTGAAATATGAACACAAGGCTCCTATTGCATAGAAGTAGATAAAATATCGTATTATATTCGCGATTATGGCCATTATTCACTCAGATGACTTGCGCCACGCGCCTTCGGCTTGTGGCGCAAATGTCATCTTCGTGAATAATGGCTGTCATAATCGCTCATATAATAATATACTATTACTGTACAATCTTGCATTAAAATATTTATTGTGATTTATCAAAGAAAATCGTATAAGAATTAAATAAGTTACTTATAGTACTTACTACATTCTATTTAAATGCAAGGCAAACGTTTAGATATTAATTATTAAAAGTATGCCAATAGCAACTTTAAAATGTTTAGGTAGACTAGATATTAATAAAAGTACTAACCAGGGCCAGTTAATTTTATTTATTAAATAAGTAGCCACATTAGATCAACAAGGTTATAAAAACAGGAAGAGTGTTAGCGCTAAACATTCTTGAAAAAACTGGATTGTAAGAATTGTAACGACCTTGCGCTTAGGCCGCTGCAAGCCACCGCCGCCGGCAGACAGCCTTGGGACGAATGTCATTGTTCCGGAGCTTTCGGGAACGCGCTCGAGGTCAATACACGCGACACGTCACTGTTGCCAGAGTGGTCTCGAGGCTTCCAGGAGGGAATTAACCGGCAATATAAATACAAGCCCGCAGGAATAGCGGGCAGTTCACTTTAGACTCGAAGCGCGCGTGATATAAACGAACCCTAGTGAAATAAATAACAGATAAATAACCATATAAATAGTTTGTGTTTAAGTCGTAAATAGCCAAATAAATAATTGATGTTTGATCCAGCGCATATAAATAAATAAATGTATCGTTGTTAGAAATAGTGCCTATAGTTTGTTAGTTTAAGTAATCTGTGTGTTTGCAAATAATAATAATTAATTGTTGTGAATAAATGTTTAATACAGAAGCAGTGAATAATTTTTAAATAGCCCAAACGTTAAAACGTAACAGTATGTTTGACCTGCAGTTTCCCAGTCATTTATAATTTGAATATAAATTTACAAGTTCTGCCAAATCAGCTTAGTATACTTGCAGTTGCTTAATTTTGTCAATACAAATGCAAATAAATCAAAATTCAAATGAAAATATTTATATAACCAGTTTCACTAGTATAAGGAAATACAGTCGCGGCCAAGAAAAACTGGACACTTTTTTTGACCTAACTCTCAAAATCAGAAAACTGGCTTGACACTGACAATTCTAATTAATAAATGTCATCAAAAGTCATTATTCAGATATAAATCAGCGTACATATATCAAACAAGTAGGGACACTCACTGTCGGTTTCTTTGATGTCAAAATTCCTATTTGGATGACCTTGAACGGCTCTCGGGGGGTACTTTCCGATAGTACTAATAGATGGCGCCACTACTTGATCACATCTTGATTGGTAGCAGAGCTAGTAACTGGCTCTGATTGGTAGAATTTTGTGCTGCCATCTGATAGTGAAGTTTAGAAATACCCCCAATTTCAAAAATTGCTCAAATAAAAATAAAAATCGACGTATCCGAGAGTTTTTTCCAAAAGTTGTTTCTTGAATTTTTTACGAATTTATCCGCTACTTTACGAAAGCACTGTACTTCATTTCAATTCAGTTTATTTTTTGTAAATACATCTACATACGCTTTTATATAAATAATTTACTTTAATTTTGGTAAACATGTAGGCACTGTTTTATTAACAATTCAATTTATTTTTTGTACATACATCTACGCTTTTTTATAAAGAATTTAATTTAATTTTGGTAAACATGTATGCACTGTTTTATTAACAATTCAATGTATATTTTGTTAATAGATGTACGCTTTTTTATAAACAATTTAATTTAATTTTTGTAGTTATATGTCTTGCACTTTTTTATATTCAATAATAATCTTAGCACTGTTTGAAGGTTTAGTTACAAATACAGTAGATTTTATTTCTACCCTACACACCCCTGTATCTTCCTTTTCGATTTTCCAACAGATGTAATTTTATTTCAATTATATTAGGGGTAATGCCACCTCGGTGGTTGAGTGGGCTTGTTGTCTGCTTAGCAACCAGGTGGACATGGGTTCAAATCTGGCTGTAGCCGAGAATTTTCTCGGAGCGGCAGTGAATTTGAACTCATTAATTAAGTTAGGTGTAAGTTGCTGTGTGTGTGGTATGTTTGCATGCGGGAGAACGTAGTGTAAGTCGCGTGCGGCGCATTACCTCCGTTGCACTTCCCGCGAGGTATGAAAGGTCCTCGACACCGAAAGGTAAAAGAGGCTATAGGTTATGAATAAATGAATGATACACATAAGTCACTTATTAAATAAAAATTAAAAGAAATAAATTTGGAAGATTAATACAATAAAATTTAGAAAATTTTGAATAAAATTGTTGGTTAAGTTAAAGTGAGTAATAGAAATTAAATTTGAGACAATTTATAATTAATTTTGTTAAGTTATAGCAATTGAGTATGTGACAAATATGGTTACTACTAGAATATAGCATGTAGTAGGTAAAACTCAGAACATTTAATTTTAAAAAAGAGTGCATTAATAATTGTAACTAGCATGTAAGGAATAAGTTATACTAATTACTGCATTTGGTGATTATACGGAGGACGGATCAATCATTTGAAGGGAGTTGCCAGTGTAGCTGATTGATTTGGGTTGGTTACTACAAGGTAGGAGCTGAGAACAATGGGAAATTAGTTTGGATACCATATGTTAGTGGAAACTTACCAGGAGGCTGTTCGATTGACGGTAACGTGCAGGAGCCTGAAGTTTGGACGTGTTCGAGTTGGTTGGAGAGGTATCGAGGTTCGGCTGTTAATGAGCTTAGCTGTGAACGTCAGGAGCAGTGGTGTTAAATGTGAATAACAGTGAAATAAGAGGAAATCAGCTTGGTTTCTAATTAGTCCTATAGAAGCATATTGAATAAATGACAATTAAACACTTGAATTGAATATAACACAGTACTTTCATTTATTGAATTGAGTCTTTGATTTGTAAGTAGAAAGAATATTTGTCATTTTGATTTGACTATTGTTTGATAGTTGTTTCACTTCAAACTGACATTTAGTAGCAGTCAATAGTTGGAAATTCATATAAAATTAGAATAACAAGGAACGGATAACTAGATTGGCGACCCACACCCTATTAAGAGTCTCAAATTGCATTAAGTAATATTAAAGTAAATAGATATAAGATTTCAATGTAGAGAGGTGCAACCATTCCAATATATTATTTAAGGCAGCACCGCTGGGTGTCATCCTTTGCATGTCGTACTTTGTCACGGTCTACACATTAGCTCATAGAATTCCATATGTTTACATGTATTTGTAATTCTGGTTGCTAATTAACTAGAGATTTAAAAAAATGTCGAAAAGACCAAAATTCGAAACCGCATGAAATTAAAAACCTAGATGCTATATTTGTCACAAAAATATACATGTTTTCAGGAAATATGTGCTGCATTGATTGTAACCCTTCAGAAAAAATGTTAAATTTCTTTTCTGCAAATATGTACAATGAGAACGTAGAACAAAATTGCATTATCAGACTGCTAGTGGTAATATGAGTGATACTTTAGAAGTAGCTTTAGAATTATATGATTCCTAAGATTGTAATTTAATAGACTAACAGAAATATAAAGCATGTCCATTGTTAATTATAGTCCTTTTTTTTAGAGTTTAAGTTTAGTTGTTATTATAACCAAATATGGAACTAATGTATAGGAGACTAATAATTATATTTTATAATTTAGTGATCTAAATTTAAAGGATCTGACTCCCAGAATAATATATTTTCGTTGTATTTGTGACTTAAATTCAATCTTTTGTCTGTTTAATAAAATATTGGGTTTTGTTTAAAATTTTTGAATTATTTGGATTTGGCGCCAATTATTACCATTTGACAAATGTTAGAACAGTTTTCGCATAGATTCTAGAATACAAATAAAATCCCTAGAAAAAACACTTCCACTCTAACAATGTTGGCGATGTTTTGCTACATCAGCTACATCTTTGGGCTACAAACTTCTAATACTAGGTACCTATCTGAGCACCCTGGTGCAAAGGCCCCAGACCTACAAGCCGTTCCGCACGAACCTGTATTAATAAATCGGCTATACAAATATGAAGAATAAACTGAGCGAACTCAAAGAGAGTGTGGATAGCGACGGCGACTCCCAGGATAAAGAGGTAGACAACTACAAACGGGTTTTTAAGAGGATTTTGGCAACAATCAGAAAGGTTGAATGGCACATAGATAGGAAAACGTACAGGGATAGTCTAAAAAACAAGGCGAAGTTAAAACAGGCCTTGAGTGTCATCTAGAACGACACCATCGTAGCTTTCGAGGTGACCACTAAGTGGGAAGAAGCTAAACTATACAGAGTGGAGTGCTAGTACAAGTAGAACACATAGCAGAAGAAGCTAAGAAAGAACAGACCAAACCGACCTATGAAAATATGGCAACTAAAAAAAAAGCATGCCCGTTTATTATTTGTTCCACTCCTGTAACTAAAATGCCATTTATGGTATATGTTTCCATGACGCTAAGTAATCTATTAAACACACCTACACAAGCCGTGGGTTCGTGCGTTTTAGTCACGGACTGAACTTTTTAATGGCAAAAATCAAGTTAGTTTTCAAATTTCAACAGTCAACGTTGACGTTTGTCAAGTATAATTTAACCTAACATAATTTTCAAAATCTTAGTGACATAATGTTATATTGTTTAAATTTGTGGTCGTATAGTATGCAACTCGTTCTATAAACTTATTAGTCACTCATTTTATTAAACACTCCCTCCGCTGCGCTTCGCTCGTGATTAATAAAACTCTTGACTAAAATGACGTTTATAAAACTTGATACATAATTAAAATTAAAAATGAAGAAAGAAAACTCAAGTTTTTACTGGAACTGAAAAGCGACCAATTTCCATTAAATTGTTTGACACTGACAGTCGACTTTCTACTTGATCTGATCTTTAAGAATCGATAGCCAACTTCTATCTAAATCTACCGAATTTACGATACTCATTCGTTGCAAACTGTTAATTCTTTTATAACTTATTACCTGATGTATGCGTAATTAGCCGTCAACAAAAGTTGCACGTGAAATAAAATTTGGGGCGTATCCCCGTTAGTAGAGCAGTGGCGCCTTTAGCGTTCTGCACCAAGTAACAATACTGTTTTCTCTTGTGAAACTTGTTTCCCAGTCATCTCATGAGTTTTGTTATTGTCTGATTTCATAACGAGCAGATAGGAATTCCTTAGGCAATGTTTTGAAATCCATTGTTCGTTGCGCTTCTGACCTTCAGTTGCAGTCTCTTTCATTGTATTTTTGTGGATATTATCTTATCAAACTTCTTAAAATTACTGTCTGAGTTAATTTATAAAGCGCAGTGCAGTTTCGCATATTTTGAAGCTAAGTAACATTTTCGGAGATTCGGAGACAAGGTAAGATTAACATCTTGGAGATGAACACCACACACATTTTCCATTGCCTACGAAGTTTTCTATCACAGGTATCCAAAACACCATGGTGAATTTACCCAGTATCTTTCAATCTAGAACGCTAAACAATTCGTGTCACCCTGTATGTTACTATGAAATAGAGAGAGTAAATTTTACGTTTTGAATAAGAATAGTGCTGGCTGTGCACGATCTTAGGTTTAATAAAAGGTACAAATATTTTAATGCAAAAGTGAACGATTTTGTGTGCCCTTATTTTGTTTTGACTATATGCAATAATATTCGTCTGCTCCGGTGAACATAATTACTATGTCTCAGGGGTGCTGGTAAAATTAGAAATACTAGGTAGTGTAAACTAATTTTTAGTAGGTTTAATTTAACTCGGATTTTATTTGTGAACGCAGCAAAACTAAATCTGAAGTAGATAACCTCAAAAACTGACATGAAGCACAAAGCGGTATTCACCCGTAGAAATCTCAGTAATTAATTTAAATCGATGCCAAAATCAGCAAAATACTTCAGGTAAGCAATAACTATTCTTGCATACCAACAGTACTAACGGCTTTTGTTCTCGCGTGACGTACAAGTGACGCCAACATCAATTGTTTTAGCTTGCAAACAAATGGACAGTTTTCTTTTGAATTCCTACAATTTCTGATGACGCCTCGTCGATTTTTGGGTTCTGGGGCTGGATAAACGGGAACTGCGGCAATACGCAATGGAATCTCCAATCTTGCAGGCCCCAGCGAAATAAAAGGGCTCTGGAAGATGAAAGTTGCGCAAAATACCTGGTTTGCAGATTCTTCCAATGCTGATCGCACCTCTCAGGGGACGCCAACGCGTTTTCTTGGTACAAATTACACCACTTGAAAACTGGAAAACTGGTTCCAATTGTGCCCAACACTTTTCTGGTTAAATAAAACCAACGCCTGCACTAAATGAATGTGTTTTTATTAACAAAATCAAACTTTTCTGAGAGCTAACGTACAACAATGTTAACAGCTTAGACAATTTCAAAGCGCTCTCTCTCTGTGGTTGTTAGACAAAATAAGGTCGGGTATATTAGCAACATATCAACACAATTGTTTAAAGTAGATGAGGTTTAATACTTAAAATTAACTTATAGAATAAGGTTTTGATAACATCTTTAATTCTTACAGGCTAAATAAATGTTTTTCTTAGGTTATAATGCACTGCACTTAATACTCTGCCTTTCACTGTGTTTTTAAACGTACTATTATGTTCTGTAGTTTATTATGCACTTAATAATGTCCTTCGTTCTATTTCTTTGCTATTCATAGGTTGCTTTTTTGCAAAATTTCGTGTCGGTTGCTTCTTGCAACGTTTCTAATCCTCGTACTGCATTGCTATACCCTTCAGTTACTTTGCCAGTCTGGTCCTATCTTTCTGACCACTATAATGCTTATAACTTTGTACTTTTGCAAACCATTTCGTACAATAACAAACCTAATACTGCAAACGTTAACGCTACCATCGTCAGATACAATCTAACTACATCCGTACTTCCAAAAGCTCGTCAAATCTGAGCCCAAGAACGTAACCTTTATGAACTAGCTTTTCATGTTACTTTTGCCTCAATTTGTGAAACTCAGCTGCACCCATTAGTGCATTTATGTCAATAAAAGTATGCTAAGCTTGCACTAATTAAAATAATTAGTTTTGTGCTTAGGTTTGATTTTTAATGCATTCTACTACACTTGGCAAGCAGAATTGTAGAGAGCACAAAACCATTGCAATATACAGTCTCAGTATGTATTAAGGTAGCACGCACTATAAGTGTCTCGCGTGTGCAGAAACAAATATGCAAGACAGCTAATTCCAAGTGGCGGAGTTAAAAATAGAACGAAGCGACGAGAGCGTTGTGTCCGAAACACAAAGGACGTGATGCCTGATTTAAAAGTGCCTTATCAAGTGCTGGTGTAGATTTATGTTAGCAAGCAGCCGACGCCCGTTGCATCTCAAACTGAGGTGCACTCTTTAAGAGCGAATCATTATCTTCAAAGCAGCCCTGAGGTGTCATGGTCAACACAGCTGGAATCTGCAATAGAAGCACACAGCGCTGGCCCCGGCTTCTCTGGTGGAAACATTAAAGCCATGTTACTTACCCTAATCAATTACCTCCAGTAAAATTGAGGAAACCGGAAGATTAATAGCGAATGACGCAATCTTGCCATACCTGGGAAAACACGCACCTTGGCGTCTCCACTGAGTCACGCATTCTTCGCTCCCGCCCTCAACGTATGTGTCAGACTAATTCTAGAATTACAACAAGCCCGTTTAAAGAATAGACAGCATCGCCTAGCTTGTATTTGTGTGCGGAATTAAATACATTTCGCACTATCGGTGTTTGACTTTGCTTCGACCGCTGAACACTAGTGCACTATTTAAGGTGCTTTTATGGATGCAGTGTACAGTCTTTTTATATGAATAGAGTGTATTTTTATGTAACAACGCGAGTAGAAACAGCTTTTGCCCGTAGATAATTAAAGTATTGTTGACAGCTTTACTGTATGTTTGGACGTCGTTCATTCTTGTCGTTTTATGTACACGTATTTTTTTATGTAAACTGTTGGGTTTTCATTGCTGGTAGTATTTGCATGCATAATTTCGGCATTTCAGGTGACAACGAGCAAATCCAGAATAATATTAGCTTTGCCTTAGCCGTACCGACAATGTTTTATGTCTCTACGACTGGTTAAGCTACCGAACACAGGGAAATATAAATTAATAGTACAGTAGAATTGTGGGTGAGCCTCCCAGTTTTCCGCTATGTTTGGAAAATTCCTGGTTGCGAGCTCGATTGAACTGTAGTGGACTGTATGGAGTTATTCTTCACTAAATTATACACTCGTTGAAAGCAAAGTAGGTAATTTATTAGCAATAAATTAACACACAAACATTTGAACATTTAAACAAAGAATTAGCCTTTCTCGGAGTGGACTGCTCGCGTCCAGTCTGGTCGACTGTCGGAGGGTAAGTGAAGTGGCGAGGCGAGGCCCGCTCCAAGTTCTGGAATGCGTATAGTAAATACGCAACTGCAAGCGAGGCGGCACAATTTTATGAAACACTTAACAAGAATAGAGGGCTAAGTAAACGTACTGTTACAAACTACTGATCACCCTTGAAGCTTTTTACATGTCGCAAATGTGGATTCCGTCTCCGGCAAATTCCTCGAATGTAATTGCTCGAAAATCAAATTGCTCGAATGTAACTTTTCTCGAAATACAAGTTCCTCGAACCGCAGTTTCTCGAAAATGTTTTGCTCGAATTTATGTGGTCTTAACATCTAGAAATTTATTTCGGCATTAAAGAGGGAGCAGATTTTGAACGAATTACGGATAGAACAATATGTCAGCGGTCAACAACACACCATAAGTCGAAGAATATATCGTGATAGTGCACAGAGACTTTTAAGATTAGTGAATAATTATGGACATGACAGAAATATCTATGATTGTGTCCGTGGAATAGTACATAACTTATCATATTAAAAACATATAATATTTGGTTTTTATAATTTTAACTTAATCACATACCTATACCTATTATTTATTAATAAAGGTTATAATTTGTAATTTGTGTTTTTTTATATTTGATATTAACTGATTCGAGTTAAGGCTATTTCACAACTTTATTTTTTTCGAGAAACAGATAATCGAGAAATTGCTGTTCAACAAACTTGCAATTCGAGCAAAGTCACATTCGAGCAATTGACTTTCGAGCAACTGATTTCGAGCAATTCGTTTTCGAGCAATTGCATTCGAGCAATTTACCTAATAGCAGATTTTAGTGATGTGTGGTGTGTCGTAAGGGTTTAATGACTGGTTTGGGGCTGTTGCTTTCTTACTTCTTAGTAATAGTATCACACACAGTTGTTGCAAGATACAAATTCTCACTGAAGGTATCTAAATGTAATAACGTGTATTTTTTTAGGAAATTTAAATCCACATATTTCCGACCATTATACTCTTGTCGGAAATCTTGTTGTTCTTGTCTGTCACTTGACCTGCAGGAAACAAATAATTAATTATTTAATAATTGCAAATAAAACAAAATCTCAAATTTATACAAGGTGAGCCACGAAATCTATATCCCTTTACTATCTGGTACTTCAGCACACTGTATACAGTCGATGACAACAAATATACTCAATATTTATCTAAAAGTTATTCAAATCGAAGAAAACAACTCTATTTACTGGGAAAAGTACATGCTATCAACTTCTGCTCCAATATCCTGCATCCTGAGGTACCAAGTATTTTGGGTTGACTATTCTTTAAATTTGTTCAAAAATATGTTCTAGATATTTTCTCTTAGTGTGTTAACTGTATCATGTAACTGGATGTGTAACCGCCAGGTAATAATTGGATAATCAAACGACTAACTTGACTTAAAAAACAGACAATTTTCTGCCAATTATTATAACTCGAAATTATACAATTGATATTTATATATTCGCAAAGGTAAAAAATTAAATTTTAAGGAATACAGTAAAGTTCTTTTTATTTAAGAAATCGACGGGAACGCTCAATTTTACAATTTATAATTTGCAAATAGAAATATTAAATATTGCATATTACGTAATAAGAAACAAGCAAGTAGAATTAGTAGTTTATACAACGAGTAGCTAAAGTGCCATTTTTTGCACGCGTGGGAAAGTTTAAAGAATGAGCCGAAGGCAAATTCCTTAAATCGCTTAAGTGCAAAAAATAATCTTTAGATACGAGCTTTATATATAATTTTGTCGACTACCACATATTTATGCTAAATCACAAAAGCTCAACGTCATTTCAAATTGAAAACTTATTAGAAATCATGTAAGGTGTGCTTTCATTGTTTTAAATTGAAAATTGTTATTTAACAAACAAGTGTGTTAATGAGGGGCGATTAATAATGGAGACATATGTTGGCTAGCGCTCACACATTACTTGTTGAAATTATTAATCGCCGCCTAACACACGAGTTACAATATTTTTTCGTTGATCGTATCTTATTAAATTTTAGAAAATCTAATTTTATTACATGACAAACATTTTACACCTTTGATATTCACGGTATCTTTACCTTTACCTATACAAAAATCGTTTATTATTAGAAAATCATGCATTAACAGGGGTCATTAATAAACAATTTTCTAAAATCATTTATTAATAAAAAATCATTCATTAATACCGGCTATTAGTAAACGATTTTCTATTTATTAATGAAACCCATAAATAAACGATCAACGGAAAAATACAATAATAATAAATCGTAGTTTCATTTTAAAAATTGACCACAGAGTTTATTTTTGACGTTGACGTATGTTAAAATAAAAATATATACAGGGTGCCCAAATGTAAGCAGCTTTAAACAGGTGAGTATGCAACACCCATTACATTTAAATGGCGAATAGTATATGTGTTGCATACTCACCTGCTTAAAGCTGCGTACATTTAAGTTGGACACCCTGTATATAATAACTATAAAGTGTTGTTACTATTATAGTTTTTTGTTTTCATTCTTCTATTGAGATTGTTCTGATTTTGCAAACTGTAGTAATATCACCAGATATGTCGTGATAGCCCCTAAAACCTGCAACAGTTAACGACATTTAAATCGAGACTTGTGGTAAAATTTTCCACAATATGTAAGATATTTAAACTCGACTTACTGATGAGACAAGTGAACGATTTATAGGTATCAAGCCACTTGCAGTAAATTTCATTTTGCGGAAAATGAGCGTTATTGAAAACTCCTGCACCTAAAAGTAACAAACTGTCATACCAGTATAAAAGTGTATAAAATATATAGCTACCTCTGCTTTGGTCTGTTGGCTGACGTCTGACGAGAAAAGCAATTTGGAAATCAGCTGCTTTACGTTTTGAATCTAAAAAATTTAAAAATTGCTGTTGTAAATTTTATATATTGACCATTCTTAAGAATAGGTTTACATGCACAAAAATACTTTCCTCTAACTCACAGCGGTGACAAGGTTGAACCAGGAACATTAGTCGACCAACGTGGAACAAGCACCACGTCGTCAGTACCGATATGTACATGGCATCCTTTCTGCTGCCGGTTACTTCCAATATCAATAAGTAAGGAGTCTCGATGAGGTGCCACAAAATGCCGATGATGACAGCCTAGAGGAACAAAAGGTAATTCTAGAAAAATTCCGAAGTTGCAACTTTACTACCGCATTTGTCAGACCATGTAGCTCGTTCAAGATTTCAACAGCATTGCAGAGCTTTACGTACGCCTTGGCTAAAGCATTTATGGAACTATTTGGCATTATTTCCTTATCTGAAATGGTTCATCTTAGTAGTTATATATGCTACAGCCAACTAAAATAATGTCAAAACTGTTAAAGGTATGGCCACTCTGAATATTCTTGTCAAGAAAGTTACCTTGCTAATGAACAGTTATGTAACCAAAAAAAATCGTATAAATTTCTCAGCAATTGCCAAAGAACGTGCTTAAACTAAAGAACATGGTAAGGAAGATTATGAAGTCTTGAATTAATCTTGTTAGCACTACCATAGATACAAAATATAGAAAGTGAACAACCGATATTTGATAATCCTCAAGTGAACCTGTTACTCAGATAATAGAAATTCTTCCATCCATTGCAAAAATTCCACAAAAACCCATCAAAAGTGTAGGATCATCGGAACAGTTAGGGTTATTGTATCAAAATGTTAAATTCTCTCACCAACTCTTGATGCAGAAATGGTCTTCAAGTCGCGCTTATTCACATTGATTTTTTCTGGTATCGGAGGTGGTCCTTTACTTATGATAGAAAGAGGATGATTAACAGCACATGATATGTGTTTAAAATTTCCTTGTTTATTTGTATTAATTAGTGCTTTCAAGCTACGATTAAGCTGCTTCAGGCCTCTCACAACGGTAAATCCCCGAAACCAAAACTGGTATTGGTTCATCATCAGCAGTAAATGCGACGCATAGAAGGGCAGGTAGCACCTGATGATGGCACTTTTCTCCATCTCTTCGCTACTGATGTTGAAGTACATATAGCAATCCGCGATGCAAATGCCCAAAGTGATCAGTAAAACTGTGATTATCACACGTATCGATTCCTTCTTCGCTGATTTAACATCACTGGGCGGAATGATGGAATCCACCTGCAATCTTTTGTCAATGAGCAAAAACATAAGATTTTCATCTATCCTAAGATGAACCCAAATTGTAGAAAATATATAAGCCATCTATCAACTTGTTTTTCTAAAAAATGAATAAATATAGTTACACTTAATAGAATGTTAAATTTCGAAAATCATTGTTTGTATATATCTGAAAAATCAATTGAATAATATAAAGTTAAAAAACGCACTATTAAAAACTTTTGATGGTATATATTCAAACATTCCTATTGCATGACAATCTAGAACAATTATAAATGCATGTCGCAACTTGAGTAAAGAGTCTAATGTTTTAAAAAATATTAAATTTATTAACAGAATATAATTGGTGCACAGGCACAACCTTAACTGCTACGTGGAGCGTCCCCTGGAGGGCAGATAGCGGTAGCCATGATCACAAAAACAATGGGTAATGATTGTGATTTAGTAAACAACAATAATAAATCAATTAATGAGGTCGGCGACGGATAATAACTTAAAATTTAAATAAGTGTTAAAGTAACAAAGTTACAGCTAAACAGAGTTTTCTGATATAGGTAAAGTGCCTCTTACAGTGAAGTCTAGTGTACCAAACTTTTTTACTGGTGCAGTACATAATAATGCGCGTGTATACTAAAATTCAAATCGATATCTTTACATTTGTGGAAATTAACATAAACAGTAAAAATAAAAAATTTAACTTTAAGGCCCTATAACTTCTTACTGGAGGGACTTTGTACTATGTTATATTAGGTTTCATCGATTTATTATAACCTAAAAAATTTATGACTAATCGGTGGGGAGGCAGTTCTGGGACACCCTGTAGGTATATTAAAAAAGTTAAAATTTCAAGGCATTTCGACCTGTTTTTTAAGTTTGTACTACTATACAGTGAATTTATTTTAATGCGCAATGTAGTATTCCCGTTTCCATGAGGACTTGATTGTTACTATTGGCTTCATGGTTTCATGTATAAATGCGTTTATTTTAAAATGCAATATAGGAACCGTAATTTTATTGAAAAAGAAGCATCAGAAATAACAAGCGGGAATGTAACATGTACTTAATAACCCACATACTTGTTGTGAACTGAAGTCTTGATACCACTTGATCAACAGAATTCCTTCTTCCGTAGAATATATTATGTTTTTACATACTCAGTAACGTTTCCATATTGCATTTTAAAAATAAACGCATATACATATTGCGCGTTATAATAAACTCTCTGTATGTATCTACCTCTTCAGGACAAATTGAGATTTTGAAACAATTTCAATAAATTTTAGAATTAGTCAAATGAGTCATAATTAAATGATTTTTAAGCACAAAATCAATAGTTTTTATAATTTTTAAAATTAGTCATAATTAAACGAATTCACCTCTGGTTCATGAAGCTTCGCTGAATTCTTGACAAAAAATATCTGTTATAATAAGAATTATTTGACACATTCAAATTTTTAGGCCGTGTCATTCAGAAAGAAAAAAGGTAAATTTTTAGAATATAAAATCTTTCGATACAAAATGAGTTTTAGGTCCATAACCAATAGTTTTTATAAATATTAAAAGTAGTTATCTAGTTATAAGGAAAAATTGAAGTTTTATCCTATTTTGCATCGAACACGTACCATTTATTACAAAATCTCGTGTAACCAGCACACAACCAAAGACAGGTACACTTTTTTATACATCATATTTCCTTGTGTTTTCTTATAACCAATTTGCATTACCCTTAATTAGATTTGTAAATTAACATAAATTCTTGGTGATATATTTCATAAAAGTATGATTCATAAATCTGATTGAAAATATAATTTTCAGTAAAACAAAATTATGGCATAAAAAAATGTCTTTTAGACAATGTTTTTTTTTCAAAGATAGTTTTGATCAATTTTTATTAGAAAAAATGTATTAGGTATCACAAAAAAGGTGTTTATTTAGATGTTCAAATACATATATTAAAATAACTTTAATAAAACTAAATTTAATATTACAAATAAAGGATTAATTAATTTCGTGAAACTTGTAGGTGAAACGTATCGCATGAAACTTTGTTTCTTGTACAATTCACACCAGTGAAACTTGATTGAATTGTTTTGTCGATTCGACATTGAAGTATGCAAATATGTCCTCCGATGAGGATGTGGTTTTGTTATGGTGGGTAAACCGTCGGAATAATGGATTAATAAAAAGAAGAAGATTTTGGATGCATCCTGTCAATCTAATCAATTTTCAACATAGTACTTCTGTTGTTGGTAGCGGACTGCTGCAACATTCTGAGAAGTTCAAAGACTTTTTAAGGACAAGCCAGTCAAATTTGGGCCTGTTCATACTACTAGCCACTATTAATAGGCATTAAAACAAAATAATTTCCGAAACAAATATGAAACAGAGCATGTCCTATGACACAACGCCCACTGGTCACAAACCCCAACTCAGAATTTGGTCATAACGCCCAACTCGATTCTGGTCACAAAGCCCAACTTGGTCATAACGCCCAAAAACGATATTGGTCACAAAGCCCAACTTGGTCACAACGCCCACCGACGCCTGTTATAGGAGAGAGCTATCGACGCCACTGAAACCACATTTTTGGTCATAACGCCCAACTTCGATTTTGGTCACAACGCCCAACTTGGTCACAACGCCCAATTTCGATTTTGGTCAGAACGCCCAACTTGGTCACAACGCCCAATTTCGATTTTGGACAGAACGCCCAGCTTGGTCACAATGCCCAATTTCGATTTTGGTCACAACGCCCAACTTGGTCACAACGCCCAACTTTGATTCTGGTCACAACACCCAACTTGGTCACAACGCCCACTTTTGATTCTGGTCACAACGTCCAACTTGGTCATAACGCCCAAGCTTGATTTTGATCACAACGTCCAACTTTCATTTTGGTCACAATGCCGAACTTCTTTTAAGCACATTTTCATAGAAATTTCGGGCTAGATTGAAGTTCATAGCTGAAGACGTGCAGGCACCCAAGTAAGTGTGCAGACCTTATACTTCCATATATGTATGTGGTAATTGAATACTGTTGAATTTTAATTATTTTTATTGCAACATGATTGACGTGGTCGGGTTACAAGTCAATAAAAATATTAAGCAAACATACATTTTCAAAAATATATTGTACGAAAGTGTTGAAATTGTTGGAAAAAGTCGCGGTTTTTTGGAGCGTTTGTCCAGTAATATTCTTATAAGCTTGGTCGGCAGCGGAGTGGTGCCTACATTCTTTTTTCTACAACCACCAGTTTTGCGCTAGCTTTTTTCACTAAAGGTGACGTTTTATAATTTAGCGTGTTTAAAATGAGATCAGCTGTTTACTTTTAGCACATGTGTTATAAAGGGAAGTGAGGCTATAAAACTACAATTTCGAACTGGAAGTGAGGTTGTAAAGTTATTCTAGTTACTTCTTGCGTTAGAGGTAAAGTGTTTTTTAAATAATTAAAGCGTTATCTAATGAATAAAGTCATATGTGTACTATTATAATTACCTTTGATAACTGACTTTGACAGTACTGTCTTCACAAACATTTACCTGCGCTTCAAGGCCATCTCTTTATTATGACATAAATTATAACTGTCATAAATGCAAAGCTTTGTTAAATCGACATTTAGAGATTAATAACAGAAAATTTAATGTCGTAGAAAAAATATTGTATGCAAACTCGTGCTAAAAGTGTTATTGCACTCGACATGTTATAAAACTCAGCCTTCGGCTTCCTTTCACAATTTTCATGTCTCGTGCATAAACATCAACTTTTAGCACTTGTTGCATAAATAGTTATTAGATGCACTTACGTTTTTGTTATCTGTTTCTATATATTTTCTCAGGAGAATTTGGCTATAGTAGTGAAGTAATTTTCCTTTCCAATGCCTATTTATAAAGCTGTATGGTATCTGAGCAATTCTTTATCTCTCGTGAGCTAAAGTTTTGCCCTTATGGATAAAATGCCTCTTTATTCAATTGGACCATACATAACTACTTTCCAACACCTACCTATAAAGTTGTAAGTGCTTTATCCACTAAAGCCACGTTGCTAGAGTAACACCTTAATGATAATAGTGGATAAAATTTACTTTATATACGACAGTGTAAAATTGACTTTTAGTTGGCAATTTTAAGTTTGTAAAACGACTGTATAATAACATGTTTTTATTAGTTTACGTCGTCAGCAGCAAAGTGTTTAAAAGATTTCATTCGGCACGTCTGTCAGTAGCAACGGTTTTACAATTTTTAACCACGCAAAATTACGACCGTTTGCAATTTACATTTAAATATTTTTCTTATATTTACGTGTTTGGTAGATTTTATCGTAGATAAAATATTGTACGATACACATGCGTAAAGCATCTTTAGTCACTCGCGGGGCTCAATACTCTCGCTCACTCGGGTTTTAACTCTGCCCCACTCGTGACTATAAAGACTAGCTTTACGCACTTGTATAGTAAATTACTATTAATCACTACCGAATAAATTATTGTGGTTTTTGTAAATAAAAAAACAGGAAATAACACAGTGTACTTTGGTAACTAACGATATCATTGTGTCAAAATGCCAAGTGTCAAGTTTTTTGGATATATTAAGTTCAAATTTTAATTAGGAAAAACCTCAATAATTGTATGAGTTGGAAAATGCTATTTTTGTATTAAGTGCGCGAAATTAATGATTTTAGAAAGTGAGAATGTTACTTCTTTTGACGAGGCGATAGCCGGGTCTAAGAGATATTGCGGAATTTGTGAAAATACATTTACCTCTTTTTACCCCCTTAGGGGCAAATTTTTCAAAATTCACCCCGAACACATATTTGCACCTTTAGGGGTTGATTAGGGAAAAATCCTGAAATACGATTCTAAGCATTTGCATTGAAAATCTTTGCAAGTAAACACCGGGTATAAGAGACATTAAGGAATTCGTAAAAACCCATTTTATCTCTTCGCCTTCTTAGGGGTTGCATTTCAAAAAAATCCTTCTTATCACTAGCTTACGTAACAAATTGAACTTTCCACCCAAATTTATAAAGTTCCTAATGCATACAAAGTCCATAAACTGTATTCTAGCACAGTTGATTACTTATGTTCACATTATCCACAACCAATCTGTATACAGATAACTAGCAATTTAACCAATTCTGTCATTTCAATCCAACGTGCCTTCCACGAGAGAACATTAGAGGCATTAAAATTCCAACGGAAAACTCAATGGGTAGAAATTCAGAAAACGTCATAGACATTACAAGACGTAGCAAATTCTTAACATTCCGATACATATAATAGTATCTTTTACTAAGCGGGTTCAAATTTATTTTCCTGAACAAATGCGGTCGCTGTCGCAGAGTGTACAGGTTGGAGAAATTACGATGTTTTCATAGGGAATCTCGATAAGTATAGGAGATATGGAAAAATGGACCCCCATCCTCGATATTTTTTCGAGAAAAACTTAATGGTGAAAACCAAAATGAGCTACCGTTTGTTTATAAACAAAAATTTAATTTTTCGATTTTTCGTTCTCTGACCATATCTCCTTTATTTATAAAAATAGATAAAAGTAATTTGACGTTTTTTTGGCACTTTTTCGATACGAATGCAATGGGTAGTTAGTTATTCTGAAATTCGAGTTATACCATAAAGTTGTATTTTTGTATATGGAACCCATAGTTGTATGTGGTGTCATGAGTAGGAGGATTTTTTCCCATTACAGTGATATATATCATAATATACAGATTGGTGGAGGAAAATGTGAACATAAGTAATCAAATGTGCTAGAATACAGTTTATGGATTTTGTATGCGTTAGCCATAAACAGACTTACATGCGTCGACATCTAGCATCAGCAGAATCAAATAGTTATTTTCATTACAAGCGTCGAAAGTAGCAAATATCGTGCGAGTGTTGATTAGACAAACGAGGGCGTAGCGAAGCGAAGCCCGAGTGGATCTAAAACACGAGCACAGATATTTGCACTTTCGGGGAAAGTTATGAATACTATTTTTTAGACGACCACTCAAAGTAAATTCTATTTTTAAGAATTGTTTTTATTTCGTTTTGCAAAATTGATTGTTATATTATTATTGGTACAATTGGCAAAAGCGTCTGGATGATTTGATTCACGGTCTGCTGAATTGTGTGACAAACGTCAAAGTGACGTTTGTCACACAATTAATCAGGCCGTGTTTTGAATAACTTTTTGCCGTTACGATATGACTAGTACGATACGAGTATAATATCGTGCTAGTGTTTGAAATTGTCAACTTTCTGTAGTAGGCTGCTGTCGCGATAATGTTACTTTCATATGTGGTCGTCTAAAAAGGTTTTGTTTTTAGAAAACACTGAATTCTAGGATACTAGATTTTAAATCGTATATGTCTACTTCTGTCTAACTCATACAATGCCCATAAACTGTATTATAGCTCAATGGACCGCCTATGTTCGCATTATCCACCACCAATCTGTATAATATAACATATACCGTCCCTCATAAATTTGTAACACATGGAGTTTTTTATCATCCATTTATCAGAAAGTTTTATTCCTGATACAAGTTCATACATCGCAAACTAAAAATTCACTTGTCAAAACTTAAATATATTCTTTCGTATATAGGGGAGGATCAAAAATATGAAAATGGTTTAAGAATAAAGTAGCCTTATTTTTCAAAATAGACAAAAATGTTATTTGAAAAATTAGAAGTAGGTGTCAAATATAAAGTCACAGTTACTTGCTTCGAAATTTTTTTTTCTGGTCTCTCCTATTTTTTCTTACCACCCTGTGTATTACCAAATGAAATACTTCAAAGTTAACTTATCAACGGATACGATAAACGTGTATTGTCAAACCTGAGTTTCCCCTCACGTAGCAACCAGGATATTACCTGATTCGAAATTAGTGCTAACAAATTTTATTATTGTATCAAATTTTTAAATAATTTAATAAAAAACGGACCAAATAACAATTTAAAATCATTTATAATTTTTAATAGATATGTTATAACAAATACTTCCAATTAACACCATAAAATGTTCTGATAAATGGATGTATGAAGGACAATACGTATAATATTATAAGCAAGAATCAAATGTGATTAATTCTCTCCATCAAACGGTGGTATTGTAACAACCCAAAAACTTTGTTTAATCACTTATATTCTAAATGGCAGAAGCCTTCAACTAGAAAACAACGAAATATTAAAAATTGTGAATTGTTACTATAAAGCAGTGAAAATGAATAAATCGATCCCATGCGACATATGTCACTGAAATGGGAAAAAAATCCGCTTTCTCATAATGCCACAGCTAACTATGTGTTCCATATAAAAAATACAACTTTATGTTATAATCCAAATTGAGAAGCTCTTTTGGACAACACACTACGCCACTGAATTATTATCAAAAATAAATAATATTAATACTACTTGTGGGAACTTGAAAATTTTGCTACCTCACCCTAAAAGTTTAATTTATTATTATTCATTTTAGATACACATTTTTCCTAGTTTCTGTGGCGCCTGGGCGATATGACCAAAATCAAATTTGAGCGTTGTGACCAGAATCAAAAGTGGGCGTTGTGACCAAGTTGGGCGTTGTGACCAAAATCAAAGTTAGGCGTTGTGACCAAGTTGGGCGTTGTGACCAAAATCGAAATTGGGCGTTGTGACCAAGTTGGGCGGTCTGACCAAAATCGAAATTGGGCGTTGTGACCAAGTTGGGCGTTGTGACCAAAATCAAAGTTGGGCGTTATGACCAAAAAGGTGGTTTCAGTGGCGTTGATAGCTCTCTCCTATAACAGGCGTCGGTGGGCGTTGTGACCAATATCGTTTTTGAGCGTTATGACCAAGTTGGGCGTTGTGACCAAAGTCGAAATTGGGCGTTGTGACCAAGTTGGGCGTTGTGACCAGAATCGAAGTTGGGCGTTATGACCAAATTCTGAGTTGGGGTTTGTGACCAGTGGGCGTTGTGTCCAGGCCCCGTCCTATTACATGAAACTTGTATAATCAACAATTTTTGCTCTCCTGTTTGAGAAACATTAGTCTGCATCATCTCATTTCAATACACGTGCTATGCGTTAATGAAATAAGTTTCTTGTTTCATGCAACGAATTTCATGAATTTTTTTCTGCAGCGTTGTCGGCCTTATCTTATATATACAGGGTGTCCCGTGTATGAAGTATGGAGTTATCGATGGTTTTTTAATAGAATCCCCCTTTTTTATTACGGAATCTGAAAGAACTCATCTTCTTACTTACGGTAATGTAATTTTTGGGTATAGGTCACATTACCAAAAATTAAGAAAAAAAAATTAAATTTGCAAAATACTAAATTTGATTTTAAGAAGTGTGATTTTAAGCTTTTATCAATGATAGCAATCAACAAAAAACATATCTGTCGTCTTAGTTACTGTCAAGTAGACAACGGTGCACAATTTGTACTTTTAATTTAGTTGTTTTAGAAATTACTAAACTTAGTATTTTGGAACTTTTAAATTTTGTCTTAATTTTTGATCATCTGATCTATACTCAAAAATCAGCTTACCGTAAGTAAAAAGATGCGTTCTTTCAGATTCCGGAATGAAAACAGGGGGTTTCCATTAAAAAAAAACATCGATAACGCCATAGCTCATACACGGGACACCCTGTATGTATGCATTTTATATCAAAAAATTCTCAAATAAAAATAAAAATCGATGGGTCCGAGCGTTTTAGCCGGAAACGTACATGTTAGGAAATACTGAATTTATTCCAAACTTTACGATCTCACTGTATATATATATATATATATTGTAATGGTATTAAGCCTACGACTCGACTCTGCTAGCAGTGCAACATAATGGACCAATTCAATAAGCACAGAGTTGGAGTGTTTTATGTAGCTCTAATGTTAAACTAAAAATTCAAACAGTAAATGCATTGATAATGAGATACGAGAAGTAATAAAATAGTTAAGTAATGAACGCAGAAGGCAAAGCTTGTTTTCACAGTGGTCGCAGTTGACTTTTAAATAAATAAAAATAATAGGTTTGTGCATAATAGAAAGCAGAATCTAAAGAAATTAATAGACACAAAACGGTTTGCTATGTGGAGGTTAAAAGAACCGTAGTGTTTTTATTAAATGTCAATAAAAGTGAAATTTGTAAAGAATCTAAAAGGTAAAGAGGGATAGAATCAAATAACAGGACATTGGAAAAGAGCAATTTGAAAAGCAGGTAGCAGAGCATGAACGAAGCAAATGAGAATGGTGAACTCGAATAAATCAGTGCATTTAAGATTACAATTAGTGCAAAAGCAGAGCAGTGGTTAAAATTAAAGGTGTGTGTGCGCAGCGCTACCGAAATAATTTTAGATGTAAGAAAAGACAATAAATTAGATTATAAGAAAAATGTAAAATAGAATTTATGTAATCAAATTTATTTCCATTTTGTACTTTAAGTTATCAAACATAATTTCCGTTAATATTGTCTCATAGCAACCAGATTCGTTTTTGTTTAGTAACGGGAGAGAACAATTGAAAATTAATTACTTGACTGTTTGTTGAAATTTGTTCTCCATATTGTTACACAGTTTTGATAATAAACGTGTTTTCAAGCTATAAAAAGTATACCAGTTTATTGCCCAAGTGCTAGTGTACAAGTGGGTGTATTTTCAACAAGTTTCGCAACAAAAAACATATAAAATCCATAATCTGATCTACGAGAAAATCGGGGCCGAACAACTCCATTTTACGAACTTCGATTACTGCCAAGAGGAGCATCGGAGTCAAGAGATCAGTAGTCTACGGCAGAGGACAAGGTGTGCAAGAACGTCTCCAGCAGATTTGGCAGCACGGAGACCAAGAATAGCGGAGAAAATCCAACGGCGTCATTTCCAGAAGGGGCGATGCAGTCCAACGATTTAGCTTAAAATAGTTAGTGTCAGCGTCCGGAAAACAAGGTGCATACGACTTCAAACCTTGTTAAAGAAGAGGGGATCCTTTCCAAGGCTCTAGCTAAGCCGCATTTTAAGTAATTAGCCTGGCGTCAGTAAAATCAGTGGTTTTTTGGAAGTTTGAAGCAACCAGAAACAATTGCCAAAATTTGGACGGCGTCTGTCTGACGTCACGAGATACGTAACTGCTAGAAAGTTGTTATTTGTCACCAAGCGCGAAAGTTTGAATAATTACCTTGCGAATTCTCATATTTCACGAGTATTTTAACTTTCAATGAACCGCTGTTGGCACTAGTCAACCGATTTGTGATATGACAGATTTGTGGACCTTGAGCGACCGCGTATTTGAACTACTGACTGTGTATAGTACCATTTCAGATCAATTTTAAAATACAGTCGACTTTGGAACTCACCCAGAGCTTGTATTCTACTGAGAGCTAGCGTTTTTTCTAATTAATTGCAGTTGAATGAAATATAAAGAGGGACCTACAACCATTTACTTTGTACACTAAATCAGTAAATTTCATATTTTAATCAGCCTAGTAATTTAATGACAGGCAAAGTTCGAACACAGTAAAATATTTTACGGTGAATTGTGTATGTGGAATTGCCCTAACTGATACAAAATATCAAATTAATTAAATATCAAACCAAGCAATAACTAAGTAAAAGAGCAGTCCATTTCAATATTTCAGACGAATGAAGTAAAAAGATAACGATACATCGTTGCAGAGCAAATTACTTTTTCGAGAAAATTATTTTGCTTTCAAATGTTAGGTTAATGCTCTGACATTCGGGTATCTAGATAAAATATTAATATAGTAAAATGGGTCCAAGGTTTGTTGATGGGTACACAAATCAGATTGAGAGTGTAAATAATATGTCCAAAATTAGGCTCAAAAAGAGGAGTCTCACTATTTTGCACGAGAAAACTCATTTGACTTTTATGATTTGTTGGTCTACTCTGACAAAAACAAGAAACATTATTGACAATGCACTGTATTATTGGGCGAAGTTGCATAAACTTCCTATATTTTCGTGGAAGAAAATTCAAATTACTGATAAATCATAATGTCGAAATTGAGTGCAATAGCTCCTCAGGGCTAACAACAGGTTGTTAGTACAAGCTTTGCAACCCCCGATATTCGATGTAATCTTACCGGGCCATTTGACAATTAATATAATTTTGGGCCCAGTAGGCTTTTGTCTTCTGATGGAGGCAGCAGTAACCATCAGTAGCTGGTGAAGGCGATATGTTCTTTGTTTTACCCCTCTCCGGCTTACCACCGGATTTCTACAGGCTTGGCAGCAACTGCTTTACTGACTGTAGTACTGCGATGCAATAGGCAACGGGAACCAATGCATTATCTGCCATGGAACCAATGGATATTATGATGTCAGATCAATACAGTCAAAAACACTATCAGCCGAGCGGAAATAGGAAATAATTATTCTGAAGAATTTATCGTAGATAAAGGACTGCGACAGGGATGTTGCATGTCACCAACTTTATTTAAAATATATATAAATCGTGTACTAAGGGACTGGAGAATTAAGTGAAGTTCAATGAGTGTTCAAATTGGAAATGAATATATATATAGTTTACTATTAGCTGACGACCAGATCATATTACCTGAAGACGAAGACGATATCAACTACATGTTTAGGAAATTAAAAGAAGAATATGAGAAGTGGGGTTTGGAAATTAATATGGATAAGACGCGGTACATGGTGATTTTAGGACAAGAACGAGATCTAATGATAGACAATGAAGCAGTAAATCAACAAATGAATACATATATTATATACTACTCAAAAATGAATAGGGATATTGCTGTACTATGTATTTCTGCTAAGCAGAAACCAGGGCCGTATTATCCGTTAGGCACATGTAGGCACATGGCTATGGGCGTCAATGCAAAAGGGCACCAAATCCCCTTTAAAAAAATTACAAATCCGCTTCAAAAAATAAATATTTAACAAAGTAGAGGTTTTTTTTTAATTATACCGAACTATTTCTACTGTAGATAGCTTATCTGCAGAATATCTGGCAAGGTCATCGTCTACTCAGTGTCAGCGCACATTTACAGAAGGTAGATTTGGATTTAGCCTAGGCAGTTAATCTCTCAAAATCGTCATTTTTCGAGAAATTCGTAAAGATTTTGACAATTATGAAAAAAATCTGTAAAAGGCTCTACCCAGAACTTCCTCGTCGACATTGTGACACTAAATAATTTTAAAAATGAAATTAAGTTAGCAGTAACAATATCTTCACGTTTCTAATAAATTAAATACATTTTCAAATAATTTTTTTTACCGATAGTCGAATTCGAACGGCAGGCGGACCACGTGTGCAGCCCCAACAGTTTAAGGGCTGGGCAGTTTCTACTGCGGCACGAAGCACCGACCTTTCGAATTTCTGCGTCGCAGATATATTTAGTAACGCGCTAATTTGTGCCTTTTTTTTGTATCGTAAAACATTTATTCTGTATCTACTGGCTACTGTTTTTGGTAAGAATAAAGACTGCACTATCTACAAATGATTACTTGTATCTATTACAAAGTTAAATGGAAAATAAACAACATTTTATTATTTTAAGGAGCTCACCCTGTATATATTTGTCTGAAATTTCCACGGTTTAATGCCAGGTATATATATATATATATATAATGTGTATGCAAAATATCATCTTCCCCCGACAAATAGTTTTTGAGTTATACCGCCAACAGACAGACGGACGGAATTGAGAAACCTGGTTTTCGTTATCTAGGAACCCTGAAACGTGAAGAAAAGGATACAAACACGGAAGCTTAGAATAGACGAAACTCAAGACAATTAAGAAATACATTTCAGTGAACGTGACAAATTTCGAATTGACGCATTTTATGCCATGATATGTACAGTGTGACCCATTTGTTCTTGAGCCACAATGTAAAATCTTTACTTATTGTGCGATTTTAACCGGATCTTTTTAAATGGTAGAGCTTGATGAACTGTATTTTTGGAGCCAAAACCGCCACGTTCATATAAAATCCAAGGCCTACTAGAATTTCAAGAATTCGTATTAGCGATTTTTTTAGAAAAAATCTGGACACGCCACTGGATTCCCCACCCCTGAAAGGGGGTACTGTAATAAATTTTATCGAAATCTTTCAAGTGTTAACTATTTTATAGCCAAATTAAGAATACATAAAAAATACTCGTCGTTTTCATAAATTTATTCGAAAACATAAGCTATCCATGAAAAAACAAAAGTGAGAAGAACTAATTAATGTCAAAAGTGACAAATAAAGTTGTGTTCCAAAATACGTTCCCAAGAAAATTTAAAAACCATTTGCATTCAAATTACCACCAAAGAAGAGAGGGCCAATTATTCGGTCATTTAGTATTCCACACCAAACGTTAATTTTTTGTGAATACTGTCTCTTAGCATTATGACGAATTCGGGATTCTCAGCTAACTAGTGACGGCAATTTTGACTTGAAACCACCCCATTTGTAGTAAATGTGGCTTCATCACTAAATAAAATTTCCATAATAAAGTTAGGATTATTTAGATATTTCCCTTGTAGCCAATAACAAAACTCTAATCGTCTTTCCTCATCTCCCACTTCCAACGTATGCAAAATCTTTGGCTTATAAGCCTTTATTTTGTTTATTTTCAGGCATCTTCTAATATTTTCTCTGGGGAAATCAAGGTTTAAACTAGCCGTTCTTATACTATCCCGGGGGTAAAGTATTCCAAAATATGGCCATTATTTCTCAAAATTACACGACGTCCATTATGCCTGATTCTAAGCAAGTTTTTTGAAAAAGCCCCCGTCTCATTGAAAACTTTATTAACCCCTTGTACAGTACTACGATTTACTCGTCTATCTGGGTGTCTATTATTGAATTCTCTCGCAGCTTCTCTTGCCGAACGCATATTATTGCCAACAAGACGTACAATTTCTATTTTGTCTCTTAAAGCTACGTTCCCATGTTTATTTACACTAGCTGTAATAACTCTCCTACAACACTATTTGTCACTTTTGACATTAATTAGCTCTTGTCACTTTTGTTTTTTCATGGATAGCTTACGTTTTCGAAGAAATTTATGAAAATGACGAGTATTTTTTATGTATTCTTAATTTGGCTATAAAATAGTTAACACTTGAAAGATTTCGATAAAATTTAGTACAGTACCGCTTTGAGGTGTGGCGAATCCAGTGGCGTGTCCAGATTTTTTCTAAAAAAATCGCTAATACGAATTCTTGAAATTTTATTACTAAACACTGATCTAGTAGGCCTTGGATTTTGTAGGAACGTGGCGGTTTTGGCTCCAAAAATACAGTTCATCAAGCTCTACCATTTAAAAAAAATCCGGTTAAACTCGCACAATAAATAAAGATTTTACAGGGTGGATCAAGAACAAATGGGTCACACTGTACATAGATAAACTTATTGTAGAAATGGAGCAACGATGACAAGCTTACATTGACATTGATGGTTTGTTTCATTTGAACAATGTCAGTATTACAGAATTGCAAGAAACAGTGCTAGCAATTAGCCAAGCATTCTGCGTTAATATCGTAAATGAAATAATAGAAGAGCTAGTTCATCTTCAATGTCATTTACAAAATTCAGATCCTGGCAGCAATGGGATTGTATCACAAAAAAAACAAGAAGTTTATTGAAATGCATAAAGGAGAAAGAATTCCAGGACATCTACCCGAATGTCGAAATGTTACTCCGTATATTCAACACGGGTCTAGGACATCTCGGCGCCGCCATCTCGGCGCCGCCACTTCGGCGCCACCATCTCAGCGCGGGGCTAGCTCGGCGCCGGGACAACTCGGAGCGAAGCCATCTGGGCGCCAGCCAACTCGGCGCTAGGCCATCTCGGCGCCGAATTCAAATTCGCAAACTACAGTAACTACGTAAGAAAATTATTATAAACAAATTATAAATAAAGTGATCGCCAAAAAGCTGACATCAAATGAAAAAAAGTATTTAGAATTTCTTGGAAAATCAAACACTGACGACCAGAGGTGGTTGCAAAGTGATTACAAATGGGCCAAACAAAAGTTGTTACGTGACTTCCGTTATCAGTAAAATATTACATTTTTTTAAAATAATTACGAAACATGTATTTAATAGTCAAGGTAGAGACACATTTTACGAAAAAAAGTTTTCCGGCCTTGAGATTGTTCAGTCAGCTAAACCTAACACACTAAAAATCTCATTGAAATCTTGCTTAATTTCCGAAAAATAGCACTTTTTGGATTTACACAATTTCGAAAAACGCCATTTTCTAACTAAATAAAATGCTTTTTATGTGACAAATATTTCTTTATTGTTTATTTCCCAAATCAAATGATTTTATTTTTAACAAAGTTTTTACTTTCCCATACCCATAGGTATAGGGAAGTCTTGGAATCATGAAAATTTTGGAAATCGAGATTTTCACAGAAATATCCGTTTTGGGCCTCTAGGAACCCAAAAAAGTGGTTTTTAAAAAATGTCTGTCTGTGTGTGGGTGTGTGGGTGTGTGGGTGTGTGGGTGTGTGGGTGTGTGGGTGGGTGACGCTCCTACAGCCGAAAGTATTGCTCCGATTTTGATTCGCTTTGGAATGCGGGGGTGTATCGAAAATTCATCGACAAAATAAGCTTTTCAAAAAAATCCGAAACCGGAAGCGGAAGTTACGCATGTTTTTTTGGTATCACTGTTTTCGTGATTAAAATTTTGAAAATTTTATCGCGGATAACGATAGACGGTCATAAGACAAATCTGTTAGTTTTTTGCCGAACTCGCTAGGTTTAAAATGAAGGGCGCTATGATTTTTTGAAAATTTTGAGTTTAACGGCCTATTACTCGAAAACGGATGAATCGATTCAATTCATTTTTTTTTGAATAGTATATGAAGACTAACATGAGGTGATATAAAAAGTGTTTTGAAAAATATTAAGGGGCCTAAATTACAAATTTTCAAAATTTTGGAAATTTTCTAAAAATCATTTCTCAAAAACTGCCCACAGGAATTTGTTTAAACTTCATACACTGATAGACCCCGAAAAGGGCTATCGATCTGTTTTTTAAAGAATCTCATGAATTATCTGTGGCGCCCTCTACGAAGCTTTGAAGTTTGAAAATTTAAACCCCTTTAATTAATAAACAAAACAAGATAGGTAGCTGGGGTTTTCACTGAATTGCTCAGTGCATAATGGAGCATATGAATATGCAAAAAAATATTACACTCGTGGATATATGTAAGCGCACCGGCCCCCTCCCCCCTCTATTTTTGAAAAATATTTTTTTATTCTAACGGTTGTTATATTTTTGCGTCAAATAATCTTTTTCCGCGAAAATAAAAAAATCGATTTTGTGTGCCCTAGAAAATATAATTTCCAGGTACTTAGAAAAACTCACCTCGGTGCTACAGCCGTTTTGAGAAAAATAATACATAAACTAGCACAGTGGCGGCTTGTCCACTTGGCGCCATCTACAGAAGCTCGGTGGTCACGTTTTGAACTACACATTCTTTTATATTTACCCGCAATTTACGTGAAAGTGTAAACGCTTATCACGGTGAAGACGTGAGTCATCGAGTTGAAATTTTGATATGTTGTAAAGACTGTTGAATAAAGACGATATGAACAGTTTCCAGTATGGGAAAGTCCAGGGAGGTAGTCACGTCCACTTTTTTATTATGAAATAAAAAACTTTGTTAAAAATATTTGTTTTTCCATAGCAGTCTTTGTTAAAAGTAAAATTCTTTGATATGGGACCTAAACATATAAGAAAATGTGAGAGATCAAAGTTGGCCGAAGATTTTGAAATTTGGTATAGAAGCCTAGATGTTGATTCTAAACAACTTTTCTTAATAACTTTTTGTCGTATTTGCTACATAAAAGGCACGCTACTCTACAGTAATAGCAGTTTGTATACCAAGGCTCTGAAGTTTAACTTTGGCAAATAAGCCACATGAGGGATAAAGAGGAACTTCAGTGCCGAGGTGTACACTATATTTTATTTGAAATCGAGAAATTGTGAAATTACAACATTTTAACCAACTTTTGTAGGTTATGTTGACATCGCCTCGCCACCTACAAAAAAGTCGTAAAACAATGGATTACTTTAATGCCGATTTCCCGTATTTTAATGACGATTTCGAGGTACTTTAATGCCGATTTCAAATAAAATAGGTTTTTTAAACTTCCAAGGCATACTTGATTTTTCAAAACTAAAATGCTGTTAGAAATTCGCCTTTAACCAAGCAGGGCTAAATCCCAAAATATGAAAATTTAAATCGAGAATTTTTTACCTTTTACAAGAGTCGTTTCACCTATCCGGGGACACACTGTATACAGGGTGTTCGGAAAATACGTGTACAATGAAAAACCATAAGTTCCTTGGCCCAAAATATGATGATTTAACTCAACTTACTTATATACAAAGTTGCTTAGTTTAGCCGCTAGCGGTCTTCAAAAATGATTAGTTTTTCAAGTAAGTCGAAAAATCTTTGATAGATTTTATTCATTTTTTGGCCATGTGTTTGTACCAGTAAACTATAGCCTTTTGTGGAATAAACCTTAACTTCGAAAATTACAGGATGTTTAAAAACATTGTCACAACAAATTATCCATCCATATTTTTTAACCCCCTGTATAATCACTACCAATGTTTTTTCTAAATAGCTACTTTATTTTAGAAGTTATAACCTCTCTTAAAAAATTTTAGTTGGGTAAACGGTTTAGCCACAAAAAAAATATTTTCTACAAGCCTGAATCAGTAAGTAATTGTAACTCCACACTAGGCTTGTAGGGATTTAGAAAATATTTTTTTGTGGCTAAACCGTTCACCCAACTAGAATATTGTAAGAGAGGAAATAGATTATAAATTAAAGTAACTATTTAGAAAAAAGAAATTGTAGTGATTATACAGGGGGTTGAAACATTTAAAAAAGTTAGTTATTTTAAATCATCATATTTTGGGCAAAGGAACTTGTGGTCTTCCGTTGTACACGTATTTTCCATACACCCTGTATACAAGGTGATTTTTAAGTTGATTCTTTCCTTTTACCAGGATATAAAGCTAAATAAGTAAGCTATTTTTTCATTTACCACTTTTGCGAAATATCAAAACTAACGGAGGTACAGGGTGTTAAAGTTTCAAATTAAGAACTAAAATTACTTAACAAAAATTAAACTAAACTTAATCTAACTTAAATGATACGTTCAAAATTATCAGCATTCGCTTCTACACACACGTTCCGCGTATCAGAGCGATGCGGCAGCGGCATTTTGACGACACTCCCAGTAAATAATAAGCATATTCACTCCTTCATTATTTTCATAACCATAAGCCATTATTGTAGCAATAACATTAAGAAAATTACAATGGGAAACTAGTTGAGAGGTCATTGCTTGACAACACAGATAAACAAAAATAAAATTGTCCAGCCGCCTTTGCGCCAAAGTTTAGTTTTTAATTTGAAACTTTAACACCCTGTACCTCCTTTAGTTTTGATATTTCGGAAAAGTGGCAAATGAGAAAGAAAGCTTATTTTTTTAGCTTTATATCCTGGTAAAAGAAAAGAATCAACTTAAAAATCACCCTGTATATACAGTGAGTCCCCGTAGGTGAAACGACTCTTTTAAATGTAAAAAAAATCTCGATTTCAATTTTAATTTTTTGGGGTTCAGCCCTGCTTGTTTAAAGGCGAATTTCTAACGGCATTTCAGTTTTGAAAAATCAAGTATGCCTTAGAACGTGACATTTATGCATCGCTATAGATACGCGAAGTTTAACTTTTTTTAACACGTGAAAAATAGTAATTTACGATACAAGTGAGTAAAGCTACTCTTTAGGCACGAGTGGGGTAGAATTAAAACGCGAGTGAGCGAGAGTTTTAACCCCCCGAGTGACTAAAGATGATTTACGCATGTGTATCGTACAATATTTTATCTACGATAGAATCTAGAAAACACGGTAAATATAAAAAAAAATTAAATGTAAATTAGGATTACCAGCAACCAGTCGTAAATTTGGGTGTTTTAAAATTTTAAAACACGTTGCTACTGACAACGTGCCTAATGAAATTTTTTAAACACGTAACTACAGACGACGTAAACTAATGAAAAAATTATATTAAACAGTCGTTTTACAAACTTAAAACTGCCTTCTAAAAGGCAATTTTGCACACTGTCTTAGATAATAGTATATTGTATGTTAAGAGCTGAAAGTGCATTCTTGCCGCTTGCGCATGAATATTGCTGGTTAAGACGAAGTCGAAACCAGCAATCATGCAAAAGCGGCAAGCGCACTTTTAGCTCGAAATATACATACTATTTTTTCGACGACTGAGCATATTATTAAAGGAAAATATCAAATTTCATTTTATCGCAAAAATTAATTGACAATCAAGTTAACATTACTTGCGCAGTCTATGACATGTGACGCGATTATTTCCTCAAATGACGGGCGTTGTCAAGGAAACATTCGGACGTGGCTACCTTTTTGTTCACGCGGAAACCCAAAACGCTCGGCGAGCGGCAAAGTGATGAAAACGCACGCTCAGCGGCAAATGTCAACTTTCTGTTGTCAAATGACAGTGAGAAAAATCTACTTTCGATGTCAGTCGTCGAAAAATAATATTTCTTCACGGCTAGCAGTGAAAAAACGGTTTTGGAACACCATTTCCTTAGTTACAACACATATAAAACGTTACGTACATAATAATATTACTCTACTTATTTGCTATATACGTATGATTTTGTCGCAGAGAATCTTTTATTCTTTTTTTGACGGCTGTAGAAAAAACGTTGTTTGTATTTCGTGGCAAAATTCGTGTTTTTATGGCGCGTTTGAATGACTTTTCTGCCTCGACCTAAAAAAAAACACTCATTTCGCGCACTTAATACAAAAATTACTATTTACTGTAGAGTAGCGTGCCTTTTATGTAGCAAATACGACAAAAAGTTATTAAGAAAAGTTCTTTAGAATCAATATCTAGGCTGCTATACCAAATTTCAAAATCCTCGACCAACTTTGATCTCTTACATTTTCTTTTATGCTTAGGTCCCATATCAAAGAATTTTACTTTTAACAAAGACTGCTATGGAAAAACAAATATTTTTTACAAAGTTTTTTATTTCATAATAAAAAACTTTGTTAAACATAAAATTCTTTGATTTGGAAAATAAACATTAAGAAATATTTGTTATATAAAAGGCACTTTACTTAGTTAGAAAATGGTGTTTTTCGAAATTGTGTAAATGCAAAAAGTGCGATTTTTCGGAAATTAAGCAAGATTTCAATGAGATTTTTTTTATTGTGTGTTAGTTTTAGCTGACTGAACAATCGAACAATCTCAAAGCCAGAAATTTTTTTTTTCGTAAAATGTGTCTCTACCTTGACTCGTAAATGCATGTTTCATAATTATTTTAAAAAATGAAAATTTTACTCATGAAGGAAGTCACGTGACAACTATTGTTTGGCCCTTTTGTAATCACTTTGCAACCATCTCTGGTCGTCAGTGTTTGATTTTCCAAGAAATTCTAAATAATTTTTTTTCATTTGATGCCAGCTTGTTGGCGATCACTTTATTGATTATTTGTTTCTAATAATTTTCTTACGTAGTGCACACTGTAGTTTGCGAATTTGAATTCGGCGCCGAGATGGCCTAGCGCTGAGTTGGCTGGCGCCGAGATGGCTCTGCGCCGAGTTGTCCCGGCGCCGAGCTGGCCCCGCGCCGAGATGGCGGTGCCGAAGTGGCGGCGCCGAGATGGCGGCGCCGAGTTGTCCGGCTTCGATTCAACACACTCCCGATTTCAAACACTTCTGCCGAAAGATCATTTTCAGTACTGAAACGCATTAAAATTTTTACAGAACTAGTATGATTCAAAAACGCGTTAGTGGACTTGCTCTTCTCTGCATAGAGGGCGAGTTTACTAAAAGGATTTCTTTTGTGGAGGTAATTAAGTCATTTGCTTTTGCAAAGGCCAGAAAAAGGCATTTATAGGATTTAGAATGTTCGTTTTATTTCACCTAGTTTCATGTAATTTTGCATATGAATACTGCTTTTGTTTATATTGAATACCTAAATATACTTATGTGTTAAATTTAATTTTTTGGTTATTTTACTTTTTCAGACATCGATGATAACGGGGCGCCATTTGAGTCTTGTGCCTAAGGGTGCCAACAGTAGTTAATTCGGCCCTGCCAGAAACTAATTTTAATGCATGTATAACAAAACGTAGAAGAAAATACATAAAAATTAATGAACTCGATTATTTCTAACATCTCTAATCACCATAAAACATCAAATGTTAAAAAATAAAATGAACTTCTTAGTATTTAGCATTTGACCGTCCCTAATAACGCGTAACACCACCTCGAACTGTAATTACTGCTCTACGCCGTTCTGGCACCTGTTAATGCCTTGCTGGGGTATTTCGTCCCAAAGCAGAGGTAACACATTGCTTAGCTTTCTGATGGTGTTAAGATGGGGAACGTGATTATCAAACCGTTTTTGAAGCATATCCCAAACGTGTTCAATGGGATTCAGAACTGGTGAAACCGGAGGACGAGGTAAGTGATTAATTTCCTAGTGTTTGTATCACATTCATTCCACGATGGGGACGAGCACTATCATTCAAAAAATGAAATTTTCTTGTCCAATAAAATCGCGGCTGTCCGAAACATATTCTCTGATAATCTCGTTTTCATACCTTTGAGCAGTTACGGTTGCATCAAAGACATGGAGGTCAGTACACCAACCAAAACATATTCCTGCCCACACCATAACACCACCACCGCCAAATAGCACAATCGGCTGGATATACTGAGGCAAAATACTATTTCCGTGACTTCTGTAGACTCTCTGCCGTCGGGTGTCGTGGTGTATACAAAATCGAAACTCGTCACAAAACATAACGAACTCCCAAGGTGTAGCTTCCAAAATTCTTTGATTGTCCTAGTGTAATTTTTGTCGCCGATGAGTAGGTGTTAGTGGTATACGCCGGACAGATCTATATGAAGCCATTCCTATTTCTTTTAGACGGTTACGGACCGTCTGGTCGCAAACCTGAATTCCTGTGGTGTCTAAAAGGTTTTGCAGAAGTTGCCGAACAGTAGAAAATAGCCGTCTTCCTGCTTGAATAACAAGATGCCGGTCTTCTCGTGGGGTGGTGATGCGCCCAGACCCACTACCAGGTCGTCTAGCAGTAGATCCAGTTTGTCTGAATCTCGAAAGTATACGGGAAATTACACTTTGCGAGGTGTTAAAGACATCGGCGATTTCTATCTGAAGGTGTCCTATCTGATGCATTTGAACCACCACGTTTGCTTGCTCCTGAGAGAGATGATTTCGTTGCATGTTTCTCAAACTTAAATAATCGATAATTCAGTAAATGAAAATGAATTAAGATAAATTAACTTAGTCTACTTACTGAAAAAAATATAGCAAATACAAACATTTGCTCCACTATCTTTTTGACTACAATTACCTTGATTTTTTTGCTGTATTTTATTCGTTTATTGTACATCCTACTCTATGTATACAAAAACCGATTATATTTAGGGGTCACATTAACATCTGATGGAAGAGAGGAGCTAGACATTAAAAATAAAATTATGACAGGAAAAACTATAACTTGACAACTACATTCAATGCTGTGGAATGACACAATCTCAAATAAAACAAAAAAACGAATGTTTAGTTCATTTGTGGAAAGTTGTCTTACCTTACCTATAGGGGAGAAGTGTGGACAGTGACCAAAACGATGAAAGACAGAATATCAGCAGCAGAGATGATGTGCAGAAGGAAAATATTAAAGAAGTAATGGAAATTCAAACTTCAGTAGTACATACAATTGAAAGAAAACAGCTGCTGTGGTATGGGCATATGAGAAACGTGAACGCACAGAGACTACCACAAAAAGTTTGGAAAAAGCTGGAATACTGGAATTCAGGAAGCCATGCAAGAAAGAGGATTAGAACAAGACGGGTTCGGAAATAGAACTGCATGGAGATTGGGATGCGGCAGATGGCTAAACTAAACTTAAACTTAAAACCGCTTATATACCGGGTGTCGGTTCTCAAAGTCGAACATAGGCGATTAACATTTTATTGAATGTTTTTGCACATTCCTGCTCGCCAATTCAACCAACAGGGAAGATAATAATATCAATGGAAAGACAACATTATTACGCATCAAGTGATACCAATAATAATATTCAAGATGCAATTTTTACTTCCTTTTACAATAAAGGAAGTATTGGATTCACCCCAAAAATTCGAAATTGAGTTTTCAACAGATCTTCACGTTTTAGAGTCCCCTGATCCCAAAAAACATTTTTTTTTCATAGGTCTATTTGTGTGTCTGTCTGTGTGTCTGTGTGTCTGTCTGTCTGTGTGTATGTCTGTGAACAGAATATCTCAAAAACGGAAAGAGGTATGGCGTTGAAACTTCATATATAAGTTTTGTGTACTATGTAGATGCGACAGCAAGCTTTTGAAGAAAATCGCATAACCGGAAGTAGGTGTTTACTCTTGTGATTTTTCAGTTTTTTTCGATTTTTTCAAAAACAGCTCTAACGATTTTTTTTTAAACTTTACACTTTTATTACATTTTTAATGTGTATTGATGTGAGATAGGTGATTTTCCAGTTGAATACTTCTAAAATGGGTTTGTTTTCTTTCTATTTTTTTATTAACTCCTATTTTAAATAGAGCACCCGGTATATTATTACATTTTTGAATTCAGCTTAAAATTCTAGAAAAAAATTGTCTCTTGAACTAACACTTTATTTTGTACCGTTTTTGTCAAATTTTGTAATTTTTGAAAATTTTTGACAAATGCTTAAAAATTTAAAATCAAATTTTTGGCTAATTATAAGATCACTGTAAAAGGAAGTTGTGTGCGTGTATCACACCAGAGTTTTATTTTAAAATACTGATTTAAAACTTGGGAAATTTTAAATGTGCCATGCCTTGCTTTTCAAGTTCGATAGCATTTGTCAAAAAAATGAATTATTTCAATGAAGAACGAATGAATGCACCAATGTTAATTGCCTATGTTCGACTTTGAGAATAGACACCCGGCATATATATACAGTGTCCGCCAAAAAGTCGGCATAATATGTGAAAAATTCTTATTTTTGTATTTTCAAAAAAACTTTTTGCGTCAATAATTTGTGCTTGTATAAAAACCTATTTAGCCCCTATCATATATACGGAGTGATTTTTACTTCTTTAGAAAATTGACTTTTTGGAAATTGTCAAAATCCGAAAAGTGCTATTTTTCAGAAATTAAGTAAGATTTCAATGAGATTTTTTTAAAACGTGTTATTTTTAGCGAACTGAACAATCTCAAGGCCAGAAAACTAATAATTTTTTTTAACTTTAGCTAAAAATTAAATTTTCAGTTTTTTTAATATTTTTCAACATTTCACATACCAAGACTTAATACCTATTAAAAAAAATTTTTTATGTGAAGACTAAAGACATAGTGGGAAAAATAATATAAAATGTTAATTACTTCTTTAGATTTTTTATTATTTACCGAAAAGTAGTATGTTTGCTTAATTTTTACGTTTTTTATGCAAGGTGCTTTTTAGGAGAAATATTTTTCAATTCTAATTAATATCTATTTAAATGGCTTCAAGAAACCCTAATCCAGCCCTGTAAATGAATGACTGTTACAAAAATCCTGTAAATTTTCTTTTATTCGCCGTGATTCAAGTAAGTTCGCCATAACTTGATATACACCCATTGAAGCAAATGAACTAGGTACCATAAGTCAGAGAGAACTAAATTACATCTTGATCTGGAACTATTTTGCTAAAAATATTCAAAACACTTAATAAAAACAATTATTATTGACTGCTATGATTAATACACTCGCTGTTGTTGTGTAAATGCCTTCTTATTTTCCTTTTTGCTTGATACAATTAAACTTAATGCAGTGTAAACTTCTGCCTGTCAGTGTCACAGTGACAGTTGTTTTCATAAACAAAATGCAATCTGACATTCACTTACAGATCTAAGTTAAGACATGACTAGATTTTCTATCTTTCTTTCCAAGGCTTGCCCTAAATGAGTTTTGTTTTAAACACACTATACTTTACTTCAAAGGATAACAAACAAACGCCGTTAAAATTCGAATATAAACACCAGGCTTAGAAATTATTAAGTTTGCTAATGTTGAGCACCCTGTATAGAATTAATAGTCAGAGACATTACTTTACACTCGAAAGGTAATTGAGGAAAAAAATGTTATGGCAAAGTTTTATTTCATTCAATTAATTGTTTCCTGTTACCGGCCGGCCGCATAGCGGCCTGACATTTTTTTTTATAAAATTGTTTATATATCCAAAACAGTTAGACCCTTACAACTTATATTCAAATGATTAGAATTTTAATACAAGACTTTTGAATTAGGTACCTAAATATAGGGTATTCCGTTAAAAAACGGTACGGTTGGTTTAACCCCGTGTATAATAAAAATATACGGATGGGGCCATAATTATATACCGGGTGACTATAAATGATTGATTTTTTTTTTCTTAGGTTGGCACTGTTTATGTTGGTGGCACTGTAAGTCTATGTCAAATTCAATGTTCGCAGGTTAGGTTTTGCGTCATTCTATGTCAAAACTGACGCAAAACCTAACCTGCTAATTTCGCATTTGACATAGACTTACAGTTCCACCAACATAAACAGTGCCAACCTAATAAAAAAAAATCAATCATTTATAGTCACTCGGTATAACAGCAATGAGATAACATGAATAACAAAATAGAATGCTTGAGTAAGAAAGAGATGGCCATACGAAAAAATTATTTTAGTAGGCATGTTTAGTTGACAAATGTCATAATTAAATTAGCGTCAAGCCTTCTCGAATATTTGCTACTATGTTTATCTCTTTCTTACTCAAGCAATACGTGTTATATTCTTGTTCATGTTATCTCATTGCTGTTATATATATATATAATTATGGCCCCATGGGTATTACTAATGTATACCACCTTCATACCTACAACTTCTATACCAGCAATTTTTAAGTAATTGTTATAGTTTTCCTGTAGAGGAGCTGGCGACGATCTCCCGCCCTACCCTGTCGTTGTCGAACGTTTTATATAGCCCAGGAGCAATAATAGTATTTTATTTGTTCCTCACTTGTAAACATCAATTTATCAAGTCACTGTATTCACCTTGAAAATGTTTCTTAACTGGCTAGCCAGTAAAAAATTTACTGGCTAGCCAGTTATATTTTACAAGCGTGCTCATAGATAAATGATAGCGTGCAAAGCCAGAGTTGTCTTCCTTAGTATGTGTCATATTGATGAATTTAGTTGTTTGTCAGTTTGACATTTTGAATAAATAGTAAATTTCTAGTTATTTACAAGTGAGAAACAAATAAAATATTCAACAAAACACACCAGGTAATCATTTTTACTGGCTCAAGGATATGACAGGCTCGCCTAACGGCTCGCCAGTCATCCCAATCCTATCGCCAGTAAAAACATTACAAGCCAGGTAAAACAGGTTTTACTGGCGATAGGATTGGGATGACTGGCGAGCCGTTAGGCGAGCCTGTCATATCCTTGAGCCAGTAAAAATGGTTACCTGGCGTGTATTGTTGAACGTTTTATTTGTTCCTCACTTGTAAATAACTATAAATTCACCATTTATTCAAAATGTCAAACTGACAAGTGACTAAATTAATCAATATGACACATACTAAGGAAGACAACTCTGGCTTTGCACGCCATCATTTATCTATGAGCACGCTTGTAAAATATAACTGGCTAGCCAGTAAAAAATTTACTGGCTAGCCAGTTAAGAAACATTTTCAAGGTGAATACAGTGACTTGATAAATTGATGTTTACAAGTGAGGAACAAATAAAAGATTTAATTAAAGTATCCCATTTTTAAAACTACAATTATAATTAGCACACTCTTGGCGACAATAACAAATCGTCCACATTTCGATATTTCCATGTCACACTTTTAATGCCCACAGAGTGTCCAATTATTGCTAATCGACGTATCGATTATGTCGTATGTATTTTTCTATTTTAACTTGCTCTACCTCCTGTAAGTACTCCGTAAACTTGAAAAAATTTCTCAACTGCACCAAGTCTGCAAAAACCCCAAGGACTACCACCAGCTCCAAGACGGAAAGGTCACAGAAGGCGACGTACATGTCGGTGCTGGACTTGACCTTTATTGAGCTCTTCCTCTCGCGCAGTATGTCCTCCCACAGCCCCCGATAAGCCAGTATCGCTAAAACCACAACAGATAACAATAGCAAAAATAAAAGCGCGCCGGATCTTACGTATGATTATCCCTATAAGGAAGCTGTACAGTAGGTACCAAGGGGAACGTTTTAGGTACAGCTTCGCACCTTTCGCCCCTTTCCTTAAAAGTTGCATGGGGAAAATTCCGAAGAGACGGCACGTGACCATTGTAGGCCAGGAAGTGTCGTACACTTGAGCGGAAATGAGAAAGCCGGTCTTGCACGCCATCGTAAGACTAGGCTATTTACTATTGTTTATCTACTTTTATCACCCTGGCAGTTAACTAAAGCCTGTCATAATCCAGCTATACTAACATTTTATTAATTTAACAGCTGTGATGGCATTCAGTGGCGTAGGGGGCGGGTTATAAACGAAGCGTCGATTTTCAAAACGTCGTCTATTTACTTCTTACCCTGTTGAGTTGAATATTTAATAGATGGCGTTGTTTTCCTTGTTTTGCGTTATATTTTGTGTAACTACAGCAAAGCATGATTATGTTCTAGATGAAAGTATGCTATTGTATACTTAATGTGTAAACTATCTCCTTGCAGTTTTTAATAACCGCAGAACATTCACGGTCGCTTTCGATTTGTAATAATTTTGCTGTACCTCTTTTAGTTTTGACTACGCCACTGGATGCTTTTGTGGTCATCTGAGAATTACGACCTACTAAATTTGTAGCTAACTACTTATTACAATACAATATGCTGCATAAACACATTGCTGTAAACAGTTTTCGTAGTGTGAGATAAAGCACCTTTTAAAAAGCCGCAATTTGATTATTTCTGGTTGCTGTCACAATGTACAGTAAATATTCATTGGCGTCAAAAGACACATCTAAGGCTGTCCTAAATCCGTCAGAGTGTATTTACTTTGAGAACGAATATCCTATCCTTAGTTGTATGAGTAGTTTATTGCAATGAATTTGTTATGGGAGAGAAGATGGATGATGTAATATTGAATTGAAATTTCTTAAATAAGTTTGATTTAATTACAAATATTTTCGATACCAACAGGTGGAAGAAGACTTGATTTTCTATGTTTGTATGTTATTACGCGACATGCAGTGAAAAGGCTCACGAGTAAGAAAAAACCATAAGAAGAAATGCAGAAGCTGTAAAGCATTGAAATCTAAATATTGACACATTTATATAAGGGGAAAAGCCGCAAAAGCCGAGGTTATTCAAATAATGGACATACATAGGCGAAGAAACAAGGAAAAGGAACCGAAATAATGCCAAAGGAATGAAGGAGTGGAAAGTAGTCAGTGGACAGAGGCAGGGGTGGGGTTGGTGGTGAGCCCTAAAAATTCCGGAAATGCCAATTTATCGAAGTATAAATGAATGCATGATAGCTACCATGGAACACAGCAAAAAACAGCAAGCGGTTGCCTAATTTGTAGCGTACGGAAGAAATAAGGATAATATCACACACACACACACACGCGCGCACACACACACACACACACACACACACACACACACTCACGCACGCCCACAGCACAAGATAGGGTAAAAGCAAATTCTAATTTTAATGAGTACGAATGCATGGAGTGCGGTGAAACAGTAAAAGTGAGAAGAGATTCGATCACTATTTAGTAGTACTCAAGTACAAAGCCGAATAAGATAAAAAAACGGAAATTGAAAAGAAAGAAGATAAAACAAGATTAAGATATTCTAGTCTACAACACAAATAGACGTAAAAACTTTACAAAGAAAGGCATGAAGCGGACAATGGAAGACAGAGATGTAGACAAAGAATGGAAAAATTTTAAAGAGGCCACACTGAAGTCGGACAAGGAAAGCTGTGATGATATAGAAATTGGGCGGCAACAAAAGAATACAATAACAGAACAGTGAGCTGAGAAGATCGAGCACGAGATTAACGAAAAAAGGAAAGCTAGGAAACAGTATCTACCGAGAGAAATGGTAATGCATATGAACACTGTAAAGTAAACGGAAATCAAGTAAACGAAGCTGTTAACGGGGCAAACATTAAAATCTGGGCAAAATGTGGACAAACGATAAAGAACGCTTTTAATAAACACTTCTTTATAATATGCTCAAAACGCTGATGAAAGGAAAACCAAAAGACCATAACCTAGAATATCTAAAAAATATGGAGTGGAACACGTTAACAATAGATAAACAGATAATGGCAAAGTCAAGACAACGTTTTCAAAATCCCCGACAGAATACACAACGCAGCCCAAGGGAGAACCTAGAAACCAAGTAACTGGGGAAGAAAGAGGATATGAGTAACCAGCTGTTACAATGGAACAAGCAGAGGCGGCCTTAAGCAAATCAATAACAGGGAAAGCTGCAGAAATAGAAAAAATAAAGCCGGAAATAATAAAATAACTGGGAGAAACTAAACAATAGTACCTGGACTTCATCAATAAAATACTGACGGACAAATGCACCTCATAAGAATGGAGAATATTCATAATCGTATAAATCTATTAAACAGGAGATAAACAATTATGCAATTGTGAAAATGCTAGTTTGTTTTTTGCATTCCTTCAGTTCCGGAAAATAAAAAATTGTTAACAATAGTATGAATGGATGCAGTATTTTTTTCTCTACAAAAAATGTATTTACACTTTAACTCTAAAGTAATTAGGGGAGCAAATAATTGAACATAAATAATTTACTATGCAGATTCATATGGTGCGTCGCGCAAGTCAGCACCCGGTATAAGAGCTAAGAGAAAATTTAATTGCTATGGGCATAACAAAACAGAAAAGCGCCATCGTACCTGATCATAATCAGCCCTTGGAAACACAATGCTCATAAAAATTGGTTGAGCGCACGTTATTTGACTTAAACAATCAAATCTTAGCCGCGCCGATGACGACGAGCTCAGGTAAGAACAGCAAGTGCCTCGGCGTTTCCAAAGAAAAGCTCGCATTACAACGGCTTGTGATAACAGATAGCACGGGTCAAAAGTGCATCGCGCGAACGAAGTCAATCCAGGTACAAAATGCGCTGGTTTGAAAAATTTACGAATTCGAAATGCAAAGGATTTGTAATTCAACTAAAAATATACAGGTTAGGCCTGAAATAAATTGGTAACTGGCGAAACAATTAAGCGGAGCCAAAAAATGGTTTCAGTCTGTCTGATTATTGGAGGTATAACTCAAAAAATATTTGTCGGAGGAAGACGATATCTTGCATACCATTAAATTTTGTTTATTTTTCATTCAACTTAGTAATAGATACAAGTAATAATTTGTACGGTTACGGATAAATAAAAACGACCACCATTTTAACATTCTATGTCATTTTCATAAATTTTGGTAAATCAGGCTTTTACCTTGACAATTTGAGTGCTTAATATGTCATTTTTAATTTTTATGTTTCTTAGGTGATTTACTACCAATTCACAATAGAGTAAAGTACTGCCCGGTTTTATTGGGCCGTAACTGTACATAGTGTAGGCTATATTTTTACCAAAAATGGTAGCCAATAGATTCAGAATGACTGTTTGACGATACAAAAACCAAGCACAAATTAGCGCGTTACTAAATACAGCTGCGATGCAGGAATACGAGAGGTCGGTCCTTCGTGGCGCAGGTAAATTTCACAAAATGTTGTGGGCTGCATACGCAGTCCGCCAGCCGTTCGAATTCGACCACAAGTAACGTTTTTTTTATTTGAAAGTTTATTTAATTTATTAGAAACGTGAAGATATTTATCCTCCTAACTTAATTTGATTTTTAAAATTATTTATTGTCACAATGTCGACGACGGAAGTTCTGGGTTAATGCCCTTCACAGATTTTTTTAATAAAGATGAGTTAAAATTTAATTGAAGTCTCTGTACAAGTTTTATTATTCTAACTAATTGAATAAACACATTCACATAATCGAATCGCTGGTACTAATTCGCAACAGTTGGATATTATACTTTAAAAGTCAAAAGCAAAGCAATTAGCGCCGAGCTATCGAGATGTGTGTTGTTTTTGCTGGCACCGACTCCGTGTCACAACGTCAGGTTAAACAAGGACATACAATTTGATGGTAATTAATTGATTCGACATATTGACAACTACAATGATTCAAACAGTAAATGCTACGATAACAACAACATTATGCAAAATTGTCCGACACTTCGACGGAACACTACGCCCACATATACTATGGCACTGTAAAACTAATACAGCTGCAGGTAGCCGCTTCCCAAACAAATTGCCCGAACACGCTTGAAGAAACTGCATAATAATAATACCAGCGAGATGCTGCCGGCGTAAGAGACCTGGGATCATCCCTAATCGAGGGTAATACGAAGTCATCATGATATACAAAATAATCTGTCAACGACGTGAATTGAAGCTGCGCAGTTCGCGATAACAGTGTTGCAACGGCACCCACAGACGTTCAACAAAAGCGCTAACACCGACCGTCCCAACACGTGCAGTTCAAACACAGAGTGCGGAAAAAGTCACTTTTACTCTAAACATCAATAATTGCGATCTCTGATCGACGGGACTTCAGATATCCGGATATTTAAACGGGCGGCAAGCACACACGCGAAACAAACGTAAGCCGCCGATAAAAGCACACAGTTAAATTCAACTTCTTTGAAACGCGCCCCATCACCGTGAGGCCGCTGGGGGGCGCGAATTCAAAACGATTGTCGACTCTCTTAAGACGGTAGCAGGAAATGAATTGCGCCGGACTGCACTTCTAAAACCAACTGAAAACGGGCAGGCGTTACTTGAGATTCGCACCCTTTTCAACTTATATGAAATATGTCGTTATGGTGAAATCATAGATCAGCTAATTTTCGCAAACGAAGGGGAATACCTATAAGCCAACCAATCGCCTCTCTGGCGTCGAGAAGTTATTAAAATATGATAAAGGCGCATTGCGTCATATGGCATGCGAGAACAAAGCTAACTTTGGAATTAAATATCGCCGAACGTAAATAAGCTGGCAGACACTAATATTCGAAACGAACAGAGTGAAATTTGGACACACCACTAAGCTTTTGATTTAGGCTTAAATGAACCGCGAAAAATACTAAAATCTGAAATACAAAGCAAAAAAATGCAGAAAGCGCTAAATTCAAAAATTGTCCTCACAAGGGTCGAAATATATATGCGTCTAAATTAAGTTTACTGGTGTCGAATTGCATCTGGAATGGATTTATAGCCCTCCAAATACTAATCACGGACTAACTTCTGCACTTATAAATAGCATTCAAAATGCCAGTGATAGACTTAGTAAGTTGCTGATTTTTGGATACTTTAATTTTCCTGAGTTCTTGTGGAATTTGCCTTCGCCCCAAGACGGCAATTCTCAGGCGGCTAATTTTATGAATGCAATTCTTGGAAGCAACTTAACTCAGCTGGTTAAATTTGCTACTCGATATAGAAATTATGATACTCTTTCTCTCATAGACTTGATATTTGCTTCAGATCTTAATGCAATATCTATTTTACAATCGCTTCCTCTCATGGGTATAAGCGATCATGTAGTTATCTACACTACATGCTAGCTAACTATCTATGTATCTAGGTGCACCCAAAGAATAACAAAAAGAAACTATAACGCAGCAGATTTCGAAGCATTAAGTGTTTACTTTGATAATTTGAACTGGTCTAGCAACGACATCAACAGGATGTGGGATATGTTTCTAATGAATGTTAGAAGCGGCGAAGAAAACTATGTACCATTAATTACTATCAATAACTCCGATAACCCTTGGATTTTTCTAGGGATTGGGCGTCAAATCAACAAAAAAAGTAAAATGTGGCATAAATATCGTAGCTTACCAACACAAAACAATTATATGGCTTACAGAAGGAGTGAGCTCACTGCAACTATTCGTAACGGAAAATCCGGGTATAAGAACAAACTGTATATATATATATATTAAGAAATCTCTCAACTTAAAAGTGCATTCTCTGGTATCAAGAGATGCTACGAATTAAATTACAACCAAACCCCAGGAAGTGTCAAACCTGTTTGCTAGTGCATTTTCAAGTTGCTTTGTTGACGAGCGTTTAGCTGTTTTTCTAAATTTTTCTGAGAGTGACCGCAGTAATAACAGCATTGAGTTCGTTGAGATTGCTGAAGATAAAGTCAGTGCAATATTAGAAACCATAAAGATAAATGCATCGCCGGGTCCTGATGAGCTACACTCAACAATATTTAAGAACTGTTCTACGTCCTGGTTAAACCTATAACGAGAGTAATGTTAAAATCTCTGGAAGAGTGAAGGTACCCACTGCATGGAAAGAAGCTATCGTCATTCCGATTTACAAGAAAGCCAATAAATTCGATGCAAAAAATTACAGACAGGTATCGCTGATACCGTTAATATGCGAATGAATTGACTACCTTCTTCCTTGAGAACAATGTCTTCAACACTAAACAGCATGAATTTATGCCTAGAAAGTCAGTCCTGGCTAATTTACTTCAGTGGGTTGATAAGTGTGTTATTGCACAAACACGACTTTACGACATAATCGGGAAATATACCTAAAATACACGGCCCTAACTCTGTTACGATGGCGGTAACAAAATGTTTGCCGGCTAGAAGAACTCAGTCGACAGGACGGGTTCTTTATGACCTTTGAATTAGGGCTGTACTCCGGTAACGGGAGGTAAAAGATGTTCAAAAATATGGTGCGCCACCACATTCGGACTAGATCCGGTAAACAAACGCAACACAGGTGAACGCACTCTGAATGTGGAAGTGAAGGCCTTCATCTTGCTACTTCTAGCTTGGCAGGTTTTGGTCGACGATCCACGTACAACCCTGACTTACCTTGCAATAATAACTCATTGGTGCAACGCTAAACTCCTTTTAGAGCAGAAAAGTACACACATAACGCATGCAAATATCGTAAACAACAAATGAAAAACATAAATACTTAACAGTAAACTCTATTACAATAACGAAAATGTAAATGTCAATGAACAAAAGTTTAGAATAAAAATAGCGCCACCGACATGGAATAGTGAGGATTAGGTTAAATTACGTAACGTCTTAACTTAATTAAAAGCCGTAAGCTTGACTGCAAGTGGGCGGCATGACTCACAACTGTTATTACACATTAAATCATCTAAAATACTGACTCAATAGCAAAGCTACTTGACAGTAAGTACATAATGTGGCTCAACAACAAAACTACCACAACATTAAGTTAAACAGTAACAAGAAAATATGACGACAATTTATTAAATTTGGCAAATTAGCAATTACCATGGTTCTAACAATAAATGCAATAGATGCAACATTACGCAATATTGTTCAACACTTTAGGCAGGACGCTACGTTCACTGTACGCCATGCACAATATATTTAATACAATAAAAATGGTACCTGAAAAAGTTTAGTTGACTGCGTTCGACGTGTGGTAGAGCAGAAGGTGGTCGTCTCTTACACAAACTGCCTCAAAATGCTTCAAGAAACGAACAACCGGGAGACCACAGGGTGTTGGCGGGATGCAAGAACAAAGCATCGATGATGTTTACCACAGCCAGGGGTTGGCAAAACGATATCTTCATAACGGGTGAAAAAACGTACGAAACTTCCAATACAGGAACCACGGGACGAACCTTCAATGTGCGAGATGCAACATGACGTCTTAGTTAAGCTAGTGCTGGTACCTTTAAGAGTACGGTAAATGATCAGCCGTAGCGATAATTAAGGGTCTCGCAACCCCACGGTAACATACTCTCGACCGCACTAACTTGCTTGCTTCATTTGAACCCCAACAGCTAATGTAAACATCACGACGAACCTCCAAGGGTTGCTACGAAAACTAAACAGTTCAATTTCTTAGGACACCCAAAAATTGACGAATGCACACCGATAATGTTTAATACGAAGGCACATTTAACGGAGCAGCGCGCACCCTGGGGGTGTGCGATTCGCACGAAGAAGCCACTTATTAAGTCAACCAAAGCCGTGGCGAGAATGAATTCAAGGGCCCGGGCAAGTTCAACGGCGGTTGCCGTGTCCTACAATGTATCTCTCTTCTACAACGACACGCTACATCTTGCTTCAGCTATTTCAAAGTATTGCAGCATCAAATGCAGCATATGACCAAATATTTCGGGGAAGCACCGAACGTTTCATTGCCGCTTCTTGCAGCGCGGAAGCAATAAAGAAGGCGATAGCGGGCTACGTCATTGCCACCGGTGCAGAAAACATATCTAGCTTTAGAACACGGATAAATACAATTGAATCGATGCCCCTGAACTGCCTACGAACGCTGGTATTTAAAATGGGCAGAAATAAAGATCTTATGGAGTAAAGATTTGACGCTTTAACACTAAACTACGAATTTAGCTTAAGTTATGCGGAAAATACAGAAACGTACTAATTTTGAAAAATTGTCCTTACAAGTGGACAAAGCAATTGATCGCAATGAACCAATTGACGTTATATATCTTGACTTTCAAAGAGCCTTTGATAAGGTGCCACATCGAAGTCTTATCCAGAAGCGTAAACACTTCGGAGTTAGAGGAAATCTTCTAGCATGGATCTATGACTTTTTATATAACCGTATGAGTATCACGAATATTTTCTGTTAAAAGTGGGGTCTCCCGAGGGTCTGTATTGGGACCTTTTCAATGTATTCATTAATGATCTTGCAACGAAGTTTAAAACAAGCGTGCATTTATTTGCCGACGGCATCAACATTTTTGCTAACCCTATAACCAATGTGAATAATCGGCGGGCGGACATATTATTAGTGCGGACCTGGTGCGAAGAATGGTGTTTACCACTGAACGAAGATAAATGCACTGTGTTACATATGAGTTCCAATAATCCCAACATCGATTATGTGTTATATCACAATAGTGTTATATCCTCAGTGCCTTGTCAAAAAGATCTAGGTGTAGAAATAATAAAGGATTTAAAATGAGATCTTCACAGTAGATCTTAAGTAGCTTAATTTATTAAAAAAGTTAACTCCGTGGTGTATTTAATATCAATTATATTCAAACATTGTTATGGGCCAAAAGTCACTTTTCGTATTAATTTAACGATTTGCCTTATCCCTGCCTAATTCAAGGCACTTTGCACATTTCGTTCTAACTATTTACCTTATATCTGACTAATCCTAGATCTAACTTACTTTAAATAGACTAGTTTCAGTTACCCATTCCTCAAGTAAAGTCACTGCAGGTTAGGCCTCACGTTGTACGCGTGCTATGTTGGTTGCAGATGCGATTTTTCTGCAAATTTTGAATTCTGGACCTAGCTGCCAATTATTATTAGCCATTTTGACTTGTCAGAAGACGGATGTGGTGAAAAGCATCTTTGGTTAATCGATGCACAAATATTTGTAATTCGGTTTTGTCACGCTCATCCTAGCATGAAAATGTATATTTTGGTGTGAATTTTGCTGGGGAGACGTCCCCGACGTTTTTGTTGTAGTACATTTCAAGCACGGACTTTTGTCCGGAATTCATCTGACAAGCACATGTAATTACTTGGGCGATTCGGAGCAGAACACCTAACGGTATGCTATTTTGACAAGTATTGGTTATATTTCTAAGGCGAAATGTTGTCCCTTTTAGCTCCCCTTTGGTACGGGCGGTGAACGCACTCAGTTAGCTCCCCTTTGGTACGGGCGGTGAACGCACTCAGATTAGGAAGCAGTCCTTTGGTATGAACTAACGCATCTCTGTTGGTGTGCTGCGAGCTTTGTACAAAGTGGCGCAGAACTTTTAGAGGCGTTTGGTTGATGGATTTGACCCCTCTTGGAGAGCACTTTCTCCAGGCAGTTGCTGCAGTCGGCTGGCTGTGAGTTTGGGAGATTTCCAGTCCCTAAAACAGGCTAGAAGATTTACTGGCCCGAGGTCTCTACGTTACCTGCAGTAAAGCCCGTTGGATCACCTGGCTTCCTCGACATCGTGCAGTAGACCTCCGATTTAGCACGTTCGTCACCTGGTGCAATCAAGGTCTGTCTTTGCAATTCATTCAGCGTTCTTGTGCAGTTTTTAGCTCGACCAACTTAACCTGTGTTATAGGCCTCATTTTAATGTGTTTAATTATTATTCATTGTAGCGCTTTGGGTTACGGCCAGATTTTGATAAGCTAATTAATTTACTTACTTTAATGTTGTGATAACTCACCTGCAGTCTAAAGTAAACCTATTTTGTTGTGTAACATCTTAATATTTGCAACTTTGACATTTCAAGCCCCCATTAGAGTTCAGGCTGTGTCTAATGTAGATGCATAGGGACGATAAGGTTTCCCTTATGTAAATGTTTGTAAAGCAATTCTTGCATACGCCTTTTGAACGATTTTAGACTCGATCTCAGTGGAGAGATCTGTCAGTTCGGTTGAACTTGGCTTAGTGCGGCCCCATTTTGCAAGAAATTAGCGACATCAGTCCGATCGTTGTTTAAGCATTTACGCCCCTTTAGGGCGAGATTTAATTAGCGTGTTTCGGGTAATATTGCGCCCCTATATATACCAAGATCTTGGGAAATAATGGGATTTGTGTACAATTGATTACTAGTATAGTTATGCATTTTTGCAACTGAGGGTTTAGCGTTGATTTCAACTTGACAAACAAAACAAAACCTTAACTACCGCTTAAATTTGAGACGCGTTTGGTTATACATGCGAATTGCTACTATCTTTGACTATATTTATTTAAACTGGTGAGTTCAATCTGTGATAAATTTTACTATCTTGGTTTATGAAATCTAATAATAATAATAATAATAATAATAATAATATTTATTGAGCATAATATAATCACCGACGTTTCAATATAATAATTAAGTAACAAAAACATGAAAAAAAAGAAATATTTATAGGTATATACATCAATCAATGCATATGCTCAAATGGAAAAGGATCAGCTCAGCTGTTTTTCACCTTTCCCATAACAAAATACATAAATAATGATAAATAGCAAATAAAAGCGTGCATTATTGAACTTTCTGAAGATCGCACAATTGAGCTCTGAATGCTTTTCGAAATTTAAAAACAGTAGGCTGCGAAAATGCCAATATAAAAGAATTAATTAACTTAGGAGCTACGTATTCAAAGCAACCCTCAAATTTCGATGTCAAATGCTTTGGTATAGAAAATAGCTCGTTGCCTCTTAAATTAATGTTGGTCAATTGTACTTCTGAGCGCTTGATTAGAAGGTTATATAAATATGAAGGCTAAGGTTATCTGCTACTTGGCGCCCATAAATTACTCATCGTTTCAGCTTACGCTTTAAGTCTTTTGTTCGACCCACGACCAGCTCCGGCTGAGAATCCGGTAGCCTTTGCTACTCCTTATTTTATAGTCAGAGTTAGGTAACAACATGTGTCACCTTTCTTACTTATCAAGATTTATAAAGCTTTTATTCGTCTCTAACTTGAAGATGCAGTGCCAATTTGAAATCCCTACTTCCTTAAGGATACTCATGCTCTTGAACAAGTGCAAAGTAGAGTATAACCCGGTTATGTCCTGCTATACGCCAGTTACCATAAGAACAGCAACTTAGTGTTCTGGGTCTCCAGACATTGTGCACTAGAAGATTGAGAGGTTACCTAATCGAAACTTATAAAATTTTGCATGGGTATTATTCTGTGCAAATTAACATTTTTTTAATTAATAATGACGAGGGATTGCGTGGACATAATTTCAAGTTGGTGCGCGAAAAATTTCGTAAACTGTGTCAACACTACTTTTTAACAAATAGGGTTTTTCCTGTATGGGACGGTCTCGATAGTAACATTGTAAACTTGTATTCAGTTAATTGTTTAAAGAACGCATACATTCAATATGTGAATGCAATATGTACGTAGAATATTAATTTATGTTATGGCATTTTTAAAGGTTTATTTATATGTGTACCTATTGATTTATGCAGTTAATCGGCTTTGCCGTCTATCTTTAATAATAATAATGATACACACGGGTTTTATAAAAACCGTCCGATATTTCTGAAATACTGCATGGGAGTAGTTTTACATTTTGAACAATCTCCCTTGATGACATTTTGACGTATTTAAAATAGACAAGGTGCTTTACCTAAAAAGATATTTTTTCATCTACCGCTCGTGAGATCTCATGAAGACCAATCCAACATTTTGGTATTGAGATTTTCTACTCAGAACTTTACGAAGAATATCGTCACGTGTAGTTATTCATTTTAGTAGCACCCTTTATATCCGGCGAAAAGTCGCAGTTTGCCACTAGGGCAACGATCTGTATTGATCTAATTGAAGAATATAGTAACGGGAATGTGTCTTTATCGTCTCTACAAACTTTAAGTATTATACATGGTGTGACTGGAAACAACCACGTCAGTTTTAGAGGTTGAAAACAAGAAAAAAACAAACTCAGGAATATAGAGTAAAGTGAACAGAGGATTTGCAGATACATTGACAAGCACAATAGTGGATAAATAGCTTGGCCCTACCAATGAAAAGAAAGAGACTAAGAAAAGAAAGAAAGAAAGATGCAAACGTTTGTGAAGGGCTTTACACGAAACTTCCCTGAGTAAGTGCGGCCCACATCAAACGTTACACACTTCTATCACCGATAATTGCGACAGACGTCGATCACTATACTTTTTTCTATTTTAAGGTGTTCACCCTGTACCTCTAGATGCAAAATATGCCAATTTTTATCAAAAGTAAAAACCTGAGCTATGTGCAAAATATTACTTTTATTTAACTAATAGTGTGTGAACTAAAGCAACAATAGGCAGAATTTAATTGTTTACGATGTTCACCATGTGACCGTGACCGCCAAAAAGTCGGCATAGATGGGAAAATTTTTATTTTTGATTTTTTTAAATTTGTGCTTGTCTAAATAGTTATTTAAGCATCAAGGGAAGTAAGTAGCTTTTACCAGTCGAGAACGAGTTTGCCAGCCCGAGCGAGCGAAGGCTGTCAAAGTTCGACACTGGTTATAGATAGTTAGTTCCCGAGCATGCTTATAATATTTTTCTCTATGCCCAACAAAAATTTGAATAAAATATCAAATATTACAGTATACACATGTTTATAAATTTTGGTGTGTTTAATTATTCTATATATACAAACGGGGCTGCGCGCGCTACTGCGCGGTCTATCCTAATCAATTTACCACCATTTTTAGGCCTATTACATTGGGCCATTCCGTTCTGTTACACACTCCGCCCCTGCCTCCCTCTGCCGTCCACCTGACCAAAGAAGGGGGCTCTCGGGACTCCGCCCCTCTCCAAGGAAGCCCTCGGGACTCCACTCCTCTCCAAGAAGCCCCCGGGCTACAGCCCCTCTGCAAGGGGGCCCTCGGGAATCCGCCCCTCTCCAAGGGGGCCCTCGGTGATTCGCCACTCTCCAAGGGGGCCCTCGGGGATCCGCCCCTCTCCAAGGGGCCCTCGGGGCTGCGCCCCTCTTTAAGGGGGCCATCGGGGTTCCGCCCCTTTCCAAGGGGGCCCTTTGGGCTCCGCCCCTCTCCGAGGGGTCCTTTGGGGATTCTCTCCTTTCCAAGAGCGCCCTCGGGGCTACGCCCCTCTCTAAAGGGCGCTCGGAGCTCAGCTCCTCTCCGAGGGGTCCTCGTGGCTACGCCCCGGTCGCGAAATTGGGGCGACGGTGAATTGCATGCAAAAGCAAATGGGGTACATCGCATCCGCAATTGTCGTGACACACACGTCTGGATTGTTCTCCTTTATTATATTGATATTTTTAATTTACAGTTATTCCCTAACCCTACTTATCTTAACAAGTTTTTAAATTTCAAATAGGTTAGGGTCAGTTAAGTTCAAACTCGTTCAGATCACTTAAAAAACTAAAATTACTGTAATAACACGCAATTCACTTACTTTCATTGGGGAGTAGGTACTTACATCCCTAATGCCATGACAACCAGTAAACAAACAGTAAAATCAAATTACCTGCAATGGATATGTCAAAGTAAGTGTAACTTAATAGATGGGCATGGAGAATAACCTATTTATCCCGTATCATATATACTGCAATGATCCTTGTCTTTAATGTTTAATAATATGTAAACAAATAATTCAAATACAAGAGATCACTACAAACCTTTTTGTTTACGTTGGTTCTTATTTAAAATCAATATTTGACTGACTAATAATATTTACGTGGTTCGTTCTATTCAAGTGTTAATCGTCTTTTTCCCTTTTATTTCAAATTCAACAATCAGTAATTAGTAATTTGGCTAGCACCGGAATCAAGCATGAAAAACTCAAATATCTTTACTGGTCTGAGGTTCCTTCTTGTTAATAAAATTGTACGCCACTGAAATGCGTAGTTCAAATGCTCTACCATAACCTTGTAACTAACTCAGTCTAAAATTGACGTTCTACAGAGACATTTAACTAAGTGCAAGTCGCCTGAAAGTTTAATTGCTTGTTTACTGCAATTCGAATGAGTAAACGAACTCGGTAAGATTTTAATTATCGCGCTCAATCTACGCGTCGCTCTAGCAATTGTTTTGCAGATCGAAAATTAGGCTTTTGTTTCGGTAAATTAGGAAGAATCTCAAATTTTCTAACCCAACTTTCTGATGGCTGTTATAGCAGTTTTAAAACGTTCCGAAGTCCTGGATTCTGCTTATATCGGCTCCGCAGCGCAGCTTTTGGGTCCCTCAGTAAGTTGTACGCTTACAATAATAGAATTGGCTTCACCACTGACCTTTTGAATTTTTCCCAGATGGTCCCCGTTGAGGTTCCGCAGGTCGGTTGCCAGATGTGCGATGCTGGTATGGTCCTCGTAGGCCTCGGCTGCTAGTGCAGGAACTCCAATATTGCCCCTGGGTGTCCTCGAATGGCCCGAAATGACTTGTCGAAGCTCGGTCGTCAGGAACGGAACGATGGCCGAAGAGGAATTTAAATTTAGGTGAAGGATTTTATTGCCTTTATTTGTGCACGAACACTGACACGTTATAAATACTTTGGTGCAATTTTGTGGCTGTAAATTAATGTAAAGGGTATGAAAATTGAAATTAAACACCAGCCACAATTTAAGCTGTCGACCAGCAATTTTTATTCATTTGTTAATCCTCTTGTTCGTTATAAACAAAAAACAATCTACCAAAATTAAACAGGAAATTCGAACTGGTCAAATCAGCATCTTTACGAATTAAATCTTAAACTTAATACATTTTTACAATTAAACTTAATTCTATAAAATTGTCTTTGTAAGTTTATGGTTATTGTCCTTTGATTTTCACTCGCGTTTCGATAATTAACAGGCCCTTTTGTTCACTCATTTCACTGATCACTGCCTCCTTTCGTTCATTTCCTCTTTAGCTACTTTAGAGTTCAATGTAAGTTCCGCTTTCACTTAGGTACTCCCAAACCAATACACATTTTAAATCCAGCTATTTTCGAATTCTTGTTGATCCATTTTTAATTCATGATTTGTCTTCTAAATCTGCTTTTGGGTTCTTTTACCCAATTCGTCATAAGCCGTCAGCCTCTCTAACCTTTGTTTAATTTGCTTAAAGAAATTATTATTTTATTTACTCTAGTTCAAATTCATTTGCGACAGACAGTTAATTATTGCTCTCTGTAAGACTTGCTTTTTCTCTGTATATTTTAAATAATGCCATAAGTTTAACTAAATTACTTTAAGAACTGCACACCCTTGTGACAATCCAGCTTCACTTCCTTCTAGCTTATTTAATTTATTCCCAATAATAATGGCTCAATTTGTCCATGTAATTTCATGTTGACAACTTATGTGAAAATTATACAGATGTGTGAATTCTATCAACTCTGTGCTTTTCTATTTTGATTTAATTTGTTCGCACTGCTACCAGAGCTGCTTTGAAGGCTAAAGGACATTGCAATACCAAGTGATTTTTACTTATTTTGAAAATGGAATTTTTCGAAATTGTCGAAATCAGAAAAATGCAATTTTTCGGAAATTAGGTAAGATTTCAATGAGATTTTTTTAGAGTGTGTTATTTTTAGCTAACTGAACAATCCTGTTTTTACACAAAAGCTGGGAATTCATGTTTTCGTATTAGGTTTTACAAAATTTCCATTATTTTTTCCCCAATTCCTACATTTTAATATATCAGCCATTTGACTTTTTTGCACAAAAATGTCGGAAGTTTATCCAGCTACATCCAATGATACAGTGTATTGTCTACAATTCAATTTAAAAAAAATGTGTTCCTTGTCTTACGATAATCTCTATTGTTTTTGTCAGGGTCGACCAACCAATTACGACCTTTCAAAAAGTCTAAACGACCCCTGGCATGTACAATATTGAACTATTTTCTTTCGTGTATAATTTTGGACGGGTTACCCACTTTATGAATCTGATTAGTGTACCTTTCAATGAATCGTGGGCGCACTTTGATATATTCATATTTTATCTAGACACCCAAATGTCAAACCTTTCCTAATATTTTGGAAGTGTAAGAACATTTCTCAAAATTGTAATTTGGGCTGCAACTTTGTCCAATTGTAATGTAAATTGTAGATCAACGTAATACATTTCAAGTGTGCCCAAAAGTGCGCAAAAAGTAAGTGAACAATGTTTATGTAGCCCAATAATTTTTATCTACGATAGCATGTAAGATTGACTTTTAGTTGGTAGCCTTAAGCTTGTAAAACGACTGTTTAATAACATGCTTTCATTAGCTTACGTCGTTAGTAAGTAGCAACGTGTTCAAAAATGCACGCAAAATTACGACCGTTTACTTCAATGAAGTTTTTTTTTCTTATCAAAGAAAACCTGTTATTTAATGCAGTAGTTCTAATTTACATTAATTTTTTTCTTATTTATTGGGTTTTCTAGATTCTATAGTAGATAATAGTATTTTACATGATACGTGCGGGAACAAGAATTTTGGGAACGCGTAGCGCGGTTTGCGACTCGAGTGCGCGTAGCGCACGAGATTCGCATGCGCTACAAGTTCCCATTACTTGTTCCCGCACAAGACATGTATGCTATTTTTTGCACAACTGCTAAAAGTAAATCATATTTTAATATGAATTTATTTCGATATTCTTCGTAAAAGAAATAGTTTGACATTTATTATGTCGGTAAAGTAGGTATCTAGCTAAGTAGTTGTCAGTTCTAACAAAACTTTTAAATTGATTGATTTATATGCGTTCGTTGCAATAGATATAATCATTTTACGTTTACTACAAAATAAAAAGTTACTTTACCAGTGGCAAAATTCGTCGACGTACCTCGGTGCTATTTAATAACAGCCAGAAATGCAGGGTGTAGCAACATCGACACTCTACCACTGCCAACTAAATTAATTTAGTTGGCCGTGACTCTACGAACATCGGCGATGCGTAGCAAACATTTCTGTCAAATGGCGCTGTAGGTATTAATTGTCAGATCTTAATTTAATATTTTTTGAGGTAATTTTAAATATTTTGAAGTAAAAATGGCAGTAAATTACATTTTCTTTATATATCTTTAATATTATAGTAATTATTTTATTATGGAATTATCAATTAGCCTGAGAAAAAACATTGCGTAAATCACGCACGTGTGTGTCAAAGTAGTAGAATGACCGTAAAGAAGGCGTTTCCGTGATTCAATAGAGTGCGCGAAAACGTGGTTTGTACGCAAGGAGTGCAAAAAATATTATACAATACAAGTGTGTAAAGCCAGTATTTAGTCACGAGTAGGGCAGAATAACTATTTTTTACTTAATCAAGACCTACGGGATCTTGCAACAACCTTCCTCGCTTCACCTATTGTTGCCTAACCTTGTGTATAGCCCGGGGGGTCTCGAAAGGGTTCATTAAAATTTCCCTAGTTTATTTTTATTTAAAACGTGAAGCGTTTTCTTTCAACACTTATTTTGAGACTTCCACCAAGTCGATTCTGATCATTTTTTTAAATGATAGCTGTGCCGTGTATATTTGCACAAATGTCTAAATTTACCAAATTGAAAATAAATGAATAATTTTTAGAGAAAAACCAACATATTGCAGCTCTCAAGTGGTTGCAGCGGGCAATACAGTAACAGTGGAACAAATAAATTCTCGAAGTTGGCCTGCGGTGTTCTGCTGATTTTTGCAATGAATCAATGTACCTGCACCTAATGTTTATTTAAAATCAACGGTTTGCAGAATTGTGAGACAAACGTCAAAATGCATGTAAAGTGGTCAACATAATTATTGTAAATAACTTAGAGTCATATAAATATAGATCATGCCAATTAACGATTCATCAATGCATTGTTGTTCTCTATGGCACTATTTTAATATTTTAAAACTTTTTTGAAGCATGCATGCCAATGAAAGTGAAATTTAGCTTTGTACATTTTTTGCAATTTCAAAATTGAGAATACCTCACAATTAGAGGTGAGGAGAATAATATTAAAATACCTTCTCAACTAATTGCCAAAGTTTACATCATTACAAAATATTTGATAATAGTTTATCAACTTTTGAGAACACACTATAGTTCATTTAAATTTAAAATAAAGCAAAATCTGCAACCCAAGTTAAAAATATCAACATGAGTTGATTACTAATATGATTTTATTAAAATTTAGAACAGGGACCATGACCTTTTTGCTATCTTTATGAATGTCATAATCAATGTGTCCTGTCTTTAATATGAATCTTTGTTTTAGGAGGGCATTTTGTCAGGTTTTTTAAGAATCAAATTTATTTTCAGATCATAATCAGCAGAGTTCTTTTGGATAGCTGTACAATTTAATATTTTTAAGCTTTGCAACAACAGCTGTCAAATTTGACAAAAATATATAACCCCTGTATTATACTATGTAGGTCCTATCATTTAAGTTTTAATCAAATCGTATTACTGCTGATATTTATAAGTCGGATTGCAAATTATGCTTTATATTGAATCTAAATGTATACTATAAGTATCTCCAAATTCTCAATTGCAATGCAATCAGCAAAAAAATTATATCTCTCTTGCCTGGATATGAAAAGCAATATTTGAGTGTGAACACAATAATTGTATCTGATGATGACGACATTTTATAATTTTCCATGGAATTTTTAGATTTGACATTAAAAATCAACTCTTATTCTCTTGAAAATTTTAAATGTGTCTACTGGTTTAATAAATGAGATAAGATTAATGATACGCAATTTATATGAGAACTGCTTAGATTTGCAAGTCATAAATGGGCAAGCTACTGGCAGAAGAATATTATTACTACATACAGATTTAACACCTAATATTGAACTACCTTCTTGCTTTCGGAAAAGATATTTTTCCGTGCGCCTAGTATTCAAGATGACAATGAAAAAAATCATAAGAACAAATTCTGGATAGAGTGGGAATATATGGTATTTGCCACAACCAGTATTTAGCCATGGTCAAATGTTTGTACCAATGTCACGTGTGAGTACATTTTGAAAATTTTACCTAATGGATCGTTCCACACGTAAACATTGTCTACAGAGAAGTTTTGTAACTTGCGAAATATTTTGAAACGGGTCCACTAGTAATTTTTAAACCAATAATTATAATTAACACAAGTTTGGCGACAACAACACCTTGTTTACATTTTGAGATTACCTTGTCACACTTTTTATGCACATAGTGCACTTTCCCGATTACAAATCTACGTATTTCTCTACTTGAATTTGCTCTACCTTCTGTAAGCACTCTGTAAACTTGAAAAAAATCCCCAACTGCGCCAGGTCTGCAAAGACTCCAAGGACCACCACCAGCTCCAAGACGGAAATGTCACAGAAGGCGACGTACATGTCGGTGCTGGACTTGACCTTTATTGAGCTCTTCCTTTCGCGCAGTATGTCCTCCCACAGCCCTCGATAAGCCAGTATCGCTAAAATCTCAACAGATAACTAGAGCAAAAATGAGAACTCGTCGGCTCTTACGTATAATTATCCCTATAGCGAAGCTGTATAGTAAATACCAATCGGAACGTTTTAGGTACAGCTTATCCCCTTTCCTTAAAAGTTGCATGGGGAAGATTCCGAAGAGACGGCAAGTGACCATGGTAGGCCAGGAAGTTTCGTACACTTGAGCGGAAATGAGAAAGCTGGTCTTGCACGCCATCGTCGGACTGTTTCTGTCTTACTATTGTTAGTCTACTTTTAGCACCTTGGTAGTTAAGTTAAGCTTGTTATAACACAGCTATATTGACATTGTGTTAATTTAGAAGCTGCGATTGCATTCAGTGACGTAGGGGCGGGTTAGAAGCGAAGAGCAGATTTTTAAAACATCGTGCCTTATGTATCTCTTCTCTTATAGAGTAATTAATCGATCGTTCTGTATTTGTGATTTCGCTGACTAAATGTTACTTGCACATTCAAACATCAAAACGTGCAGCACATAATGCTCAAATTATTTTCTGCAGTTTTAATAATAACAAAAATTCTCTACCAAACCCATCGAATATCAAACACGCTGTACATTTCTTGAAATATGTATACGATAAAATTCATGATCGCTGCTTTATAATCATTTTGCAATAAAATTTAATTTTTGACTACGCCACTGGCTGTTTTCGTGGTTATCTGAGAATATCGATCTGTTAAATTTGCAGCCAACTACCTATTACGATACAATATGCTGTATGAAAACCTTACTGTAAACTGTTTTCGAAGTGTGCGACTCAACGCTCTCAAAAAAGCCGCAATTCGATTATTCCTGTTTGCTTTCCCAGCGTATGGTAAATATTCATTGACGTTAAAAGACCCGTCTAAGGTTGTCCCAAATCCGCCAAGGAAATATATAGTTTAAGAATATATATGTTAGTTGTATGGAAAGTTTATTGTAATTTGGATTTGGTATAAGAGAGAAGATGTAAACTCGCAGTTCGGGTTTTATATGTAATCGACTTCGCATGCCAATAAAAATTTCTGATATTAATGTATGATTTAATTGCAGATATCGTCGATACCAAAAGCTAGAAGACATGATTTTGTGTGTTAGACGACACATGCAGTAAAAAGGCTGACGAGTAAGAAAAAAGCGACAAGAACAAATGCAGAAACAGTAAAGCATTAGAATTAAAGTATTGACATATTTAATACAGTATCGAAAAAATGGGATCCTGAGACGAAGATAATAATAATAGTTAAAATAGGAGACAGCAAAAAGAACAGCCAGGAGTGACCTTACTTGCAGTTTACATCCGAAATAGATATGACATGGCTGAAGTAAAACAGCTAGGGGTTTGCGTTTGTGTTTGTAGTCGGCAGTTAGTGGGTTCAAGCCCCATTCCCGCACGGGTATTTCTAGAATTTTTAGATTTGTTCTTTTATAATTTTCTGACGTTAATATTAAAGCTAGAGCGAAACTGACAAAACTTCTGTATAGCAACTCTTTATGGACTTAAATATTTTGTTATCAATTATTTACTCAAGTTCCATATTCAAGCATCCATCATCAAATTTTTTAAAATACGGCCCATACTTTCTCATGTAAAATTTGTATTCTGAATTTAACAATGTACCACACATTAAGATTTAATTACGTTGCGAGTTATTTTTGCCAACTTCAAGAAATTTTTGGATACGGACCTATATCCTAGAGCGTTGTTTCAGCTTTTGTAATTTAAAGAAAGAAGTAATGACCCACATTCATCTTTTTTATTTCTAATTTTAATTATTATTTATAAATAAGAAAAATTTTCTGTGATACACGCAGAAAACTTCCTTTTACAGTGATATTATAATTAGTAAAAGAAATGTTTTAGCTTTTCTACTTACAACATTACATAAAAAAAGCAGAATAAAACATTGTCGAAGTATTTTACTAGAAAATCGCCTATCTCACATGGATATACATTAAAAGGGCAACGTTTGAAAAAAATCGTTAGAGCCGTAGAAAGTCGAAAAAGCTAAAAAATTGCAAGAATAAACACCATACTTCCGTTTTTGAGATAAACTGTTCACACACAGACACACTGGCAGACAGACCAATGAACTGTTGGGGCATCCGAAATGCAGGGCCACCACGATGAACTACGGCTCTATTTACAGCCGCGCGATGATGGACTGCAGCTCTATTTGAAAGGCCGCGATATTGGTTGATAGCAGCTTATCTGCACCCCAGAGCCTCGCAATGGTCTGTTCCTACTTCTTCGTTGTTTCTCGTTCTCGAAGGACATTTATTGATTTGTACTTCCATGAGCTGGTAGTTGTTACCTCTCGCCTGGTACCACGTAAAATAAACTGATAGAAAAGGCTAAACTTACTTTATTTTCGATCACTGTTTCGATACGTGTAGCCACCGCTAACACCAGGACAAGAGTGGTAATTTGGCAAGATGGCGAGAGCAGGTTGCCACTCTTCCGCTATATGGTACCACAAAATTTACTAATGGGACGAAATGGGTTTAGGTGCCCTGAAACGTGAAGATCTGTTGAAAACTCAATTTTTAATTTTTGGGTGAGTCCAATACTTTATTTAGTGTAAAAGGAAGTAAAAATAATCAACAATAAATTTTTTCCAATTGAATAGTAGTTTGTATACCAAGGCACTGAAGTATAACTTTTTATCACGAATGTGGATTTAGTTGCCGAGGCCCGTAGGGCCAAGACAAATAAACCACATGAGGGATAAAAAGGAACTTCAGTGCCGAGGTGTACACTATGTTTTATTTGAAATTTATATTCCAAAACTAGACGCGATTATTAAGGATTAAAAACATACAGTGTAGCCCATTTCTTTTTCTTCAAGGTATGAAATGCTTTATGACACAGATCCGTATCCAGAAATTTCTTGATGATGGTCAAAAAAGACTCAAAACGTAATTAAACCATAATTTGCGGTACATTGTTGAATTTAAAATAAGTACGGCATCTAGAATTTTACATCAGAAAATAAAAACCTTATTTAAAGAAAAGTTAATTATGGTTGCTCAAAGACGAATCGTCGGATAAAAAAATTATAACGATATCTTTAAGTAAATAAGAAGTTGCTAGCAAAAAGTTTTGCCAAAAAAATCAAAAGATTCGGTTTTTGGAGACAACTCAAAACGAAAAATCATATCAAACATTTCTAAGCATCATTTTATTATAGTTCCTTAATTACGCAATTCCCTTATGTTTTTATTTAATTTCTATTTAATCTCAGGGTGTTATAATATTTAATTCCACATCTTACCTTTATTGTCCACAGCAAGAGCATGTAATCGCAACTCAATTAATAATTGACTCTTATCTCGCGGGGTTACTGTAGAATTAAATTAGAGCATACACAATATTGATAATAAAATTCAAATATGAGGTAATTCAATTTATTAAAATACCACAGTTGTACCGCCCCTTTAGACGAGGGGTTCACACGGCCTGGATTGGCTCTTTTAACTGTCGGCAGAATATGGCGTGGTGTAAGGACTAGGTAAGAAAATGCTTTGGGCTTTAAAATTGAGCAGTAAGATTATTAAAATTCGGGCGCCCTGTCGTTACTCACAACATAAAAAACAAAACTATCTAATTAATAATACGCCACCTACCTTTTGTGCTTCTCTGCATACCTATATAAATTGTACAGCTAGAAGGCTTGCGGAAAGAACACACAATAATTAACAGCAATAGGGACATTTAATCAAAGCCAAAAATCGCATTAACACATGAATTATATACATAAGCTATAAAGGCTAAGTGACAGCAATTTATGTTTGTAGCACCATTGCCTATCAGATAAATAAACCATGAATAGGAATCAACTTCCAAGTATTTAAGTTACAAATAGCTAATTATAGCTCGGATTACAACTCACGATAACTACCTGTGATATCGCAATTGACATATGCAAACGACCCCCAAAGGACGCGGTTAATTTGAGTTACAGGTACATGCTTATTTCAGCAATTTGGAAACGGTTAAATTCTCGTTCTTTAGCGCTAATATTTGATTGGAATAAACGAGTAATTAAACACGCTTTAGTTCGAATTTCTAAGGCCTTAGTAAGAACTGTTATAGTTGCGGCAATTGCGTTTGTCGATAAAAAACGCTGAGAAGTGCATGTACTTACAATTTAGTTCGTTGCTAATGTTCAGCAATCGGGAAAGGAAATCTTGGTAAGCTGCATCTTGTCCAGGAAGACTTCTAAGCTGGACTTGGCTGCATAATTCTTAGAACCCAAGGATGCCGCTATTAAGAGAGAAACTAACTGCTACAGGAAAAGAAACTGGGAAGCTGAAGAAGACGCATGTAAACCGGACTATATGTTGAAATTAGTATGAGAAATTGAACTAGACGAGGCATTCTTACTAAAGCTGTTCACGGCCGTTTGTGCAGAAAATAGCGCCCCGGAGTTTTTTCTTTATGGAAGCCCTATGGGGGCCAGCCTAAATATCGAAATTAGTACGCAAAGATAAATTAGATGAGCATTCTTACCAAACTGTTTGCGGCTGTTTGCGAAGAACCAACGAGCTAGCGGTTTTCGTTTGTTCAAAACAAGAGCGGTTTCAGCCTAATCCACAAATTTAGATCCGCAAAGCGCGTTTCGTGGAAAATCAATAATCGAGCGATTCGATTGTTTTCAAGCGGGCTTACTAAGAATGGATGCCAACGAAGGTGCCTCGACAGGAAACACTGGCACGTATCTTATCTCTAAAATGAGCCGTTTTATGCGATAAACCTGAGTTTCTTTGCTACATTATTTAAATATATGGTGGTCCGAAAGAAGATGCTAATTGCTAGAACGCGCCATTGAAACGAAATTGAAACGGAGTGTTACACAGTCTGTAATTTTTTATATATAATCCCAAGTGCATTTATAAATTATTATAATAATACATTTTTAGTAGAACTCAATTTTACCATTATAATACTATTTGTTTACATTAATTTATTTAATTATATCTGAATGATTTTATGTATTTATTACTATTAGTAGTAGAAGAAGAAATTTACACATTGTATACAAATTTAGTGCAGCCGTTTTTATTTATTGCCTTCGTTTCAGCTTCACCCCATTTACACCCCCTTCTTTGTAATATTTCTCCAATTATGTTGTCTCACGTCTTTCTGGGTCTTCGTCTTTTCATCTTCTGTATTCTGGCTTCCCATACTTGTTTCACAGGTCTTGATTGTTCCATCCTCTGTAGACGTCCCCATTAGTTCAATAGCCTTTGTTCAATAAATTCCATTAATGATTGAATTTTTAATTCTTGTCGAATTTGTTCGTTTCTTATCTTGTCTTTCTTGGTAACTCTTCGGACTCTTCTGAGTTACTTCATCTCTATGGCTTGTAAACCCAGGATTCGCATCCGCACGTTAAAATTGGTCTAAAGGTAGTTTTGCATATGTTTAGTTTTGTCGTTCTTGATACTTCTTTCTTGTTGATGAAACTAGTGTTCATAGCATAATATAGCTTTAATGTTTTTACTATTCTGTTGTTAATGTCTATATCTTGATTCCCTGTACTATCTATTTCTACCCCTAGATATTGAAACGAGTTTACCTGTTTTATTTTTCTACCTTCGATCTGTATTTTCATTTTTTCGTGGTCTCCTATTTGAATTACTTTTGTTTTCTCTTTATTCAGTTTCATTCCATACTCTGTTAAAGTCGTGTTCTAGATATCTAAATTTCGTTGTGGATCTTGTTCATTGTCTGTCATTATTACAACATCATCGGCGATAGATCCCTCTGATATTGCAACTCTTTTCACATTTTTACAAACCGACCACATTTTTTACTTTTCTTTGAACACGTATTGATTATGTCATACATAAATGTAATAAGTAGTGTCGGGCCCTTGTCTCAGTCCATCTTTCGTTTGGAATTACTCTGATTTCATGTTCTTGCTTATTATATAATTGACATTCTTTTAATTGTTTTTGTTAATTTTTCGTTTGCCCCTCTTCTTTGTAGGCCTTTACATACTCTCTTCCTAGGTACTGTATCGAACGCCTTCTCCAGGTCAATAAACGCAAATGTGGCTGGTTCATTTTGTGCTAAGTTCTTAGTAATTAGTTGTTTGATAGCAAAGACATGATCATGAGCACTCTTTCCTCTTCTGAAACCACTCTGTGCTTCATTTAGGGTATCATCCACTTCCATTCTAAGCCTTTTGTCCAGTATTTTCTCATATAATTTCATAGGTACACAGAGAAGACTGATTCCGCTGTAGTTATTGCATTGCTTACTGTCTCCCTTTTTTTATATTGGTAAATTATTGCTGTTTCCCAATATTCTGGTATTTTTGCTGTTTTCCACGCTCTGTTGTAGATTTCTAATCCATCAAGGGTAAGAACCTGAGATGTATGCAAAATATTGCCTTTATCTATTACTCCTCAGTTAAAGCCAAAATAGATCGTTTAGTATCTTTAAGGTGTTCAACCTGCATATTCGGTTTCGAGCCAGGTAGACATCTAATTCACAGGAAAAGTATGTATCGTCTTCCTTTAAGAAATAGTTTTTGAGCTGTAACGCCAACAGGTAGACCGCCAAACAGGCAGACAGACAGACAGACAGACAGACATACAGACAAATAGATAGGCAGATTAACAGACCAACACACCAACGCACAAACACACCGACGGACAGACATACCGACGAAATTGATAAAATCTGATTTTCATCATCTAGAACCCTGAAATGTGAAGATTTAAAAAAATCTCGGAAGGTGATATTTTAATTATTTTTATTAAACGAGGAAAGTAAAGTAACTACAGTAATTATAGACAGCTTCAGTTCCGACAATGACCGTTTTCGGTCACTGTCCGGAAAATGAGCTATTTTGGTATCAATTTCAGTCCTGAAACTGCTTGCTTACGGGAAACGCGGGAGAGTCCAGTAAAGTAACCTACTTTTTGCTGTGAAGGCATTTGATTATTGTTCGACAAAAAATAAAGAAAAACATGCATAGTGGATTTCGTGTTAATATGATTATAAGTCGATAAAAACAAAGCAGGATCCGTTGTTTTGACGTTTGGTATAGGAAGTTGTTTCTAAAAAACCAGATTTTGTTTTAGTGTTTTTAGCCGCCGAAAAAACTGATTTCAACAAAATTTCAGGATTCGACAAGGGCCCATCCTGAAACTTGTCTACTGCCCCTCGCGGTTTACGAATTGTGTGTGCACCGTCCTAGTAACAACGTCATGCGGGCAACAAGCTATCAAAAGCGATCGAGAGTGAGAAAACGAAAGATCAAAATGTTCCGGAGCAACCTGCGCAAGATGAGGGTGCGTCCATCGACTGTAACAGTCGTGGGGCGAACAGCACCTAAATCGAGCATAGGTAAAACTACAATTAATACACTCCTGTCGGGGACGAGGAGCGATGAGAAGAAAATGGAGTCCATGAATCTAGCGGAAGAGAAAGAGAAGGAGAGGGAGAGGGAGAGGTCAAATAATAAAGGGAATTCCTAAAATCAAGAAGGAGTTGACAATAACCTCTTTTCACTATTTAACTTTTGCTTTGATGCTTAACATAGTTTTTCTACGATCGTGTCAAAATGACAACTTTTTGCACAGTTTCTAGTGTCAAAAAAGACGTTTGTAGCACCCTTAATATTAGCGCCAGTTTTATTAAAAGGCCGCCGAAACGACTTTTTAAAAAACGTTTATTTTTATTTTACAATGAAATATAACATTGGAAGCACACAGCTAGCCGCCGGACAATTTCTTACATCTAGCTATGATACGAACACAATGGAACTTATCGACTGACTGGAGCTTAACTTAGAAGTGCAAGCTACTAGTATATATACTATGCCTAATCAACTAAGATAAGCGTTATCTCTAAAAGGGAGCGTGAGACAGGAAGCCACGTGCGTTCAAGGTTGCAGACTTGCAATTCATTATAAAGAAGCTATTATTGTTCAAGGTTGCAAGCTTGCAGTTTTACACAGGAGACCATTGTCTATTCATAATATAACACGTCCGCCGATAAAATGTTCAATGGGTGGTATTCAAATATGCCTCCATTGAACTTACAAAGAGAAAAGAAAAGAAAATTAAACTTATGCATTTACGTTATCTGGTTCAAAATCTTTATTTAGAAATCTAATAAGTTTAATCTTCATTGTGTTTCTATTATAATACAAATACAATATAAAAATTATTAACATAAGAATAGTACACAGAGTAAATATAATTGCAGACACACTTAAATTATCAGATTTAATATAATTAACAGGTTTTAACAAATTTTCATATTTATTAAGTTTAATTCGGTCCTCAACCAATTTCTGGGTGTCAAGAGGTATCAAGTCAATCTTTGAAACATTTATGTGGTTTGATTCAGGAATTATTAAGCGGTCAATGTTTGAAATTTTTAAATTAACAATTTCATTTGAGGTTCTTTTTGCGGTGAATAACATGTGTTTTTGATTTATTGAAACAAGACAGTCTGAACTGAGGTGTAAGAGGTTAGTGCCAGATATTCCTTTTCTAAAATTCTGATTTTTACATTTGACGTCCAATATTGCTTCAGATGGGGAAGATATTAACCATGTCGCAGGATTTATTTGTGATATTTTGATTTCTGTTAAATTGAATAAATAAGGGATACATGTTTTATTTTTATTAAATGACAGAAGTTGTGTTTCGCACACTTTGTCGTTGGGGATTTCAAAGTAGTTATTTTGATTACAAAAGTAGGTGTCTAAAGTTATAAGTTTACAATGACTTATTTCAATGGGAATGCTGTTTTTAACGTTAAATAATAAAGTACTATAAGTAGGTATAATCATACGAAATTGATAATTTTGGATAAAAATCGGAAATGGTATTAATTGTATCATTTGATAATCGTTAGTTTTGGAAGTAGGAGGTATTTCGAATATAAATGTAATTCTGTTTTTAACTTGATAAACTTTTGTAATGATAATTGACTCGTATAAATGTAAATACTGTAACTCTGCAGGATATGGAATAGTTAAAGCTTTTTCTGATATGCTATTGAGATACGTCGAAATTTCATTTAGATTTTCAATTAAATCGTCATTATCAATTAATGACATATGCATCTGTTGATTTTGGGCAAAAGTTAATGCATTTTCTAGTTCCAAACAAGTGTTAATAAGTAGTTGCAAAAATTGAATTACTTCTAGCAAGACTGTTTTTAAGGAGTATGTAGCGAGATTTTTGCCTAATTCCTCATTTTGTAAAATTATTTTATTTATATTTCTGTCTAATAATTCTTGACTCTTTGCTATATCATTGATTACTGAGATGGTATCATTTAAAATTTTAGTTTGTTCTAATATAACGTCATTTTGAATTTTATTGCTTTCTTGCAATTTAGTAATCATAGATTCATATCTGACTCCATCGTTGGCGTCGAGGTTTCCAGTTAAAAATTTGAAAGCGGATCCAAGTCCATCGAAAAGTTAATTGAGAGGACTTTTATTAATTTTATGTTTAATATTGTGAAATAATTGATTCAGAAGTTTATCAGCTTTTTCTACGTATTGTTTTAATATTATGAGTAAATTGTTATGATTGATAATAACATCATCAATCCTTTTAAATTTTGTATATTCAATAACGTAACTTTTATTTTCAAGTAACGGTATTATTTTCATTAAATTAGTTCTAAGTGTGTCATAATTAACAAATATAGGGGTATAGTCTACATTTCTAATAAGCGTCCATTCGCTTTGTTTAAGCACTACGTTTCCTAAGTTTAGAGGATATAATCCAGGATTATCTTTTAAACTTTTAATAATAATATCGCTCTGTATAACTAGTGATTGAGTCAGCAGGGTACAGGCGATGAAGAGTGTAGTAATCCTGAAAAAGAGAGAGCAATAGTTCCTTTTAGTCAGGGTGTTTTATATTTCCATATTTTTTAAAAAAATTAGATTTAATTTTGAATTTCAATTTTACTTCTGAAATTAGTTCTAACAAATATTTTTTCATTTAATTGGAATGTTTGATTTTTCCGAATTGGTTTTAATTTTAAATTTTATCTTTACTTCTGAAATTTATTTTAAATAATACTTCTTCGTTTAATTGAAATGTTTGATCTTTCTGAATGGGTTTTAATTTTAAATTTAATCTTTACTTCTGAGATTTGTTTTAATAAATACTTTTTCGTTTAATTGAAATGTTTGACTTTTCTGAATTTGAATTTAATTTTAAATGGTTGTAAAGGTTTTTCTTTGTTTTCCTTTAGCAATATCAATTATAAAGGTATGCTGCTGTGAACATCTTAGTTTTAACGCGAGAAATATTGTGATTATTAAAATTGTAAATACTAGATTAATACAAGCTTAGGTCTTGTTTGTTTGTTAAGTATAATTTTTATTTGAGTTTTTTCTGATTTAAATGATTTTAGTCTTAAGTTTTTTCTTAAGATGTTATTATTTTAAAATACTTTTGATATTTGAAGTTACTAATTTATTTATTAGAATTTATTTGTAATACTTAAAGTTTTTCAAAAATTCAAGGGTTACGGTTAAAAATTTAGTTATTTTGGCAAAATTTTTGATAAATGTTCTTTAGTAGACTATTTGGTTAAAAATTATTTTATTTAGATTTTTAAGTGCTGGGAAATTTTGATTATTGAATTTTTAGATGAATCTGATTTTATTCCTACTTTAGAAGGAGCTATATAATCTAAATATTTTACAAATTTATGTTTGAATTACTAAACCTTATGAGTTGACTTTTCGTCAGTTTTGAAATTATATGTGCATTGGTTTTAGTCTTAAATTGTTTTTTTTTAAATTGTTATTTAAAATAATTATCTAAAATACTTTTAATGTTTGGAGTTTTTATATTAAAGTTGTTAAAAAATTGTTATTTGAATTAATTATCTAAAATACTTTTAATGTTTGAAGTTTTTATATTAAAGTTGTTAAAAAATTGTTATTTAAATTAATTATCTAAAATACTTTTAATGTTTGAAGTTTTTATATTAAAGTTGTTAAGTCTGATAGACTGATTTTTGTTGAGCTCATAATTTTTATTTTTATAAGATTAAGGATTATAAATATTAATTTCTTGTATTTCATTTAAAGTATTAATTACGCTTGTTTTAAATTGATTATTGTATGATTTCAATTGCTGAAGGCTTAGTCATGCCTTTTTCATTAAATTTTAATTTTGGAGTTATTTTAGTTACATTTTTTTTTATGCTGATAAATTTTACGGGTTATAATAAAATGGTATCGTAGCTCTTTCTGTCTGAATATGCATCCATTTATAATCTATTCGTGCGGATAATTTTGAAAATAAGTCGGATCCAATAAGTCCTATATAGTCTGGGTTAAAATTATATAAATAACATGTATGTGTTCCGTTTTCATAAAAAAGACTGGGGATTGGTAAATCTGCAATTAAGTTATGTTGAGAAATTCCATGAGATGTAATTATCTCGAATTCTGTTTCATAAATATAATTTGGAAAATGTTGTTGTACAAATTCTGGAGAAATTATTGTTTGTGAGCTACCTGTATCTATTAATAATTTTTCGCCGGTGGCAGGAACTATAATATACGGAAGATCTGATTTTGAATTTATATTAAAAGTTAAAATATGCTTTTCCGAGGCTCTTAATGAAAATTTACTGTATCGTTTGGATCTGGATATTCGAAATAATCTGGGGTGTGATCTAAGTCTTGTGAATTATCAGGGTCAGAATATTCCTGAAAGTTTTCGTTAAAATTTTCTGGAGTTGAAAATTCTCCATTTTCAAATAAATTTTCGTTTAAGTTTTCATATTTATCCGGAGGTTTTTCTTGATGATAATTTAAATGATTAAAATTTCTATTAACGTTTTGAGAGTTTGCTCGATATTTATTAGGGAAATTTGTTTGTTGAGTAGCTGGTCTTTTTATAGTGCTAAAGTCCATAGGTTCTGGTTTATTTGTTGGTGAAAAATTTGGTTTAGGTGCAAATGCATTAAAGCTTGAATTTTGAGTTATTCTAGAATTATTAGGATTGTTAAAATTCGTTGGACTTTTAAAATAGTTGGGATTTTGATTAAAATTACTTTTAGGATTTTGGTTAAAATTACTTCTAGGATTTTGGTTAAAATTACTTCGATTTTGTTGGAATGGTCTTTGCATAAAATTTGGGTTATTAAATTTAGGTTCATATGAATTTCGTGTTTGAATATTGGAAGTTAAATTTGGTTTGTTTAATTTTTGACTTTGAAAATTATTTTGATTTTGAGAATATCTGATATCAATTTCTTCTTTTACTATGCTTAAGGCTTGTTCTAGTGAAGTTGGGGTTCTACTTCTTACGAAGCTTCCTAAATTTTCATTTAGTCCACTTGTAAAAGTGCGAAGTGCTAAATCTTTGTTAGCCTTTAATTTATGAGTGATAATATCTTTTGATTCTTGACTCAGAGAAACTTTTGAATTATAAATAGCTAAATGAGTTCTAACTTTATTGAAAAATTCTATGGGAGAGTCTTTATTCTGTTTTAATTTGGTTAAATCAATTAAAAGATTCAATTCTGACCTTTGGTCGCCAAAATTTTCAATTAAGACATTTTTTAAGTCTTTCCAAGTATCATACTCGTAACCTGTGATTACTTCTAACGCTTGACCTTTTAATTTATTCCTTATCGAATTTAAAATTACTTGGTTGATATAATCGTTTAAATTTTCTGTGCAAAATTTAGTTGCAATGATTTCTGCGGATCTGATAAATTCCGAAAGAGTGGCTTGATTACCATCATATGTGGGAATTTCATTTAATAAAGCTACATTAAAATGTGGGGGAAACAATGATGCGTTTTGATCAACCATATTTGGGTTGCTAATGTTGTTACAATTATTTAAAAATAAAATTCTAGGGATAGAATTCCTTGGTGAGCGTGATCGATCTCGTGACATAAAATTTTTACAATTGTTTCAAAATATAATTACAGGTGTTTTAACTAATGATTCAAGATAATAGTGATCTAAACATAAAAATTTTATAGACAAAAATTAATTTTGCTTTATTTGTTTCACTTATTTTTAATTTTTATTTATGTTAGTAAACAGTTTAATGACTAGGGGATGTTTAACAGGGGTAGGAGCCCTACGCGCAAGAACGCAAGCACAAATGCAAATTAAGCACACCTATTATGTGCAGCAATTGGTCTGGCTTACTACGTTCTGCCTGAACTTATAAATAAATATTTAAAACTATGTTAGTATAATTTTTAAAACTTTATATTAGTTAACTTTGTTGTTTTAGGCGAACGCTTTAATAATTATCACTTTTGAAAATTATATTACGTTACTTTGTTGCCTTTGAAATTTTTACCTTGTTGTTTAGGCGAACGCTTTAATAATTATTACTTTTGAAAATTATATTACGTTACTTTGTTGCCTTTGAAAATTTTTATTTTGCTTTTTCTTTAAAACTTTAAAATTATTACTTAGGCGAACGCTTTAATAGTCGTTACTTTGTTGCCTTTAAAATATACCTTTGCTTTTTCTCTAAAGCTTGAAAATTATTATTTTTAAAAATATACCTTTGCTTTTTCTCTAAAGCTTGAAAATTATTATAAAAATATGCACTTACATTGTGCGTTAAAATTGACGAACGGCGTGCGATCAAGCTACGTCCTGTTGTCTTCAAAAAGGATGCGTCGATCCTATTGATGTCGGCTGGCCTGCACAGAGGTCCTGAAGTCCGACTTGGATAGTCCAGCTTTGCGCTAGAGCGTTATCCAAAAGTTGTCCTGGGGTCGTCGTTGTTGACGTTGCCAATACCAGAGACTGATCCCAATGATCAAGAGTGGTCCCAATGACCAGATGGTTCCAATAACCACGGAGGAGCAGGAGCTGGGTCGACGGGCGCTTCTCACGATCGGGCGATGTTTGTCCCTGTTGGAGATGTCCGAAGATCCGCTGGGTGGTAGGTTTCGATTTGTGGCAAAGAGCTGAACCTCAAGGAAAGTTGCTGGTCGACTCGATGTTTGTAGTTTTCCAGGTTTTCCTCCACAAATCCTACCGACTGCGCCAGTTTTATTAAAAGGCCGCCGAAACGACTTTTTAAAAAACGTTTATTTTTATTTTACAATGAAATATAACATTGGAAGCACACAGCTAGCCGCCGGACAATTTCTTACATCTAGCTATGATACGAACACAATGGAACTTATCGACTGACTGGAGCTTAACTTAGAAGTGCAAGCTACTAGTATATATACTATGTCTAATCAGCTAAGATAAGCGTTATCTCTAAAAGGGAGCGTGAGACAGGAAGCCACGTGCGTTCAAGGTTGCAGACTTGCAATTCATTATAAAGAAGCTATTATTGTTCAAGGTTGCAAGCTTGCAGTTTTACACAGGAGACCATTGTCTATTCATAATATAACACGTTTGCTTATAGCACATAACGAAACTCGTATGACTGCCGCAAAACTCGACCCACACGAGTTTTGGCAATCAAACTCGTTTGGTTAAGATGCTCATAATCAAACGTGTATCGTTTAATATCTATATTAATGTTACTTTAATAGAGTGCTTAAATCCGTATCATTTGTATTTGTGAAGCGACATGCAGTTACGCGTTTTCTTCTTCTTCTTCTTCTTCTGAATCATCTGTCTTTCTACCATTACGTATAAAGCTGCTGGAGTTGGAAATCTATAAAAAAGTATCTTATAACTGAAAAAGTTGCTTCGATTGGATTATTTGTATAAATTACAATAATAAAATATTTATATAAAGCTACAAACAGCTAAATCAAGATGGAGCAGATATTCCAGTTCGAAAAAAGACAATTCTCATTTAGAATTAATTTTGTATTATTTTGTATGAAAATATAAAAGATCGTATAAAAATGTCAAAAGCTATCTAAATATTTGCTCCAAACAATAAAATTAAATTTTCCAATTAATATATTTTGATTATTCAAGAGCAGATACCAAAAAAGGGTTTTTTTTTCTGAAACACATTTATGTATTTTCATAAAAATAGTTCTAAATTGTACTATAATTATTTTTCCCCGAATTGGAAGGTTACTGTATCTCGATTCGTCAATGTTAAATTTAAATTATGTTTTAATAAAAAAATTAAGGTTTTTTATCGGATTTGCTCCTAAACAATGTTTAGTGGATGAGCTTGTTGCGTAAGATGTATTTACCGAGGATCGCTAATAGTCAGTTTGTTTGTAATTCCCTCCAGGTGTTGTGTGTGTCCTCTTCCCCTCCCCCATGAGTTGTTCTATGTTTTGCCTGTGTTGGTGATTTTTGTACTGTGTTATTTACTTGATTGCATTGTTAGAATAATTTGAAAATCTAAATATAGCCCTGATATTCACGCCCAAGAAAAAGAAGGGATAAATATGTTTCGTTTTGTGCAGCCGCCACGCCGTTCAAGACATGGGTGGGGGCAGATATTCAGTTGGGAACTTGTTTTAAAGCAAAACGGTTGCTGGTAGAGGGAGCATGAAATCGGCTAGTTTTAAAGTTGACCAGAGGTTATTAAGCAATGTTTGCGTCTGACTGTTTTACGATAATTGTTGTATCTACCGTTTTTACAAAACACTGGCTACTAATATTGAAGCTCCCATTACAGTTTCGTTTCGAATTATGTCGACCTTCCAGTAGGATTTAAGGAATTATTTCAAAT
>OW679195.1:22578671-22720282 GCA_940337035.1 Agriotes lineatus | reverse complement strand
TGCTAAATTAAACCCTATAAAAACGCATTAATATAGTCAAACAAAAAAGTTAAAATTCGAAAATCATCGTTGGTATAAGTACATCTAAAACATCAACTGGATATCCTAAGTTAAAAAAAATATTAAAAACCTCTGATGATATACAGGATGTTTCATAACGTACAAAGAAGACCGAAAGGGTAGCTAGAGGGTACCAAAGTAAGTTATTTTTTTAATAAACTTCTGACCAAAACCCAACACCAAGAAAGTTGCAGTAAGTTAAAGTTGACTAATTAAAGAGCAGCTTTTACCATCTGAGGCAGTAATTTAGGTTTCAAGTTCAAGCAAGGGATATTTGAGAGTTACCTAAACAATTTTGAGTTAAAAAAAATTAATAAAAAATAAACAACATACAAATTACTGCTATTTAATTTTTTCTTTTAGATGTTTCAAAATTGGTGTTCACTGTTGAAGAACCGCGAACTATTTAATAATAACTAAAAACAAGTAACAGTAGAAACTTGTTTGAGTGCTAATTCATTAAAACCAAATCAACATGGAGTGAAAGTAGAGGAAGAACTTTTATAAATGGTTGATGCTGATCCAACTACAAGCACACACTAAATTTCCCACCAACTTGGAGTTTCTCCATTCATTGTTTGGCGCACATTGACCAGCAATGGTTTGTACTGCTATCATCTGCAAAAGGTGCAAGGACTTACTTCTACGGGTTATTCGCTGCGACAGCAGTTTTGCAAATGAATTTCCATTTCACGTACTGGCGATGGATGAATGATGTTTTAATAGGAGTGGTATTCTCCACTTCCACAATTCTCACGTATGGGCTGATCAAAATCCGCACGCAATTCGCTAGAGTAGCTTTCAGTAGCGTTTTAGTTTGAATTTGTGGTCTAGTATTTTGAACAACACCTTAATAGGGCCTCATAAATTATCTACCAGCACGCCTTAATGGCCATTCTTCTTTACAGTTTTTATAAGAAGTTCTGTCAGAGCTCCTGGATGGGTCGGTCGGTGTGGACCCATTTTTTGTCCCCCACACAATCTAGACCTCAATCCAGTGGACTTTTTCTTATGGGGTTCAGGGTCAGCAATTCGAACACTTAATGTGAATGTTTTTGTTATGGTCAATTGTTTGTAGCTTATTTAATAATAAAATTGTGATTTATAAAATAATGTTTACTTTATTTGAAAAGGTACCTTACTTTTACTGTGTGTTTTCTGTATAATTTAAAATTAAACTACCTTAACGTCAAACTATCAGGTGTTGTAAGAAATATGTTTCTGCGGAAACATTTTCTCATTAATGCCAGCTGTATTCAATAAGTAGGCATTCATTAACAAGAACTTTAAAGTGCGGTTATTTCTGTGTTATCGGGTTTTGGCCAAGTTTATTAAGAAAATAACTTTATTTTGGTCCCCTCTAGCTACCCTTCCAGTCTTTTTCTTAAGTTATGAAATACCCTGTACATTAAAGCTTGGCATTTCATAGTTTAAAAAAATTGTCGTTGTATTTGCATGGTAGCATGTTATTAATATTTAGAGTTGACTTCTGCAAGAAAGTGTGTAATTTAAGCTGATCCAACATTGCCATGGGAAAGATTCACACTTCTCACTAATATTGTGCTAGTTACTGTAACAAAAATAGAGAAGCCACCCTGCGATTGGTTACTAATAATAATGGTAGTACAATCGCAGATCAACCCCCCTATTCCGTTATACACCGCGGAAGCTCTGAAAGGTTTTTTTGTACTTACCGCGATGGCCGGCTAGCTTAATTTCGGTGGCCTTGGATCGCAGATTCAACTCATCAGCTGTGCTTCTACAGGCTCTTTTAATAAAGGAATACAGGGCGCCAGAGACCGTAAAGATCTCGAGTAAATAACAAAATAATTACAACCAGCTAAAGTTTATTTAATAAATAATAAATGGCTGTCATGTAAGATCATTGATAAATTATTATTGTCATAATTTCAATATATTTAAATATAACGTTTCCAATATGCATGAAAAATGCAGCACGCATATAATAAAAATTGAACCTCTTTTAGGGTCCTTAATTTACATGTGATCACAATTTAATGAAGGATTAAGCTTATTCCAATCATGTGTTTTAGCCGTTATCTCGGTGTTGACACAAAGTAGCGTGAAAGCACTTTTTTACAAAAGCATGTAATTAATAGACGTAAAAATGATCATGTGAATATGGATTAAAAGTTACCAATTGCAAACAAATAATGCATTTGAATTACACTGTTAATGATACAGTACATTTAATTAATGCTTTGAGCATGTGATAACAATTTAAAGTTCAAAGGCTGCAAACAAATCAAGCCCTTGCAATTACATTGTAGATAACAAAGTGCATTTAAACATTGCCATGAACAGGCGATAATAATTTCAAGTAATAATGGTTATTAAAAATTCGCAAATCGTTGCAGGCTGCCGAAGTAATTTGCCCGAACCCAAAACTCGTTGACGGTCGGTGTAATTAATAATCTTGGAAACTAACCTTATCGGTAGAAAAAACTGTGGCAGGCAGGGATCGAAACAGCTTAAAGCGGGCTAAACGACATCCTACGTTCAGCGTCTAGTGTTATCATAGGGGTCGAGAAGATATTTCGGAGCGTTCCCAATATTAAGCAGCAGGTCCACAACGTTTTTGTTCGAATGTTAATTAGAATTTCCAAGAAAAGAGCTAACGAGAGAAAATACAATTACTACCGTTGATATCAACAAGCCGTGCGAACACATACCTGATATGAGTAACCAGCTCACTAACGTAATTATAAAGTTGCGCACACATAATGTGACTTAACAAAGGTGACAATTGCAAGTGTCAGTGCGACGATGCGTTCCACAAGAGGAAAACTCGCATACCACGGCCTTCTGATAAGATAGCGCAGGTCAGAAGAGGGCATCGTGCAATGATATGAACTCAAATCCAGGTACAAATAAGCGGCTTTGGAAAATGTTAACAATTCGAAATGTAAAGGAATTATAATTTGAATAAAAATATATAGGTGAAGCCTGAAATAATTGTAAAACTTGCGAAACAATTTGGCAAAGCCAAAAAATTGTTTCATTACCTAGTAGATGACACTAGGTTCCACCTTATAACTTTCCTTTGTAACGGCTATCTAGAATGGTCTCTTAGTATTCATTGTGGTTTTAAACAACAAAACTTTGCGTGCATGACGTCACGTCGCAATACAAATTTTTTATGGCCTGACGACCACTCAGTCACCGATTGCAAATGGCGATTTACACACACCAGATGGGGATGGGCTCAAGATGTAATTCCTTCAAAGTTGGTTATTATAACACAGCTTAATTACTGTATCCAAATGTGCGCAACATATGAAAAATTAGGGGAATTATGGAATTCAATACGAAGTAGGAATGTTTTACGATACACCAAAGGGATGTGACTAAAACTTCAAGTAGTATTATGCATGCGAAGCTTATATAGGTACCTCGCAATCGAAAAAAAGATCAGAATGAGAATAGACTTTGATGAAATTATTAAAGTCTGTGTATCACTTGCTCATCCACGTGCTGTCCGATAGATACTTTCAGTGGACTCCTAGATGATATTCATGAATTGTAATTATTTTGTAAGTGAATAATAAATATACCGGATTGGGATCTATATATAATACCTGTTTTAAAAATTATCCAGTATGCAAAGCGTTACTAAAATGGCGAAAAACTACACTTCGCAAAATCTTTCTAAAATTTAGAGTCGAACATTGTAATGCCAAAATGTTGGATTGGCTTTCATGTGCCCCCACGAGTGGTGGATAGGAAGCATTTCTTTATTCATGTAAAGTTCCTTTTCATTTCTAAATGGGTACGACCAAATATCACTAACAAAGTTCTTCAAACTATAAAATGAATGTCCCATGTAAAATTTCGGAAACATTAGCTTACTTATATAAAATCGTGTTACCACAAAAGTACTTCATCTAATACACAGGGTTTTTATAAAAGTAAGCCAATTTTTCTGAAATATTTCCTGTGACTAGAACTCTACAATTTGAACAACTTTCCTGGGTTATATTTTGATATATTTAAATTAGAAAAGGCACGTTAGCTGAAATTAATTGTTTTTTATTTACCACTCGTGACGGCCCATGAAGACCAATCCAACATTTCGATGTTAGTAAGATTTTCTACTCAGTATTTTGCGAAGAATATCACCACGTGTAGTTTTTCCGCAGTTTTGACACTACTGCAATGAGAAAAAAGAATGTTCATCAGAGATGGATTTGGAATTTGAAGACATATATATTATAACACCATAAAATTATACCTAATCCCTGTCACCGACATTTTGTAGACAGTGGCTGACAGCTCCACTCCCCCCATTTTTACTTTTGCTTTCATATCTACAGCTACTCCTACAGCTAAGACCCGTTCGCCTAAGCTAGCGTCTGAAGCTCTAATACGTCCAATAGCATTTTTAGCTAGAATGCTGTCAGCTTTGTGTCGTTCCTCCATATTATCAGAATCGTTTGCATAATCCAAATCGTGCTCACGACACGCTTGATCTAATTTGTTAATTCCGAAATCTCCTCGTGCGATTCTTTTCTCGAGTTTTGTGCCTGGTCCGCAATATTGACGTCTTGGTATGTGCAATTCGAAATGTAATTGATTAATGAGCGTATTTAGTGCACTAGCACCTCGTGGGCGAATGACTGGTTTACTGTTTCGACGTCGAGTCATTTTATAGAACTGAGAATTGATCGATTAGGATCTTAATATATATAGATACGTATAGTAGTTTTAGTATGAGTTTGTAAGCAGACGTCATGAAGGTAGTTAAACTAAAAAATAGCTTGCCAATAAAAAATCATGAAAATAATCATACCGCATCTCTAAGCAGAAGACATGCTGTTACCTTCCACAATACGATGCATCATTGCAGGTCCATCGAATTGTGGTAAAACAAACGTCGTTATTTCACTATTAGAACATGCTAATGGAGTACGATTCCAAAATGTTTATATATATTCAAAATCGCTGTTCCAACCAAAGTTTGAATATCTAAGTAAGTTGTAGCCACTGAACTCAATACTATTGGTTTAGTTCAGTGGTTGTAGCAATCAATTCCTGAAGTTGTTTACTATACATACAACGATGGCGTGGACATTGTACTACCTGACCAAGCTAAATCTAACTGCATTTTTATTTTTGATGACATTGCTTGCGACAAACAGGGCGTTATGAGGGAATATTTTAGCATGGGTCGACATAAAAATATAGACTGTTTCTATCTTTGTCAAACATACGTATGTATTCCTAAACATCTTATTCGCGATAATGCTCACATGTTGGTGCTGTTTAAGCAGGACGATATGAATTTGCAGAAGGTCTACCGAGATCATGTTAATACCGACACGACTTACGAACAATTTAAAAAAATGTGCGCTTATTGCTGGAATAATCATAAACATGGATTTTTGGTAATAGGAAAAGATAGTGATTTAAAGAATGGATGCTATCGTCATGAATTTGATTCGTATATATTGTAAAGGTATATTGTTAATATAATTATGATTATGATTTAAATAAATAAATACCCTACACATATTTTTATTTTTATTTGAAATCAAATTTTAACTGATTAAAATCAATAATTATCCGTATCAATGGGTTCATTGAATTTCTGTGTTTTGCCCTTTTTTAGTATTGCACAGATCTGCAAATAAAATAAATGATGGCTAGCTCAATTTCGATAGGCATGGACTCAAAATCTGGTTGGGTTCACCTTACTGTTCAAAATAAAATTCCCCGTGTTACGCCACTGGGCTATGAAATTTAGACGTAGTAAATATGCGCAGACTCGCTGCGATGTCCAATTTAAACCATCAACAAATAGATCTAATGTGAGGTTCGTTTTGTGTAATTACAATGAATTCAAATGCACATCCATGAACAAATATACAGGTAATTCAAATCCCGCGCTTTACTAAGCGTTCCTAATTGTTTTTGCTTCAGATCGAAAAAGGACGCGGCTTGGGTAAATTCAGATGTTTTCGCTCCACTAACCTTAACCTTACTTAGGCTGCGGCTGGTACGGCTCGTACACACCGGGCGGAACTGCTGACACCCTCACTCAGGCTCTGGACCTTGGCTGAAGCCCGCAACTGATGATCGGAAAGCTGAACTGGTCTGCCGATCGTCTCGGAAGGTGATCACCGGAGAAAATTAATTTTATGTGGTGGATTTTCAAACCCACATTCTCACATGTACTCTGTTAACTGCTGATCACGCCGGTATCATTTTTATTAATTTATTTTTTTGTTAACTAGTATAAAAGTTCAATAATCTGGAGACACAAATTTGGCTTGTCAGGAATTAATTAATTTTTAATTTTTTTTCCTTGTTTGTTAACAGCAAATGTCTATCTGGCTACATAAAAAACGGATGCTAACTCAACTCAATACAAATTCTTATAATCTAAATTCACAACTTAATTAATAAAACCGTACATATTCCCATTTCCAAATTATTGCCTGTGCATGTTTGCAATTTATGTAAGTTCTAGCGCTACTCACAGAGCTTCACTTTAATTGTCTGTTCACCCGTGTCACTACACTGACTTACCCCCATTCACAAATCTTGTCTATTTCTTGTATGAATTTCTTGAATTTTTATAAAACCTCTCTCTTTTTCAGCAATCTTCAGATATTACTGCTCCATTTTCTTATAGCCCTATTTGATCCATCACTGTGTTCCCCTGCACTGTATTGGGAACACCCTGTCCTTTTTACCTTTATTTAAAACGTTCACGGAACTGCACTCATTTAATCAGACTGACATGCAAACGTAATTAACCTGCATGTAATAAATCCCTTTGGTGATAGATTTGTTGAATTATTTGATTGGCTCTATTTTGCACCAACCTCTTAATTTATGTTAATTGATAATCAGTGATTCTAACTTACGATATCGAGCTCTGCCTTAATTCCATTCATTCTAAAGTAATTTCATTTAATATCGGCAATGCTTGACCAATGTAATCATAAATTAAAATTTCTAATATGACTTCTTGCAGTTGCCTGCTTACCCCAGCTCTGTACTTTTATTGACTTGCTTTAAATTATTGAATCTGCAAGCAGAGTTGTGTAACGGGTTAAAGACCATTTCAATATACATCTAACAATTCTGGTTATTTGGCAAAAAACCGTTAGCTTGTGAACTAGTTTGAACCTATCAGTCTACTTGTCTGTCTAACTGTCTAGCTGACTGTCTACCTGTCTATCTGTCTACCTGTCTACCTGTCTACTTGTCCACCTGTCCACCTGTCTATCTGTCTACCTGTCTACCTGTCTACCTGTTTACCTGTCTACCTGTCTAGCTGTCTACCTGTCTAGCTGTCTACCCGGCTACCTGTCTAGCTGTCTACCGGTCTACCTGTGTACCTGTCCAGCTGTCTACTTGTCTATCTTTCTAGCTGTCTACCTGTCTACCTGTCTAGCTGTCTACCTGTCTACCTGTCAACCTATCTACCTGTCTAGCTGGATATCTACCTGTATAACTGCTCCATTTAGAGAGGTTCAAAATGACCCGGAAGAAAATAAACAGCTGGATTAAGGCTCAAATAGTAGATGAGTTGCATAAGCCTGCACGAATAAATTTTCTAAGGCGTCGTGTAATAGTAAAAAAATTGGATGATCTTCTTCGTAGATTTAGTAGAAATGATACTATATTCTAAAGTAAATAAAGGTTATCGATATACTTTAGTAATTATAGATGTATTTTCAAAATATGTTTGGTTAGAGCTTGTAAACACAAAAACTTCTAACTAAGTTGCTGGTGCAACTGAAAAAATACTATCTGAAAGCGGTAGAATTCCGAAGAACTTGCAGACAGATCAGGGTAAAGAGTTTTTCAATAAAGATTTTCAAATACTAATGAATAAATTGAAAATTAACCATTTTTCAACATTTAGCTCAAAAAAGTGTGTCGCTAAAAGAGTAAATCGTACACTTAAATCTATTATGTGGAAAATGTTTAGTTTGCAAGGTTCTTACAAATGGCTTTCTTTATTATCTCAAGTCAGTCACACCTACAATCACAAAAAACATAGTACAATTGGTAAAAAGACCTGTTGGTGCCATTAAGAGTTATGAGAAGGAAATTCTCAATCAAGCCTATAATCATATAAAAATTATAGAGTTAAGTAATGTCAAATTTAAGGTTAGCGATCTTGTGCGAATTAGCAAATATCGAACAATATTCGATAAAGGATATACGTCCAACTGGATTATGAAATATTCACTATCGTTCAAGTTAAATGAACTAATCCTATTACCTATCTACTAAAAGATACTTCCAATCGGCCTATTCGAGGATGTTTCTACGATCTCGAGCTTCAAAAAGTTAAATATCCAGACATGCATCTCGTTGAATACGTAATAAGACGAAAACCTAAAAAGGTATTTGTAAAATGGCTAGGATTTTCAAATCAGCACAATAGATGGATTGATGCTAAAAATATTGTCTAAATTACCACACGCTGTGATGACTCATCACTTAATTTTCATGGGTGCTATATAAACCTGATGTGTTGCAGAATTTCAATCATTCCATTGTACGCGCTCTCACTCGAAAACATGGCAGATTTCAATCAGAAACTTTGCAACTTAAATGGACAACCTGCGATTCATTTTACCAGCACGCGACGATTGTCTAACAGATGTAGACTTGCAACGATTAGGACGTCGCTACAACATCATCTCGTGTGGGAAGTGTGGAGACAGCACGAAACTTGTCTTCGAGGAGATCGTAACACCCCCCAGACAGAGATGACAGCAACATCTCTAGCGCAATAATTGACTGGTGCATAATATATTTGTATTAATTTTATACGTGTGCGTTTAGACAAATAAATACAAGTATATTTACAATTGTCATTTTATTACACCGTTGTACTTATAGAACCGTTACAGCAACATGTCAGGTTTACCAGTCGTCTATTTATTCATAGCCGCAAATTCCACAGACAATGGCTCCATACAATTATTTTTATCAACAGTGCACATTTTCAAACAATGACACACTGATAATGGGAGTCATTACTACATTCAACAAAAATTTCCAGACAATCATATCCGGTTTATTTTTAGCAACCGTGCACATTTTCAAATAATGACTTAATACAATTATATTTATCAACCGTGCATATTTTCAAACAATGACTCTATATAATTATTTTTAGCAACCGTGCAATTTCTCAAACAGTGACTCCATACAATTATTTTTAGCTGCAGTCAGCAAATTAGCAGACAATAACATCCGGTGTAAATTTTTCCCAGACACCCGCATCCGTTTAAACAAGTCTGACAACTACATTCCCAGACTCACATCCGATGCAAATTCCGAGAAATAACACCACCCCCACATCCGGTTCAAATTCCCAGAAAATGACGTCACTACCTGCGCAAAAAAAAACTTGCCTACCCCGGGGTTTGAACCCGGGACCACTAATCGCAAATCTGCCACTCTTACCGCTAGACCACTCCAGCGCAGAATTTGAATTTTCCGCCAAAAACTGTCACAGAACCCGCCGAGGTACACTACAGTAATGGTATAGGTTGGAATTGCTTTGAACGCTCGTAGGGAGTTAGTGGTGGCGGATAGGGGTCAATGACAATAAACCGATATGTGGCGGACATTTTAGAACCAAATGTAATGCCAGTTGTTCCTTTGATTGGGGATAACTTTGTACTAATGCAAGATAATCCCAGGCCCTACGTGGCTCGGGTCTCACTCCAGTATCTTCGTGATACCGGAATTCCAGTTATGGACAGGCCAGCTTGTAGTGCAGATCTTAACATCATCGAGCATGTATGGGACTTGATTGGAAGGCCAATCAGACAAAGAGACGTCGCTCCTGCTTCACTTGTAGACCTTGGTAGGGCGTTGACTGAAGAATAGGACAATTTACGGCAGGAGCCAGTGAGAAACTTATTTCATAGTTTACCGAGAATAATGCAAATTGTTATTAATTCCAGAGATGAAAACACGCGGTATTAGCTGTTATTTTGTTCCTTTTTCATGTACGAAATTCGCGTTAGTATAATATTTTATTCTTTTTGTAAACTTGTTGCTATTTGTTATTTATTTTTAATAAAATTAGTATTTCTTATTCTATTTTATGTTTAAAATAAAGAGTTTAGCATTAGAACACAGAAGAAATAGTTGCAATCTATAAATATTGAGTGATGCGATAATTTTGTTGAGCATTGTATTACGCAAAAAACTAAGTGAACGATGTATATGTAGCCCAATATATTTTTTAAATATTAATCAAGACCTACAGGACCTGAAACGACCTTTCTCTCACCTCTATCGTTGCCAAACTTTGTACATATCCCAGGAGCTTCGAAAGAGTTAACTAAAGTCTCCCTAGCATTTTTTCAAACAACAATTACATTTAACACACGTTTAGCGACATCAACAAATCGTGCGCGTTTCGAAATTGTCTTGTCACACTTTTAATGCACCTAACGCGCTCCCTTAATTGCAAATCGATGGTTTCGTATATATTTTTTTACATGAACGTGCTCTACCTCCTGTAAATACCCCATAAACTTGAAAAAATTCTCCAGTTGCGCCAAGTCTGCAAAGACTCTCAGGACTACCACCAGCTCTAAGACAGAAATGTCGCAGAAGACGACGTACGTGTCGGTACTGGACTTGACCTTTATTGAGCTCTTGTTCTCGCGCAGAATGTCCTCCCACAGCCCCCTATAAGCAGTATCGCTAAAACCCCAACAGATAACAATCTATAATATAATTTTCCTTAATGTGTGTCTGTGTGTCTGTGGCACAAAATAAAATCTCACGTTCCGGCTTCACAGATGTTTATATTTGTTTAGGTTTTGTGTTTCTTATCTAGCTTGACCTTTCGCGTATCCTATTTCACGTGCGCGTAGAGCGCAGTTTGCTTGTCGTTAAATTAAAACTGGTTGGATCTTACGTATGATTATTAGTCCAGTCGTTGAAGGTAAAAATATGCTATTACCTCAGAATTCTTTGAACCTTGACCGATTGTCGTGAAATTTTTTGAGTGGTTAGGGGATAGCTCAAGGAGCAAAAGTGCGCGCTTTTACCCTGAGGGTGGATGCCACCTCTTCTCGGGGGTGGAAAATGTGTTCACTTAAAATAACCCCGGAAATGGATAGAGGGACAAATTCTAAGTAAAAAATGTTCTATATAGTTCTTTCGATATCGATATTTTTCGAGCTATTCGCGATTTAAAACTTAGATTTTTCGTGATAAAAATTCATGTTTTTGGACAGTTTTTCGCGAATAAGTCGAAAACTTCGCGTTCTATCAAATAAGTTCTAATAACCAAAAATTAAGCTTAGAAAACAGCAAAGAGATTGGTTTTTTTATGAATGCTCTAGGTCCAAAATAAAAGAAGTTATGGCTAGTTGAAGAAGATTTTTTTTTGCAACAACTTGGTTTGAAGTAATCAACGTTAATTAACGAAAAAACCGATGCATTTTTCGGGAAAAACGTATAGACCATTTTTTGTAGTAATTAAAAAGACCTTTAAAATGAGCATTGTTAAAAGTCGATTGCATTATAACTAAGCGAGTTACGATGTAATAGCGGTGGGCCACTCGAATTTTTGAAAAAAATGAGCGCTAAAACCCCAGCCATTCCACCAGAATTGATATTGACCATTATCCCTTTACAAATTACTTTATTTTAATATTACTCATGTAATCCAAAAGTTTTCGACATGCTCAGACTTTGCATATTCAAAAAGTAAAGGGTTGAAGGGCTCGGGAGGGGTGGTCCGCGCGCACTATAATGCAAACTTCTAACATCTATATCTCCGTTATTTTTTCCTACAGAAATAAAATAAAACTAAAATGTACCTTAAGAAAAATCCACATTTTTTGTACTATATTATTTTTTACGTTTTTTTCTTTAGTTTTAGTTATTTTCAAAATTAGGTATTTTTTTAAGAAATTGAGAAATACGTTTTCCATTTTCATCATATATTTTCGAAAAATACACATTCTAAACCCGCCCAAACTTTTGCATTACATAAGTAATACTAAAATAAAGTGGGATAATGGTTAATATCAATTTTGGTGGAATGGCTGGGGTTTTATCGCTCATTTTTTTTTCAAAAATTCGAGTGGCCTACCGTTTTTGCATCGTAACTCGCTTAGTTATAATGCAATCGAATTTTAACAATGCTCATTTTAAAGGTCTTTTCATTCACTACAAAAAATGGTCTATAAGTTTTTTCCGAAAAATGCATCGGTTTTTCGTTAATTAACATTGATTACTTCGAACCAAGTTGTTGCAAAAAAAATCTTCAACGAGCCATAACTTCTTTTATTTTGGACCTAGAACATTCATAAAAAAATCTCTTTGCTGCATGCATTTTTATCACGAAAAATCTAAGTTTTAAATCGCGAATAGCTCGAAAAGTATCGATCTATCGAAAAAACTATATAGAACATTTTTTACTTAGAATTTGTCCTACTATCCATTTCCGGGGTTATTTTGAGTGAACACATTTCCACCCCCGAGAAAGAGTAGCATCCACTCTCAGGGTAAAAGCGCACATCGGCGGTATGTCACTTTTGCTCCTTGAGCCATTCCCTAACCACTCACCAAATTTCACGGCAATCGGTCAAGGTTCAAAGAATTCGGAGCGAAAAACCATCAACGACTAGACTATATCCCTAAAGCGAAGCTGTAGAGCAGGTACCAAGCGGAACGTTTTAGGTACAGCTTTGCTCCTTTGCGTAAAACTTGCAAGGGGAAGATTCCGAAGAGACGACATATGACCATGGTAGGCCAGGAAGTGTCGTACATTTGAGCGGACATCAGGAAGCCGGTTTTGCACGTCATCATGTAACTAGGATCTTTACTATTGTTTGTCTACTTCTAGCACCCTGGTAGTTAACTAAAGCTTGTCATAACACAGCTATACTGATATTTTATCAATTTAAGAACTACTATTGTATTCAGTGGCGTAGGCGCGGGTTAGAAACGAAAAGTAGATTTTTTTAAACGTCGTCGTCTATTTATTTCTTCTCTCGTTGAATAATTAATAGATCCTGTTGTTTTTCTGGTTTCGCTGAAGAAATGTTACTTGCACATTCAAAGCATGAAACTGTTGATATTTTCTTGTAGTTTAAATAATAACAGAAATTCTCTACCAATCCCATTGACAATAGAACGCTGTAAGTTTGAAATACGTGACTACAATAAAATGCATGATCACTTCTGATTTATAATAATTTTGCAATAATCTTTTTAGCTTTGACTACGGCACTGGCTGTTTTCGTGGTTATCTGAGAATATCGATCTATTATATGTGTAGCTAACTACCTATTACAATACAATATGCTGCCTAAAAACATTACTGCAAACTGTTTTCGAAGTGTGCGATTCTGCGCTTTCGAAAAAGCCGCAATTCGATTATTTTTGTTTACTTTTTCAACGTATGGTAGATATTCATTGGCGTTAAAAGACTGATCTAAGGTTGTCCAAACTTCATAAAATAAAGATGACATCGCTGAAGCAAATACATCTAGACAAATATGAAGAAAAAATATAGTAATGGAGGATCGGAATAGTAGAGTAGTGGAGGACACAAATGAGTGACTCGGAAAATTTGACGATAACAGTGTATGGTTATCGTCAATGGAAAAAGGCTATTGGATATATGCACAGGGAAAGATCTAATTAGAAATACAAAATTCGAACACAAGAACATACACACATACAAAAGAAATTAAGAAGCAGCTTAGGAAAATCCATAATAACAGTATATTATTATACGAGTTTCATAAGACCGCCCATTGTAGCACGCGTGGGTTTGGGGCACGACGAGCGCAGCGAGGAGTGCTCCTATGGAACAAGTGCTCCATTTCCTCTTATTAAACGAGTATAATATACTATTTTATCTACTTTGAGTTGCTGATTTTATAGAAATTCTAAATTTCGGATACTAATACTTTTGTAATGCAATTTAGAAATTTTTGAGCGTAATGATGGCGACTTTGTCAAGTGGCATTTGACAGTCGCCATCTATTGGACAAAGTATCCATTTCGCTGCTCTGCCATTTGAATTAATTTAAATTTGGTGCAAGATTTTTGGTTCGTGTGCTGTTCAAATAGTGCCTTACCTAGAACATTAATTTCATTTAATTAATTCGTTAAAAAGTACCTTCAGGTTACGTTATATTTCATTAAAACAAATTTAATAAATACAGTTCAGAGATTGTGGTTATGTATTCGACATCTGACGTTTGTCGTGTTATGAGCATGTGAAAGCAAATGTCACCAATCTTAGAAAACAAATAGTTAGCAAAAACAGTGTTATAATGGACTTCATTGCAGCACTGTTTTCGGTGTTATAATAACCAAATTGTGACATCAAAGTATAAACCGTTCAATAGTTATTTTCCCGATAGGAGGCCCTGTTAGAGTGATAAATTTCACCCTGTAAATATGCTGTCAGTCAATAACAAAAGTAAGATTATGCCCATTTTATACAAAATGATAATTTTATGTCAATGTACAAAACGTGGTTGCCAGATTTGGTTTTGGATTTTGTGCCACTTTTATTTTCGATGGTTAAGATAAATTTCATGAAAGACAACTTGCTGATTCTGAATACGTTTCATACTTTATTGATTAGGCATAATGGTATAATGAAAGGCGTTTTTTTTATTGTAATTATAAATTGTATACAATAATATTTAAATATTACAATTATATATTTTTTTTAGTATAAATAAATAAAAATTTTACAGGCCACCTTAGGCCCATTGCATAACAATTTGTCTCCATTGTCCCTTATCCATGATTTTATTTCTCTCTTCTATTCCTTTCCTTGCTATGTCTTCTATTATTTCCTCCTTCCACCTATTCCTTGGTCGCCCTCTTCTTCTAGTTTCTTATGGTCTGCCTTCCAATACTATCTAGTAGCTCTTTCATCTAGCATTCTCCATATATGCCCAAACCATCTTAAGCTTTGAACTTTAATGAAGTCGACTATATTTGGCTCCCCATACTTCTCTTGTACCTCTTTGTTTGTAAGTCTTCTCCAACCATCCTCCATCCGAGTCCCTCAAATATTTTGTACCGGGTGACCATAAATGGTTGTGTTTTTTTTTTCTTAGGTTGACACTGTTAATGTTGGTTATCCTGCGGTCAATTTTAATTGTATGTCAAATTCGATGTTAGTAGGTTAGGTTTTGTGTCAGTTTGTGTTAAAACTGAAGGAAAACCTAGCCTGCTAATCTCGAATTTGACTTGGACTTACAGTGCCACCAACATAAACAGTGCCAACCTAAGAAAAAAAATTACAACCATTTATCGTCACCCGGGACATCCCAAATGTCACTAAGCCGGCAAATATTTCAGTTTCACTGAGATCGGGCCTGTCGGCTTTATAATGCCTGTAGGCCTTTGTAATTTGTAGTTTTGTGTCACCTTTAATGACTTTCGGCATATTTGCTTTAGTATTACAATTTGTTGACAGATAGGTATCCATGACGCCGATGTCCATAAATATTATGCCTAGTGGCAAACAAAGTATGAAAGCACTGACAACATTGCACGTTTAACCTGAAAATGTCAAATTAGACACCTTCGTGAGCCTCCTGTACATAACAGCTGATTCTGACAAAGTGTCAGAAAGAGATTCTAGGGAGTTTTAATTTTATTAAAAATAAAAACAAAATGCAATGTCTACCTACCGGGAAAATAACTATTGAACGGTTTATAGAAAAATTATTTTTTAGTAAGTGTGGTGAATGACGTGAAAGTAAGAACAGATCCGATCACTAATTAATCATACTCAAGTACAGTCGTGTTCAAAAATCTGTTGTACAGCGACAATTGTAACTTTATTGGTAGTTGTATTATTACTCAAAAAAGGCTCACACTGTATCATTAACTAGGTAGACCTGGATGTATACTTTCAGAATATTTGTATATACAACACTTTTTTGAACTTTGTGTAATTAATTTAATTTCACGAAGCACAAATGCTGTACAACACTTTAATGAACACGACTGTACATAGCTAAAAAAAATAAAAGCGCAAATTGAAAAGTAAGAAAATAAAGAATCAATAAAGAGTTTTAGGCTACAGGACAAATAGACGAGCGAAATTTGCCAAGACGGTCAAGAGTAGAACCTCAGGCGGATAACAGAAGACAGAAAAGTAGAGCAGGAATGAGAAAACTTTAAAGAGGCCATACTGAAGTCAGACAAAGAAAGCTGGGCTAAAACATTGGTGAGCAGCAAAAAATAATAAAAGAGCAAAACGGTGGACTAAGGAGATTAAACAAAGAAAAAACAACTTGGAAGAGGTATTTATCCGAGAAAAATCATACTGCATATAGACCTGCAAAATAAAGAAAAATAAGGTCAAAGAAACCTTTTATGAAGCATAAATAAGCTGGGCATAATTTGAGCAGACAAACTATAATCTGTTAATAACATACTTAAAACATAGATGAAAGGAAAAAAAAGACATAAACCTGGAATTTTAAAAGATATAGAGTAGAATAAACTTAACACGACTCGCTACACGGCTCCCCCTTGAGGGTGTGGCGATGTTTAAGCTATGGCGATTTGCCCCCACCTAGCTCAGCGGATTGGGCGTGGAGACCAAAGAGACACAGAGTTGAGGAACCAATGTTTGCAACCCGTGGGGTTTTAGCGTTTCTTTTATTCTCCACCAGATACAAGAAATCATTAATATCTATACTAATCTAACATTCAATATCTACTATATATACATGGTTCTAGCCTACAATAGTCTAGGGTGTACGAGCGACTGCGTACGCGCACATTCGGTCGCGGGGCTTTCGCCTAAGGTTCTATCGCGGTCACCCAACACTGTCACGACGTGTGTCACACTATCGCGGATGCGCGCGGACGGGCTGCTGGAGGCGGTGGCGGCGAGGACAGCGTCGAGCTCCTGGAATGCGACTTGGCTCGTGCACGGTGGGCAAGGGACAGCGTAAACGCAATCGCGCGTTCCTCCGTGGGTCCGTTCCTTCTATGGAGCGGGGGTCGGCGTCGGGCGAGCGGCGTGGGGGTAGCTGTACCTCGTGCAGCGTGGGTCAAGGAGAGGTCTCTCGACGCATGTCCTCCCACAATTGTTCGAACTCAGCGGTTTCCGCAGGGCTGAGGAACAATTCCACCTCGAGTCTGCGGGGGCGGCACGTGAGGCGGACCTGGGGAATGCGAAGCCACGGGCGGCCCTCTGGCGTGTCTACTTCGAAGGCTTCGTGTCCTCTGGGAGTGTTCTCGGGGTCGGGCGTGCGGGGGCAGTCGAGGGGCGGCGTGTCTTCGGGGGCTGTCGCCTGGAGGGTTCCTGCTTCCGGGGTGACTCGCGAGTGCAGGCACCGACGACCTTCCTGGAGGAATGCGGACTCGGGGGAAATAGGGGGTAAGGGCCCGAATAAACGCTGGATCCGGGCTTGAGTGCTGAAAGAAAAACGCAAAGACCTAGATTAGGATGCGTCGTACCTTTGGTGGCGGCTTGAAGGCTTTTGAACTTGTCTTCCTGAGGCAGGGTGGCTAGCAGCTAAGCGGAGGGCTTACTTTGGCGACATGGTAGCGTCTTCCTGCTCACGGAACATCGGGGATCCGATGTTGACGACGGTGACCTGTCTGGGGTCGCTGTTAACGACGGTGATGGCCGGAGCTTAGTGCAGTCCTCGAGCGGCTGGGATGCTGGCGGAGCTCGATGGCGATGGCACGGAGCTTAGTGCAGTCCTTGAGCGGCTGGAGATGCTGATTGAGCGCGCTGGCGATGGCACGAAGCTTGGTGCAGTCCTCGAGCGGCTGGAGATGCTGACGGGGCTCGCTGGCGATGGCACGGAGCTTAGGGCAGTCCTCGAACGGTTAAAGATGCTGACGGAGCGCGCTGGCGATGGCACGGAGCTTAGGGCAGTCCTCGAACGGTTGAAGATGCTGGCTGAGCTTGCTGGCGAGGGCACGGAGCTTAGTGCAGTCCTTGAGCGGCTGGAGATGCTGATTGAGCGCGCTGGCGATGGCACGAAGCTTGGTGCAGTCCTCGAGCGGCTGGAGATGCTGACGGGGCTCGCTGGCGATGGCACGGAGCTTAGGGCAGTCCTCGAACGGTTGAAGATGCTGACGGAGCGCGCTGGCGATGGCACGGAGCTTAGGGCAGTCCTCGAACGGTTGAAGATGCTGGCTGAGCTTGCTGGCGAGGGCACGGAGCGTAGTGCAGTCCTCGAGCGGCTGGAGATGCTGGCGGATCTCGGTGGCGAGGGCACGGAGCCTAGTGGAGTCCTCGAGCGGCTGGAGATGCTGGCGGATCTCGGTGGCGAGGGCACGGAGCCTAGTGCAGTCCTTGAGCGGCTGGAGATGCTGATTGAGCGCGCTGGCGATGGCACGAAGCTTGGTGCAGTCCTCGAGCGGCTGGAGATGCTGACGGGGCTCGCTGGCGATGGCACGGAGCTTAGGGCAGTCCTCGAACGGTTGAAGATGCTGACGGAGCGCGCTGGCGATGGCACGGAGCTTAGGGCAGTCCTCGAACGGTTGAAGATGCTGGCTGAGCTTGCTGGCGAGGGCACGGAGCGTAGTGCAGTCCTCGAGCGGCTGGAGATGCTGGCGGATCTCGGTGGCGAGGGCACGGAGCCTAGTGCAGTCCTCGAACGGCTGAAGATGCTAGCGGATCTCGGTGGCGATGGCACGGAGCTTAGGGCAGTCCTCGAACGGTTGAAGATGCTGGCTGAGCTTGCTGGCGAGGGCACGGAGCGTAGTGCAGTCCTCGAGCGGCTGGAGATGCTGGCGGATCTCGGTGGCGAGGGCACGGAGCCTAGTGCAGTCCTCGAACGGCTGAAGATGCTAGCGGATCTCGGTGGCGAGGGCACGGAGCCTAGTGCAGTCCTCGAGCGGCTGGAGATGCTGGCGGATCTCGGTGGCGAGGGCACGGAGCCTAGTGCAGTCCTTGAGCGGCTGGAGATGCTGATTGAGCGCGCTGGCGATGGCACGAAGCTTGGTGCAGTCCTCGAGCGGCTGGAGATGCTGACGGGGCTCGCTGGCGATGGCACGGAGCTTAGGGCAGTCCTCGAACGGTTGAAGATGCTGACGGAGCGCGCTGGCGATGGCACGGAGCTTAGGGCAGTCCTCGAACGGTTGAAGATGCTGGCTGAGCTTGCTGGCGAGGGCACGGAGCGTAGTGCAGTCCTCGAGCGGCTGGAGATGCTGGCGGATCTCGGTGGCGAGGGCACGAAGCCTAGTGCAGTCCTCGAACGGCTGAAGATGCTAGCGGATCTCGGTGGCGATGGCACGGAGCTTAGGGCAGTCCTCGAACGGTTGAAGATGCTGGCTGAGCTTGCTGGCGAGGGCACGGAGCGTAGTGCAGTCCTCGAGCGGCTGGAGATGCTGGCGGATCTCGGTGGCGAGGGCACGGAGCCTAGTGCAGTCCTCGAACGGCTGAAGATGCTAGCGGATCTCGGTGGCGAGGGCACGGAGCCTAGTGCAGTCCTCGAGCGGCTGGAGATGCTGGCGGATCTCGGTGGCGAGGGCACGGAGCCTAGTGCAGTCCTTGAGCGGCTGGAGATGCTGATTGAGCGCGCTGGCGATGGCACGAAGCTTGGTGCAGTCCTCGAGCGGCTGGAGATGCTGACGGGGCTCGCTGGCGATGGCACGGAGCTTAGGGCAGTCCTCGAACGGTTGAAGATGCTGACGGAGCGCGCTGGCGATGGCACGGAGCTTAGGGCAGTCCTCGAACGGTTGAAGATGCTGGCTGAGCTTGCTGGCGAGGGCACGGAGCGTAGTGCAGTCCTCGAGCGGCTGGAGATGCTGGCGGATCTCGGTGGCGAGGGCACGGAGCCTAGTGCAGTCCTCGAACGGCTGAAGATGCTAGCGGATCTCGGTGGCGATGGCACGGAGCTTAGGGCAGTCCTCGAACGGTTGAAGATGCTGGCTGAGCTTGCTGGCGAGGGCACGGAGCGTAGTGCAGTCCTCGAGCGGCTGGAGATGCTGGCGGATCTCGGTGGCGAGGGCACGGAGCCTAGTGCAGTCCTCGAACGGCTGAAGATGCTAGCGGATCTCGGTGGCGAGGGCACGGAGCCTAGTGCAGTCCTCGAGCGGCTGGAGATGCTGACTGAGCTCGCTGGCGATGGAACTGAGCTTAGTGCAGTCCTGAAGATGCTGGAGAAGCTGGTTGAAGAGGAGAGTTGTTTGTTCGAGATTAGTATCTCGATGGAATGAATAGGCGGCAGCTTCCTTAGCTGCAGGTGGATTCCTCCAGGGCTACTGGAGGTTCTAGTCCTGGAGAGTAGGAGAAGTTGACCCGAGAAGAAACTTCGATCGGATGCCGTTTGCTGCGGGGTTTCCTTCTTTTAAAGGGCTTCCGCCCTCTATGTGATTCTCCCGGATTGCAATTTGGCCTCAAGTGGGAGATAATTGGTTATTTCAATTATTTGTTGTCGTAACGTGTTTAATTAATGAGCGCGGTCTTTTTAAATTGACCCATCGTCTTCCTGACGTTGAGGCGCGTTTAATGATATATTACACTCCTAGGTATGTGTCGATATTAGCCGACATGTGTTTTTATTCGCGATTTACATTTGATTAGATCGCGGCCCGCTTGTGTTGACTTGACTTCCCTGTTAATTTGATCCGGCGTAAGCCTAGCGTCTCGAGTGGACCCTTTCGTTGTATTATTTACTTGGCTAATCCGTTGCATGAATGATTTAATTTGACTTCCTTTGTGTATTTCCTAAACACGCATTTTCTACCTGCCTTTCAGTCAATTTCAAACTTGGGCCGGGGCATTGAGTTTTCGCCCAAGATTTTTGTGCGTTCTCGAGCATATTTTTGTGCGGCGGCCGAACTGTTTAAAACCGTCTCCGTTGGGGCTACGAATGCCTTTGTTCGACCGGTGGCGACATTTGTTTATTGGAGGCTTAGCGGGCGTTGGGCTGGATTTCTTTATGATGCTGTTTACTTGAGTTAGCTGAAATCTGTCGCGTTGCAGATTTCAGCTTTGCTTTTGTCGAACCAAGTGGCCGGCGAGGCGTTTCTTGTTTTTAATTTGGGCGCTTGAATTAACACGTACGGCGATTAGGCCCTGCCTCGCGTGTAATTAGCGTATGAGTTCGTATCAAACTAACAGACGAGAACCACATCATAGTGAAGTCGAGAAAACATTTTCCAAATCTTCTGCAGAACCCACGACGCAGCCCAAAGAAGAACGTAAAAACCAAGCTCTGGGGACAGAAAATGAGGAACTAGCTATTACAATGGAAACACCATGGGCAGCCTTAGGCAAATCAAACGCAAGGCTAACTACAGATATAGATGAAATAACGCCGGAAATGGTAAAATGGACGGGAGAAACTGCAAAACGTTACTACATGGATTTTATTAATAAAATAATGACGGAGAAACGCACTCCAAAAGACTGACGAATATCCTTAATCGTACTAATCAACAAAAAAGGAGATAAACAAATCTGCAAGAACTACAATGGTATCTCGGTTTTTAGGGTACCCAGCAAATTTTCTTACCTGAAGTAAGAGAAATAAAGCCAACAATCTATAAGAGAGTGGTAGCACCAGCTCTAACCAATGTATGCGAATCTTGAGCACTTATAATAGATCTAAAAGGTAAACTTCAGAATACGAGAATGAAATTCCGAGAAACATATGTTTGGAAAAAGGAGAGTGACAGGTGCAGGAATACAGACATATGAACAGAACTGAATGTCAAAGCGTTGCCAGATTCAAGTAAGGAAGCACAACTGAGATAGCTAGAACACCTATAGTCAATGGCGAAACGCTAAAGACGTAGAAAGAAGTAGGAAAGCACAGTGCAAGCTGTAAAACGCAACACTCCTACAACTATGGACACCAAAAGATAACAGTGGACATCAAGAAAAGTAAAGTAATCTATGTTAGATTGCAACTGTAAAAATCTATATTTTTGTAAAATGTCAATGTTTTCCCTTTAGGTAATAAATATAAGTGAAACACCAATTGAAGTCTTTGCACTAGTTCTTATTATTGTAACATAAATAGGGAGATACATTTACATAGTAGAATCGGTTGTAATAATTCACAACACGTCAATAAGAAACTATTAGAAATAAAAATCAAAGAAATCGGCCCCGAGTTATGAATAAATGTGCTGTTTTTGGTGACCCGTGTGTTACCCCTGGAGGATATTGTTTGGTGTGGAAATCAAGAGGGGAGAACCAAAACAGATTATCATTTTGAAATATAAACTTGTGAAGTGTTTGAACTCACCTATAGTCCATACCTACTTGAAGCTGCATGGGACTTCCATTTAAAGGAGGTTCTGCTAAACGAAATCAAATGGCAAAGAATTTATTGAAGTCAATGTATGTAGTCAATTGTGCCTGTTCAGTAGATTCACATGCAGATTATGAAGAAGGATTTTAACTAACAGCGCTTAAAAATCGGCAAATCTGACTCCAAAGAGAAACAAAAGTTCTCGGCATGAAGTGGAATAAAAGAGAGGGCACTGTCAAGTCCCACTTAGAAAATGCAATGACCAGAGAAATTGACAAAGTCAAAAAATGTATTGGCAAAACGATTGTAGGGACAAGATACATTGAGACAAGGAACTAATGATAACATCAGAATAACAATTTAAGGTAATGTGTGAAGAAATTTATATGTTGAAGTAGATATGCCAACGATATATCAAAACTTCAAACAGCAAACTACAACTCCACACATTTAGTGACGCCAGTAAGGATGTTTATGTCTTCTTGAGATATAAAAACGCAAGACAAGTTATGGTCCACTTGATTCAAGCAACAAGTCGATTTCCGCTTATTGGTAATTCAATAATCCCTAGATTGGAACTGTTGGCTTATCTTATAGCATAAAGAGTTAGTTAAAGAAGCAACAGATGTCAAAAGCGTTCCTCTCTAGCACTGAAGTAATTTCACAGTCGTTATAGCTTGGATCAAATGGAATGACAATTGGAAGACCTTTGTTGAAAATCGAGTAAAGCAGATACTAACACTGACTGAAGCTTTACAATGGAGACAACGCCCCTACACGGCCTCTATTTCAAGGTCAATGAAAATGAGAAAATAAAATGGCAAAGAAGTGGTGGGGGGGGGGGGGGGGGGTCCGGAACGGCTCACAAGGTCACAAGGCTCTACTAATGTGATTAAATCCATCCGCAACACCTTAGTGGGGAGGATGCTAAGAGCGTCTTATTGGATCAATAAAGGACACCCTTCAAACTGCAAGATTAACATAAGATGAGCTGAAGACTAGTCTAGTAGTAACAGATTCTTGATAACAGTGGACCAAGATCCAGAAGATATCAACCTTTTCACACTACCAATGTTTCTCAGAGGAACAAATAATGTAACTTTTCCGGAAGGTGAGATATCCAACCAAGGTTCTTCAAACCGAATCAGACAGTGTGAAAGATTTAAAGAAACTGTTACAAAAAGGAAGATTCAGAATGGAATATGTGACTCAACCTCATCAATGACATCAGTTGGAGATGACCACAAGGAAAGATGTGCATGGTTGAAACGATTGTTGTGAGTACGATACAGAATGAGATGTAATCATTATAATTGATAAATTAGTGTGGGATTTCTCATCCGGCAACTTCAAAGGCTTTATGGCGTTGGTATTAATGGTATTAATCTAGTGGATGTCAAATCCAGAATTAGGACCCCTCCCCCCGTATACCACTCGAAATCAAAAACTAAAATCCATCTAAGAAAGAAGACGCCTTGGACTTGGATGGCGTCGAAGCTCATCAACTTCTAGAAGAGAAGACAGAAATCTCCACATGTTCGTCTAAAGTCTTCTCGTATATCACTACTATAACCATGTCATCAGCGTAATATATTTCTGTCGCCTTTATCTTTTTTATTTGCCAATATCTCACTTGGACGATTAGCTTCTTTTATCGCTTCATTCAGGACCAGGGAAGATAAAAGAGGAAACAATATGCATCCCTGTCTTACTCCCTTTATTATTTGAAACTCTTCACAGTTCTCAAGACTTGACAACAACAACTAATTCTCAAAGATAACTATAGCTATGTAGATATACGGGTATAAAATCAGAAAAAACCGAAGGACATTGTATTTTTTTTAAGAAAAAGACAGAATGTTTTATTATACTCTCGCAAACAATTATTGTTTCTAACTACATCAAAAAAAGTTTACACCTAGTTACACATTTATTAAACTTAAAACGTGGTCCAGATAGCTGCCCATTCTTTCAATAGTTAAAAATAAATGGTTCAGAATGCTCATATCTAACTTACTTATCCGCTAGGTATGTCGAACTATACTGAAGCAAGATCACAAGATACGTAGTTACGGCGCTTAGTAGCTAAAATAAATTGCAAAATTATACAAACATCATTACCCAGCAACTTACTCCTGTCACTAGCGATCGATCTATAGTGGTTAATCCACCCGCACTGAATTCCAGTTTGCATTGACTCAGAATAGTTGCGAACACCTCCAACTAGAACAACATTTTATATTTTTTCAAGATCTATCACCATCTTACCTGTGTCTGAAGTTCATGGTGATTTGTCGAGCAAAGCAGTTTGGAAATGAGTTTCTTCGTATTTTCGACCTGAAACATTTCATGTGCTTCACTTACGGTCAGTTCTAATGGTGGATTGTTTAACCTCGATCCTGCACGAGTTAGAGGGTTCGACGAGAATCAGCAACCGTAGGAGATGGAACAGAGACCACATAGCCATCATCACGATGTAGCCGATGTCTCTTCTGGGTCCATTTAGTTCGGAGAGCAAATGGAAAGGCGTTTCTATGAAGTGGCAAAGAATATCAATGATAGTTATCTAAAATTAAATAATTTAAAAGAGTTTAAATGTTTGAAGTGTTCTTCCCACCGCATTCGATACGCCCATAAAGCGATTCAAACCATCGACAGCATTACATATATTTACGTAAGCGGTTGTTATCACTCTAATTCGATTATTGCCATAGGACAACGATTTCTTGTCTACAACAAAAACGGGTTATATCTGGAGCCAGTTTCAATATCTTCTAAGACTCACACATCATTTGAGGTAAGACGGCCAAAATCGGCTTGTTTTTACCAAAAGCGACGTCGAAATTTCTATTGATTTCTAGAGGAACATTAAAATCAACGTTGTAGCGACACTGTGGCCTCCATTTGCTATCAGTCTGTTTAAAATCGTCGACGTTTAATTCAGAATTGAGCAACTTCAACCTGTTTAAGATGGAGTGGCCCATGTGCCAGAACCCGTACTGGCTCATTATCATCACGCAGTACGTGACATAAACGGGTAGATAGTGCTTTAGTACATTTTTTCCACTGAACTGTCCGTTTAGTCTGAAGTACATCAGAATGTCGGCGACTGAAATGCAGCTTGTTGCCCCCAAGACTGCGATTATGACCACAATCGACATCCGTCTCATGGCTTTCGTGTCGATTTGAGGAAGCAGCGAATCGACCTGTCAACAATTCATTATGCAGGACGATTCCATTCTGTTTGATGTACATATTTTCAAAAGCAATGGCGAACGGTAGATATCAACAGATTTATCAATGGAACGATGATCAGATTCAGCAATCCGTACATACATAAAAGAAAGCAGAAGGGCAGGACAATTAGTAGATTAGATAAGCGCGAGATTCGAAAGTTCATGCTGTAGCCTCCTCTAACGGTTTTGAGCGTAAATACTAGCGGGTTGCTCATGACCTGCTTAGCAATAGTAGTACATCACATTTGCAAAGGGCCAAACTCAGTTTCTGTGTGTATATGTGTAGACCCAACGGTGCGTAAACTCTGCGAACGCTGGCTAATTGGAAGTTAAAATCGCATTTGCTATAGTTAATTCGAACGCACAGCAATAACTTCGCCCGAAATAGGCTAGAATATCTATTGATTGAATTTATGAAAGAACTGGGCATAGAAATGGACCAAAAGTTCTACCAGACAACGAAAGAAACACATATAAATAAAGAAACACTGAGATTTGAGTGTTGGAATGTCTTATTTTAAAACCTACAGAAACAGAAAATATTGTTGGAACAGCAAGAATATGATTAAGACTTTTGCCCTATGTCCGAAACCAAGACACAAGGCAAATAAATTGCTTTGGATATAAATTGCATTTAATGGCAACGACAAACATAAGCGAGCTAAGGCTAAAGTAGGATTGCTGAAGAGACAGTACGAAAAAATATCCAAAAAGTGCATTATACCTATTACAGGTTGAAAACGATAATTCAACACCAACACAAGGCCATACGTTGGCAGGCAAGTTTATCAGAGTGAAGTTGGGTGGAAATAAAACCACCCTGTAATAACAATTACTCCAACTAGCAAACAGTCGAGACAGACGGCGACTTGAGTTAAAAATTAAATGTATAGGGGGCCACGTGATCTGATGTCTGCTAACGATTAGGCGTTAATCTCCTCTAATCACGAAAAGAAGATTCAAAAGTTGTTTGCAGCAAGAGGTGCTTTAGAACTAATAAAGAAAAATGCCAATAAATTACTCAAGCATTGAAGATGGAGTTCATGCACATACGATTTAATTTATCTAAATCCCTGAGTAACTTCACTAGATAAACTGTAACTTAAAACGCATGATTTAATTAACTACACTTTTGGGCATACATACAACGCTAAATAGTTTATTTACGTTTAACTTTTAAGTTCATCTTAGATTACACGAAATCAGTCTATGTGGGAACCGTCAAAGAACTGTATAATTAAGCACTATTGTCACATGCAAAAAAGCAGGTAGGTAGGTACTACTTGTTTTACTACACGAGCGCACTTTCAGGTGAGAGATTTTTTTGAAGTAGCCAGACGACGCCTTGTTCAGAACGACGGCGGAAATACCATGAATACGTCTTCAATCAAAGCCTCAAGATTGCCCACGATTAGTTAAGAGGTTTTCAAAACATTGAGGTTTGTCGAAACACACACAGTGCGGCAAAATGCAATTTCCAGCTATTTGTAATTCAACGATGAAGCAATGATTAGTCCGCATTAGACCGATCTGGGAACCACACCCTATTTACGATATGTATTCCCTAACGTTAGGTTAATCGTTACGTGAAATGCAAAGCAAGTACGTCGTCACTTCTGATTAGTATCAGAATTGAAAACATTCGGAGACTTGAGCTGGGAGGTTGGCTAACGACATGCCACATTAAGTTGTAAGCCCGACTGTAGTGCGCAGAGAAAAATTTGCAGGACGATAATAATCTCCCAAAGGTAAACGGACGACGTACAACTTTAAACCTGCGAGATACGACATGTCGACGTGCTAAGATAGAGTTGGCTCGTTTACGAATCCAATAAATAAATCCGCTAATGCAAAAATGAAGGTCTCGCAACATTCCTGTAAAGGATTCTTCGATCACAACTACCTTACTTGCGTTACTTCAACCTCGACAGCTAATGCACACATCACGACGAATTTACAAATAACGAGGTTAATTGCTAGTACAATTAATGGCAGTGAGATAAATACTTACATACCTTAACTGATAACTGGTGAGATTATTTTTCATTGTGAATTAAGTATAGTTTTGGATGTTGTGAGATATTTATATATGTAAACACCTGCATGATAGGGGTAAGAACTTTGTTTGTTAATTTTAATGTGTTTTTAAGCCCTGAGGAAGGCAACAAAAATTGCCGAAACGTTGGCCTTGTATTATTCATACGTTTGTATTTACACAGCCCACTGAGGATCAGTTTGTTTTTAATCTATTGATAGTAAAAGGAGCTGTCGACACACACGCGTCCCATTCCAAGGAATACTGCAAATTGCCATATTCCCCATCTCTCAAGTTCTAACTAACCAAGCTCGGCCGTTCTCACTGCCACTGCAAGTCTATCCTCATTTCACCAATTAGGCACCGAGGCACCTGGAACTTGTGTTAATCGCCCACAGTAATCATGTAGATCGAGAGTAAACCCTCCACCTCACATTGCTACACATTGCTGCAGCTTTGTTTCCAGCTGTATCTCTTGCTCGCGACATTTGTGAGATAGGGTAGCATCCACAAGCAGTTTTATGAGTAAACGACCTTGCGGTCTGCTTCTATAAATTCTATTCTCGCCCGACACCTTTAGCAACGGCTCTGACACGCCTCAGATACTAGTGCATGGCTATATTCCTGGCTCGACACCACTAACAGTGTGGATTCGTCTCTTTTCGCTGGAACAACTACGCCACGAGAAGGCAAGAGTAAGATCTTTAGAGCGCTAGGCTATGTAGCTTATATAACTAGCTAAGTAGCTTCGTGTGTTATGTTTTGCCCCCCGTCTATTTTTTTCTCAGAAGTGAGCCAGGCGGTAAGACAGCGGTTTTTGAGGTCGATCGATAAACCAAAATTTTCTCTAAGAAATCGGCACTTATGATAGGTTTGGTTACGTCCGCCATTATGATGGTCCACTTGAATGATTTATGGAGGCCCAGCCCGACCTACAAGGTCTTCTGTACGAAGATCTGGATCACCGAGTCATTGGCGGAGTATAGGCGATACGAATATACCGGAAAGTTACGTTTTGCCAAAGAAATTAGTGAAACATCTGCTCCAGTGTCAATGAAAAATTATGGATAACCTGGTACATACTATGAGGCGTTTAAAGTGCTTAGCGGCATTTACCTATAATTGTGGCCACGTCTGTAGTTTCCTTGAACATTTAAAAGGTGGTGTCCATTGGTGAGCGCCAAATTTCAGATGATAACAGCAGTACCTGTCGATGAAGGCTGAGGAATGGAAGAGTGAGCTCGAGACAAACGCGCTTCTAGCCGAGCAACTGCCTGGCTAAGGTCGTGGAACTAGGGCAGCAAGATTGAAGTCCTTAGCTTATGTATAGTAAGCAAGCCATGACATACTGAGTGTACCTTGTCAGCGATGAGGGCGATCTTATCAACTTTGCTTTATTATACGACTAAAATAGACTGCATGTTAGCGGTTAGATGTTTGATAGAAATAAGTTTGAGGACTTGGCCGTTGACTTTCTCTACTAATTATGGATGAAGTCGACTACCTGAGCTAGGACAGAGTTGTCCATGGAATCTGAAAAGGTAGGCGGTTTTCCTTCAACCTATGCGACAGCTTGCTTCCTCAAGTGTTTGTTCCGTTTCTGTAATTATGTCGGGGTCACCACTGCTGTTAATAATAATTTGTCGGCAATCTCATTTGAAGATAATAGATATAATTATAAGAAAACGCAGATTGTCAAGGTTGCCAACAAGTCTACTAAATTTGGTATTTTGAGGAGAATGGCGTACTAACTGAAGTAGATGAACGGTACAAACTGAAAACAATGCAAATAGTGGCATACGTTGTTATGGTTAATAAGCTTTGCGTATTATGGTTCTCTAATTGCGTCGTTTTATTTTGTGTATATCGGCTACCCCTCTCGGAACGCTCAGCATTTTACAGTATTTGAGGTCACCGAACTCATTTTGAACTGCCTTTGGTGGCGCGAGATAAATTATCTATCCGTTGTCACGCATAACTAGACCAAATAGTGTACAATGTCTCTTCACACATACGACGATGTCTTCTGTGCATTGCTTTCTCCTGCTAGCATATTTCGAGCCGTTAGCACGAGTATTGTAATGGTGTGACCCTAGCCTGATTTTGAAGCTATTTATGAGTGATTGGTATAGGCAAGATGAGTGTCCTGTAAATTCGCTCGTGTATCGCGGATCTCTGTGGATCGTATAGCTCAAAGATATTTTGGTTTTAATAACCCATCGCATTTGATTGTGAATTTTCTGGAGCCGCGCTTTCTCTTTGTCGTTCCCTATTCTAATTTTGCATTCGTTTTTATGGATTTTAGACCCGACTTTGGAGTAGTTAAAGTATGAGCATTGCTGAGTTTTTAATTTGTTTCTGAGTTCATATTGTGTCCCCGCTTGCTTCTGGTGACACTTTTCTGGTAGCTGACTGTTGCTGTTTGCTTTCCGGTGCGGTTTCTCATCATTGCTGGGAGTATTAAAACACGATTTTGTGTTGTGAAGGTAGATACAAATCTCTACTTAAGCGCACTGAAAGATTGGAATCACCGGCTTGTGTTGCTTCACCACCGAGGTTATCAGTAATTACTGGCGCATTTATGGAACATTCTAAATTTCTACGCACCTGGTAGCATACCATTATACTCGCCGTCCTGCTATGTTCGACCTGTGACATCACCGTAGATTTGTAATTGGCGGCTAATTTAATCTGTCCACATATCTGTTACCTATATAATTATTGAACTTTGTTATATGCCAGTTAATAGCTATTAACATATATAGGAATGTTATGAGTATCATAACTGCCGCAGATGTTTTGAAATCCGAGCTCGTAGATATGTAAACAAAGGCAACGGTAGAGTTGGCTGTATTTGTGGCTTTTGTTTGCAGCGTTGGTCGTGTTTGTGATTTATGTGACTGCTGAAATTAACTGATGTAACATTTTGAATAAGATTTATTGTTCTTATGTAATTAATATAACCCTGTTTCTATTTATTATGGTTTTGTGTACGGCTTATTCAAGCGATTCAGGTGTCGAACCTTTGTGAATTCTGTTTCTGGTCGTAGCTAACTGGCTGCGCATAGTATTACTACTAGTGAGTTTAAGAGTTCTTATAAGCTAATAGACTTATAGGTTGTAAAATACTTTTGGCGCCCCCTCGTAATATGAACACCCTTTGCTAATTATAGAAGAGAACCTCACCCCGTCTTCACTGCAGCTGGTGGGCCCTTCGATATCTCGATGTAGCCGGAATGTCTATTTCGTGCGATTTGAAACTGGTTTGAGTTGCGAAATTTTGGTTTGGAGCTTGTGTCTAAACTCGTTTGCTGTTCGTAGTAAATTAATTATATACCCAAAGTTGGAGGCAATGTATTTTTAGTATTAGTGTGCCGTAAAAGAACAAAAATTGCACTATTTTAAAGGATGTATCGTCCATGGAACATGAAATACTTTCGCTTAACTGCATCAGTAACAAACACAAACTAATAAATAAAAGCTCGAATCGTCTTTTGACTATCGGATATAAAAAACTTAATAAATTTCAAACATTTTCCTACTGGCTCGCATTAATGAAACGAATCTGCGGTTCTATTGTAACATACTTATTATACAACACTGATGAACAAAGCCAGGAATATTTTTCCAAAAAATTATGATAATCGAAAAATGCCAAACCAAAGCTAATTACCCTTTCGTAAAAGTGAGATTAGTTTGTTCGCTAAACCTCCTAAACTATCACTTATAATTCTTGTTTACTTACTTTATAAAAAACGACCAAATGTTAAACAGAATAAACAAAGTTATCCACGATCATCCGAGCTTGTGTTGTAGACATTTTTCGTAATAAATCCCAAAACATTCTTATAAATCCCTGACAACAACTTACAATTGCCTTTCAAGCGCCCACCTTGAACTTGCAATAAAATGTGTAGATCCATCTTTAAACAAGGTAGGCTACGCTATAGTTTTATGGAACTAAACCTCGGTTATCATATGAGTCGGTAGTTTATCGCCGAACCCATGGTGTGCCAAACCTTCGATCTATTACCTTGCTCTGTTTTGTTATAGGAAACGCGCGGTCAGCACCCATTGGTGCAAAAATTTGAATAAAAAGGGACCACCAGATTCTTACCTCGGTAAGATATCTCAAGTAATCACAGAAATGAGAAAATCTGAAGCCGCTGACGGCGGTCGCGAAGAAGACCGCTAGCTGGGGTCCTGTGGCGTCGCAGAATACCACATACATATCCGTGTTGGACTTGATTTTGACAGACTCCGTCCGGTCGGCCAGGATGTCGAACAGAATCCCTCGGAAGGAGAGAATTGCTGCGGATTCAGTTGTTAAGAGCGAAGATACAGCTGCTAATGGGCCTTACGTAAAATGGCGCCAATGGCTAAGCTGTAGCACATGTACAGTGAGGACCACTTCAGGGTGATCTGTCCCTCCTTCTTACTAATGGTCACGGGGAAGACCCCGAAGAGACGCCCGATTTGTATGGCTGGGCCGGAGCTTTGATAGATTTCCTCCGAAATCGAAGCGGTCGCTTTCCAAGGCATCGTTGGGTGGGTCGTCTGAACTTGAATTGGGGAATTCGACACGTGAACCAATGTATTAGCAGGTTTTGCTGTTCTTTTAATCAACATATTTGTATTTTTTGGAGGTAGCAAGAGGGAATCGATTTTCAGGCTTTGATTATGCAAGCAATTCCAGCTTGAAATGGATTGATAGTTGAGTAAAACAACATTCTTTTGTCGCTTGTTCAGACACTATAGTCTATTTAATCGATTATATTTCAATCATTTCCATATATACAATATTAAATTTTTTGGAGCAAATGTGTACATGACATAATAATCTAGAGTGAATAGCAAAATCGATATATTATGCTGCGCGATTTTATTTTCAAGTTATTATTAAAAATACAACTATATCAAGGTCTACAGACATACATTGGTGTCAATTTTGAATTTATCATAATAATTTAAGCTTTTATTAATCTTCTTCATTCTTTACAAGACGCAGTTCCTACAGGCTGGGTCAGTCAACCTCTCTAATTTCCGTGTTATTTTGTGTTTGAAGTAATTACCTACTCTAATTTGTGTTGGTGTTGATAACAGAGATGAAATGCTGCCATTACTTTAATTTTGATAATGTAAAATTCTGAAAAAAAATTATTATCTTCATGAAAAGTAATTGGTACTATGCATGCCTAGACCTATTGTACAGAGACACAAGGCAAAGCATAAATATTTTCAAAATGCATTTTCGGTTTTTGGTCAATCAAATAAAGCAAAACATTTTATCTTCTTATTTTAGTTTTTGTGAGAGTGCATTTTTCTTATCTTTAGTTTCTATGTAAATCATCTCTGATGATCGTAAATGTTATTAATGGAATATACTATACTAACTGATGATACATTGTTAATAAATTACTCAAATTGTAATTTGTTTGAAGGAGATCATTTTAAATTAATTGATTTTAATATCCCAATCTCAATCGTCTTCTTTTGCGGTCCATTTTTGAACATAGGCGTCCTTCATATTATTCAATTTCGTTCTGGTTTGACCTTCTCTTGTCAAGTTAAACCCTGTCGTTGGTCCAACGGATAGGCGGCCGTCCCCTGTTTCCTTTTTCGAGATATGGTCTCCAGTGTAACAATGTATGGTTCCATCTATCACCTATGACTTTGCATAATTCTATGTTAAGTTGGAAATGGTTTCAGCTATATCTTTAATTTTACAGGTTTTTCGGATCCATACACTGCTCTTCTTGTCTTTTAGCGATATACCTAAGATCTGCCTTTCCATTGCTATCTGTGTTCCAGTCAGCTTACTCATAGATAGTTTTGTTAGGGTCCACGTTTGACAACCATGCTTCATGCAATGGCAGGATACATTCATCAAATAAGCGGGCTCTTAGCCTTAAACGGATGTTCTGGTTCTTAAGAACATGTGCAAATGCTGACCATGACAGCCTTCTTCTACGATATATCTCGGTAGTCTGATTTTTTTTTCCAAGTTTTATTTGATGCCCCAGGTATATGTAACAATTTCTTATACTTATTTGGGGGTCTTTGTTTTATTTAGGTTCATTTGTAATCCTTCTTCTTTATTTTTTCATCTAACTGCAATTAAAACTATGCCATCTGCGACGTAAATCAGTTAGTCTCTTTCCATATATCAGCATAGCCTTGTCTTGCCATTTTAGGTGTCTGAATGCTTCTTCGAGAGCCAGTTGAATAGTTTTGGTGAGATAGTATCACCCTTGCGGATTCCGCTATGAATACCAATCTTGTTTGTATTTTGATGTAATTTGATGCTAGATGTTGCATTTGCGTATATATTTTATCAGCTGAGTAGACAAGGTGCTTCAAAATGTCTTCCAATATTTAGTATAGTATATCACAAAATAAGTGTTTAGTTTACTCTCTAAAACTATTTCCGAAAATGCACTCCCAAGGAGCTACAGCCCCTAGAAGAAGATTCTCAAAAATGGTTTTTTTTCGAATTTTCTTCAAAACTCTTACAGGTAACTTAATGAAATTTGGCACAGAGGCGTAGTTTTTTATGAGAAGTACTTAGTACTAATCTGTTAGAATCTTCATATTGTATTCAGGGGCGTAACTTATAAGGAGCTGGAATGGTTCAATTACCCTATCTTTTTTGTGCTTGGTTTTATCTATCTATCTCAAGGACGGCAAAAAACACGCACTAAAATCATCGGTAGACCTAGAAGAGCTTGCCTAAACCCGATAACTGGTTCACTTACCTAAAATGCAGGTTAAATAAATACGATTTAATTTTAGTAGCCAGTATTTTTATGTTTATGTCTGTCGGTATAAAACTGGTAATTTAAGTTATTGCATTATAGTGTGGGGCTATTTAATTATTTTTATTTATATTTATATAAGCAAAAAATGTTTAAATTTGTTACAAAATATTTATACAATTGGTTTGATTTAGTAAAATAATGTGGATTGTAACTGCGACTATAAATGCGGATAGGCGAACTGCGAAACTGTATTGTATTCTTGTGTTTTTTTTTCACTTTTCTATTCTTTTCCATATATAAAAATTATCTTTCTTTTTAGGTTTCCAAAGTGTTATACTGATTAATGGTATGCATGTATTATCAGAATTGTAGAGGACTCCGGAGCAAACTTTCTGAATTGTACAAAACTTCATGGACCTTTGATTATGACATAATATGTCTGACGGAAACATGGCTGAACACTGGAATTTTGGATGGTGAAATTTTGGATAATTCTGTTTATAGTGTATTGAGATGCGATCGAAATACAGAATTAACCAAAAAAGTAGAGGGGGGTGGAGTCTTAGTTGCGGTAAGAAAAAAATATAAAATTTTAAGCTGTGTATTAGGTGGAGGTGTAGGATATGAAGCTCTATGTGTAAAAGTAAAATTAAATGAAAAAGTATTAACAATAGTAAACGTATACATACCACCAAATTCAACTGTTGATCAGTACTCCCTATTTTTTGCTTTTATTGAACAGCAAGCTTTAGTAAACAATAAAATAATATCTGTATTCTTGGTGATTTCAATCTGCAACACATATGTGGTCCGGATTCTGATTTAACTCTATTTGACTCAAGGCACAGAGAATTATTTCTGTTTCTGAGCTCACATGGACTCAAACTAATAAACAACATCAAAAATATTAATAACAAGACATTAGATTTAGCCATTACTTCAGAATATTCTAAAATTAACTGGTTAGTAAACAAAGAAGAACACCCATTGCTTAAACTAGACTTGCATCATCCCGCATTTACATTAGAATTTAAATCTATATCTGTTAATAAGGAAAAAGTGACTAAAAACTCACAAATATATAATTTTCAAAAGTGTAATTTTTTAATTTAAGCGTAGCATTTAGAGATGCAAATTGGCAATCTGTCTTAGAAAATAATAATGTTGACAAAGCTACTGAAATATTTATAAAATAGTATATGATATATTTAATGTAAATGTCCCTAAATTCACAGATGAAAGGTTTACTAACAGAAAACCTCGGTTTCCCCCATGGTTTAATAAAGAAATCATAGAGCTTCAAAAACATAAAAACTGTTACAACAAAATTAAAAATCTATCTGAACACCACTATGCGGCATATAAAGGCATTAGAAGGAGATTGAAATCACTGATCAGTACGGAATATAAAAATTATATCAAATCAACTGAAGATGCTGTTACTCAGAATATTAATACTTTTGGACTTACGTTCAACATAAGCGCAAGGCCAGTGGCAATCATACCACACAATTTGAGGCAAACGGTACTGTTGTACAGAACAATGAGGCAGCAAACGCATTCGGTCGTTTTTTCCAATCCGTCTATCAAACAGATTCATATAATTATGACACCAAATTTTTAAATGCGGATGGTACTTTAGATATATTTCAAATTCAAAGCATCACTAGCGATGACTTCAAAACGGCAATCAGGAGGTTGAGACGAAGAAATCGGCTGGTTCCGATTTTGTTCCCCCTTATGTTTTGAAGGGATGTGCACAATGGCTTGAGTTACCATTGCTACACATTTATAATCTAGCGGTGAACTCTGCAACATTTCCTGATGTATGGAAGGAGTCAATAGTTATACCATTGCATAAAAGTGGTAGCAGAACGGATGTTAGTAACTATCGGCCGATTTCTCTGATATCATCTCCTGCTAAAGTGTTCCAGCAAATTATTTATAATAAACTATTTAATCACGTAAAGCCTGTAATATCAGATGCTCAACATGGTTTTGTCCCCCAAAAATCAACAGCAACCAATTTATCCGTATTTACTAATCAAATTTATGAAGCACTAGAGAAAAAAGAACAAGTAGATACAATTTACACCGATTTCAAAAAAGCTTTCGATAAAGTAAATCACGAAATACTGTTGAATAAGTTGAACGGATGTGGGCTGTCTCATAATATGCTAAGATTCTTTGCGTCGTACTTAAGCTTCCGCAGATTTACAGTTAAATTCAATGGAAATACATCGGGAAAGTTTACAGCAAATTCTGGAGTCCCACAAGGTTCCAACTTAGGGCCTTTGTTATTTTTAATATTTATTAATGACCTACCCGATGTATTAAGTACCACTAAATCTCTCTTATTTGCAGATGACCAAAAAATGTTTCAAAAAATTAACTCACTTGAAGATTGTTTAAACTTACAAAAAGACATAAATAACTTGTATGACTGGAGTGTCAAAAATAAACTCCCACTTAATGTAAATAAATGTCAAGTGTTGTCGTTTGCTCGCAATAAAACTCCAATATTATTCGATTATAAAATTGCTGATAATGTACTACAGCGAACCAGCTATATTAAGGATCTTGGTGTAAAGTATGATGACTCTTTGAGTTTCAAAAAACATGTGCAATGCATCATTTCCGACTCATATCGAAATTTGGGATTTATATTAAGGCAATCACATGAATTTAGGAATATAAAAGCTGTCAAAATACTATATTATACACTAGTAAGACCAAAACTGGAGTACGCATCAACTATCTGGTATCCTAATAATATAGGAGAAATTAAACAAATTGAAAAAATACAAAATAAATTCCTTAGATACCTTTATTACAAAAAATATCAAAGATATCCAGATTATCATTTTATTAGATCAACAAATCTGCGCCAACAGTTTGAAATTCAGAGCCTCAGTGTCCGTAGAAATATCTCGCTTTTACAGTTTGGTTTTAAAATTTGGAATAATTTACTTTGCGATAGTTATTTATTATCATTGTTTAAAATACGCCTACCACCAAAAAATACCAGAGCCATGGCCATGTTTCACGTTCCAACTGTTGAATTCACGTTTAGAATTCCAATTTTAGTGATGTTTCGACTTCTAAATGAAATATGCTTGTTAAACGACATTGACTTAACAATGAAATACAAAGATTTCTTAAAACTAGTCACAACCTATTACAGCTTCTAATTATGCTTGTAATCAATAAATGTTACTACTACTATGTCAAACCATAATTGAACCAGAGTCCTCTACAAAATTCTACAATAATCTGTATGATCTGTATAGTAAATAATTAATGCATGTTACTATTTAATAGTTAGTTTTTTCTGCTCTAACTGCATTAAAACATAAAATATATTTAATATTAAGCGATTCATGTAAAAAGGTCTTCGACCTGTTTGAATCTTGGTTAATAAATAATAAATAATAAATAATAAATAATAAATAATAATACATTTATCAAAAATCTCAAAGCTTGATTTACCTTACATAAAAAAGGCATTCTTGTTAAAATGTTTTAAAGTTGACTGTTTTCGTGTATTTTGCAGTTGAATGTTGACGTGTTTTTCTAGCTTTTGAAATTACTTGTCCAAAATGCCTTCGAAAATCTATTGAGTAGGCCTAGATATGACTTAAACACTCCTTGGGAGTGCATTTACGGAAATAGTTTTATAGAGTAAACTACTCTTATTTTTACTTCCATTTACAATAGGAAGTAATAATAAGGAAGTATTGGGTTTACACCAAAAATTCGAGATTGCGTTTTCAACAGATCTTCACGTTTTAGAGTCCCCTGAACCCAAAAAACATATTTTTTTCATTGGTCTGCCTGTGTGTGTGTCTGTCTGTGTATCTGTCGATCTGTGTGTGTGTGTAACCAGAATATCTCACAAACGAAAAGAGGTATGACGTTGAAACTTTATATATAAGTTTTATGTACTATGTAGGTGCGACAGCTAGCTTTTGAAGAAAATCGCATAACCGGAATTGGTGTTTACTCTTGCGATTTTGCAGTTTCTTTCGATTTTTTCAAAAACGGCCGTAACGATTTTTTCCAAACTTCACATTTTCATTACATTTTGAATGTGTATTGATGTGAGATAGGTGATTTTCCAATTGAATACTTCTGAAATGGGTTTCTTTTGTTTCTTTTCTATTTTTTTTTATTAACTCCTATTTTAAATAGAACACCCGGTATATTATTACATTTTTGAATTCAGCTTAAAATTCTACAGAAAATTTTTCTCTTCACCTAACTTTCTATTTTGTACCGTTTTTGTAGAATTTGTAATTTTTGAAAATTTTTGACAACTGCTTAAAAATTTAAAATCAAATTTTTGGCTAATTATAAAATCACTGTAAAAGGAAGTTGTGTGCGTGTATTACACCAGATTTTTTAATGTACTACTAGTGTTCTAATGAAACTTGGTCTATGGTAGTATTTCATAAAGTGGCATTGTTTAGTCAAAATAAATTTAATTTATATCCACCAGTGGCGTGCATCAGGGCCACCTCAGTTACCTTATTTTAGAAAACTCTGGTACGCCACTATTTTTAGTCAATACGACAAGTTTTTTAGCTTCATCCATTGAAACTATACAACAGATGTATCTTTCATTTTTGTGATAGTATAAACCTTTTTCCAGAAAAACGGAAAAATCTGTAACACCAATTTCGTTCATTGGACGTTAATGGGATCTAATCGGCTTCGTTTTCAAAATACAGCTTAAGGAAGTTATAAAAAAATATTGGAGTACCAGATTTTTATAAAATAAGGTAACTGAGGTGCGTCGATGCACGCCACTAGTGGAAATAAATTAAATTTGGTTTTACAGAACAATGGCACTTGATGAAATACTAACCTACACCAAGTTTCATTAGCACACCAGAAGCCGTTTTCGAAATTTAAAAAAAAATTTTTGTTTAGACTTTAACACCCTGTATTTTGAAAACGAAGCCGTTTAGGCCCCATGTTTGTAGGAACTTTTTATCTTAGAATTGCTCAAGGAATCACCCCTTAAAGTTCGTCTACGTACTTAATTAACAGCCTGTATGTAATCTATGCGTGCATTTTTAAAACCATTTATAATTATCCAATGCTCTGTAGATTCAAACGCTCTGTAGAAATCGATAAAGCCTAATCAGATATTTAAGTTATATTTCGTCGCTTTCCCCAATAACATTTTTATCGTTAAAAAGTGATTGCAGGTCCAATATTTTGTTTTCTGAAAGTGGCCTGTTCTGCAGGCTGGTAGTTTATTGTGAGTCGATTTGTTAGTATCTTCGTGAAAAGTTTATGTAGTTGGGACAGCAGACTAATCGATCTGTAGTTGTCGAGGTTTGCTTTATCTCCTTTTTTGCGTATAAGGACTACAATTGCGTTATTCCATTTATCTGGAATCTTACCTTCTTTTAAACATTCATTGAATAGCCTACATAGTTCTTTGATAATGTATTTTTCTCCTTCCTTTAATAGTTCGACTGTTATATCATCATCTCCCGCCTTGTTGTTCTTCATACTGTCTAATACTGTTTTTACTTCTGGATCATCTATATCCGGTTTATCCTCTGACCCTACGTTTGTATATTTTTTACAATTGTGGATCTTCATAGCTTTGGGAAATGTATTGTTATGATACATGATGCAGTATAATAAATCATAAGAAAGAAATATTAAAAAACTAATAAATTTGGAAGGTTACAATAATTAGATCGTGATGGGTGTAAAATTTCGAATATAAATAATGAAAGTAATTGATACAATGAAAGGAGCCATTTGATAGTGCGATATTAATTATATTAAATAACTTAATGGTTGCATAAAATGTTAATAAAAAATAAACCAAGGTAACATTAGACAAATGTATTTGTTAATAATAATCAGAATGAATATCCTATAATAGTATTATTTTAAAATATAGGAAGTGTGCACTAAGAATTGTATCTAGTAGGGATAGAAATTTGTTTAGTTAGTTACAAAAACAACTTATAAAAAAAGCATACATGTAATTTTGAAAGAAAGAATTTCGTTAAATAAAGTAGAAATTATACCTGAATTTGTGTTATTTTTGGTATATACAAATTAAAAGGGGCTATAAACAAATCTGCGTGGTGTGATAGGCAAAAACGTAAAATGTAATTCATGGAAACATATAATCGGCGAAGAGATTATACAAATACAGTTAATTGGAAATAAAGAAAACATAAGATTACATTATTTGAAGATATTTGGATCTATTCAAAAAGGGAAAAAAGTTAGATTTGGAACATCATAATGTAGCCACTTACCAGGAGTTAGTTCGTGAGGCAGTGACATTCAGGAGGAACAAGGACTGGATTTTGGGAGCAGAGGAGTTGATTTGACGGGACGAATGCAGTTGAAAGGATTCACAGACCATCACAGGTGTTGCTGTTTGTGAAGTGGGCAGTAGGTGTTGTGGTCTATGGACGTCAGGATCCGGTATTTGTTGGAAGTTGCAGTGAAAACTAAAGCAGTTATCAAGGTTTGTGTAGATAAGTTGAGAAAGCATTTTGAATAACTGTCAATAAAAGAAAGTGATAATATAAAGTTGATATAGTACTTACATAGGTAAATTGAACAATAAATGTGTTTATGTAAGATACAATTGTCAATTGCCTGGTTTGATAAATTTTAAAAGTCAAGTTTGACGTTATATGTCATTGATAGTGAAATAATTTTGACTATTCAATTTACCTGTCATCTGTCAAAAAGTAACCAATGAAAATCCAGAATTCTGACGTTTCTTGACCAACCAAAAAAATATCAGTGGATATATCTTCCTAGAAGGTATTCAAGTGACTATTTTTAACAAATGCTATTTTTATTAGAAAAAGTCAATATTAGTGTTCTGTTACTATAGAAATTGCGTAGTTTGTTGCTAGATTTACTGAAAACTAATTTGAAAAAGTAGTTTGGTTCATTAAATAGTCCCTCGAATACCATTCTTAGTCAAAGTTAAGTAGATTATTTTTGTTGTGGTATCACTACTCATGTCCATTGCGCTTTGGATTAGGACTCGTGCTATCGCACTCGTCCTAATCGTACCAAAGCGCAATGGACATTCGTGACACCACCGCAAAAATAGTCGACATAACTTTGACTACTCATGGTATTATAAGTGAAAATACAATTTTAAAACTTCAATTAATAGAGAACTAGATTTTGGCGAACCCACCCTGAAAATAAGAGCTCTCGATTTAAATGCAATTATTGTTTGACATTTAAGACATTGCATTATATAAGGCATAGTTTAACTGGTGAGCTATAGCACAAATTTGGCTAGCATAAGATGGAGCTGATATAGTCAATACATAAATATAAAGTCAGCACAAGGTGGTGCATTACAGTATATTGTTTTATAGAAATTTTCTTTATTTCCGATATCTTCTGTATCTCCCTTGTTTTTGTACTATTTTTACTTTTTAGATTTATTATTTGTTTTGGACCTTCGATTTTTCTTAAGCACTTCAAGTTGTTGTTTTCTTCTATTGCTTCATCTATTCGAGTCTCCAAATATTTCTGCAAGTCATATTTTATTAGTCGCCTTGTTTCTTTTGAAATTGCTTTATATTTTGATGTTTAATTGATTCTTGATACTTCATGTCTTTGTTTTATTTCCTCTCTTGTTTTCTTGATGAGTTTATCAATTTTGATTTTTTCCTTTTTTGTTACCTTCTGGGCTACTTCTTTTATAGCAGTTGTTACATTATATATTAAAACCCTTATATTTAAAGGATTCGCTCCATTTTCACTGTGTATCAATCTGTGCTTCAGTTCTTCTCTATATGAGTCTCCTTTGTTCCTCAGTTTTTCCAAGTTGGCCTGGGTTTGTCTTTTTATTTGTTTTCGAAAGTGTTTTCCACAATTACATATTATTATTTTAGCTCTTACAAGCCGGTGGTCGCTATATATCTTGAATGAATTGAGTACGGTAACATCTTGAACTATCTGTTTTGTATCGCAAACGATATAGTCGATCTGCTTTTTGGTGGCATCATTTGGGCTAACCCAAGTCAATTTTCGTTGTCTCTTGTTTTTAAAGAACGAATTCATCGCATATAGACGCTTTCGGGAAAGAAACAAGCAGACTATTACCTCTCTCATTCTTCTCGTCGAAGATAAATATTCCTATAGTTTCCTCTGATCTGTCTTAGCGGTTTCCTAGTTTGACATTTAGGTCTCCTATAAGGATTGTATATGTGTTTCCATTTCTATTCATAATCGTTAAGATGACTTTATGTAGCTCCACTTATTCATGAGACTATGTATACATTGAATACATTTTAATGTACATATTGGTGAAATGTTTAGTTTTCTTGCAGATACTCTATCTGATATATTATAAATTCCGTTCCTTTCTCGCTTTCATTTTCTACTCCCCTGTAGTAGAACGTGTGTCCAGAATTCAACACTATACAGGTTTCGCCTTTTCTTCTTGTTTCACATAGACCACTATATCCCATGTGATCTTTTCCAATGGTTGTTCCACTTCATAAAAATGTTCCTCTTTCATTACTGTTCGTACGTTTACCGTTGCCATTGCTAGATTTGTGACATTCTGGTAGTCTTCCTGCCGGTGATTCTTCGCACCCCTGACATGGGTATGGTTCCAACCGCTACCGTGGTTCGAGACTTGCAGGTCGCTGGTTTCTTTCTACCATAGTATGAAGGGTCGTAGGATTAAAACGCCACCCTTCCTACTGTTGCGGGTTGGCGAGTTTTATTTGGAGCACAGACGCTGTTTGCAGCCGCCCATTTTGGGTCAGACGCTGCTATTGCAGATTTTCTTAGCTTTATCTCCGTCTCTTCGAAACCTTACCGGTATTGGGGGCCCTACCAGTAGCTATGCTAGGGCCTCGACGGCATCGCTTTCTGGACGTAGGGAACTACTGAGCCCTTTGATCACGTCAAGGTGAAAGTCCCTGAGACAGCATTTTAATATAAGAAGTGTTACAACATATTTAACGAAACAATAGCTTTATTGGAGAGTTTGAAGTCAATTTTTCATGTAATCAATTTTACAGAATATTGGCAAGTGACTGATACTCAGTATCACTCTTACGGTATATGTGGATATTTATTTATTTATTTATTTATTTCGCACTCAGCCAACAGCCGTTAGGCCAATTATAGGCGTCGCTGTGCATTTATGGCGACTTCCAACCCCACTAACGACTATCATGATGTTGTTATGAGAGCCGGGACCAACTATTTCCGTGACAGCCGTATCACGAGGCGCCGAGAGATGCAACCGTGGAACTCCCATCCAAGTTCTGACCAGAAATATAAATTATATTATGACAGGGCAACATTTAATCAGAACGATGGCTGTTTCGTGTATATTAGAAACATATTAGTAGTTAATGGTTGCAATGTTATTAATTATAGTAAAGTTTCTTTTTCTAAAATAAATTTTGTAATAAATAAATTCAACTTTACCTTATTTGTACCTACAGATCATTAGCTAGTGACAAAGAAATATTTTTAACAAATTGTATTACACAATAATTATAACAAACTATGACGTAGGGCTTTTTGTGGCCGATATAAATATAGATCGTTTTGATCAAAGCTACAAGTATGTCGATAGCTATTTAAATATTTTTTTTCGTTGACCACTTGTTAATTTCAATATTAATGAATTCTTTTTCCTAAAAAAGTGTGGATTAATAGACGTCATTAATACACTGTTTTTGATTAATACACTCTTTTTCATTAATTAACTGTTTTTGGATTTTGACGTTTTGATGATATTTTGCTTGGAGGTTAGTTGTATTAATCAAATTTTTCGCCACAAAAAAACAGTTTGAGGTCAACGAAAAAATTTTGTAATCAACTCGTTTGTTAATGGGTGATTAATAGTTTCAATTATTAAAGGCACTCACTCGCTATCGCTCGTTCGTGCTTTAAACAGTTTCGATTATTAATCGCCTTCATTAACAGACTTGTTGGTTAAATAACTATTATCTTCATCGGTGTTGTTATAGCTTCTTAACCAAATTAATTTTAGTATCATTAAGAGCTTGATTACAGCACTGAGTGCGGTAATAAATATTTATTACCGCACTCAGTGCGGCAATGAATATTACCGCACTCTTTTTATATTAAAAACTACATCGAGCCAGAGTTTATTGATGAAGATAGAATATTGAACAATACACGTTTGCTTTTGGCACATAACGAAACTCGTATGATTGCCGCAAAACTCGGCTCACGCCTCGTTTTGGCAATCAAACTCGTTTGGTTAAGGTGCTCATAATCAAACTTGTATCGTTAATATCTATTACCGAACTAGGATATGTACAAGGTATAAATGGTGTTACTCGGAGATTATCAAAAACCTGCATCGATTACAGTTTTTAAAAGGTACAAAATAAAGTTACTGTAATAGTAATTTACGATACAAGTGCATAAAGCTACGCTTTAGGCACGAGTGGGTAGAGTTAAAACGCAAGTGAGCGAGCGTTTTAAGCCCCGCGAGTGACTAAAGATGCTTTACGCATGTGTATCGTACAATATTTTATCTACCATAGAATCTAGAAAACACGGTAAATATAAAAAAAATATTTAATATAAATTAGGATTACCAGCAACCGGTCGTAATTTTGCGTGTTTTAAAAATGTTAAAACACGTTGGTACTGACAACGTGCCTAATGGAATCTTTTAAACACGTTACTACTGGCGACGTAAACTAATGAAAACATGTTATTAAACAGTCGTTTTACAAACTTAAAACTGCCAACTAAAAGGCAATTTTAACACACTATCGTAGATAAAATATTTTATATCCAATAATGATACTATTGACCATTCTCCTGTGGCTTATGTTATAAAAAGCATTTGAGAGAGCCACAGAATGTCTGGTACTTCTGCTAGATGAAAATTGAATTATGGTACATTAAGAAACTGTTTCAGCGGGAACGTTGAGACTACATAAGCCTTTATACTCAAATAGTTACAGATCACACAAGGATTAATCATTCAATTAGAAAGCTGGATTAATTACACAAGACATCAAAGCGTTATCCTGATAATGAAAACTTCAAAATTAGAAGAATTAAAAGTAATTATTATAAAAATAAGTAGTATTTTCAGAAAATTATTCAAAGAAAATATGGTCAGTAATAAAAAAAGTTAGTGGTAGTACAAATTCAGATGTTAAGAAAGCTATTTCAAACGAAATTAGAAATTCCTAATAGCTTTAATATAAATTTTATTGAAATTGGTTCAAAAATGGTGAATGATATTTAAACTAGATTTACAGCTGTGAGAAATAAAACTTCCCACCATAATTATCTCATTCAGAAATCCATGCTCTTACAGCCCGTTACACAAGAAGCAATAATAAAATATATTAATGAATTCCAAACTTATCAGGCTTAACATTATGAAGAAATACAATATTAAAAAACTGCAAAAATATCCTAGTTCACCTTTTACTTAAAATTTACAATTATATACTATCTTACTCTATTATTCCTCGGTGTTGTAAACTTGCTATAGTAGTACCTTTGTTTATTGGAGACAATGAAAAGGCAATAACTAATTACCGTCCTATTTCGTTAATAAATATCAGTTTGCTCAAAAATCACGGAACGGGTAAAGTAGCAAGTCGATTCAAAGGTCATCTGTATTAGGTAGGTATCTTATATTATAAGAGCTGATGCCGCCGGTCGCCGGCCGTCCGACCGTAAGCCCTGGCACGCGCACATGAATACCGCGCACAAGTGGCGACGCAGCAAGCATTTGTATTGTTAACGCTGGCAGTGCCGGAAGTCGGCTGGCTACCAGCTTGGGCAAGCATTTTTATTTCTAACCGTTTCTTTACGCTGGCAGGGCCAGACGTAGGCTGGCCAACGCGTTCTAGTTATTCCATATTGTCTGAAAGTCAGTACGGTTTTAGGGGAAACATGTCTGCTGAAAAAGCTACATATCAATCATACCACTGCCTCCTACACTTACAAGCCATGCTGTTAGACCTGGCAACATTGCATCTCTGGTAGTTGGTGGTCCTAAATTACAATACTCCCATTTTGAATAATTTTCCTTTAAAGAGCACAGTTTTACTCTTTATCAAATTTTACTCTGTAATTAACTAAAGATAGCTTTTGTAATGGTGACATTTATTTACATAGTCAAGTAATACAAACATGTAACGGTATATTTATAAAAATAAAACAACCTAACCTATGTCACATATGTATAAAAGAACATTTCCGTAATTATTTTAAAGTTTGTAACTTTCTATACACTACTGCTGATTGAGAGTACAACATTTATGCAAAAATATGGTGCTACAGCTGTAAATAATCTTATTTGAACATAATTGGGTCCTGGGCGACGTAGCTTCAACAAGCGTTCACGTTCGATCAGCAGAGTTAAGCCACGCTCTCTCTGGTCAGAACTTGGATGGGAGTTCCACTGCTGCATCTCTCGGCGCCTCGTGGTACGGCTATCACGGAAAAAAGTTGATCCCGGCGGTCATGACAACATCATGACAGTCGTTAGTGGGGTTGGAAGTCCTCATAACTGCACAGCGATGCCTATAATTGGTCTAAGGGCTGTTGGCTGAGTGCGAATTAAAGTAAATTGAATTAAAAATTAAAAATAATAAACTTATCTGCTTGGTAACATCTAAATTTGTGTGACGCAAATTGTTCCATAAACTTCAAAAAACTGCTGGTGTCATCACTTAAAACCACTTTCACTGTTTGTGCATGTCTTTCCAATATTTGTCTTCTTTTACATTCAGGATTTGTCCTTTCTTGAGGCGCTTTCGACGACAATATGTTGGTAAATTTGGAAATACGCTTGGGACAGCTTTGTCAGCTAATTGAGGGTAATGCATCACCAGTTCTGCATTTCCCCACTCTCATTTCTAACGTTTTCAAATGTATTTTCCATTAAAATGTATTTCACACACGACATAACTTTTTGTTAGGGTCCGACGTTCTCGTGCTGTTGCACGAAGCCATGCTTTCTTTCGGATCTCGTTCATTTGAAAAGAAAATGATGTTAGCGTTTGCATACGATGTTTTTTTAAGGTACTGTTGTGGTTGGTACACAGCGTCTTCGTGGCATTCTAAATATAAAATTAAAAGTTACAAGAAATGCCCTAAAAATGAGGTTAGGTTGTTACTTACCTCAGTGAAATACTTAATAAACCCCATGAATTCTAGCAGCAATTTTACTTGCATTTATCACGAACAGTACAGTAATATAAATAAATGTATCTCCTCAAACTTAGAGCAGTCCAACATATTAATATTTAATGACACGCCACATTTCAACATACATTTTTATAAATAAACAGTACAAAAATTGGTCTACGATCAGCCTTGCCAAATCTCCAACAGCATGGCTTGTACGTGTAGGAGGCAGTGATCATACGTATATAATAATCCACAACACTACAGGCCGTGTTTACACGATAAAAACTACCATGGTTGCATTCGTACGTTTCTATTTTAGGGGTTTTGTAAACAAACTTCCCAGTACTTTTAATAGCACAGAAAATAATTACTTATTATGCCTATTGCTTGCGTTTTTTAAAACTGCGAACACAGCTTCAAAGGGAAGTGAATTTTGTTTAATAAAAAGAGAATTCATTTCTGGTTTGCTGCACGCGGCCAAAGGTTGCAGCAAGAATACTCAGCGATGGGTTAGTTTAGAAGGCGTTATATAACCTATAAATTATTTCGACTACGATCTACGATTTCTTCGCAAATTGTCCATCACTTTGAAATACGCACTGCATTTGTAAAAGCGAGTATGCAGGTAGACCTGCTTTACCTAGAAGAACAATACAGCGTCTCAAGATAAAAATGGTAAAATACAGCGTTGCTTCTTGAAACAAAAAGAAAGTGGCATTGAGTTTCATTCGTAAGTGATTTGTCCTCTTATAATCCATAATGTGTGTATCAATTTATAAATTCTAGCAGGAAACCCAAGAAGCAATGGATTCGGGCGTATGTTGTGGAGCGAGTAACACACGTTTCTGCGGTGCTTTGTATTTTCCTTAAATAAATCAAGTACTAATTTTAAAACGAGAGCAGCTTCTTCTGTAAGTGATTGTAGTGTAGACGTTACCGAAATCGCAAAGCAAGTTGTTGCACTTTTACTGCAATCCAATGACTTTAAAGTTGTCGTGAATAAAGTAGACTTAAGGCAAGAAGTAAAAACGGCTTGTGCCAAGGTTGCTTCGCTTGAAGCCAAATTAGAAAAAGTAAATCGTATACTGGACAATCAAGAACAGTATTCCAGGGGCAACAGTCTACGATTGTTTGGTGTCCAAGAAGATAAGAATGAAAATTTAGACAAAACCGTGATTAATGTCGCACACAAAAATGTTATCACCTTAAGCAAAGAGGACATTGACGTCTGCCACAGACTGAAAGGAGCTGAGAGGAAATCTCGACCTATCATTGTAAAGTTCGTGCGTAGAAGTGTGAAGAGATATATCTACAATAACAAAAGAAAGCTAAAAGGGACGAAGATTGTTATAAAAGAGAATTTAACACACGCAAGATACCAACTACTAAAAGAAGCTTAAAAAAGATGCGATCCTAACGCATGTTGGACCAATGAGGGTAACATTTTTATAAATTATAGAAACAAAATTTATAAAATTATGTCAAATAATGATATTTCTTCTTTATTAAATGGTTCATAATGCAACACCGCATATCGACGTTTGTACTCAAGGCTCTTTCTGCACATACCTTCTTTTAATTTTTTGTTACATTTTGCATATTCTCATAATTATGAATGAAAATAATGACTTCTTTAAAGTATCTCATTTGAATGTACGCTCTCTGTTGCCAAAAATAGATAATATTAGACATATAATTAATTAATATGACTTTACAATTTTAGCTTTATTAGAAACATGGTTATCTAATACTGTTGATACTAATTATGTATTTAACTGTAAATGATTTTACATTAACAAGAAAATATCGGAATACTACAGAAGGAGGAGTGGCTATTTATATTAAAAGTTGTATAAATTTTACAGTATGTGATATAAATAATTCAGTTGAACGGTTGTGGATATCCTCTACAATTAAAACATATAAAATAACAGTAGGTGCAGTATACAGGCCACCACAAATGAGTTATAAGACTTTTATAGATTACCTAGATAAATCTTTGTCCTTTATTATACCTGATAACGATATTGTTTGTTGTCTCGGTGATTTCAATATTAACTTGTTTAACGGCACTTCCATACAAACGCAATATTTTTATCATATGATTGAAAATTATTCAATATCACAAGTCGTAAATGAACCAATCAGGAACTTACATTTATTAGACGTAATACTTCTAATGATCCTAGCAAGGTTATTCGCAAGGATGTTATTGATTGTACTTTCTCGCACCATAACATAGTACTTTGTACTTTAAACATCTTTAAGCCAGTAAAACCAAATAGATTTATAACATTTAGAGACTATAAATATTTAAACAAAGCACATTTTTATCACGACTTGCATCTTTTACTTTTGCAACAAATATATTTTACAACGTCGAAAAACAAGAAAATTACCATGTTAAATAACTGTTTGTTAAATCTATTTCAAGCACATGCTCCATTAAAGAGAAGGAAAATTACGAAAAAATCTGCATCTTGGCTAACCGACTATTTAAGATCTATAATACATTTGCGAGATAAATCATTTAAAATTAAAAAAAAACAAAATTGCAAAAAGATTGGGATTACTATAAACTCCTAAGAAATTATATAACAAATGCTATTAGACAAGAAAAGAAGGCGTACTATGAGCATATTTTGAATAACAAAAAAGGTAAATCTTTGTGGAATGAACTTAAATATTAAAAATGGAACAATTGTGCACATTTCTAACAACTTATGTAATGTAGACGCAATTAATAATTTTTCATTAATGGAATCCGAAAGCTGAATCTGAGCGGAGATCAGTTGCACTATTGTGAAAATGAAGGTTCATTCCACAAAGAATTTCGTTTTCGTGCAGTTTTAATTGAAAGTGTCTATAAAATAATAATGAGTATGAAGAGTAAAGCAATGGGTTCAGATAACATTAATATTGATATGATTAAAATGTGTTGTCCTCTGATTGTTCCGTACTTCTTCTTCTTCTTCTTCTTCGTATGTTAGGCCTTAAGGCCTGTAGTTAACGGTTTGTCACTCCCGAGATTTGGACTGCCAACTGTCCTTCCATCGTTTTGGCGGCCTTCCTGGCGGTCTTTCTCCTCTTGGTTTTCCATCCCTGGCGATGCGTACTAGCCTGTTTCTGTGCATCCTATCGACGTGCGAATTCCATTCTCTCCTCCTTTGTCGCGACCACCTCACTACATCCTGTGTTTTACACATTTCCCTCATATCGTCGTTCCTAATCCGGTCTCTTAGAGTCTTACCTGCTATCGCTCTGAGAACTCTCATTTCCGTTGTCCGCAACTTTCTCTTTGTTTGCGATGTATCTGCCCTGGTTTCAACGGCATAGGTCATTACAGGTCTTACGCAGGTTTTATAAATTCTGACTTTGCTTTCAATGTCCATGTTTTTATTGTTCCAGATTAGATCTCGTAGACATCCCGATATTTGGGCTGCCTTGGTTGTTTGTTTCTGTACTTCGTTCTGTAGGTTAGTGAAAGCTGATATTTCTACCCCAAGGTATGTGAATGACATTACCTGATCTATGCTTTGGTCATTCACCGAGAGTTTGCATCTAGTTGGTTCTCTAGCAACCACCAAGCATTTTGTCTTACTTATTGAAATTTGCATGTTATACATTTCTGAGCTTTCCTTAAAAGTCAGCAGCATACGCTGTAGGTCGTCTTCTGATTCCGCGATTAGGCATACATCGTCCACATAACATATAATTTTGATCTCTCCCGCTCCTAATCTATATCCTCTTCCTGTGGTTCGTACTTTTTCAATAATTCTGTCCATCGTTATACTGAATAACAATGGGCTTAGGCTATCACCTTGTCGTATACCAGATGTTAACGGTATACTCTGCCCTACTTTGTTATTCAGTTTCAGTTTTGCCGTGTTGTTATTATATATATCTTTTATTAGTTGTACTATTTTGTCCGGTATATTCTCTTCACTTAATATCTTTAGAACGTCATTTAGTCTAATTCGGTCGAAAGCTTTGGTAAGGTCAATAAAGCACATATATGCTGGTCTGCAGAATTCTAGTGATTTTTCGGTTATCTGCCTTAATATGAATATCGCGTCAGTTGTGGAGCGGTTATTTCTAAATCCCTGCTGTTCTTCGCTAATTTTGTATATCATCGATATCTTCTGTGCCACAATTCGTGTTAGTAACTTCATCAGTGTGCATAACAGGGTTATTGTTCTGTAGTTGCCGGGGTCGTTTTGTCTCCCTTTTTCAGAATAGGTATAATGATATTTGTTCTCCATTCGTTTGGGACTGTAGAGTTTTCTAGTATTTTAGCGTAGAGCTTTGCGATCTCTTTAGTTAGGTCTTCGCCGCCGTATTTCACTAATTCATTGTTGATATTGTCCGGACCCGGGGATTTTCTATTTTTTAACTTTTTAATAGTGCATTCTATTTCTTCTTCGGTTATATATATTGCGTCTGTGTTTCCGTTATATGTAACTTCGTCATTGTCTGTCTTGTTAGTATTATATAACTGTTCGAGATATGTTGTCCACTGCTTACTGTCAATAGCGTTCGTTGTGAAATATTCATTTATTGGCTTTTTTCTGGATTTTAGCAGTTTCCATATCTTTCTTTGTGATCCGTAGAGATCATGCTCCATATCCTTTGTAAATTTACTCCAGTATCCCCTTTTGAGTACTCTTATTTTGCCGTTAACTCTATTTCTCACTGCGGCGTACTTTTCATGCTCTTGCGGTGTTTTATTGTTTCTATATAGCAGATATGCCTTTCTCTTCTCCAACGCCAGTATCTTCACTTCATCCGTAAACCACGGTTTAGTAGTGCGTGTAGAGTTTATATTAATTTTCCTTACGCCCAGTGCTTCAGTTCCGGCTTCCAGTATGTTCTGCTTGATCTTCTTCCAACTACTTTCGACGTTGTCATCTTCTAGTATTGGTATTGATGATATTTTTTGTTGTAGCCGTTTTTTGTAGAGCCATTTGGTTGTGTCATCTTCCATTATTTCTATGTTTAGCTTTTCTATGTATTCCGGCGTCGGTTTCTTTTTTAGGCACATTCTTGTGTTAATCTTGCCCAGTACTAGTTTATGGTCTGATCCCACATTTGCGGAAGTTAATGCCCTTACGTCCAAAATTTGAGAGGGGTGTAGTGCTCTGTTGGTGATTATGTAGTCTATGGTACTTTTTCTTCCCCTAGTGTCTTCCCAAGTGTATTTATGTTGTTCCTTGTGCGGAAAGAAAGTATTATTAATCCTTAAGCTATTTTGGGCACAGAATTCGATTAATGCACATCCGTTTTCATTACACGTATCTTCGTTAAACCTCTGTTTCACTCCATTTACTGCATGATTACCTACTCTTGCGTTTAGGTCTCCTAGTAGGATTATTTTCTCCCTGTCTGGGAATTTATCTATGGTGTTTTGCAGATTCGTGTAGAATTCTTCCGTTTCATTTGATGATTTCCCTGAGTCTGGTGCATAGACCGATATTACATGGAGTGAGTTGTTTTCAAACTTGAGTGAGATGGCTATTATTCTATGGTTAATATACTCTATGTTAGTGATGTGCTGCTCGAACCTCTCGTGTATCAGCAGCCCTACTCCAGATTTACTTCTCTCATCTTTTCCTTTGCCTTGGTACACAAGGATGTAGTTTTGGTATTTTGTTGTACCTTTGCCTTTTTTCTTAGTCTCCGACAGAGCACAGATGTCTATTTTATGTTCGTTCATCTCGATGACGACTTCCTGATCTCTCTTTGTCCAGGAGGAAATGTTCCAGCAGGCTATTCTTAAGGTATTGTTTCGTGTCCATTTTCTCGCCTTGTTCGTCTTCGTTATATTCTGTCCAGCATCCGAGGCTTTTGTGCCGTTCCTGTGAGCATCATTGGTTTTACATCTCCAGAAGGTTGCTAGCCTGGCCCAGAGATGGGTCCTTTTAATCGCCTTTTACGACAGGCAGGACGTACCGTGGTTGTATTCTAACCCCCATACCACAGGGGTATGTTCCGTACTTAACTCATATAATTCATACTTCAATAACCTCAAATTATTTTCCAGATGTATGGAAACTAGCATTAATTAAACCTTTACCTAAAATTAATAATCCTTCACAATTATCCGATTTGAGACCGATTAGTATTTTGCAAACAATTTCAAAAACCTTCGAAAAAGTGTTCCATAATTAAATGCAAGATTATATAAACTTAAGTAATATACTCCCTACTACACAATCCGGTTTCTTTCAGACAGCTGTAAGTCACATAACCGATGATATTTTGAAAGAGTGCGGTGCCGGGTATTTAACATGCCTCGTATTATTAGATTTTAGTAAAGCGTTCGACACTATAAATCATACCCTTTTAATCTCAATTTTGTCGTATATTGGTTTTAGTGAAGACACTTCTAATCTTATAAAAAATTATTTGACTGGTCGGTCTCAAATTGTTACTCTAAATGGTAATTGCTCCTTGCCGCAAGAGGTATTAACAGGCGTACCACAAAATTCATATGTACGCTGACGACACCCAGATTTATAAATCTTGTGCAACTGGTGACATAATTCAATCTGTTCATCAATTAAATTGCGATTTAGACGAAATATCAGAAGTCTCAAAAAATCATTATTTAGTTTTCAACCCAAACAAATCTGTTGGTATTTTGTTTGGTCACAGAAAGGAGGATTTAAGATACCAACATTTATTTAAGATAAAAGTTGATGACGTGAACATTCCATTAAAACAAGATGTAAGAAATTTGGGTCTCGTCATTGATAATTCTTTTAGGTATGAAGTACAAAAGTATATTCAAAATTCATACTCGAGGTTGAAATTATAATTTCCTTATCGGCACTTTTTTAGTATAAATCTTAAGAAAACTCTTTGCGAATCTTTAATTTCAAGTCAATTTACTTATGGTTCTGAAACTTACGGTCCTTGTTTGAATAAAATAACATCCGATCGAATACAATTTGTGCAGAATTGGTGTTTGCGGTACACATATGGTATTCGAAAATTCGATTATATATCGCATAAATTAAAAGATGCATGTTGGCTTGATATGGAAAATAGAAGGCTGCTGCAGTTAACAGTCTTTATTCACAAAATAATAATTCCAAAAATTGTTCCGTACTTATACAATAAAATAAAATTTAGGGCAGATGTTCATATGCTGAATGTTAGGAATAAAGGTCTTATATCACCTCCTGCACACAAAACTTCGTTATTTGAGGGCTCCTTTTCTTTTAATGTAAGTAAAATTTACAAAAGCTTGACTTCAATATTAAAAACAAAACCAGTAAAATCATTTCGAATTTTATATTTTCAACATCTTTTTAATTTGCAGTGACTGTTTTTGCTAGCAACATAGCGTTTATTTAATTTGTTTTACTTGTATTATTTTGTAAAAAAACACCTGTTTCAGTTTATAATTGTTTTCACTCTTAGTTTCATTATTCATTTTTAATTTAAGATTTAGTTGGTTTTCATTTTTTGTTTTTCCCGATGGTTTGTGTTAGGCATTTATAATATAATATAGTTTAACTTATTTCTTTATGGTTAAGTGTGAGAGCATATTTATCTGAACTCCGCCATATGATTTTGTCATCATTGCAGCATTTTGATGTAAGTTTAATTTATTGTAAAATATTATTATTAATTTTGTTGGCTCTTGATGGCAAAATAAAGACATTATTAATATTATTATTATTATATACCAGATCGCTCTAATTACCTGGGAATATCGGCTATTGGAATGGTTGCTGAAATAATTGCAGGCTTTCTCGCATCGGGTGCCTTTTATGAGGAGCTTTTGGAATCCTAAAGGAACAGTTTGGTAATATGGAACGACGTAGAGAGCAGTACTTTGAAGGAATGGCGAAATTAGAGCAGGTGAGGTCACGTAATAATGTTACAACATTAAGGAAAAATTATTTTCTTGTGACATCGTCAATGCGAGCATTAAATGTGTTAAACGTTCCATAGTCACATTATAACGCAATGCTAAAATCTTCAACGGCTTAAACCTGAAAAGAAACACAGATTGCATGCAGCTGAAAATTATTTCGGTGGCCCAAATAATTTTCGTATTTTATATGCCCGCATTCGGCTACGCACAGCGCACACGCAGTACGCGCCTACTGCACAGATCTCGACGGAATTCAAGATTTCATTCGTTATTATATAGGTACTCTATTCATTCGTATTCCAATGATTCATTCGTATCAGATTGTTTCGAATGATTCATTCGATTGAAAAATTCTCTCGCATTCGAATATCTCGATTGTTAAATTTATTCGCTTTTGCCCATCACTAAATTAGGTAGTTTTGCAGGTGGGATTGGCTACCTGAGTTTTTGGGATAGGAAGTACACACTTAAATACTTATGCAAATTTCCCATCACAGCAATAAAACATTATAATATTTCCTTTATATTCCAAAAGCAGGTAGGTACTTCATTGTCCCTATTTTCAGAAAATTCTAGGTTTGTCTAAATATGGTGCTTTTAGAGATCAGATAATTCCAGAAATTTAGTTTTTGGAAACTGCCCCAGTGACATTTGAACTAGCTTCGGATTTACAGCATTGTAACAATAATTAGCATTTAATACTGAACAGAAAAAAGAAGACACCATTCAATTCAGCAGTATGGGCGGTATCCAATATGAAAGAATGTTGCCCGGAGGCTATCCAAAAATGTCCATAAAACGCTTTCCAGAAGCAAGCGTTTTCTTTCCAGAAACTTTCTATTTGAAAATATATTTTTTGAAACTTTTCCTTACTGCCAATCTCTAGCGTGCTTTTAAAACTTTCTTTAGTGCAACAAAAGTTATTAAATTCGTCCTACATTTTAAGTGCGGCATATGCCGCGGGTTTCAGCTAGTTAAGTAATAAGTTGCATAACTCGTTAAATAAAAACAAAGACGCTGTTGCCGTATTTATGAACTTAGGGAAAGCTTTCGCCACAGTTCCTCATGGTATACCACTGGATAAGTTAGAAATGTGTGGTATTAGCTAGGTGTGTTGCATTAACTTTTTTGAAAAACTATTTAAACCATAGAAGGCAGTGCATTCAAATTTGGAAATATATTTATTGATTATAAAATAGCAGAAATAGTAGCCTGCCCACTTGTAAATCTATTATTGATAATGCAGATTTTATAAAATACTTGGCTATAATTAAAAATCAGCATTTAAAATAGGATAAACAAATCGCTCAAGCTACCAATAGATTGCGCAAACTAGTTTGCCAATGTTACTTGTTAGACGATATTCTACAAAAATATTTATTAAAATCTGTATATCACGCATTTGTAGAATTTGTTATCACTTATGGAATTATTGGAAGGAGAGTTTTTATCTGGTTAAAATATTAAATTGCAAGCAGTTATATTTAAGAAACATTTTGTCACAAATCTTTTTTTAACTATAACTATACCAAGAGTATGGCTAATTTTGCTCTACAACCAATTAAAACTCATAAATCTCTCAGCCAGCGTGGTCCGTTCTATTTTTGTAACAAACTATTTAATTTGTTAACTTGATCTATAAAAAATATAAACTCATGTCCTTGTACAAAAATCAGAAAACAAACTGAAATCCGTTATCATATTGAATCTTCCGTTGGCTATTTTTTCAAGAAAATAGACAAACTTGTGACTACTTGAATACAATTGCCGGCCTTAATGGAGACAGTTCTTTAAATACTCAACTTAATTAAGAGCCAAGGGGGCGCCAACAGATTTTTAACCAAGCAACGACAAGTGTATCGAGGCATTCAAAGATTATTCGTAAACTCAAGTAGCACAAAATAATCTGAATGAGAAGCTCAGCTCAAGTACAGGTGGCAGTAACAAATAAATAACGCCAGAATGCAAATATCACAGTATATAATTGTCATGAATTTATATAAAACATTAGAGGTTGACAAATTATGACGCACGTAAAAAACACATACATCTTAGTACATACCTACAAGTTCACAATACAGCGATAGAATATTATCGCACACATTAAAATCAGGCAATAGTTTGCAAGGCAGGTACCAAGCTCGCGAAGCGAACTATATACTCCCAAGATTACGTCGGCAATCCAAACCTCAACATGCCTAAAAGCGGCTTAAAGTGACAGCGCATTGGTCGCCAGTAAATGTTCCTACAAAGTGGAAACTTTTAACCTGTAATTATGTTTCGGAATGGAGTTCCTCCCTGCGCTCTAAGGAGTTTATGCAATAGGTGTGAAGCGGACCCTGTATTTGTAGGTAGTCTTATTTTGGCGTTTAAATCGCCTATAATTAGTTTGTAATGTGTTTTTCCTGTTGTTACAGCTTGTGAGATATCATCATAGACTTTATCTATATCGTCGTCGGGTACAGAGCACGTAGAGGCATATACCTGAATTATTTGGATACTATATCGTTTCGTTAATTTTAATACTGCACAGATGACTCTGTGCGATATGGACTTCATTTTGGTAATTAAGTGCCTTACGTGTTTATGAACCATCATTGCTATTTCGCCTATGTGTGGGTCAATTTCTTTATTGTTTTGGTATAAGAGATGTCCTGATTTTAGAGTAATACACTTTTCTTCGGATAATCTAGTCTCACATAGACCCACGATATTTCAATTTATGTGCAACAATTCTTCTTCCAATTCTTCTAAATGCTCATTTGATCTCATTGTTCGAATGTTATATGTAGCGACGTACAATTTGTATGGTAGCTGTCTCTTTGTTGGGGATTTATGTAGCCTCCCCCAGAATCCGCGAGGCTGACCGTAAAGGTGTGGGAGTTGCCATTGAATGATCTACCCGCCTGGGGTTTTCCTTTTGTTTCAAAATTCGCCATATTGAGAGGAGAGGTTAGCCATGATTCTCCACGTTCGCTAGACGACTTGGAGGATGGATAGGATAGGGAAATGATATAATGAGAGGTTGTGTAGGGATTGAGGTTTCTACTAACTTGTTTAATTATGTTTACGGTCTTGTGACAATTGTGGCAAGTAAACACCTTAAAAGAAGGTCATTAACGCTAAAATGCCTATGCCTTAACAAAAGTTGTATAATAAGAGAGATATGACTTTTTAAAATTTTTCTTTAGATTTTATTTTCTTATATTTATTTATATCGCACTCAGCCAACAGCCGTTAGGCCAATTATAGGCGTCGCTGTGCATTTATTGGGACTTCCAACCCCCCTAACGACTGTCATGATGTTGTTATGACCGCCGGGGCCAACTATTTCCGTGACAGCCGTATCACGAGGCGCCGAGAGAAGCAGCCATGGAACTCCCATCCAAGTTCTGACCAGGGAGAGCGTTGCTGAACTCTGCTGATCGAACGTGGACGCTTGTTCAAGCTACACCGCCCGGGATAAATAAACATATTAAATTAAATTAAACAAGTACACATTTTATTTTAATTCTAATTTTTTTCAAGAAAACTATCTTACTCTAGATGTTCGAAGTTATTGCCGTGTTGTTGAACGCAAAGTCTCGCTCGGCGTATTCATGAGTTAGCATAACTTAAGGCCTAAATCTTGCTGTCGAATTGTTGTCGCAGCTGCTTCAACGCGGTTACGATGACCATCTAAATCAATTATTTCGTTGGTGTATACCATGGTCTTCATAAGACCCCATAAATAAAACTCTAGGGGGTTAAGGTCAGGTGACCGAGGAGGCAATGGAACAGGACCACTCGACCAATCCATTTATTTTCGAATACATTATCCAGATGTTGGCGAACTAAACGATTAAAATGCGGCGGTGCGCCATCTTGAAAAAACCACATTTGTTGACGTACATTCAGAGGTACTTCTTCTAGCAGTTCAAGCAAATAATTTTGCAAAAAAAGAGATAATCATTTCCAGTCAATCGGTTTGGCAACACAAAAGGGCCAATAAGTTGTTTGTTGACCAATCCGGCTTACGACAAACAGCATGTGGATTTTCAACTGTCCAGATATGAGTGTTATGACAGTTGTTGATGCCGTTACCTGTAAACGTTGCTTCATCGGTTGCCTACACAATGGAAGACTAGTTTAGAATTTCAGCATTTTGCAGAAACCGTTGGCAGAAATTCAAACGTAAAGGACGATCTGCAGGTTGTAATGCTTGTACTTTTTGTACATGGAAAGCATACAATTGATTTTCGTGCAGTGTTCGCCAGAAAATTCGATTTGAGACACCTAGTTGGAGAAATATTTCTCGAGTACTACTGGAAGGATCTTCTTCAACAAGGTTTAATATTTCTTCTATGGCACCCAACATTCGTTGGTGTCGGCGAGGCCCACCATACCGACCTTGACGGGTTTGCAGTACACCAGTTTCTCGTGCACGGAGTACTAGAGCAGTGAATTTTTCTGGAATCGGAGCCTGTTAGGAAACCGCTCAGCATACAATCGGCTTGCAGCAGCAGAATTCTGGTGTACTTCTCCATAAATTAACAACATGTCAAAGTATTGACTGTTTGTGGATATATCATTTTACGTTCCTTAATAGGATTTAGAATTTATGACAAACAAACAGTGCAATGACAACTACTGAAATATTTAGCTTGACAGAACTTTGACAAATTCAATCACAGCTTTTGAATAACGACGGCTATAGACGTCGTGTCACGAGCAGCGCAACAACTGTTTCTTTGTTCATCAAAGTGTACATAAAACTTCATATCTCGTGTCACACTTCATTTACAAGTCAATGTTCTAATAGTGTATTTTATTTAGGTTAGTTCAATTTTATGCACTTCATTCAAGAAAAGCTTTAGTGTTCAACATTAAAACAATTCCAATTATAATGTGTTATTTGCCTTTATTAAAGTTTTACCTGAAATCTCCTTTATTCTAATTATAGAATTACAGAAACGGACAGCAAAAATATATGCTCTACTGACATGACATATAAGATACAAAATTAGAACGAAAAACAGGAAAATCTGACGAAGAAAAACGTCACAACTAGAAAAAAGACATGCAATAATATCTATTCTACATATTTTTTCAGCACAAAGGATTATGCAGATGCTCCTATGATTGCTTTCCACCGAGTTGCACCAGCACTACCAAATATGTAGTCACAGCTCCGACTATCTATAAATAATCTCATTTAAAGCTGCATAACTAGGTTCGGTCATTACTCACACTTGCGACTAAAACGCGATCAATTTTCACCAAGCCATACGCAACAAATTCAAATTTTCTCTGGTTGAACAGCAATAGGAAGTTACTCAACTAAAACAAAACACGGCGAAATAGTTTTGCATTTCAAACGGTAGATAAGCTTCCACCTGTGTTTTAAGCAGCTTATTATTAACTTGTAGAGGTAGTAGCCTAGAAATCGTGCTCTTTGTCTTTTTAACCTACAAAGTAAGGCAAACCAAATTTAATAATAAGTTCAGAAAATATTGAACTAAACTACATATCTAGTACCTCCATCAAACAATCGTAGCAAGGCTGCGTAAGTAGAAGTAAACGGCAATAATGAATAATGCACCATATAATTTGCATCACTATAAAATACATGTTAGTTTTTTCTTTGTATAGCGCCATGATCAAAAAGTAAGGCGTTAATATGAAGTGCAATAAAACCCCAACCAAAACTACCTGAAATAGAAAATTATTCAACAAAAGCTCTGTGATATGCTAATGAAAACCATAGGCTTTAGAGCTATATCTATGGCCCTCCGCACACGGAGCTACTCAATAGTGATCGGACTGGTCAGTGATTGAAATCATAAACTGATTAGTAATTGGTTTTTATTGTTGTTTCGTACACGGAGAAACGCAAAAGTAACGAGATCTAAATCAGTTTCAAACTATTCAACCTGAAAGCACAACGCTGTCGTGTTTTCTATTTCACGTAAATGAGTATTTTCAAGGGTAATACCACAAAAGGTGCACATTTTTTGAGAATTATTTTTGTTCACATGCAAATTATTGGGTTTAAATTTCTCGAAACCAAAACTGCGTTAAAAAAATCCGCGAGACCGCAGGTCGAGTGGAATTCGAGCAGTTTTTGTTGAGAGAAATTTGCAATAATTTGCAAGTTGACGAAAAAAATTCTCTTAAAAAATTTGGCCTTGAGTGGTATTTGGAAAGATCATTCAACAATATGGGTAGATGGCTTTTACCGTGTTCCACAGCGCACATTTTTGACGTTTTCCACTATTAATTATTAATATTGGAGCTTCCAACACAATTATTATGAGTTTTTAGAACGAGGCTGATTTGCAAACTTTTACTTTGACGTTTTAGTGAAATGTCAATCAAAGGCTACTCACTAAATTTAAATCATTGAAACCAATCGGGCTCTCGTGAAAACACTGTGACATTACGTATTTTCAATGACAATCAATTTTGATTGGGAGTGTCTGACAAATTGAACAATTTTCATTAGTTCGTTCATTATAGTGTTGAATAATCACTATAATATAGTGAATATAGTACTTTTATCGAAAAAAGTTATTTCAAAAATGTCCTTAAAATCGCAAAACGGGTAGTATAATTGACCAGAAGATAAATAAGGAAGGTATAAGGGGAATGAAAATAACGAGTGAAACATTTATTACATTAAATCGTAATAATAATAATTTTTCTTTAAAAAATTGTATTACGACTACACTTGTGATTCTGAGCAACTTTTTCGATAACACTGGGCCTATTTGATTTCTCATTTGTTGGATCTATTTTTGATCGAAGTAGGCCGGTTTTGCAATAAAATTATACAAAAATTGCTAAATTAATTCTTTTAAAGGATAGTATAGCTGACCAAAATTTGAAATCGATCAGAAGATAAATAAGGAAGATACAAGGGTGTGAAGGTGAGTAGTGAAACGCATTGTAGATATAAAGAATAAAGAAGAAAATTTTGGGTTCATCCATATATTAGAATATTCTGCTAGTGTATAATTATAGTATAACAAGCAATCCAGTGAGACAAATGTCTCATTTAAAAAAAAACAAATAGAACGCCTATTAAATAAAAACTGTACCCAGACCTGGAAGTGGTCAAAGTGGTTGCCTAACCGATCGACATTTTATGGCGCAGAGGGTCGCAACTCCGTTTGGCTGCTGAAATTTTTTTATTTAATACGCGTTCTATTTGAAAAACGGTCTTTTTTGTGATTTCTCGAAAACCGGAAGTGTCAGGTGACTGAAATTCGGTTCCTGACCTGACATGACCATTCCAAACATATAACTTTCGTAACTTTTTTCTCTATCTCTTACGGTTTGGCTGCTGAAACAGCGTCCCGGACGGACGGACGGACAGACAAGTCTATTCAGTGTTGAATCCAGGGGGGTGACCGGGGGTGAAATTCCCCCCGGGCATAACAAAATTCCCCCCCCCCCCCCCCCCGGAAACATTACCACTTCATATTCATGTTTCTGTAAATCTATAAAATAATGGGCGGATTGCGGTGGAATAGGTAAAAATACCCCCCAGACGTTTCATTCCCCTCCCCCCCCCCCGGAGTAGATAAAGGATGAGGGCAATTTTCTACCTCCCTTACGAATATAGCATTAATAACTTGTTCATTAATATTGTGTATTTGTTGATTGCGTCGAATTTAGATGTTAACTGGTAGCCCGGCGACTAGCATGTCGAGTTTCCTGTGACTGGTCACAAATTGGTTCCAAACCAGTAGCCGATCTGTAGCTTCGTGAGCGGACCTCCATATAAATACATTAGCGCGGTGACAAGCAAGTAACTGGTTAGTGATTGTAGTTTAAATTGCGTTACTTTTCTGTTCCTTTCGAGTAGCCCGTGTGCGGAGGGCCTACCAGTTACTTTAAATTCTCACAATGACAGTTACTTACCACAGTATTTATACCGACTAACTTATTTATAAGTTGTACGCTGTCGCACAGTCGCAAATAAACTACGACGAGCCTAGAAATCGTGTCCTCCATAGTAGCACCTACAAAACTATATAGTGAAAGATACGAATATGTACAACATAGAAAATTAGTTGGTTCAATTAAATTAGTTCATACTAATAGGAATTTCTTTTATATCCACCAACTGCTATTAGCATTTAAAGTTGAAATATTCCAGACATGCAGAACATTTACTATAGCTTAAGCGAAATCATTTGTTTATACGCTAGTGCTGTGACATTTTGGAGATTCCCTTTTCTTTCGCTCAGCGCAGAAAGCGAAGACGCCGCGTTTAGTAGCCGGGGGTTGGCCAAGCAAACTGGACCCTTGACAGTAGCAGCTTTCGTCTGCTTAAGATTTCGCAATTCTTGACCAAATTTGATTTTCGGCATTGCCGAATTAATAAATCGGGTTTAATGAGTACATTATCGAAGTGAGGGAAACTTTCTGCAATTATTGGCGGATTTGACATTTCTTCTTCGTTTCTGGGAGAGCAACCAGCTGCCCTTTTCACTCGCAGTTTTATATTGTATATGAATTAGACATTCACCAATTTCAATTTCACGACAATTAAAATTGAGTTGGCCTTCGGCCAATAGTTTAAGCGTTCTGTTCGTTTTGTCTTGTTACAGGATTGTTGGAGGTCAGCCAAGCTGTGAATCTGCATTCTATGTTCCGTTATCTTGTATAGTCAGCGTGACGCAGTAAGCATTTTGCGCCAATTTATCCAAGAAATTCCTGTAGGTTGAGCCGGGTTGGCTGCGCTGAATAGTGTATTACATTTTGTTTTATATTTTCGCCGTTTCTTAATTTGGCAGGTGTACTAAGCGTAAAACTGAAAGCAGAGAGCACGCTTTCAGGCAAAGCATAAAACATTTGAAGAATCTAGGTAAGCTTTGATCCACAGCAGAGAAACCGAGAAAAGTCCTCGTCCTGCTTCACCCTCCCGCTTAAGTGATCGGCTGGCGTAACAATTTCCCGGATTATGATGTACCCCTGAAGCATTTTAAACCGCTTTAGTGCGTAACAATATAGACTAAGCAGCAGGAAGTTAAAATAGGACTTGCTCGGAAAAAATTTGGTGAACTACAGTTCGCTCCGCGATATGGAAGAAATTGCGTCTAAAATCAATCTCATGAAGGGTAAACTAACAATAAAAAGGATCGCCGTTCGTGCATTCCCCTCGAACATCTGTTGCTGAAGTCGAATAAAACTACTGTACTATGTGATGTACTATGCACAGATAATACAAATAAAAACTATCTACGGGGGCTGGTGAAAGTGCAACTAGAATCTAGTAGTTGTAGTAGTGCTAGCGTTTTTCAATGGTCATATTCGTAAAATTTGACGTTTTTCACCTATAATTCAGTTGACAGTTCGTACCCAAGTGAACTATTCTTTTACACAACATTTTATAGAAAATAATTGTTTGTAAAACTGGAAATCTCGTTTGAAAATAGTCGTGCCATGCATTTTTACGATTTCAAATGTGATCTAGCGGCTTTTGGGGATGAACAGTGTTTATAATTGATTTGCCGAATTTCAGCGTACACGCACCACTCTCAGTGACGAATTTCGTAGGAAAACTGCAGAGTCCGGGGCACATTTCCCTGATATTGCTAATATTAATTATTATTAACCATGTTTCTCTAGTAACCATAACCAAAATTATAAGGGAAGCAAGTAAAATAAGGGGAATTTGCCCCGGAATCTGCAGTTTATCCAATTTCGTAAAGGTTCGTGAAATGATTGAGCCAGATCGGCATGTGACCTACCGTGAAATTCAAGCATCTTTGGGCATTGACATGAATGCAATACACACGCTTTTTCATCATCTTTTGAACATACCGCAGTTTTGCAGTGGTTGGATCCCACATAATTTGACAGTAGCGCAAAACAGAGTCGTGTCAAATGGTGCAAAGGAATGCTGAAGAAATTCAACCGAAGTCGTTCAAATTTAGTTTACAACATCGTTACTGGTGACGAAACGTGGATCTATTAGTACGATCCCGAAAGTAAACAACAATCTACCATTTGGGTATTTCAAGTTAAGCCAAAATCAACAAAAAGTTGTTGTTCACCCAGTGCTGCGAAGCAAATAGTCGCTTGTCTTCAGTTTAACTGAACCTGCAGCAACTGTGGCTTTAGGGGATCGAAGAACTGTGAACGCTGATTGGTATAGCACAATTTGTTTGCTGGTTGTGATCGATGGAATAAGAAAAAACAATCGAAATCAGCGAAATATTCTGCATCATAACGACGCCAGCAGTCTCTCAGCTATTAATATTCCCTGGATGATTTAATGAATCAAATCGAAGGAGATTACCATCCACATGTGAAAGTCGTCAAATAGCTATTTAAGTAACAAGGAATGTAAGGAACTATTAACGTTTGAGGTAGGCAAGTACAAGTCAAGGTAAAGCCGCGGCTTGTTGCCTGCCGAAAATGTTAATAGACGATAAATTCCGAGTTATTTTATTATATCGTATTATTAATTCGTTTGGTTTGTCACCATTCACCAGGATTAATTTTCGTTAGTTGTGTTACCTGTGAGTGTGACATGTCACATAAACACTTGCAATTATTAACAAAACGTCTAGGTCTGCATCCTGCGTTGTTAATTTTATTATCCTAGGAACTTAATAATAATATTAAGTTCCGTCGTTAAGGGAAAACAGCAAACAAATATAATCACTGACTACACGTTCTGTTACTAAGGCTGGATCACTGACTTACATGATTAGCAGCGTGAAAAGAAAATTACTAAAGAAATACAGTGGTGATATTCTTATCGCTATTACAGCAAACAAATCATCAGTTGTCTGTTTCCCAAACAGGTGATACAAATTGCTGTAGAGCGATTATGCATTGTCCGAGCTGCAACATCAATTGTCTTGGACACCTTCTGTCAATTTCTTACAAAAAGTTTATACAGATTTAAAAAAGCATGTCATCCAAGCAGAATGAATAGACAACTGGCAACTACAACACAAAATGTGCTGCCGTTCTCTATGTAAATGGTCACTTTTTCTTGTCATTTGTATTTGCAAGATATATTGAATTTGCAAGAAAAACAGATCCATTAAACTGTGACAAGTTTTGGCAAGAAATTTTGCTCGACATGGCAACTGAACAGACGATGAAAAACATTGGTGGACTTATACTCACGATGTGGGATCACAGATAATGTCCAGGCAAAGTTTAAACGGGCGTTGGCATCCCTTAATTGCAGTATTTATTTTTATGTTTAAAGATATAGCCAACTTGTATTTCTTATGTATTCTCTTTTAATTAGATTTAAACACTGTATTTTATCGTAATCAAAATTTCATAGAGGCGATACTGTGCTGTGAACGCATGGCATGCATACAGCGAAGTGAAGTGAATAGAAGCGGAATAATCAGGGGCTAGAACTATTCAAAACCCTGTCACCAATTTCAAGTGATGTGAACAGCGGTTGTAGTTCCAGGAAACGCATTTTCCGAGTGTGTCGATGAGTACACAAACTTTGCACGCCCAAAGGAGCATTTGCACGTCTATGGTGAAGAAATGACGTCAAAGTCATCGAGACGGTAAAGCCAGCGATAAGCGTGTGGTATTTTCCCTGCGTTTCAGAGTGTGATAACTTTCCACTCATGGCGCCGTTCAAGGTTTGGATAGCGCAATCCAGATCGAGGTAATCTGATATGTATAGGAAAGTTATGCGGTAAGATTTGCGTCTAGCTGCGTTAAAATCGCGATCCAAGAATGCGTGTAAGGGTCGAAAAACGCACCCGTGTTAATGAATGCGCGGATGTAACAGGAACGACTTCGGCCAGGCCCTTGGCTGGACATTTTTGATATTTGTGTTTTTAAAAACAATTATTTCAACGTTATTTTACTACATTTTTATGTAAGTTCTTTGTATGGGCTTAAACGTACATGCGAGTAGCCTTAAGATATTCACAAGTAGGTTATTTGAGAATTTAATCCTACCTTCTCTTATATTTTTGATCATTTTACATGTGTTTTAAAGGCAATATATTTTTGTAAACAAATTGCCTTTTTTGTGTTCATAGTTTGGATTTAGTTTCAGCCCGAGGAAACTGAAAAAGAGATTAGCTTTTTGTTATTTGCCCAATCCTTTATAGCCGCCAACTGAAGTAATTACAGGGGTTTTATGTTCAGTGAGCTACCTAATCGGACAAAGAGGGTAAATAAATATTCAAATCTTAAAGCGCACGAGACGTCTTATTTAAATTTAACGTTAAGTGAGGGACAATCTCATGTACTGCTACAAAGTGGGCGGGAGAGATAGTCTTTCTACACAACGTGTGCGACTAAATTTAAAGATTTTCAGCATATCTCTGGAAATAACGAAACAACACGTCAACGTGATAAGTTCACGCATTATTCTTGACAATGAAGATATTCAAAACTGACTAATTGGTTCATTCAGCAGCAATTGTTTAAAAAAATTGATGACATAATTTCCATAAGCACTGGGGTTGTTGGAAATAAGGATGTTAACTGTCACATGTCTCAAGAGGTTGGAACTGATAGATTTTCCTACATAATAGAATGTGCATAGCAAAAAAAAATCAGACAAAGATTACAATACCTTCAATTTGAATTTGCTCCATTTTCCTTGTCACTTTTTTCCGAGGCATGAATACGCGCAGGTATCGAATCTTTGCTCTACATGATTCTTACGCCATTTTCCAATGCTACACAATTCGGAAGCAGCATTCATATTATAGACGGTGAGTTCCTGTTGCACATCGCAACTAATCTTACGCATCAATCTTCACAAACTACGTAGAATACGTGGAAAGACACCACGGTTCGAACGCTATGATTGTATTCGACTGCATGAGATGGATATCAGTCGAATCCAGCTAATGCAGCAAAAAAAACACAACGACTTTTCCGATAAAAAACAAATTTCCACGGATGTATTTTGCGACAAATCGATTATCAAGACATTCGAGATTTCTAGCCAGCGACAAAGAAGCGACGCTTTATTTCCATGCTCAAGAGGAGATTCGAATAATCAAATTTTTCTGCTCAGCAGGTAAATGAAAGTGCCGACACATGATTGTAAGGACAGCGATCAATATGTCGTACCATTTCATTTTATTTTATTTGTATTAGAAGATAACCCCCCCCCCCCTTGTTCTCTTAATAGCACTGGTAGAAGGTCGTCAATGATCATTTCCTGAAACCAGCGAAAGGAAAAGCTATATAACAAGTTTACTGTGCACAAAGTTTGCAGGTTAAACAAATATCGACAGATAATGTATTTTCTAGACTCTTTTGCACGTCTACAATTTTTGGTCAAATAAAGAAGATAATTCAAAATTTCGACAAATTAAATCAGACTGTACAAGGGTCAAGGAAGGAAATGTAGATTTCGACACCATTGCTGCATCAGCACGCAAAAAGATTGAAGAAAGCGTTTTAATCCATGACCATTAAAAAAGACCATAAAACCACGGATAAATGACTAATAATAATCTAGTTTAGATGAAGCTTTAGCTAAAGCAGTTCTATAACAGGCTTGAAATGTAAGAACAGAAAAGAAGAAAGCGAAGAAAATCAGCGCTCCCCAAGAAGATTACCACAATCGTGAATGAGTAATTAGCACTTCAGTTCACAATCTGATATATTCCCCTTTGAAGAAAATTGATATAACGCCAATAAATGGCTAAAAACGAATTCATGTAATGGCACAATCAACTCTGTTATAAACAAATTTCAAACGTAAGAATCAAGGTAAATACTTTACCTTGAACAAAGTCACCAAAGGTAACTGGCAGATCTATAGAAGTCTATATAAAGAGATCGTCTATCCCCAGAAAATCCAACACAGCCAAGGTTAAGCAGCTAGAAATCTGGCTCACAAAACGGGGATAATATTCAATGATGGGTGCAACAAAATGAATCCAACGACGATCTAAAACATGCAGACAAATGTTTTTTTAAACAAAATATGATTTACAAGTTTTTTAAATAATAACCTAAAAGGTCGTAAGATAGTCATTGATCTTCCATATTTTCACAACCAGCCGCGGCTCAAAACAATCGTAAAATTAAAATTGCGCCCGTGCAAATTGTACATTTGCATATAAATAATAAAATGTAAAAATTTGGAAGTAGTCATCGTGAAACAATAATCGTTTGGCCTTCACCGCGCTTGAACTAAGTGACTGCAGAACAGCCCCACGTGTCTTCCCCTAAAAATATGCTCGAAGTAAGAGGCTTGGCAATACCCGGCCTGTCTAGGAAAACTTTGAATCTAGGGCTCATCCCTACAAGATATTTAGTGCCCAGAAACTTTTTCGAGATACCAAAACCTATGCGCAATATATTGTCGAGCTCATTATCACACAATGACCCCTGTTTCGTAATTGAACCGATTCTGGATGACAAACCGTAGGCGTAACTTGGGCGGGGCACGGGGGGGGGGGCGTGGCCCCACAAAATTTTGCTTTTAAAGTGCAAGTGCAGCATTTTTTCGCAATTTAGGTTTAAACATTTTGTGAACTCAAACAACACTTGTTTCTCTATCAAGCCATTTTTCGGTAGTAAACTATTTTCTGCATGTCATTGTCAAGATTATCTTCGGTGGAAAAAACTCCTACAAAGCCGTCCTTGCTCGCCACTCTAAAACAAAGGGAAAAAGTAACTTAAACTAAACTTACGTGGCATTTCCACGCGGGCAGACCACAGAAAACCTCAAAGTGCCGCTCACACAAAAATTTTCGTAGAACATGCCGATCGTATTGTTGAATTGTGGACATCGAATAAAATGCATTCAATATTTATGTTTAGAGCTTTAGTTGCAGCAAGCGGCCACTGTGTACTAACCGTCCTGCCAACTGAAGTCACGTCCACTGCGACACTGACAGCCGTATTCATAGTCGTTCGCCAGCAGTTCGCCGGCGAGTCGCCGGAGTTTCGTTATGAATAGTATGTTGGCGGCACTGTACGTCTATGTCAAATTCGAGGTTATCAGGTTAGGTTTTCCGTCAGTTTTGACAGAAATTGACACAAAATCTAACCTGCTAACCTCGAATTTGACATAGACGTACAGTGCCGCCAACATACTATTCATAACGAAACTCCGGCGACTCGCCGGCGAACCGCTGGCGAACGACTATGAATACGGCTGTTAATCTCGTGGGTTGCGTGCCATACTCACCCCAGATGCCGATAGCATCCATCAATAGGTCAGTCTAATTCGAATGCAGTCTTTATTTATACACCTTTGTATTTTTTCCATGAACTGCTATGCGCACTGACAATTCAATCGTCAAAGACTTTAAACTAGAGATGCGACTGTCCACCATAATAAAACGCGGCATATTGCAATACTTTGGGCACATCTTCAAGCGACAAGATGATAATATCGTTCCAGGGAAAGTTGAAGAAACCTGAAGCAGAGCCACATCCCACAAATCCTGGGTTGACCAAGTCAAAGAGGTAACATGAGGATTGCAAGATAGTGTTAGGGCTACAGAGAATATACAACGCTTGAATGAAATCTTAACATTAATTCAAGTAGGTGGCAATTGTTCGATAACAAAGGTAGCACCATAAAGAGATTGTTCTTATTTTACTTCTGAATTTTATTTTGAATTCTGTGACATTTAATATTTATAAATAAACTATTTTATTTTTGTTCCTGTCTAATTAACAAGATAATATCGAACCCTGGCTTATGAGCTACACAGAAAGGGTAATTCCAACCCGGGGAAATATATTTAAAATCTTGGTTACGTTACACATTGAGTATAGCTAGCAATACACCTTGTTCTCCTTTTACGTCAATATAAATTGATTGGTTGGCAACTCGTCATCTGGTTTTGTGGTAAGCAATTTTCTTTATATTTGAATAATCTGCTGCAGCTTACGGGCATAGATAGCTATAGCGTAGCGAATTTCTAATGACAGAAAGTGGCCAATGTCAGAGTCCAAAGTCCTAGCATAGACGAGGACTTCTTACCTTCAGCTGTTACTTTGAGCACTTCAGGGAAGCTCTACTGGCGTAGAAGAAGTATTGGTCAACAATATCCCATATGCAATCGTAAAAAAGAAAAACTACAGCGACCCCTAAATCGTCCCGATCGCGTGTGAGACGTACGGGCTATGACTGGGCGTCAAAAAAAAACAAGTATAAGGTAGTGACTAACGACCAATAGCGGATAGAGGCATAATAGTGCGAAAATTGTGATCTCCAACGCCGGATTTTCAACCTAGACCTCATAGTGATGTACCTTTAAAAGGGTTAACGTGTTCGAGATGTAATGCTACCGCCGTATACCACGAATCAGTTGGATAAAGCGTGCTCGATACAAAGATATGCGAAAGATAAAAAAGATAAGAAAATCATCATCTCAGTAAAGACCAGAAACCTCGCGTACTTCGGGCATGTGATGTGACACCCAGTAAAGCACAATGTCCTGCACCACATCATGCAGGAGAAGATCTGCAGCAGATCCGGTTCCGGCAGAAAAAACATTCTGGCTGATAAACCTACGTTAGTGGTTCGGGCTCTCGTTCAGTACTCTGCGCGGCAGTCAATATTATGAAACAATTAAATTCAGGTGCCGCCTAGAGGTTCGCAGCCGGTGTTGCTAAGTGCAAAGGGAGATAGATAGCACGCCTCACTCCCGTTGTTTTAGAAGTACTTTCAGTTTGGCGTGCATAGCGAGACGATGTATGTGAAGTTTTAAGTTTAATTTTGGAGGTTTCTGGGCCTATAAATAGTTTCTATCGTTAAGCTATGATGAAAATTTGAGTGTCATAAAAGAGATTTCGTTGTTTGTCTGTAGTAGTGGGAATTCGGAATGTTACATTAGCACTTAACCTAAATCCACGTACGGCGTAGGCGAAGCAATTTTATTTGCATATTTGGAAGAAAGCAGCTTTCTGGTAATTGTTATTGTCTTTTGTAGAGCAACTCCCTAATTTGTGTTTCTGTTTTTATAGCAACAGCCGGGGCGGTAATTTCTTAATCATAACCAAGGTGCCAGGAAAGATTATTGTGGGAGTCTTGTTAGGCTGCGCCCCTTACGTCTAGAGGGGTTCTGGTATCCTAATCTTACATTTAAGGCATCAGGCGAAATCAGGGCAGCCGTTCATTTCTGCGAGGGATTTTCCGTGGCCGTTCATCGAATTGAATGCATCCAGGAGTGTTCCCTAGGAGCACCACTTTGCGTGATTTGTGATTTAAATATTTTGCCAACGAATTCACTCAGAAGCATTACCTCTTGGGTTGTAATGGGTTCGAGCATCACATTTCAATTGTATTCGCTTGTCTGTGATTATATTATATTTTAATTGTCTGAGATTTTCCCAGTTACGTTGTTAGAGTTAATAAGCAATTAAGGTATTGGGATACTGCGAGGATGGAATAATCAAAATAAACTATTACAAAGTTTGAGTTACTGATTGATTGACCAATAACGGTGCACGTTCTACAAATTCGATATCAATTAGAGCACTTTAATAAAGATTCATGATGGTTTTACAGCCCAGCAAATCATAATAGAATTATATAATGCGAAAACAGGTACCTGAATAAATAACCCTCGAATACAATAAGATATATTGCGTTTTCTCACTCAGTGAGATGAAACGATTTATTCCATATTAATCGAGCGTAGTTATTTGGATTGCATGACTGCTTTATATGACCGTTTTACCGGTTCTTTTACTCAGCAGCGATTGTTATATTGCTCCTGTGCAATTTTGATTGGCTAGAGTACCGGAAGTGAGCATTTCACCACATTTACAAGTTAATGATAAGCTATTTTGATTATTATCTGTGATATTTGTATTTCTTGTAATATTTGTTAGCCAATTAAGTGTTCTCAAAGATTTGGCGATGTCAGTACTTACAAGTTGTTATATAAATATATTTTTATTAATATATTTTACTTGCTATCATTATACGATCTTTATTAAAACTTGGGCTTCACTAGTGTTGAATTTTCTTTTTGCTAAGGTTGAGTCATTTAGGGGTTCATTCATTCAAGGCATCAGCCGGGAACGTGCCAGCTAGAACCACTTTGCGCCGTTTAAGTCAAAATTCGCCTTCCTAAAAACAAGTAATCTCCGATTCTTCTCCTGAGCTAGTCGATAGCATGTGTTCGTTCATTGTCGGTAAAAAAATAATGTAACAATAATACGTCCGATAACGGACAGAAAGAAGAAGATAATAATTAATACGTATACCTAGAATCTAGATCTTGCTGACAAATAGTAACTTAAAGCTTTCTGCTTTATAGTATTTAAAAAAAACATTATACCTTTAAAATTGTTGCACGTGTCATATTTTACAGTTCGTTGTTTCGTCTCAACTAAAGTCACGACATGAAATGAACCCGAAGGTTTCCCAAAACACTTCCACTTCAAGATTCTGTTGAGAAGCCTTATTCTTTTGTAAATGCAGTAGGTTAAATGCCAGTAAAGTAACTGGTAAACTACTAAGACGTGGTACACGACATAGAAGGGCGAATAGCTCTTGAACACAAAAAATCTGCCAGACCTCTCGCCAGCCTTTTTCAAATACGTAAACATATCGACCACCAATATACTAAAAATCACACTCAGGGTTAAAGACATTATCACTATCGATAAACGTCTAAATTGTTTCAAGTCTTTTGGAGGCATGACTGCGTCTATCTAAAATTATTTTGAGAGACAAATATGTTTTATAAAGGAACGGAAAATAATTACCTTTCTTAGACAGTTCATAAACTTAGAAAACGTTTCGTATTTAAAAGGCATTACGAAAACCCCAAATACCGTCACTAACGCGACTGCTAAGATATCAGCTCCTGTGATATATATCTCTGCCTGAATTCGCATTCGAACCGACTCGTTCCTTGCACGATTAACGTCGTCGAGGTACCCCTTGAAAGTGAAAGTTGCTAAAATAATTTATCTTGAAATTAATAATTAAATAAAATTCTTGAATCAGCTTACAAAAGAATATCCCAAAAGCAAAGCTGTACAAGGCATAGTATGGCGACCAGCAAAGGAACAGCCGAGTACCCTCTTCTTTCAGTGTTAACTGGCACAACCCGAAAAAGCGACACACGTACAATAATGGCCGAAATGTTTCATACATTTCTCTTGTTGTAACTATCGGCTTTCCCCAAAGCATGTTGGAGACCTCCTGAGGTAAGTTGTGTATGACAGAGTATGATAGATGTTCGACGCGTTTATATGTAGCACAACGAACCACAAGGGATTTAAAATCTGTAGCTTTTATATAATGACACAGTATTGACGCAATATTATTAAGTATAGTGCTACTTCCCCTTGAGCCTTTGTGGAAGTAGACAAGTTCACACCTTATGATCTAACAGAGATAATATTTCATATCAGAACTCCCATTTAACTATAAGGTCGAATTAGCTTTGGTGTATGATTTATGAAAATGTATGTATCTTGAGCGGTCATTAGCTACCATACTCAAAATTTGTGCCACTTCCCGAATATTTCAGTTTACAATGAACTTGAATTTAATTAGTTTAATTAATTGACTGTATTAATTTATGTTAGCTTTGCATCAGTTCAAAAAGACGCGTTGTAACCAGTTTTCGTTGCATAATTATATTATTTTTGTCTGCCCATTTCCTGCCTATTGACTTTTCGTGCAATCAAACTGGGCAGTTACGTTTTGTACAAACATCACGAGGCGGACTCACGTGAATTGGGCTAAGAGTTATATTTTATTAGGAAGTGCATTAAAAAATTTTTATTTTTTGACGAATGGGAGCATCAAACCTAAGGACTGATGTAAAATGCCTGTGCGAGAATGTTTACAGTGATCGCCAAAAAGTTGAAATCAAATAGCAACAATTTTAATTTGGAGTTTTTTTTTGGGAAAATCAAAATCCTGGCGATCGGAGGTTGTTGAAAAGTTGATAAGTGACTTCCATTATCAGTCGAATTTACATTTTTCCAAATAATTGCGAAAAATGCATTTACTAGCCAAAATATAGAAAAAAATTACTAAAAAATTTTTAAAATGTGATTTTCCATCTAAATACAAAGCTCAAAATTTACTTAAGGTCTGCAAGCCAAGACCAACAAATTAGTGTAAACTTATTAGCGGCAAAATCGAGAGTAGCCCTACCCAAAAATGTGATGTTACCACGCTTAGAATTATGCGCTGCTGTAGTGTTAGCTCAGCTGGCTCATAAATATAAAGAAATTTTGAATTTACAAATAAATCAAGAATATTATTAGTACGATTCATAGATAGTATTAGGTTGGCTAAAATCTCGAAGTACCAAGTGGAAAACGTCGCTAATCGCGTAGCTGAAATTCAAAATTTACCATAAATCGAATATTATTGTTTTGTACAATCAAGTGAAAATTCTGCAGATTTAATTTCTCGTGGAGTATTTCCTAATCAATTGATATCATCACAACTATGGCGGCAAGGGCCTTAATGCCTATCTAGTGAAACTAACACTTGGCCAAATCATCTGATTCATTTGGATACTGGCCTTACAATAGAATCCCGGAAGCCAGTTCATGTATACAAAGTTCATATCGATTCGTTTCCAATCAAAACTTATTCTTCCATAACAAAACTAAAAAAAATTGTGGGGTTATGTATACTTTTTAAAAACAATTGTTTGTTCTCAAAAAAACAATAGAATTTATTTATTTATTTATTTAATTCTTCTCAACAGGTATAGACCCAATTACAGAGAAGAAATTAATTTAAACATAATATAGTAAAGAAGAAATTAAGAATAACCAATGTATAAACGAAGGCATAACAATAAATTAAAATTACAAAATTATGAAACTGAACATTAATATAATAAATAAGTAACTTAAAAATCTGGTGTGATACACTCGCACAAATTTCTTTTACAGTGCTCTTATAATTATCCAAAAATTTTATTTATAATTTTTAAACATTTGTCAAAAATTTTCAAAATTTAAAATTCTACAAAAATGGTACAAAATAGAGCGGTAGTTCAAAGAAAAATTTTCTCTAAAATTTTAAGTTGAATTCAAAAATGTAATAATATACCGGGTGTTCTATTTAAAATAGAAGTTAATAAAAAATTAGAAAAAACAAAAGAAACCCATTTCAGAGGTATTCAACTGGAAAATCACCTATCTCACAGCAATACACATTAAAATTGTAATAATAACGTGAAGTTTGAAAAAAATCGTTATAGCCGTTTTTGAAGAAATCGAAAACAACTGAAAAACAACAAGAGTAAACACCATACTTCCGGTTATGTGATTTTCTTAAAAATCTTGCTGACGCATCTACATAGTACATAAAACTTATATATAAAGTTTCAACGTCATACCTCTTTTCGTTTTTGAGATATTCTGGTCACAGGCACACAGACAGACAGGCACACAGCCAGACACACAGACCATTGAGCGAAAACATGTTTCTTGGAACTCTAAACCGTCTGTTGAAAAATCAATTTCGAATTTTTGGGGTGAATCGAATACTTCCATTATAAAAAAATGAATAAAACTAGTTCCAAACATAAAACTAACTTCTAACCAATTGGTTTAATTGGCCACCCTTGATAATTTTTAAACATGTTTTGTAATAGCATTTTAAACTAGATGCGTTGGAGTGTCGGGCCAATGTATGCAATGGCGAATGCATTACAGTATTAGTTATAGAAAATGGTAGATAAAATAATGTATTATTCCCTAAATGTAAATCGCGATCTATTTTCATATCGATCATCTTTTGTACAAAGGTTGCCGATTTAATAAATCTTGTTTTTTCTAGAGATAATACATTATACTGACTTAATAATAAGCTATAGGATCTTAATAAAGGATAAAATTGATGGTCCTGTGACAGTATTGGAATTAAATGATGCATTAACCAGACTAATAAAAATTGCTCAGAAGGAATGCTTTTCCAAATAACTAAAAAACCTAACTCAGGAAAAATCTATAAATACAAAAAGTAATATCCTTGTTCTTACGCCATTTGTAGATCCTCAAGGTTTGATGCAAGTAGAAGAAAAGCTACACCTTTCAATTTTTTTTTCCAAAAAATACGATATTACTACTTAAAGGTATAATATATATAATTTTTATAGATGAAGACGTAAAATTATTGCACGCAGGACCAAAACTTATTTTAAGTACCTTGCGTGAACGATTTTGGTCCATCGGTGGCAGACTTAGCAAAAAAGTGTTAAAAATGTTTCAAATTTCAGCCAAGGTTAAGTAACCCACTTATGGATAACCTATCCATTGAACGAACTTTCGCATTGCCACCTTTTCACACAACGGGATTATGCAGTTCTATGTTTGATTAAGGACAGAAAAGGTCAAAGGTGTAAATCATTTAAATGTTTCTTTATTAGTATGTTTTTTGACAAAGGCTTTACACCTCGAATTGGTCACAGATTTAAGCACAGAGTGTTGTTACGTATTTTGAGACGTTTGATAGTTAGCTGTAGAAAACTGCTAAATGTATTTAGTGATAATGGCATCACTTTCATCGGTGCGAAAAATAAATTAGCAAAACTTGGTAAATTTTGAAATAACAACACAACTGTAATAAAATATGCTATAGTTAATGAAGAAATCCGTTGGCAGTTTATACCACCAAAATCACCTAATTTCGGTGGATTATGAGAAGTGGAGATAAAAATCATTAAATCCATCTAAAAATAGTACTTTCAAACACACCACTTAGAAAGAATTTTACACTATTATCACACAAATAGATCCAAATGATCTTGATGTTCTAACTTCGGCGCATTTTCTAATTGGACTACCATTAACCACGGCACCTGATCTACATGTACGGGACAAACTACTGTCTCGACTAAATCGTTTCCAACGCATACAGTTAATGAACAAGAATTATTGGTCGAAATAGTCGATAGTCAGTAATGAAATAGAAACATAACCACGATTGCCTAAAACTCGGAAGAATGGTGTTAGTCAAGGAAGACAACCTACCACCAGCGCGATGGTGGCAATAGTTCGGTAGTGAAATGTGCATGTTCGAACTTGTGTGCGTTACCTTTCGAAACCCTGAAAATATTCACAGTTTAAATTCCTGAACACAAACTTACAACTTTTCAAAACAAAACGCTATAGGCAGTTGTTTCGATTAGATGATGTTTCGACTATAATGTCTCTTACTGTGTTTTAGTATTTTTTTTTATATTATGTTTAGATTATGTCTCTTACTTTGTGTTTTATATTCATAATTTTTGTAAATATAGTACATTTTATTTATATTGAAACTTTGTAGAATTGCCAAAGTCGGCGGCGTGTTGGGTCTTTGAAATAATTTTACGATCCGACCGCTTGCAAACGGCTGAGTTGGTTCACCATTGGTACAATAAAGTCGTGCTTTTCTACGAGGGTGTTTTATTTTTGCATTTTAAACAGAGCTGGGCAAATTATTTTAATAGTAATTAATTACCGATTACCAATTACCACCCAATGAAGTAATTTCATTGCCAGATTTTCAATTACTCAAATGAAATAGTAATTCAATTATCAATTACTCTGTAATTGAAATTGCACAATATATGATATCAACACAATTTTAAGCCTCCAGAAGTATTACTGTAATTAATAACATTTCATGAATGTCAACTAATATCTGAAAATGTTTCCATAATGTGATGATTTGTAATTTCATCCTTGTGCAATATTGCTGTTGATGTGATAATAATTCTGTTAGAAACTGTGTTGAAATCAGGTTAGCTTTGCAGTAAAAAAATGTAATCAGAGTAGGCTTTGAATTGTCTTGACAACAATAAAATCTGTAAACAAAACAATTGGGGAGAGTAAGCCAAGCTTGGTGGCTGTGGTCTGTTTGGGTTCCTCAATTAAAATTATCAATCAATTCATTAAAAGTTGTGTAATTTATTGGAAGTGTCTTGTGGAACCTGTGGAAGTTTGGCTGGTGCTCGGTAGTGCTTCCGCTCAGGTAAAATAGTGCTTCGAAGTTGGTCAATCAGTAGTTGGTGGTTTCCGAATGAGTTTTAGACGAGCAGGCAAAGTAATTGAACGTGAGGTGAGTGTGAACGAGTCATCAGGTTGTCCTGGAGCAGTTTGGATCCCTAGGACGCGGAAAAACGCTGAGTGGTGCAAAATAGCGCCGTGAAAGTGTCCGAGCCAACGAAGCGAGGTGTGTGTGGGTCATTACAGACATATTCGTCAACTCAGCGGTTAACAGCCACGGGAGATTCATTTCGAGGTTCTTTGGTGCCTTATTTTCCATTGCAAGAGCAGCTGAACCGGTCAGGAAAGTGATTCTAGAAAGCATTATTATGAAATAACTTTGAAATTAAACCTTACGCTCGTTATTTATTTTCATTTACGTACAATTGTTATTATTACATTGAAACATGGCAACTACAATAAATAATAAATGCATTGTCGACTTTGTGTTTCAGCTTATCCTGCTGGATATTTTACATCCTCCCGGGCCGCAGTAACTTCCAATGGATAAATCTTTGATCGTGGGCAACTCGTAATACCATTTCAACCACTCGTTCGTAAGCTTCTTAGGGGGAAATGAATTTCAATCCAACTTGGGCGTAAAAACCCCAAAGGATCAAAAATTCTTGACACTGCGTGTAGCACACCACGTTTTGTTTTAGGTATGTCTTTGATACCATTTAAAACACAATCCAGATTTACTGCTAATTCATCGTCGTTAAGGTACCATAGGATGCCAAGTACGTTTTTTACTCCATTATTGTAAATACTGCTGCGAGATATTTCCCTCAACGTTGAATCATTACTGTCCCACTTCCTCAAGTTCATGTTAGCCGTCGATAAAACTTCTTTAGATTTTTGATCAGTTTTTTCGACCGCCAATACTAAATCGTCGACGTAAAATGGTGTAGTAAAAGTTTGGCAGGTATTCTTCAAATGCCGAAGTTGGGACCGTATTTTTTTAGCGTAACAGCTAACAGAAATGGACTGCAGGTTACACCAGAAGTAACACGCTTTATGCGGTAGCATGTAATCTTCGGCAGATTAGAGGCATCATTAACGGGAGTTTTGTGCCATAAAAAACTATGAGAATCGCGATCCCGTTCGGATAGTTCTATCTGTACGAATTCTTTTTTGTTATCGGTAATCAGTGCGAAACGGCTAATTCTAATGTTCATGAAAACTTGAAATAGATGTGGCACTAAGTTTTCACCTTGCAAAAACACATCATTTAATGAAGGTAGTCCAGGTGCATGTGCAGATGCTTCAAAAACGACACGTATTTTTTAAGCCTCTTTATCGTCCCTATACACGGCTCGACGCGGCATAAAATAGATACGTAAATCATTTGTTTCATTCGGTAAAAGTTCTGCACAATCGTTATTCATATATTCACGTAGTACAAAGTCATACTCTTGAAGTTTGCCACTATAGATAAGTTTATGTGTTAAGTCTTTAAACAAATCAATGCACCGTTAAAATTATAGTTAAGACGTAGAACTAAATCTATCCATGGTAACGAAACACAATACCGATTGTTTTCGAAATCTATATTGTCATTTAAAAAATTCTCCGTTGATAATGTATCGATAATGGTAGCACTATCGGTTCCTATTGACACAAGACTCCAAAATTTCTTCAGATCAAAATCGTTCGTTATAGGTTCACACTGAATATGCAAAATATTCGCGACGTTAACTCTGACCTTGAACGCATATTCGTTAGAACGTGAACGTCCCTCATCAATTGCGTGAATGGTCCAACGAAATGCAGTTTCGATTCCCATTGAAATGTCTGTGATTTTCTGTATGTTAGCAATTACTACTCTACAATACGTATCTGCACCAATTAAAGGATGTACCAGGTAAAACATTCGTATTAATGAAAGATTGGTCAGCCAATGCGAAATTAATGCTGAAGTCATGAGTAGCTGGATCATCTAATTTCGGGGGAGTAAAATTGTCGAAACCATTTTCCGATACTTCTATGGCGTTAATAGTGATCAAATTATTATATTGGTCTTTCAGCGTTAAAGATACTCATTTACATAAGCGCGCGGGGGCCATTTCAGTTTTTCCAAAAGGCATAATTGCTATCTTGTGTCTACCAATAACAGGCAAATTGAAACTCCGCGATACACATACTTTTATGAAGATCAATTCGCTTCCGCCATCGAAAATCATTCTAATAAAATCTTGAGGTACGCCACTGGCCGGCAGTTTGCAAATATATGTCAGTCAGGTGCTCTTGCATTAACAAATTAGTTGACTGTTTTTTCGGTTCTGAAGAAGATTTAGCGGTAGATTGGATGCTTCGTAACTGCTTTTTATAATTAGGATCGCACATCGATGATGCATGCCTCGCTTTGCATTTTGAACATAGTAGTTTTTTAGTGCATCGATAACAGAGCCTTTCAAAATATTCTTTTCCTGGTTTAAAGGAATGTTACTATTACAGTTTGCATAATCTCTTTCCTTATGAAAATAATGATTTAAATGACTGATTTTATCATTTTTCGATTCTACTTCTAAAACTTGGGCTTGCTCAACAGATTCGACCGCCAGTTTTATAAAATTCAATAGTTGAGGAATTAAATGTTCGTAAGAAATATCTCTATTTTTGAAAATGTTTTCATGCTTACTGGCAACTGACTCGTTATTACTATGATCGCTAGTGGCCTGACGTTTAAGAAATTCGGTTCTCTTAGAAAAAGGCAATGCTTCCGATACGATTGCTTTGACCATTACACCGTAATTATTGGGAGACATTTCTAGCACTTGCAAAAATCGTGTTATCCAAATATTGAATTAAATAGCAAATGTATTAAAAGTAGTTATTATTATTTAATAATACTGACTAGTATGTAAAGACCCGACCCTTTTGAGATTTGAAACTCATTTACTTTATTACATTTATTTATTTAATTATATAAAACACAGTAAAGATCATATCAGCACAATATATTACTTTTTCAATTACTTTCACCAGAATTTGTTGTGGTATATTTGTGGTTAGTAGTATTTAGATAGCCGTGTGCTATTATATCATTTTAAACAAGTAAATTAAAATTAATAACTCATTATTTTGAGCCAATGTTCTATAATGAAGCAATTTGTTGCCAATTGTTGTAAAAAGCAATTAAATAATATCTTTACAGTACTTTACTTTGTAATCTGTTCTTGCCATAAACATATTTTTCGCTTCCTTCACAATAATTATTAGCAAGCTAGAATGATATGTCATGCACAGCGTATACTACATAAGACACAACACATGCACATCTCATCTACAAACATACGTGCCTGAACCAGATTTGCTGTTAGTGTATAAAACTATATTATATTTCTAAGTATTGCTCCAGAAATGCCGTATTGATGAAATACCCAATCGGGACCGGTAATTTAGTAATTGAATTACCAGAAATTAATTTAATTATCGCGAGTAATTTCAACTACCACAAGCAATTCAAATACTTTTAAAGTAATTTAAATACTTGAGAGTAATTTAATTATTCAAATTAATTAAGTAATTGAATGTAGTAATTAAATACTTTCACAAAGTAATTGTCAAGTACTTTTTTTTAACAAAAATGACAATTACCAATTTCAATTACCGTATTTTGAAAAGTAACTCAATTACAAGACAAATCAACAAAAAATAATTTCATTACAAAGTAATAAATTACTGCCCAGCTCTGATTTCAACCTACAGTCCCGGTAATTCAAGCGTAAATCAGCTCTCGAAGAGTATATCATCTATACACTCGATGATATAAAAAATTTAGGACAATTTTAGCTATAAATTACCCAAGGACCTTGACAATCATCCGCAATAATTTTGACAAAAAACAATCCGAAAGTGCTTTGCCTAGAACTAGTCAGAGGCGCAGCCAAGGGTTATTTCCTGGAGGCAACGCACTTGAGAGATGATATTTGTCAGAGCTATAAGGAGTTATCACTGTCAGCGGTGAATTCGGAAAGATAAGTTTATAAATAAATTAATAACAATAATTATTAATACACTGAAGCCATTTTTCTGACAATTAATTTTACACTACATTATTTTCTTGTCATAGGATACTACTAAATTTTAATTAAGTTGTTTCCATGCTGATTGAAAATCACTCTAGATTTGTTGTCACTTCAAGTTTGGTATGATTTGACGGACTCCATAGCTCAGTGGTTAAGCATTCTGGCTACTGATCTGGAAAACCTCTACAGAATGCCATCATTCGGAAGTGATATAAAGCCGTGGGTCCCATGTTACTACGATGTCTCCTTCTTCTCCTCCTCTCTTCTTTATTAGGTCAATGGCCTGTTCCATCTTCAGTTTGCCTCATCCTGGGTTTAAGTTATCACTCAATTTTTTTTGGGGCGTCCTATACTTCGCTTTCCAGTAGAAGATGTATCTCTGGTAATTCGTACCAATCTCTTATTCGTCATTCGATTTATGTGTTCGTTCCGTTGTTTTTCCCGTTGGAGTACCCACTCTTTTATATTATCCACATTACATTGTCTTCTAATATTTTCGTTCCCTATCCTATTGGCCAGTCAGTACTTGGTTTGCTTAAAAGTTTAGCTCCAATGCCACCCTAATCGATGAGTCATTTATATCGGTTAATAGATTCGTCAATTGTATTTCCTTTGACCAAAGATGACTTATGCCATCCGCGAACCTCAATTGGTATAACCTCTGGCCATTGACGTTGATGCATTGTTTTCTCTATCTCGCCCTTTTCAAGAGACATAAGTGTCGTCTTGACTGACACCTCTTCGCGTTTTTATTTTCTCTGTATCTTTTTGTCTCCGTACCTGAAGTTTTGCGTTATTATGTATTGGTTTGGCAAGGTTTGCGTATCGATGGTCAATTCTAGCATTAAAATAGTAAAGTTTTCAGGCTTATGCTGGGCGTTGACGATTCGCTTTTATAGAAGTTTTTTGATGCTGTAGTCTCATGCTTCTCGTTATATTCGAAGTCGTTTCAGTTGGCTGCTAGTGCAAATCTTGGGTTGCTGCTACTTGTTGTTATACTCTTTGGTTGTTCAAGTAAAACTTGGGTATCTTTTGATTTGTTTTGCTTGTTAATTACGCTTACAACAATGCTTAAACAATCATAACATAAGCAACGACCACAAATTTGTCTCCTTCGAAAATTGCGACAATAATTAATGAACCAATTCTACGGGGCAGTTAAACAGTCTTTAGCCCACAAAATTAATCAGCCCTGCAACAATAACTTGCTCTGGTTAGTTGCAATCGAGACAGAAATCCCATCGACGCAAAAAATATATGGGTGTATACTGCCTCAAAATTTAGTACTAGAGAGCTATGAGATTTTAAAAATTAAAATTGTGATAGAGGCCCTTAACGCGATGTTACTTTTTTTGAATTTTTGGTTGGATTATACCAGCTATTTTCTAACCAGTGGCGTCTGCCACTTATAGTATTTCAGGTTTTATTAGGTTCTTGGCGTTCTAAAATGGTATTTTCTTATCGTCACATATATGACTACAGCTGGATCGTGATCCACCCCACTATGAGCTAGCCGAAACACTTCTTTATACGCCCTGCTAAATAAACCAGCGTAATACGTACGATATAATGATTTACAAAATGTATATTATAACTTATGTTTATCTCTCGACTACAAAGTCCTGAGGAGCACGTTTCTGGAAATTTCAATGCGGGATTTTTTTCTTTGTTTGTTCTATACCATCATTTATCCATGTTCCTAGGTATTTGTAGGCGTACACTCTCAAAGGTCTTACCAATTGAGTTGCTGTTTCGCTTGAAGGTGCGTCTTTGTTGTGTACGTTAAATAAAAGCGGGCACGGAAAACGAGTTGAACACCGTCGGTTATCCAGTTCACAACTTTTACTTCAGCTGTTTGTTCTCAATGGAGACTTGCTATTATTATTATATATTTACCGCCAATGGCTTTGCTCTTCACACAGTTTCTGATGTTTCACTTTTTAAATGCCTTTTGAAAGGTTATGAAACAAACGCGTATTTCTTGGTTCATGTCTAGGCGTATTTGCATCATCACATTTATTCCAGAAAGGTCTTCACTAGTATTCATGGCGTTCTTCTATCCCAATTACATTATTTTGATGCTTTTCATTGCGCATTAAGTCGTTTAGGAGTTGTACTTTACTTTAGTAATAAATAGCGTTTACTCTTTTTTAGTATAAAGCACATTTTCGATTGCTTTCAACGGCGATTAGTCAATGTTGTCAAATCAGTACAAGGTCTTAAAATAATTAGATTGTTTTCTGAATCAATGTCACTGGCTCTCAGTATAATGCCAACTTCGGGGTACATAATTATTTTACTAAGAAGGGAAACAATTTTAAACTGAACCTCAGATTAAACAAGCCCAATTACTCTAATCAGCTGCAAATCCTAGCAACCAAACGTTCAGGCTACATGGAGATTTCGGAGGGCCGATCTGCTATAATGAAAACAAAGTACGGTTCTTTTCTATAATTAGCACCGGGTATTCAAATTAGCAGAAGGCGCCAAAGAGTCTTTTATAACCGACAAGGTTCGACACCTGAATTGCTTGCATTAGCCATGCACAGAATCATAATAAACACGAACGGGGTTATATTAATTAACGACAATAAATATTAAACAAAATGTTACATCAGTTAATTTCAGCACTCATAGAAATCCCACACGCGACCCACGCTACAGGCCAAAACCACAAATACAGCCAACTCTACTGTTGGCACTAATTATAAGAGTTTAGCTACAGATAACAAAGTTCAATGTTGGATTCGATTCGATGGCGCTCGAATGCGTGTTATTCGCTAGTGCTCTGGCCAATTTTGTAAATTTAAGTGATAAATCAGAAATTTTATAGGTGCAGTGATAGTTGTCTCACTAATTTCATGGTACACGTACTTTCCAAAAATAGGTCTAACAAGTAAAAACAGATCTGAAATTGTGAAAGATACCATCGCTGCCCTCTTAAACGACGAAAGCTTTATAACAAGGATTACCGAAAATGTTAAAAAAAAACTGAGTTTAAAATTTTAAAAATGTAAAGAATATAAAGAGCAAATTATAACGCTTGCAAAAACGTGCGAAAGAAGCGTCGACGCTATGGAGTAGTATACGCGGGGGAACAACGTCCGGATTATCGGGATACCTTAAGAAGAGGGAGAAAGTTTAGAAGATAAACTGTTACAGCTATTTAAAAACGCTGATATAACCATCAATCCAGAGTTTATAGATCGATGCCATCGACTAGGATGAGGTAAGAAATTTTCAAGCATGGGGCTAATCAATTCCGGTTTAAAAAATTGTGGTCAAGAGATGGCTGTGTGAAAATGAAATTTGGAACTGAAGTGTCGTCGGTCAAAGATATCGGTACCTGCAATGCTATCATACGAGATAACATTAGCACCTAATGGTTATTTGTTTATATTTTGTATTCTGCATCTGTTGCAAACAAAACACTCTTATTGCTCGCAGATTACGATCTGCTGACATCTTATTACTGCATACAGTTGTGCCTTATTTTTGCATCCTGAGCGTTATCTTCTTGAGATTTTTGTAATTAATCCATTAAACTAAACTGCGTAACAATTTAAGTTTACTTTAATAGTTACTGGGAATAACATAATTGATAACACCCCAACCGGAGTATTACCTAATTTATTGAATGTTATTTTCTTGATTTTTTTTAATTACGCCATTAAACTGTTTAAGTTTAATTTAATATTTACTGGGAATAGCATGATAGTACACCAATAGTTAATTTCTTAGTTAATATAAAATATTGAGATGTAGTATTTCAAATTTATCAACTTTTAATTTATTTAATTACTCGAATAGTTTATTGTATGAGAAGCTCCATGTTATTCCCTCGTATTTTTTTTATATTTCAATTGCCATGAGCAATAGCACCTTTTGTGAGTGTAAGTATAGTACTACGACCGATCTAATTTTTTACATATCGTTTTGAAGCAAATCTAGTACCTCATCGTGTTCCTAGTTTTGATTTAATTATAGCATAGATTTGAATTATATGAGGCTGCAGTTAAACTGTGCACTAATAATTGTTCGCTTACTCATCACCAATTTTACTGCTTTTAGAGATCTCGTAAACATTCATCATTCCATCTGTTGACCGTTACTGAAAGCTGGTTTTCTAACTCCATTACATATAATGACATTGCCATTGAAAGTTTCCCTATAATGCAAAGAGATAGAGAATCTAGAGGTGTAAGAGTTGCTTTGTATATTAGTTCAACATTTTCCTTTACTATTTTTTATGCAAGCAAAGATATCGAACAATAAATTGTGGTTAAGCATTACATTTAAAAATCGTAAGTGTGCATTTGGAGTATTGTATAACCCGCATCAGCGATATTACTTAGGGTTTATTAATAATCTAGAAGCAACCTTATCTGAGATATTACCTATTACCAACTACATCATTTGCCTTGGAATATTCTTACTACAACAAATACAGCCATGGATGACCTATTGGACTTTTTTAGTCCCGTGCAGCTGGTGCACGAACCAATTCAAGTAACAGCGGTATCCTCTACTCGTATAGACCGTATTATAACAACAAATAGAGATTTAGTAACTTCCGTTTCTGTAACCCCTCTGCACGACCACTTTAACTATTATTTAATACTGTGAGGGTCGCATACGCAAAACATTTTATTTAGGTTATTTTCAGGAAAGACAATAAAAGACTCGTATTTTTGTAACTAGGTGTAAGGAATAATTGTAGTCAATGTAAACAATTATAGATATTAGACGAAAGCTTTCATTTGATTTGAATAGGGTGTAAGACGATATCTTTTGCAGCTGTTAGGAATGCAGGGGGACGTAGTAAAATATCCTGGCGCATGACATAACGAGACCCGAAAATGTTAAATTTATGACAGGGGGATTAGGAGGACTTGGAACGGCCGGCGGTCAAAACAACCGCCAACTAATTACTTTTAAAATTCATGAAATTTCTATTTCAACCAAAGGAACACGCATTGAGGGCAGATTCGAAAACGCCTTGGGAAACCCCAATTTAAAACTTGATTGGAAAAGGATTAAGAAGTCGTGGGGTTTAGAAGGGCAAACACCAATTAGGCCAGGGCCGCTCTGGTAACAAAATTTAAATTTTTGTCATTGGTTGGACACTCGGTGGCCTTGAATGGAGGGGTTTTTGTAATTTGTATAAAACGCACCTGAATAGGACTGCAGAACAGAAGAAAGCGAAGTATGGTGCAAGAGGTAGTTCTACGCGTAATACAGAAAACCGCTGTAACAGCTTATAACTTAATTAACAGCACAGTCCCACATCACAGGGGAAACCTGTTAGTACGATTGTGTGCGTACCGATGCTTTGTTTCTCTCTTACTTCATTAGGTGTTACACAGTCCGACATCGCAGGGGAAACCTGTTAGTACACGCTGTGCACACCAATTTGGTGCATCCCTCTTATTTCACTTAACACTGCCCGACACAGCAGTAACCATTCCCATACTGGCAGCCAGCCTTTCTTGCCGCTAGACGAGCTACCGGAAACCGCCTGACGCCATTTTAGCCTTCGGAACACCGCTGTAATTCTAAAAGTATGTAGTACATCTACACTTAGTTGTAATAAAGAATGTTCAATTTCCATGACGTTGTTTTCTTTCGGCGTGAGAAGCGAAAGTCTTTATACTACCTCAGTGAAGTTAGACTAAGTACCACCGTCTAGGGTAATCATCTGTAACTTAGCCGAAACACACCGTAATACTCGGAAAACATACACAACGTAGGTACATACACCACTTAAAATCGAACAGGGTGTGCACCGTTACAATACATTGTACTTTACATTTACTACATTCGAAATCGACATTAGTTATTTATACGTACAGAGATTTTAAAAATTTTGATGACAAACAATTTGATTCTGCTTTACCATCACCTTTGTTGAAAAACATTTACGAATTTGGTATATTAATGATACAGTCGTATTATTTAATGGTAATATAATTACTCTACTCAATAGATGAAAAGATAATATACAATCAACCACAACAGAAACGGATTAAGAGGCAGACAAACAGGAGCACTCCTAGTCATACGAAGAAGAAGAAGAAGAAGAAGAATATATTTGCTCCTATTCGAACATCCAGGATAACGTGCTCCGTGGCTCACATATGTCGTTAAAAATATCATGCTCCTGCGAGACAAAGCCCTATTACGTTATAAAGAAGGTAAAAACCGTATCATTATGATTATTATTATAAACAACTTAAAAATTATGTAATAGGCGCTATCAGAAAGGAAAAGCGTTAAAAAATAATCAATTATTCTTTAATAACTCAAAGATGTTTTGGAAAAAATTACAAACCCTAAATGTTTCATAAAGCCACTTCCACTGCACTTCCTTCTAATTTGTCAGATTAAACTCTGCGTTCCATTGTTTTTGCTAGTTATATAACACCTAATCGATTTTTTTTATTTACTCAGTTTTTTCTAATTTATGGAAACGTTATGTGGTTACACCTATGCCAAAAGTACTGGAAATATAATACTTACCTGTATTAGCCAAAGTACTGGAAAGAGTCATGGAGCAGCAGGTAGGTACTACGTCAACACTTGAATTCGAATAACAGTTTGCCTGTTACACAATTTGGTATTAGAAAGGGACGTATGTGTGCTACAACGCTGCTACATATAACCGATGATGAAATTAGCAAGCAATTACAAAATTTATGATGATGCCGCAGGTCGAACATGGCAAGAGGGCGACCCTATTAGTATGCCATCACTTAAGTTGAAATTGAGAATATATATTATTAAGGTGATTATTTGTTTATTATTTGTGTGCCCAACTTATGTAATGTTATAATTGACTTGCACCTTTTACTTTAGTTTATTCTCAATCAAATTTTTATATTAAATTAAATTGTAATCAATTTAATTGCCCTATTTTTTATTATGGATAACCTAAATTATTTCTTGTTAGCCTCAGTAGAAACACTTGACTGAAAATCAGGTCGGATTCTTTTTAGTCTAGATTGCTTATTCTGAAATTTGATGTTCCTATTTTATATGACAACTCAATACAAATGTCAACTGACACTTCAAACTGGTTTTGAAAAATCAATTAGAAATACTTCATCGTTACATTTGTCATACGACAATCTCAAATAGTAAGTACTTTCTTAATTAAAATTAACTCACATTACTCTTTATTTTCTTTCAGTTCCTATTTTAAATTACCTGCATTCTGTTACCTTTTATTGGACAACACTCTGCTCTGCCAAACCCAATACGTCCAGTTCTACAACTCACCACGCTACAAAACTGCTCTACTTAAAACCACAGCGAAGGCCTTTACTGACAACCAACTGCCAAAATGTCCAGAATACGGATCCAAATCAACACAGGAACCTAGTTCGCCACAGGAATCAGCATCTGCACCTTCTCCACAGTACGTATCCAAATAGACCTCAGCCGCAGATGCGTTACTTTAATGCTCAACCAAATCACAGGTATGAAGCCTGCTACAACCGAGCACCACGAATCTTGACCAGAGGCAAGCCACCAGATGTCACTTGACAAGCCCCACAAATATGCTCACTCTGCTAATGATGTCGATGTAATCTACTTCCTTTGTAACGCTTTCCTAGTTATCCAATTCTTTTAATCTTTTTAATCTGATTTTTTTAAACCCCTGTACCCATATCATAATAATATATTGGCGGGGCCTTACAGCTACTGCCGCATCCCGCATCTCTTCCGCCATTTCCTCCTATCTTGCCATGCATTTTCTTCAATTCCTCGTCTTCTCATGGCTTCTTCTACTTCTCCTTTCCACGTTCTTCTGGGCCTACATCTTCTTCATCTATTTACTGGTGTCAGCTTCATTGCTTTTTGGGCCATCTCTTGTCATTCATTTGCATAACATGACCAAACCATATCAGAATTTAGAATGTTCCATAAATTCGTCAGTAATTACTGATAAACACGGATGTGACGCAATACTAGCCGGGGATTTCAATCTTTCGGTGCTCTTAACGTACAGATTCGTTTTTACCTTCACAACAGAAGACCGACTTTTAAAACTCTCAGCAATGCGAACGGCGTCGGCAAAACAAGCAACAGTGAGCTGCATAATTAGTGACCTGTGCATGTCACAGCACAGCAAGGACATTCAACAACAGTTGCTAACCGTACAAGCGAAGCGGGGGCCAACGGCTCAGCAGGTAACGGAAAACTCATTAATGATATCAATTCGGCTACCAAATTAGTAACACAACCTATCGAAACACGAATGCCTAATTAGAATAGAAACCAATAAAAATAAATCGTACACATGCATTCAACCTACAGCTACACGATTTAAATTGAAAAAAAAATGCGTTCGGTAATTCAGACCCAAATAGCTTCAACGAATAAAACCCATAAAGTTCGGCGACACGCGAGTGAATCGAACACCAATCTAGCTTTTACAAATCACTGATAACGTCTCAAACTCAGGCTAGAGTCATACAACGATAGTAGGCTTGCGATCAGCTCAAAAGATGCTGGTAGAAGAGAAGGAGGAACACATAAACATCGCCCTAGGTGCGCGGGGACAATTGAATGGTGCTTGGTGGTTTTCAACGATTCAAGTCGAGTTCCGTGAAGTCAATGACTGTACAAAGCTGAGCTGTTCGAACAGGGCCCACAAAAATGCACAAAATCCGACTAGGCAATTAACTGGCAATATTGCGTAACTCCTTTCCCCCGAACAATAATAAAAAAAGATTTGTTTATGAAAGTTGTTGCTTATACGTAAAATTTTCGATTTTGATGTTTTCTTCTCGTTACCTGCGTAATTTCTGTTTTTGGTTCCAAAAGTATTCTTCTGGTTGATTGCGTTGTAAAATATTTGTTAAAACGCAAGATTTAAAATTTGTGTATATAAATTCCCTGTTAACGACAGAGCTAGTTAAATAACGAAAAACTACAGAATTCTTTTTAGAAATTTTACTTCCTAGATTTCGCAGTCCTGCAATCGTATTAACAGCAATGTTTGTACATGGATAATAAAGTAAAAAAATAAGTAGATATACATATCTCTCTATTCCTTTACAATTATTCATCTGAAAATAACAATTTTCTACCAGCTGCATTATAAGACTAAATACTATACTATGCACGTGTTAAATTATTAACTCGAAGTTGCATTACTTAACGTACGGCCTATAGCCACGTCGTTTGGTCAACAAGTAGTTTTAATATGGTCGTACTTTCCCTTTGTGTTTCCTAAGTACCTGTAGAAAATTTACTGGCATATTCCTTGGCTTATTCTAAAACAAAAAGTTCTAATTAACATGGGTCCACAAGTTCTTCGTTTTCGAAATACATGGTGGTGACTGTGAGAAATAAAAACCGTCAATTTTGTTAAATTTTGAAAACGCATTGGGATATTATTTACAAAGTTGGTGTGTGTACACGGGGCGCCTAGAACACTATTGTGTGACGTTAAACCATCCTTTAATTTACCAATGGCGTGCGTATGAGTCTCTTTTGTACGATTGAATAAGGAAATGGACACGCTACGTGAACGCCACTGATTTTTTGCTTCAGTTTTTAGAAGTTATTTGAATTGCTTGATTAAAGCTCTACAAAAATCCATCTTGGCTTATTTTGTTAAAATGCACTGCTTTTGTTAGAATTAGAAAATTTGAAATAGGTGCTGCCAATTTGTTTTGTATATTCAAACATCAAATTAAGGGAAACAAAGTTTTCAGGAAACAAGTAAATCAAAGAAACTGTTTAAAATGCCCACCTCAGCTCTTGGTCTCATTGAATTACGTACGCGCTCAAAAACATCTGATATAATAAACAAAACATTTTGGGAGCAATTGGCTCCATTTTTCTAATTTTTACAAAAAAATGCGTTTTTTAGCAGAAAACCCAAATCACATTTTTTGTAGAGTTTTAATGAAGAAACTCAAAAAGCTTATCAAAGTTTAAAAAAAATCAGTGGCGTCCACGTGGCGTTTCTTTTTCCTTATTGAATCGAGCAAAGGGGGCCTCCCATATACACGCTACTGGAGAGTTGTAAAATGGTTTACCGTCACAAAAAATGTTTTTGGCTCCGCATGCACACACACCAAATTGTTAATTAATATTGTTGCAATATTTACTTTTATGTTCTTTGAGTTGTTTGAAAATATCCTATCATTTTATTTGTATTCGTATAATTATGGGCATTAGTCGAAACCACCCACTGATATATGATAGGTTCTTAGCACAGAATCGAAACGAGTCCAAAGCTAATCGCCAGACCGACGGCTGTTTTTAAGAATCGGGAGGCGTTTTCTGCAAGTAGTATTTAAATATCGATGGGCCTTTTGCGGGCAGTTAGCCGAGAATTCCCATATTAGAATGTTGTAAACTCGAAGCGACCGGGGGTGGCAGTTTTGTACAATGCGAAGGCTGTAATGTGCATTTGGCAGTCGGTGGGCGAGGTCGCACACGTGTGAACGTGGAAGTTAATCCACCGCTGGTGTAATTCTACTGCGATTATGTGTTCTGAAGCGATTGAATTGTGTAAGTTATATGAATTGTAACTTATAGGAGAGCGGATGAAACGATGAGGTCTGTAAAAAGGAATGCTAGTGCTTGTGTAGTTTGCAAATGTAGTTATTGAACAGCGGAGTCGAACATTCGTTATTGTTCGAACTGAGGCTGATTGTAGAAAGCTTTATTTATTGGGTCGTTGTTCATTATTGTTGTTGGCCAGGGGTCAACTCGCCGTAGAGAGCGCTCTCGTGCCTAAATCAGTGGTTATTCAACGAGGTGGCCCACGATCCTTGACCTGTTAAGCACCTTGCTTATCAGTGACTCCAGATAGCGCGTCTGGATGGCTTGGAAAGCCCGTTTCCCAAAGATGCCTTATACCTGTGCCTTTTACGGTCCATGCGGTCACCGTAATTGCGGGTTAAATTGACATGGGTTGGACCCATTGATGCAGTCAACGTTCGATTAAGACATACTAAATGCGGTAAGCAGCCATGTTATCAGGATTATTACAAGTACATCATCGAAGGTGCACCGAAGAATATCCCTGATGATATATTCTTCGAGATGCGACCTAATAAATAAATAAATAAATAAATAATCGTTTATTTCCTTTAGACATGAGAGTGTAGGAATTGTCAGAAACATTAAACATATAACATACAATTTACAAATGTAAATAACGTACTTCCATAAATAAATAACATACAGACAGATAAACTATTCCATAAAAAACTGTTACACTAAAAGTTTTAAATAATCTTTGGTATTGTAGTAACACTCACTAACTAAAAAAGATTTAACATGTTTTTTAAAAGCATGCAATGAGTTACAATCTTTGGCATGCTGCGGTAAATTATTATAATATCTAATCCCCAAACAATTCGGGGAATTAAAAGAAACGCATAATTTATTGAAAGGTACATGCAGATCATTTTTATGGCGGGTATTTGCATCGTGAATACTTTTCCTCAGCAAAAAGCTATTTTTATTTTTAAAAATGTATAAACATAATTCCAATATGTATAAACAAGGAAGTGGCAATATTCTGTATTTTTAAAAAAGTTCTTTGATCGAATATTCACTAGGAACATCTGCAATGCATCTGATTATACGCTTTTGAGCTACAAAAATATCTTCAAAACTTGAGCATTGGCCCCAGAAAATTAGACCGTATCGTAATCGAGATTCAACTTGAGCATAATATACATTAAGTAATTGGTCCTTTGTCAATACATTACGCAGGGTTTTAAACAAAAATTTAATAGAATGCAGTTTTGATATCAACTGTTCAGAATTAACTTTCCAATTTAGATTTTCGTCTAAATACACTCCTAGGAATTTTACATGATTGATATTGGATTTTATTAGATTACAAATTTGCATGCTAAAATTAGGACACTCTTTTTGTCTGTTGTGAAATCTAATAACTTCAGTTTTGTGAGCGTTGAAATATAGAGAATTTCGACTGAACCAATTACCCAAATCTGTTAAGAGGCTATCACATTTTGCTTCAATAATTTCCTCCGATTTATCAGATATAATCAGCGAGGTATCGTCAGCATATAATGTGAACGTAGCATTAGGCGACAGCTTATCTAAATCATTAATATAAAGTAAAAATAGTATAGGCCCAAGTATAGAGCCTTGGGGCACTCCCATATCTATTTCAATTAATTTAGAATCAATTCTTTTAACACTGTTACTGCTAACATCAGTTATGCTTACATATTGTTGCCTGTTTTTTAAATATGAATTTAACCAGTTCATTGACATACCTCTTATTCCAAAATGATTTAATTTAGATAGTAATAAATCATGGTAAACGCAGTCAAATGCGCTGCTGAGGTCACAAAATACCCCAACAGGACACTCGCTCGCCTCCATGCGCCCAGTGACATTTTCTAGAAAAGACTGTAACGCAGTGGTTGTAGATTTTTTTGATCTAAAACCATGCTGATTATTAGTTAGTATCCTGTACTTATCCAGAAAAGACACCAAGCGATTAAGAAAAGCGTACTCAAGTACTTTGGAAAAACTAGATGATAAGGTAATTGGCCTGTAATTATTAAGATCTGTTGCATCATTTTTCTTAAATAACGGTATAACTTTTCCAATTTTTAAACTATCAGGAAATGTACCTGTAATAAACGATAAATTTATTAAAAAAGCTAGGGGTTTTGCTATAAACTTGCTTATTTTTTTAATAATAAAGGTGGGAACTTCATCCTGGCCGGAAGAGTGTATGATTTTTAGTTTATTGTTAATAATATCAAAAACATCTTCCTCAGTAAAAGGTATTAAAAACATCGTTTCCTGTTGCGGTACACATCTACGGTTGTCTCTTTTATTGTCAAGGTTACCGTTAGGTATAAGATTTTTGATCTCCACTGGAGCGCTCTTGAAAAAATTATTAAAGATGTCAGCTATTTTATGGGGGTTCTCTACTATTTCTTCATTTAGTTTAATTGTGAAATTTTTGCTAGATTTAGTTTTACCACGCAGCTCGTTAACAACATCCCAAGATGTTCTACCAGGGTTATCGGAATTTAGAATTTTGTTCTGGTAATAGCATTTTTTTTTCTACTACTGACCAATGGATTGTGTGCTTTTTTTGCACACTGATAAGTCGCCTTTAAAACAGGGTATCTATATTTTAAAATATAAAGGTCCTTTAGTTTAGCACTTGACGTTTTAATTTCATCATTAATCCACTTTCTTGTTTTAACATTAACGTTACTATAACACTTTCGTAGTGGAAAAAAACAATTAAAGTGATAAAGAAAAACATTCACGAAGCAAGTATGAGCCGCATTTACCTCAGTAAAATTATATAGACCACACCAATCTTCAGACTTAATTGCTTCAACAAAGTTACGAACAGCACCTGGAAACGAGGCGGGGGGGGGGGGCATAAAACCCCCTGTAAGTATTATGTAATGAGCACATTACTGCTAAAAGCTGAATGCTTGTTGTTTTGCTAGCATGACTGTTTGTCAAATTGGCTGAGCTTATGTTCGCGGACGGGTGAGTGTGACCACCTGCTATATGAAAGGGCTCGCCGTCCGCCTTGCACCCCCAGTATCATGTTTCTGATTTACAATCCCAGACCGCAAAGACGCCATGGAATTTTTGGTAAGTCGACAGTTCTTGTAAATTTATGCATGTGAACTGATCTGAATCCAAATTGAACAACCTGTATTTCGAAAACGAAGAACTTGTGGACCCGTATGGATAGGAATTTTTTGTTTTAGAATAAGTTAAAAATTATGCCAGTCAATTTTCGACGCGTACTTAGAAAACACACTGTATATAATAATACAATTTTTATGTCATAAACAAATTAATTACTGACACTACCTTAACTGTTTTGATACTGCAGCAATATTACTAAGTATGTAGTAACGGTGCCGAGCAACTGAAACAAACACAGTGTAAGTATAAGACCTGATCTCAAATACTGAATAAAATTCCACTTTCATTGAATACATTGTGAGGAGATTGTTTATTTCTCTGTGTGCAATTAAATATATGTGTTGCAACCCTTTCTATGTGTTTTCAAATACTAACCGCTGTGACAAGTGAGCGATTTATTGCTGCCAGTCCTCCAGCACTGAATTCAAGCTTACTTTGAACCAGCGTAGTCGAGAAAGTTTCCAACTAAAACAGCAAAATAATGTAAGGTATTTTACGCTAGTAAAGTGTTAATTTGGGGTACCTCGCATCTGCTCTCTTCGGTGACCTCTGTGGAACAGAGCAATTTGCAAACAAAATTTTGCATTTTCTGCACCTGCAACCAAATGTGTCATTAATCTCCAATGTCAAATGCGACCATTTTATAGGTCACTAACCTCCATCTGGCAAGAGTTGCAGGGTTCTACCAGGGCTAGCAGTCTACCCAGGTGGAAAAGACACCACATAGCGTTCATTGCTATGTAACTTACGTTCCTTCTGGAACTCCCCAGCTCTGCAAGGACATGAAACGGGGACTCAATCATGTGCCATAGGATGCCCACGAGAGTTATCTACAAGAAACTCGTGTTAAATAGAGTTTATTGGAAAAACGTTTATATCGAGAAAGAAATTTTGCCAACACCTACAGCATTAGTGGTGCCCATTAGTTGGTTTAACAAGTCGACAGCGTCGCACAAGTAGATATAAGCTGAGGCGAGTTTGTAAAAGCACGGCTGAGTTATCGGATTAACTTTCTTGCCTACAAAATCACATAATTTTCTCAAAGGCAAGTACTTCTAATCCTGCATACTTACTTTTGACCTTGATTCCGCCCTTGGATATCTCCCGGTTTTTCTGGTTTAGTGTGTCAATGATGTAACTCAAGCGATCGTTTGGAAATTCGCCCATATTCATGAGACCAGCCTTGTCTTCGCCATCATTTCCTCTAGTGCTTGCGTCTAGGTAGCTGTTGAGTCGCCTCAGCCTTCTCAGAACGCAGTGTGCCAAGTGCCAGAACTGGTACTGGCTTAGCATCAGGATCAGGTAGGATACGTAGAAGGTGAAATAGCGCCTAACAATGGAGCCTTTGCTGATTATATCTTCTTCGCTCTTCAGATACATAAGTTGGTCCGCAGTCAGCATGGATACGGCAACAACGAACATTCCAAGTACTATCATGTTATGGATGTGCTTGACGGACTTGACGTTTTTGGGGGGAATTATTATGTCCACCTAAAAGCATTGGCACGTTTTTTTAACGACTGTCACTCTGCTGTTACGTGTTTTTTGCAATAGTCTAATCTATGGAATTATATATGCATTTTACCCCATTGAGACAACTGAGGAATCCAAAAAATTTCGATATGGTGAATGTGTGGACAAATACGCTGTAAAATATCACCAGTTCTACCACTGTTACGTCGCAGAATACAACGTACATTTCTGTTCTTGATTTTATCCTAATAGAGTGTTCCCTATCTGCAAGTGTGTCGGATAGTAGCCCCATGTAAGTACAAATTACTGCAAGTAAATAATAATATAGGAATTTTATATAAAATATTGCAATGCAATGTTGTAAAAGCTCCACGCTGCGGTGCCTATAAATTTGCAAAGCACTGCCTATCTGTTTGTTTGTACCAAATTAATAAGTTAAAATTTAGGGAAAATCCATGCACACAATTCTCAGTTTAATTTTTATACTATGCTCAATTTTTGCCTGTCAGAAATGTTAAGGCTGGTTAAAATGAAATGTATTAATTAGTTGCACAAATAAAATGGTTGAATGCCCCTTTCTTAATATTTTATTTAACCGCAATATTATTTAAGCTAGCTCTCGGCAAACGCGAAACTGCTATCTCAGGTTGAGTTCCGAAATGGGCTATATTTAAAATCAGTAGCTCTACTGCGCTATTTTTAGTTCATACACACGGTTCTGGTAGATAAAATTTACGATCCGTCAAACGACACAAAATGTCGCCAGTGCAACAGCGATTATTTGAACGTTCTAAAAGTGATTATTGCAAGGAAACATCGGGTAATTAATTTGAGTTTTCAGCTTGGCAACAAAAGCTCGTCTTCGTTATTAATAGGATGACGTAGACCCACGCCGACCGCTTACTTGTTTCTGGTACATGAAAAACCGCCAATTTCACAAAAACTGATAACGCCGTTCGATTTTTGAAACCCACGAAGTAATTGTACTTTTGGAAAAGCGCTACGCCTCTTCAGCAAGGTCTACTCTTGTATTTCAATTGCATTCCCGTACGCTGACCCTCAATTTACAGATCAATCCTACCTCGTAAAGTTCTCGTCGATGTTGCTTCGATGCTGACACCAGTTGACACTGCCGGATTCCTCTGCTGGAGTCGCTCCCCTGGGTGCAAATGTTGCTCTATGTGCTCCTACAGACCCCGCCGACTTATTGCAGTAGAGACCTCTGGGTTCAGCTGCTTAATTGTGCTGGAAACGGCCCTCGGAAATTTCAGTTGATCGGCTGCCGTTCACACTCTCGAAGTCGGATTTTAAAAGTTTAACTTTTATCCCGTGGAACTCTCCACAAACACTCGTACAGCTGCTTGAACACTTGGTGAATAAAACCGTATACTTTTTATATGGTAAAATGCTCGTTTATTATTTAAAAACATCAATGAGTGATGGAGCACAAATTCGACAAGCTTTCAAATAAAATAAATCAATTGTTCTCCGTTTTTAACAACAAAAAAGTATCACGTTGCTATGTTACCACTGTGTTTCTTGTCCATTAGAAATGAGTTTTGATAGCAAAATTACACAACTGGAGTAAAATTGGATTACATAAACCTTAACTTAATATTTTCTTAAATCGAGAAAAATTGTCCTTTGCTTAAATCTATCATTGTTCCTTCCGTCCCGCACACAAATGTTTTAAAATTCACTGCTCTGCTTTTCACTTTCTTTTATTAATGCACTGGAGATTGAATTCAAATTTACACACGTTACTGGTTTTGCTTCTATTCTGTTGCCTAATTTCGGGATTGCTCTTTGCAATTTTCTATTTTCCTCTCTTCCAATCTCATTTACTTTTCAGATTGCTTGTCATTCACTGACCTTTGCTTTGATGAATACTTTCGCTCATTTAGTCTGCACATAACAAACCTTTTGTGTCAATTAGATTTTGTGTGGTCTGGCTTTAACTATGCAAAAACCTATTATTAATTATATTACTTTATTCAACTTCAACCCTCTGAACTATGCTTTGCTTATGCGTGCCTTTATCCGACTAATTACTACTTCTCGCATCTCATTACCAATGCATTTACTACTTTTATTATTGTTTTAAATTGCAGTTTCATAAAATATCTTAACTAAGTGCTTTATTGACTTGGTTAAATATCTTGCACTGCAAACAGAACCAAGTTGTAGGCTTAAAACCATCTCATAATAACATATTATTCAATAAATAGAAAAATTATAAAGTTGTGGGAGATGGATAGCCAAAAAGTTTATTGTAGTATAAAAAATATTTTGTTCCTTAAGGTCCAAAACGTCATACATGTAAAAGTTGATAAAATATTTTACGTACGTTTCGCCACTTTAGATGGTTTCATCAGAAATTATTAACATGTGTTATAACTAAAATACAAGGGTTTGAAATTAGATTAAGTGAACACACAGAAAATTTGTTAAGGCTTACCAATATGGTTTCCATGAAAGTTTATAATAATTAATAACAAAAATTTGCAAGTGACTAATTAAAGCCATATTGCAAGTATACGGCGTCAAAATGGATGAAAGTGAAATATTAAACAATCATTATTGATTGAGGTTAAACATTAACTATACAGTAGTTAATGTAATTAAACAATAAACTTTTAATTAAAAGTGAAAGACATCTTGTTTTGAAGAAACAAGCTGCAAGAATGAGGAAAAATGCAAGATGTCAATTGTATGCGTACGCATATTTAGCTTAAGGTCAGGTCCGTATTTCGGAAAAATTTTTGAAAAGACAAAATAATTAAATAATTTTAGGGGTAACTACAAAATTGGAAAGAAAAATTCGAACCGTTTTATTCAATAAAAAAAATGTTGAAAAGTAATGATGGAGTTATTTAAATAAGTTATGGTAAATAGTACTTAGATTTTCAATGTCAGTTTTATAATTGATAGCATTTGGGCTTTTTTTAATTTCGATCATTTCTAAGCACTTTCCTTTTTACGAGTGTTAGCCTCTTTATGTAAAATTTTAGGTGTTGAAAAATTGAAGTTATGGAAAGTTTCTATAGTGTGATCTGTGAGTGCAGTTTTATTGGAAAGTGAAATTAAGTTTTTTTTAATTGAGCATTTATGTTGGTATATTCGGTTTTTCAAAAGTTGTTTTGTTTCGCCTATGTAAGTAGAATTACAATTATTACAGTCAATGCTATCAATTATAAAACTGACATTGAAAATTTAAGTACTATTTACCATAACTTATTTAAATAACTCCCTCATTACTTTTCAACATTTTTTTATTGAATAAAACGGTTCGAATTTTTCTTTCCAATTTTGTAGTTACCCCTAAAATTATTTAATTATTTTGTCTGTTCAAAAATTTTTCCGAAATACGGACCTGACCTTAAGCTAAATATGCGTACGCATACAATTGACATCTTGCATTTTTCCTCATTCTGGCAGCTTGTTTCCTCAAAACAAGATGTCTTTCACTTTTAATTAAAAGTTTATTGTTTAATTACATTAACTGCTGTATAGTTAATGTTTAACCTCAATCAATAATGATTGTTTAATATTTCACTTTTATCCATTTTGAAGCCGTATACTTGCGATGTGGCTTTAATTAGTCACTTGCAAATTTTTGTTATTAATTATCATAAACTTTCATAGAAGCCATATTGGTAAACCTTGACAAATTTTCTGTGTGTTCACTTAATCTAATTTCAAACCCTTGTATTTTAGTAATAACACATGTTAATAATTTCTGATGAAACCGTCTAAGTGGCGAAACGTATGTAAAATATTTTATCAACTTTTACATGTATGACGTTTTTTACCCTAAGGACCAAAATATTTTTTATACTACAATAAACTTTTTGGCTATCCATCTCCCACAACTTTATTATTCATCGAAGCAGCCAAATTTAATTTACCTATTATACAATAGAAAAATTGTACAACAGCTAGATACATAATTAATCATCGTGTGTTACCGGAAAAAAGCTACTTGTTTTGAAGCTGCAGTCATTTGCAGTATTATTTGAATTGTCCGCGCTATCGTTTCGATTTTGTCCACCTGATCACGGCTGGTACTCTGGTACTTTCATTGCTAGTCGCTGATGAATTTCTGTTACTTTAATCCAGTAGCGAGCTGTGGTCATTCCGTATCTAGGTATTCTCGTCGTGTATCGTGCACGTGCGTTCCTGATCCTATTAGTTGCTCTCATAGGCTGCCGTTTGACCGGGTTTGCTGTCCGATTTCTTTCATGCCAGAGTTTGTGTTGTCAGGCGCAGGCGAGCCATTGTTATGCGACCTTGACCTACTGCGGCGCGGCGTGTGCTTCTGCTGATTGCCAAAGGGCAATAATCAGCGACAAGTAAACCAATGTTTTGTTATGAACTTAGATACTTTATTACTTTATTAATTTTGTCGAGTGCTTCAGAACTTCGGAACAAACGCTTCAATTTCCCGTGAAGTTTAACTTGTGCTCATTTTAATTGTAACCATATTGATGTGCCCAATGCCAGCTTATTCCACTGAATCCATTCAGCTTTCACATTTGCTTGTATAATTTGATTTTGATCTAGTACGTTGCATTCTATGTTGAGCTGTCGCGACAACGCCTTTCATGATCATCCTTAAAGCCTCATCGGAACTTTACTTGACTTGGTAATGATATCAATATTTTAACAATTTAGTTTGTCCATTTAAGGTAATTCCAACTTGTTAGAACAATTCCAGTAAAGTAGTTACTTTTGGTACTTTAGCCTCAAATCCTAGCATTTTCACGAGTCACGCCAGAAAAATTCGTAATTCAGTGGTAATGTGATCAAAATTCATTTCCTTAAACCTTACTTCCGCGTTGTTCATTCAAAATTAACGCATTACAGTTCTTGCATATTCACCGAGACTTAATTGTTCGTTGCTAACGTGTTATCAAACCTTGACCCTGCTACAAGCAGTAGTTTTTCTGTTCTTTTAAATTCTTAGTAAGCCGCTTATCAAAACAGCTTTGTTCTGCCCTTGCTTCTGCATAGATGATGTCATCTTGCCATTATCACGTCTTAAGTGGTTCTTGACGCCGAACCGGCGGTTGTAATTTTACGAGTGAATCCCCTGGTTAAGTAAAGTTGTTACAGTATTCCGATCCGTCTAATTCTTAAACCTAATGAGTGGAACAAGGACGTAGATAAGCCGCGTCTGCACTATGTCATTCTTCACGCTTGCCGCTTGGCAGGAGCTTCAGTTCGCTTCGGCTGCTGAACTAGAAAAAGCGTTTTGGCTTCGTCAGCCCCGGCTCGCATCGCTTTGCGACCGGGGGACGCTGCTCGAACTTTCGTAATTTTCGTTGTGAATAGGTATGTGTTTTGGGTGCATCGTGTTGTTTGTTGTACCAATTTAGCGTTTTCAAACTGTTTCGTTTGGCAAGAAATCTTCGGCGTTGGTTGTGGTGAGCTTCCCGTTTGAAGTGCATGTGAAGCATTAATTAGTGGGGTCAAGAGTTCTTATCGTCGAGGGTTGTGAGGCCCTTGAATATATCGTTTATACGGATCCTAACGAACTCTTTCTATTGAACCCAACGCTAATTTGAATTTAACTTCGTGTTATCGAAACTCGCACGTCGAGGGGTGTACCCCGTGTTATCGTTACGTCGACTTTGCCCTTCGGGGACTCTATTGCATCATGCCACCCTTAGTTGTTGTCAGCATCTTCGAGGCTGTGCCCGCACCACGTCATCACCTGTGATTTCGCTGTCGTCCGTTCTTTCCGGCAGTTTGTTTGGGAAGCGACGCTACATACAGTATCGCCCGTAATTATGCAGCCAGCTGATGTTCTCCAGGTAAATTAGTTTTATTGTGTATAATTAAAAGTGAACGCCTCGTTGAGTGTTGAACGATCAGCGCATTTGTTATTAACGTTGTGCTTTGCTGTTTGCGAAATTTAATGGTTTACCGATGCATTCTTTTGTTGATTAACGTAACTGGTAGCAGTTTCGTTTGCCTTGACCCACATTATTGTTGTTTACAGTCAAGCTTACCACTTGTAAGTAAGTTAACGTATTGCGCTATCTAAACTAACTAACCTTTTTGAGTACTTTTAAATTCTAACTAGTCAATTTCATGTTTATTGTCACCTATATATATATATTTATTTATTCTAATAGAGTTCATGGTCAAGTACTTCTGTTTTTCATTTGTGTTCGTGATTCTTGTATGCGTTTTATGTGTACTGTTTCAGTTGTAAGGAATTGAACAGCTGCTCATTGAGTAAGTTTTGTTGTAAGGTAAGTCGATACTGTACGTCTTATAAATAAATAAATAAATAAATGTCTTTATTGCTACATAGTGATAAATGTTTATATATACATGCATATAGTAATAGAAGTAGCAAAAGGCGCAGTTCAGCTACTCAGTTACCTGAGCGTTGCTCTTCCACTGAACCTGCCCTGTACACAACTTCCAACGTAAACTTTTAAACATAAAAAAAAATAAATAAATAAAATAAATGAATATGTATATATAAGTAAAGTGATACCATCTGAAACGCATATACGCATATATAAACAGAAACTTAATAACTTCTTAATTACTGTTTTCTTATATATTTAGAAGCATTCGTTTCAGGAGAAAATTAAAGCGAAGTAATGGTAAATGTTTCAAGTCTGATCTAAGGTTATTATATAATTTAACTATTCCATATGTAAAAGAACGTTTGAAAGTTTCAGTGACATGCTGAGGAGGCGTGAGTAATCCCTTGAACCTTAGATTTAGACTATGTACATCGGTTCGAAAACGAATAGTATTATAGAGATAAATAGGGGTTTTAGTTAAAATTATTTTGTGAAATAAGCTGGCTGAGTGCAAATATCTACGGGTTGACATATTTAGCCATTTACTTTCAGCTAACTTATGAGAAATATGTTGATATTTGCGAATACCATAAGCTAACCTTAAACACGAATTTTGAATTCTTTGTATCCTAAGCTTGTCCGAATTTAATAAGTTAGGGCCGTAGACACAGTCACAGTAATCAAATATTGACAGCACCAAGGCATTACATAAATAAATTTTTTGTTTACAACTTAGAATATGTCTGTTCTGGTATATTTGTCTTAGATTACAGTATGCTCTTTGTATACACTTAGTAATGTGAGTTTGAAACCTTAACTCATCATCAATATGTACGCCTAAATTTTTTACTACAGTTGAAAATTTTAAGGATGTATTATTAATTTTTAAATTTAGTTTTAGCTGATTTATAGTTACGTCTTTATGCTTTCCAAAAACAATTACATTCGTTTTAGAAGGGTTAATTTGAAGTGAATGTTCATTAGATATTTGATATAGTTTCTCTAGATCAGAATTTAAGTTATCGCATGCAACTTTTAAATTTGTCAGGTCGAACGAGATATACAATTGCGTATCATCCGCATAAAAATGACAACTAGAATATTTAATGTGAGTAATAAATTGCGATATGTACAACGTAAACAAAAGAGGACCCAAGATTGATCCCTGTGGCACTCCACTGTCAATAGAAAGAAAATTCGAACTTATATTATTTAAAATTACTGTTTGCTTACGACCAGAAAGATAATTTGAAAGTAGCAATATTTCATGTGGGTGCAGACCAATGAAATGTAAAATTGAGAACAAAATGTCATGATTAAGCGTATCAAAGGCTTTTGAGTAATCAAGTAGCACCAGGACAGTGACTTGTTGCCTGTCAATTGCTTTGAAAATGTCATCTGTTATTTTTAAAAGTGCGGTGCTGCAACTGTGTCTCGCTCTAAATCCAGACTGTACACTAGGTAGGATGTTATATTTGTTAACATGTTGAATTAATTGGCACTGTATTATTCTTTCAAGAACTTTAGACAACACAGGCAGTATACTGATGGGTCGAAGCTCGGCAATCGACGCTGGTTGCGTCACTTTTGGCACAGGAATTACATAAGCATGTTTCCATGCTTCGGGGAAGGCTGAATTCTGGATACAGTAATTCATTATATGCACAATAATAGGCAACAGAAAAGGGCAGCACATCTTAATTAATTTTAAGTTTAAGTCATCAATACCTGCAGCATTTGATTTAATGTTGTTAATTATTTTGCTAACTGAATCCTCATCTACTACAAGAAACTGTAATTCAGCCTCTGTTTCTAAAGCATCACAACGGTTATTTGAATAATAATTTATTAAATTTTGGTTGGCACCAGCTACTGGGATACAATTTCTAAAATAGTTATTAATTTTGTTAACATCGGCTAATTGTGGTGGAACTGGACAACGCCTGTTTGTTTTTATATTAAGATCAGAAAGTAGTTTCCATGTCTCCTTGGCATTACTGTTTTGAAACCGATAATTGTAATATGCTTTCCTTTCATTCCGGCAAGCAGTATTGGTGTAATTTCTTAATTGTTTGTAATAATTCCAATGTTCCGCATTACCACTACGTTTAAATCGTAGTAACGCTTTATCCCTTAGTTTCATAAGGAGCTTCAAATTTTCAGTGAGCCAAGGAGCAGGGACTTTAGAGAATTTAGATATTTTATACGGAGCATGAAGATTCAGTAAAGCAAGCAAATTTTCCTGTAGAAACTGCACTTTTTCGTCTATATTACTGCAATCATGTATATTGTTCCAGGGAATGGACTGTAGGTCATTATAAAACTGGCCAAGATTAATATCTTTGTAAGATCTGTATCTAATGATTTTAAAAGCATTACATTTTACCAGTTCAACTTTAAAGCTACAATAAATAAGATTGTGATCCGATAAATGATCAAAATTGATTACACCTCTACCAGTGATAATTTCAGCATGATTTGTGATAATATGATCAAGTAATGAAGCAGTATTTAAAGTAACGCGCGTAGGCTCGTCAATGATTTGTGTTAAACAAGCATTATTTAAGTAAGTTTGCATGTATTTAGTTGATTGACCTCCGAAATCTAATAGATCAATATTAAAGTCTCCAAGGCAGAAAATGTTATCAACCATTGGCATAATAGTGGCAATTGTGGTATCAAAAGAGTTAAAAAATCTAACATAAGAATTTGCACCTTTATTGTTAGGTCTATAAACAGCACCAAAAGCAACACAACTTTTGTCTAGAAGAACCCGCACCCAGAGTTGCTCAATGTTATCCTCAGTTTGAATGATAGTAAAATTTAAAATTGATTTAAGGTACATGCATACTCCACCTCCTCCTCTATGTAACCGATCTTTACGAATTAACGTGTAGTTTTCAACAGCAATATTTTCAGAAAGTATTTGCGGGGACAACCAAGTTTCAGAAATAGCCAGCACATCGTAATTCGCCGTCAACAAATGCTCCTTCAATCCAGTAAATTTTGGTACAAGCGATCTAATGTTTATATGCGCACATCTGAAATCATACATTAAATTATAAAATCCAAATAAAAATATATATATAATAGTATATTACACAACGAGAGCTGTAGGAAGCATATTACACGCGAGTTGGAAAAGTTACGCACAAGCCGCGTAGCGGCGCGTGTGTAATTCCACGAGCGTGTAATTGCTCTATAGCCCGAGTTGCGTACTATACTTTTTCTACGGTCACACTCATTTCGTTAAACGAAAAAGAAATATTTTATTAACTGTCAAATCATCTGTCACACCATTTTAAAAATTAGGCGGCTGCAGTCACATCCCTACACCGCTTCGTACAAACAACAGAAGCTAACTGTAACGTAATAAAAAAAATTACGTGTTAGTCATTATCATTACGTAACACTGTTTGTAACAACGAATTTACTAATCAAGTAAACAGTGCTTAATGAGCAATTTACTAATAAAGGAGTAGAAAAAAAAACAAACAAAATACAAATGCAGATAATTCAATTAATATCGAGTAAGCACTCAAATAATCTTAATTGAATCTACTATCAACTAAATGCTACGGTAAAACCATATTATTCCACCAGTTTTAATAAATCGTTTTGTGTTTTGATCAAATGCTTCTTGCTATCATTAGTTTTTACCCATATGGCTCCATCGAAAGTCCACACATTTTCTTGCTTATATTTTTGCTGGGCCGCCTTGAAAATCTCCAACCTGGGTTTTATGATATCTTCAGATATACGTATGCCTGAACCTTTTAACAACTTTTTATTAGAAAATACCTTTTTTCGATCTCGGTAGCTAACAAATTTTACGATGATGTGACGTCCGCAACCATGGGCTTGACCAACACGATGTGCACGGTCAATGGCAGCCACATCTAAATCCACATTTAATTTTTCTTTACAAAGATCGATAACAAGCTTATCCACATCTTCATTTGGGGTTTCACGCATTCCAAAAATGCGTAAATTATTACGTCTGCTGTACTGCTGTAATTCTTCAACGCTGTTTTTTAGGCATTCATTCGCTAACCAAACTCGGCCAAGGCAGAAGTAGCAGGGTGAAGTTGCCCACTTCCATTTTCAAGCAATCGCACCTGTGTTGTTATTGTTGTTTCCCGATTTAGTCAAGAAAATGGTGGCGTTCCGTTATTTAACATCTTTAACCCCTTTGTGTCAGAGCACAGCCCTAACTTTCAGATAGTAAAGAACCACGACCTTTCTTCACTGAGTATCCAATAGTCGGCGCATTTTGTTACAGCACATCTTGTAACGAAGGCTAGGGCTGAGTATTTGGCAAGATTCCCGATTTTGTCTTAGCCATTTTGTAGGTAACAGGTTTGGCTCTCAAGCGTATGAGTTATGCTTTGCACGCTTGAGGGGCTGATTATTAATGCCGTTAACGCGGTTTTCGTCGTGTAACAAACTGGCTAATTGTTAGTGTCGTAATAACGTTTTCGTGCTGTAACAAACTGTACCATCCAGCTGGATAGCTAGCTGGAGATTCTATCATATTTAGGCTAGTACCATTATTTGGAATCGTATATTTACTGGGTGCACCCGCAGTACTGAACGTTGGAACTAAAGTAACATAGCAGCCAGTGTGTGGTTTGCATCTACACGTCTTCAAACAGTCTGGCTCGATCAGTGAAAATAGTTTCAAGTCTTTCAAGGGAAGCAGTTTTCAGAGTTTACACACTTAGTTTACACTTATACCCAATTAAACTAACTCAACTTGCATCCAGTAACCGGAAGAGGGCGCTGCACACTCAGACGCTGTCATCCGTCTTTACGCATGGGCAGTACCGAAGTTGGGCTGGGTATAGAGAAGGTTGTCATGTGGTATTCAGCAAAGGCGTTAAGTTTTCCTCTTGCTGTGAAATTGGCTTTCTCGGCATCTGCTTGCAATTCGTCCTCAATGCTGTTAACTGCAGCACCCAATTCAAGTGCATGTTCAAAAATTCGTTACATGCACCGAAAGTTTTACACCAACCCCTAACTTTGAATAAAATTGCACCCCAACAGTGTTTACGTATGCGGCTCACTACAATTATGTCGGGATCATCCGCAAACATAGTGTTACCGTCGAAAAGCTACTTTGATTCCTCCTTAATTTTGTTGTTAATTTAGCACTATTATGTCTGACACCGTCAATGCGTCTCTGGTTGTTTACATTTTGAAGTCGCTGAACTCATTTTTCTAAGCAATTTATCGATCCATATCCGGGCCCACCAACTGGGTCACCATGTTTTTGTTTCACAAGTCTGCAGGTGGCTTGGCATGTTTTTGTTCAGAGCGCATCTTTTTGGCCCGCGGCTCTATCTCTATCTCTCTCTCTCTCTCTCTCGACTGCCGTCTTGCATACCGAGCGCACCTAGAATCCCGTTCTGTCCTATGCCCTTAGTTTAAAGGTTGGTTTTTATAGTGGTTTTATGGGTTTGCCGTTTAAACTGGGTAATTCAATGCATACCATGGGACTCGTCTGTCCATCGTATTTGTTACGAATTTATTTTACTGGATAGCGTATCGAGTTACGTTTAGCCGTCTTCTGCTTTATTTAAGGTATGTGTTTATCCAATTTTTCGTTCACCTTTGTAATTTGGGAGATTGCGTAGCTGAGTCTTTATTTTCTGGTGTAGTCCTGCGCCAGTCTTTTGCTGGAAGAAACTACGCACATTGTTCAAAGTAAACGCGAAGCTGTGTTCGCTGGACTCTTACCGTACAAGTTCACTAATGTTGTAACGTAGCAGCCCGTAAACCATGTCCTACTGCACGTCTTCGCCCATGCCGACAGGCCCAATTTGTATAAGAGAGCTGGCTATTTGGTCGGCTCTCTTCGTTTTTCTTGTTTTACGTAAGCTTCGCAACAATCAGTAACTCATCTGGTATGTGGTTGAACAAACATTCGTTTGAAAGGGTCCTGACCGAGCAATGAAGGCGGTTTTAAATGTTTAACGGGCAGACGAATAAAGGAATCGCTCACAAAAAATCGTAACCACACTCGTAGGAGCTCTAACATGAACTCGAAGAATCCTTTTATCCAATGTTCCCTTCTGCAGTCGCTAAAATGTGTCCTGTGTAAACAAGTAATAATATGTATCCAGCAACCGGTAGAGGTCGCTACACTATGTTATAACCATGAAAGAGGATTTGTCTAACAAAGATGGCCTCTTATTAAATTAAACTGTTGTTTCCTTTAAAGACCAGGGAAAGATTTTGTGAATGTTTCTAATAAAACGTTTTGCCATACGAAGCTGAATCTTAAACACGATAAACAACCAGACAACACAGAAAGAAATAAAATATGTTGGTCGAGAAAGTCCTAACCCGAAGTTGGGTGAAAAGCATTAACAACAAAAGAATTTGTGCTTCTCCAAGTAGACGAAGGTGAACAGAGAAACGAATAATTAATTTTATTTGACATGTTGAGAACACGGCGCAGACTGCAATGTATATATATATATATATATATATATATTGTAATGGCTTATGAAATATTGTTGTGATATGATTGATAAATAAATTGAGTCAAAAGTCCACCACACAAATTATTTTTAATTTAAAAAAAATCAAACTTCGACTGATTAATTTCTGGGTTCGCCGATTTATAATATTCGGTATAGTAGTTTGCCCTATATTGATAATGCATCCATCTGTTAATAATAAATTGCTAGCTCAGATAAAGTACACATAAAACTCAAAATCTCAGGTCTTGGGTTCCTAATTTCAATCGAATTTTAAAAACTGGCTGGGACGCCACTGCAAAAGTGATTTAAAATTCAATTCGAACCGTACTGCGCCGGTGCAGATAAACTGACCCACATAATCCGCCTGCGTTTTGAAATGAATTGTTAAAAGGTTTTAATGAACAATTTGATCAAGTAAGTTTTTAATTTCGCTCCTTCAATTGGCGTCACTAAGCTCTTTTGTTTTTCAGGCTAAAACCGCAATTAACTTGTTCCCAAAGGACGCTTCCATGCAATTGTTATTCTTAACCTCAAAATTTGGTCTTAAAATGAAAATCCTGAAGACGTAGATGCTCATGGACAGGAACAATAGCTGGATTTCGGTTTCGCAGCTCGTGTTTTAGGTAAGGTATCACTTTCCTTGCTTTTTGCGCCGGTTAATTTTCGCAAATGCACTAACCTTACTTTCTTTCGGATGCTGCCTCGGAGACCTCTTCTATGGTGCCTGCGCTGTTTGTTGAGCCCCCTGGATGCTGGGACGGATGTGCGGAGTCTTGTAGACCTCGGCCGGACCTGCTGGTACCCTATATCAGCCTCTGGAAAGCCGCAGAACACTTGTTCGGGATGCTGGAACGACTGCCGTTGGAATCGGAGAAGGTGGACGACGAAAATAAAGTTTATATCGTAGAAATCGCCACCTTTACTCTCACTGATGCAGCACAAATTTCTCTACTCACTGATAATATTTTAAACTCAATATTTTTATGTTTACTATGAGAAAACTTAATAAATTAGTAGAGCAAAAACTGGCGTGTGAAGAATAATTTTATTTTCAATTGTTTGTGACCAAGCTTCTTATAAACAATAAAACATTTAAATTCGAATTGACAGGATATAAACTGGGTACAAATTAACAACTTCCAACAATAAATTCACATTTTACAATACATTTTGTGAAATTTCTTACAACTAAAATAAATGTTTTTCAAATTCTTCTTTAAAAACGTCTCTTAGCGCCACTCACTTCGTTTTATTATAATTGTCTTGTCGCGCACGTCACTCTAATGATTAACTATTTACACTAACTTTGTTCATTTCCTGTTAATGTGTGATTTTCCTCATTAATTAAATAATGTGTCCTTTTCCCCAACTTTTATATTAATCTTGGTTGCATGTTCTATTTTAGAATTTTCTTCTGGATTGTGCTCTATTGCACCATGTTCCATTCATTTATCCTCTTCTCTTACCTTATTTAAAAAAGCTCGTAACACACGTCTTTATGTAATTATTATTTTAATAGCTAACGCTTCATTTTAAGCTGTGCTGTGCCAGTTTTAACAAATGTTTCGGTTCTGTTTCTACATTGCCCAAACCTTTTATATTATGTTTTAAATTTATTTTACTAGCTCCAATACATGAAAATTGAGCTTCAATGTTTTTCTATTAATTCAATTACTTTCAATGTTAATGGCCAAGTTTCGCCATTGTGGTTATGATTTGATAAATTATACGGAATTTCTCAGTTGTATGCATTACCTCAACTCTGTGCTTTAGTGGCATTATTTTTAATTTCTTTGCATTGCTACCAGAGCTGAGTAGAGGGCTAAATACCACTGCAATATATAAGGTAGCACATCAGGCTTTATAGGCCCAAGGCTTGGTGGACGACATCTCTCCATTTGTTCCTCCTCATTGCCTTTCCTCTCCAGTTTTGGACGTTGAGCTCCGGCAGGTCTTTTTCCACATTGTTAATCCATTTGCTCTTCGGCCTTCCACTTCTTTTTCTAGTTGTTATTGCGCCTTCAAGTGCTGCTTTTTTAGCACGTTCTTCCGGAAGCCTAAACACATGTCCTAGCTAGCGAATTCTGTGAGACCTGATCATCGCTGTTATGGTTGGTTTACCATAGAGTGCCATCAATGCAGTATTTGTTCTTCTTTCCCATTCGTCGTTCATTTTTTTTTCTCCATAGATTTGTCTTAGGACTTTTCTTTCCCATAGTTCTAGTCGGCTTGCAGTGCTTTTATTTAGAACCCACGCCTCGCACCCATATAGCACCACCGGTCTAATTACCGTTTGATATATTTGCACTTTCACTTTAAAGGACACATTTTTTTATTTTAATGTCCGCCCACACATTTACTACCCCTAATTAGCCTTTCGTTTATTTTTGGGATTTCATCGTTCTTATTCGTCAGCTTAACGCCAAGATACAGGTTAAAGATAACATAGGAAGTCAAACTATTAGAAAATGTAAACCCTTTTAAGATGTATATTAGTCAATCCTACGCATATGAATAGCTTAAAGAAACTGTACCATTTTAGGCTGATCGATAATTAGCCTCATAATTGAGCACATGCCAGGGCACATGTCAATTTAAAACTGTACAAACTTTGGGATATTAACTCTGTAAGCGCTATTAAGAAAGAGGAAGAAAACAAACAACAAGGACAGCTGTGTTAAAGTTCTTAAAACGAAATTTATGTAAATCTAAATTGTGAGAGGGAAAATTGGGAGATAATTTAAGACATACACAAATTGAAACAGAAAAACCAACTGAGTGCAGAGTAATTAATTATAGCGACAAGGTAGAGGAAGAAAGTAAAAAGTAAAAAAGGTAAGTTTCTGGCAGTGGCGATATTACAATCAGAATTAATAAAGGCTGGAGGGAGAACCGTAAATGAAATTATAGGAAAAGTTTGCAGGAAGTATGGACCACAGGAAACATTCCAAATGAATAAAGACAGGGAACACGGAGAAAGACGCAGTTTGCAGATGAAACAGGAAAGTATATAATTTCCGAGGATTATTTAAACTAAACTCAGTAATTTCAGTCTACAACCTGATATAATATTGTGGTTAATTATCTACGAAAGAAATTCGGTTATTAGGTATTTAGCTCTTTTTTGTCGTTATTAAAGCGATCGACTTGTCAAAACAGTGATTGCTAACTATTTAGCTATACCACACAAAAATTTTGTAGATCTGTAGATTAGTCATAGCTGGTCAGTATTATGGTATCAGTACAGTATATGTGAACCCACATGGCCTTGAATCTAATGTTCCACAACCTTTAATATATTTTAATGTAGTTCACATTTATGAATATTTAATGGGACTACCTATAACACTTTCTAGTAATCCAGATCAAGCTCTGATAAGGACATGAAATCGAAACTTCCATTAAAGACTGCTTTTTATTTGAATTTAGTAATATTGGGCTTAGCAACAAAACTAATAGGATTTATATGGTACTTTACAGGGTGTCCATACTTCGTGAGTTTACTGGCTTACAAGTCTGACCTGTCCTTGTGGCAAAACTTTTCCACTCTCTTCAATTTTGAGCCTTTCTCCTAACGTCACTCTATTGCATTCCTCTCTCAGCTACTACCATTTCTACTTCTTCGGTTAATTTCTTCCTTGCCCTAATTATGTTAGCATTCGTTTTGTATATTATTATTAATACATCTATTAATGTATCCTCTACGTTTCTACTTTTTAAACATTTGGAAACGTCTTTCTATTTAATTCTGTTGAAGGCCTTTACTAAATGAAGCATACATGTACTTGCCTTCCCTTATAAATTGTTTTCTTACTTATCTATCGTATTGCGATTATGAGGTCTTGCATTGTGTTCCTCCGTTCTTTCTAAAGCCCGATTGTGATCCGCAGCTTGAACTTATTTTTTCTCCACTTTCGTTTCTGTAATTGTAATGAAGACTTGCACCAGGATACTTAACAGACTGATCCCCCTATAGCATTTGCACTCTCTTGAATCACCTTCTAAACAGGAATATTATATGCTTGTTTGCCAATCGTTCGGTATCTGCTTGGAATTTGTGGTTGCTAGCTTCTCCCATATACCTTCTGCCATTATGTCGTCTTTTCCTATTGCTTTTCCTAACTTTCACATTTTTACTGCGTTAACGAGTGATTTTGTTGAGCTTGCTGTTGTTTGTACCTCTTCTGCTTTTTGTTCTGAGTTGTTCCCATATACAAATTTTCAATGTGCCGTAGAACATATTTTGATATTATGTATATTTTTCTTTTTCTATTTTCAAATTCTGTCCAAGCGTCTTATCTTCTAGTTTTACCATATTTCTTTCTCCGGTTCTAGGGATTGTGTCTGTATCGTAATCCTCTCTTTTCTGGTTTGAAAGTATTTTCTCCACTTGCCCTGCTTTCCTTTCACCTCATTGTTAAGTTGTGCTGTTGCTGTCTTTTTGTCCTGATTTCCGATCTTCGTTACCACGCAATATCTTAAACTGCGAATTTTGAATTTGTCACTACTAGATCGTTATCTATATCTAATTATATTATTTTGCTCGTTTTCTTCTTTCTCTTACGTTAAGCCAGTGGCCCGTATTTAACCACAAAGTGGCTGTATGAGCCCTCTTTACTCGTAAGCCGGGTAGGTGGCTAGCCTTGCCCGTCGAAATTAAGAAAGAGTTCCCATATCAGGGGTTAACGACTACCATAGGTATTAGCGTGGTAGCCAGGAGTATAGGAATTTTAAAATCATTCTACAGGTCACCGGGAATCGAACCCGGGCTGGCCGTCTGAGAGACGAGCACTTGTTCATGGAGCCATCCGTTCACCTTCTGTTATTTTTTCTCCAATATTATTTTTGTCTTTTCATCTCGTGTCCTCCTGTATATTTTTAGCTCTGATCTTACGATGCCTGCTCTTCAATTTAGGTCTCCTGTCACTATGGCCCTATTTCTTCTGTTATCTATTTTCATTTGTATTAATTTAAAAAACGTATCTGCTTCTTCTTTTGGTGAGTTTTCATTTGGTCGTATGCTACTACTATTATATAGGCACCCATTGCGTCTAGTTTTGCTTCTACTATTAATATTTCTTTAATTGAGACGTTTTCATTTACTACTGTTCCTATTTTGTCTTGATTATTAACCTTACTCATTTGTTTCCTCTTTCTCTATAATTCACCCCTGATCAGTACATCCAGTTTTGCTAATTTTGTCAAGCCTCTTCCTTTCTTTTTTTAGTCCCAATTTCTCTACTGCGTCTATTAACTCACTTTGCTTTCTTGTTAAGCTTCTTATATCCAATGTGCCAAGTTTTTGAACTATAGATTGCTTTGCCCTTTTGCCATAATTAAGTTTCTTGTTGGTTTACATTTCGTGGACGTTACTATATTAGTCAGTTTATTAGTTCCTAGTTCCGTCCAGAATTTTCTTTGCGAGTTTTTCTTCGTATTCTCCTCAGTCTTCCTATTTCACTGAAAATGTTTGTCGCTTGCCCATATCTTCTGGACTGCAATTTTAACTCTGTTTTCGTTCCGTTTTCTTCATTTCCTAGTTTCCTAACTTTCTTTTGTATGTTTCTTTTCATTACTGTTCACATTCAAACATGAATTTAAAGCCTTCTGTTTGTCTTCACCGTTTTTCAAAATTGCCAAGCATTTATTATCATTTACTGCACACGCTTATGTGACAACCGTACCAATTCCTAATCTTTCTTTTATAAAGTTTGTATCTTCTTTAACACCTTATATCAATTTTTCTTCCATATTACTACCAGTATATATAGTGTCTCTCCCTCTTGCAGATTTACTTGTTTTGAATTTTTCTGTTATTTTTCTTTGCATGTGGTGATTCCCCTCTTCGAACTCTATTACTATTTGTTTTGTTTCTTTTGCTATAATTTTATTTAGGTTCTTCTCCATTTTTTCTGGATACAATGGTGTTTCTTTGTCTGTAGCTTCTTTTTACTTCCTTTTAAATACCCCTTTTTCCATACCATTTTCTGTACTTCCTTTTCTGCGTTTGTCAGCTGATTTACTGTTATTTATTTTTTGTTCTTCTATGTCCATTTGTTTTAAAGCATTTACATTTTTAAATTACATAAGTGTCCTTTAAAAGACGATTGCTATTGTATATTGCAAGCTTAACTGGTCGCTTAGTGCGGCTCTTACCTTCACTGCAGTTAAAATTAGAGAAATATTTGATACAACTTACAGTATAGATACTATTTGGTGTAACTCAGGACACTTTTTAAATGTTAAACGAACCAGCGTGGTTTTATATCATCTATAAGCCGATGAAAACCTTTTTTAGATTTTACGTCCATTTACAGTATTTATTTAATTTAACATAACTTTTTTATTTTTTGGTTGAGTGAGCGCCTTTTTTTTTATACCAACAAATGACCCTCTAAACCACCTTTGTCAGAGAACTACGCAAATATTACTTTAGTATCGGCTGTCTTTCCTAGTGTTTACAGGTTATCGCGTCACATTTCTTTTATTTTCCTGTCTTCACTTTATTGTGAACTCACGATATAAGACAGCTTTTTCTTTCATTATTGTTGCCCTCGCCCTTGATTATTTTGCATCTCCTTTTTAATCCTTTCTTTGGTTTCCATATTTTTTCGTATTTTTCGTATGATTAAAATCTATGTATGCTCAGTTTGCAGCAATAAATGTATTATATAGTCTGGGTCCAAGCGTTAACCTATATTCTGACACGTCTTCCCTAGTAATGTTTCATCTATCACACACCAACAAGGTGTGTTCTGTACAGTCTTTTTCTTCCCCACATTGTAGACCACTTTCTCTCGTTCTAAAACGACCAAGAAGTCTTCTAGCATATGGTCTTTCATCTTTCGCCCATTTGGCCCAGTCATCGCTCCTGATTTTACTAACATGATCCCTCCATCTTGTACTTTCAGTTCCTCACGCATCGATCCACTTCTCACTTGATCCTTACTCCCTTAACAGTTTTTTTAACGTTTATATTTCTGTATTCTCCTGTATATTTTTGGTTTTTGAACTCTCTGTTCGGATCTCCGCTGCATACATTAACACTGATCCTACACTGGTTTTACAGCTGCTAAATTGTCTTTTTATGGACATTGTCATTGTTTTATTTGAAGAGAAATCCATACATCGATCTTCAGCATCGGCACAACAAATTTTTCAAAACCCTTCACTCTTTGTTTAAATTGTTCACAGTTAAAAAAAGTGACAAATGCTATTCGTTTTTATGCACAAAACATGTATTTAAAAACGACAATAAGTGAATGACTCATTATAAAAAAATATTGGCTCAATCGCAATGCAGTAGAATAGATAAAATTAGTATGCATTTAAAAGAGTAACTTTTTTCAGAAGTTCGCTTTTCTCAGCAATCAAATTTATTATGTTTGCATTGTCCAAATCACTTAAAATATCGCACACGTCATTAACATGAAAGCGTCTAGATGATCCTGACACAAACAATTGCGTAAATGGTTTTTAACATATTTCAAAATCGAAAAGCTTCGTTCACATGGAACTTAAGTGGTTGACAAAGTAAGCTGCCCAGGGCAAGCCACCGGGAAATTTCCCGGTGTCCCGGTGGGCCAGTCAGGCCCTGAAGCACAGCTTATTCTGATGGCTGCTGTCTTTTGAGCGGTAGCCAATTTCTTCCTAAGTACCTCTTTCATCACTGCGCTTGCTCAGGTAGGTGCTCCATACTCAATTCTGAATTGGACTATTCTATCTAACATACTTCGTTTAGATTACCTTAGTCCCTCTATATTGGGCATTATTGCGTTTGAAGCCATTATGTTTTTTTTACATTTCCCTTATTTTTTTATATAATCGCGTCCTTACTTCTGTTTTCTGTTCCCTCTATTGTCACGGTGATTTCTGTTAGCATTCTTCCCACGTTTAAACTAATTACCTCAGTCTTTTCCTAGGCAATTTTTAGCCTCACATATCCCACTGCTCTACAGACCTTGTCGATCACAAGTTCCTCTGTTTTCGTTATTAGGATAGACCGTGTCATCTGCATATGTAATAATCTTCGCATCTTCATGTAAAGCCATGTTAACTATTTTGTCGTAACAGATATTCCACGGCATCGGCTTTAATGCTGATCCTTGTGGCACTTCACTACTTATTTTTTTTCTTATCTTTTGTTCAATAATATGCTTCTCTTAGTTAAAGAGATATCTACAATCTTGTTTATATGTGCAGCAACTGTCTTTTGTTCCAAAAGCCTTATTATGGTGTTCCATACCACTGAGATAAAGAAGTTCTCGATATAAATCGTTATCGAAATAACATACCTTGGTTTCTAGCTTTTGCCATCTCTTGCAATCTACAGCTATTCAGGTGTCCACAGTCCTTCTGCCTCTTCTAAATACAAACTAATTAACTGTCAATCTTCTCGTCCTTTCTATCTATTGTTCTAATCTAGCCCTTGTAATAATTTCTAAAACCTTTCCAAAACTTTCTAACATATCGTGCACGAGGAACAGTTTCTTTACGATATCCTTAATTTCTGGTACATATATGTAGGCCTTCGAAGTTGCTTTATACTTGTTGGTGAGGATTTTAAAACTACAGTCCCATACATGTTCATCAATTTCCCTGTAAATCCTCGTGCTACTCTTTTTGTCTTACCGATCTTTTATTTTTTTAAGCATTCTTCCTTGTTTGTAGTTATCTCGTACTCGCCTTTTTTCATTTTTATGTGTCTATTCTTGTTCACTCACATGTGGATCTCTTTGGTTTGTAAGTATTTTCTTCGTGCTCCAGCGATTGCTTCAGACGAGCTTTATTTTCAATTCTCTGCACCCATATCCATTGCCTCTTGCCTTTCTTACTTCTTTTTTAGTTACCAAATGTCCTTTTTTTAGTTTCGAAGATGTTATGGTAACTAAAATTTTCTTCCTCGCAGGCTCTCCAGGTTTTTATATTGTTTCACCAATTTGCTAAACTACCCGTAATATTTAAGAACGACATTCGTCATCTTCTGTTTAATGTCGGAGTGTCTCTTCTATTATTTATTATAACGTCTTGTACTAGCCCTTTAGCTAGAACTTCGCGAAGGTCATTAGACGATTCGCTACCGTGGTGTATATACTATTTTTTGCACTACCAAACGTCTTAATACCTAAATTCCCAACAATTTTCGAAAATATTTTAACTGTCAACCTGACAATACAGCTCTTTAAAACGTCAAAATTAAAATAGTCATATTTGGTAACTTAGCAATTTATTAGTTACCACGGTGAAAATTATTTATTTTACTGCTGGAAAAAATCAACTTCACGACCTAAAGATAGGCCAATAACGGTGCGTTCTGAGACTAGTAGTGCAAAAAACATTTTGTATGCAACGCAATGCAAAATTAGTATTTTTTTCACTCGTCGTAATTTACAACATTTACAACTGGTAAAAAACACCCACATTTTGCAACTTGTTTCATAAATAGCCCTTACGACCCGTTTAGTGTCGTTTAGCGGGCCATAAAGTAGGTACTCTTTGCCGTAAGTTGAAATGTTAACATAAACTATCTAAACAACATAATATATTTAAAATTTTGTGTTTATTATAGAATTGTAAAAATTTTTTGCAATACATTGCAGATTTTGCGGTATTATTGCAAGAAATCCATACCTGATATTTGCAGATACTTTAAGAGAGAAATATGTAAAGTTCTTCTGACCATTTCGAAAACAACTGTCTCATTCGTAAAGAAATAGTAACTTGTTAATACGTGGTCGTGATTAACCAGCAGACCACCGGCCCCCACGACCACCAGCCCATCGGGCAGCGCCCGATCGCCCGGCCCCCCAGTCCGGCTCTGCCTTATGCTAAAGTAAAGTAATTAAGCAGAAGTTTACTGTGAAATGGCCTTAAAAGTAATGCTAAATAATGTTAATGCATGCTAAAATTAATATTGGATTACAAGTGGTTTAAAAAGGGTAAGATTGGTCACATAACGCGTGATGATAGTTGACGTGGATGCGAAAACAGTATAAGGAATATTCGCACATGAAGAGCATAAAGAATGTGTAGTTGTAAATAAGAAATAAGGTAGAAGCTACCTAAGAGTAAGATTAACAGCGTCAAAATTGTTGACATTTACAAAAATTATGAAAGAATTCAGTATTAAGTGAATGAAAAACAAATAAAATGCCAGTTAATAGATAATTAGAGTTTAACCTTCCAGGACCAGGGCTCAATTTTGAAACACGAGCACTCACTGCAGACTAGTGGTCCGCGCAATGAGTTTTTAACTGAAAAATATAACCAATAATAAAAACAGCATATATTTTGAAAGATATATTTAATAACACGTTTAACAATACAACGTTTCCATAATACCTCTAGGGCAGTGAACCTATAACAGTAATATACAAAAATTATTGAGAATCAATGTTTGTTGCATAGCATTTGGGACAAATGTGTAGAGCATGTTCTCCACACATAAATTTTGCACACTTCTTGCAGAACATTTTTGTAGGTCGGTTTTTTTTTGCGGTCACAGTACCCACAACGCCCCCTAACAGTAGCCGCATTTTCCTGAGTTGGTCCTGGCAATTCTTCTCCAGTGATTTCCCTTATTCTGTCCTTCATAGTTTTTGGTAGATTTTGTATTTGCGCTCTTGTTCTAAGGTGGTTTTCAATAAGAAGAAATGATAAGTTACGAAGATACATTCTTCTGTCTGTATTATTTGAAAAATACAAGACCATGGAATTAATTCCAGCAACATTTAACATTGCATAAAGGACAACCATAGGCCATCTTCTGGTATTTCGAGCACAATTATATGCTGCGCACAATTTATCTACTGTATCAACGGCACCTTTCGTGGCGTAGTAGTCTAAAATTATTTCTGGTTACGTTATCATCGTGGTGTAAGCTTGGCACCAACAACACATTTTTGTATCGTTTCGGTACGTATGATACTAAAGTTATATTTTTTTGAAACCCAAAAAAGCTGCAAGCAATAGGCATACGAACAGGGCGAGAAAATTGTAAGGGCAGCTCTCGTTTATTTTTTTTATAGTTCCAAAAAATGTGAGTTTGTACTCGTGAAGAAGATTCTTGACCAGGTTAATACTAATGAACCAATTATCACACGTAACGTTTCTATGTGTCCCTTTTATATATTCTTTGAACGATGGCCATTGTGGAATTATCTATAGCATTCGGTCCATCAGGTTGCTTACAAAGATATACTTCTAAGTTCATAGTATTAAATGTTTTCGAATCTGCAAGCGCAAATATTTTGATGCCGTACTTATTTGGCTTATTTGGCATATACTGCCGAAAACTACACCTGCCTCTAAATGCTTCCAACTTCTCGTCTACCGTAACGTTTTCGAAAGGTGTGTAGGCAGTTACGCAGTTATGAACAAATTCGTCAAAGATATCTCTAATGGGTGCAAGTTTATCAGTTTGTTTTCTTTCCAATCGGGTCTTCAAATCACCGAACCGTAAATGTTGTAGAAGAAACGCGAACCTGTTTTTTCCCATCGTCAAACGAAAGAGCTCTACCCCAGTTCTTTAGTATTCCATAACTCTTCAGTATTCAAGCGACCTGATTTTAGTATTCCAGCTAAACACAGTATTCCAATAAGGGCTTGAATTTCACTAATGTCTGTAAGTTTAGCATCTCTGTCTCTACTGTAGTTACCTTGTACACTTGAAATATGTTGATAAGTATATTCCACAACTCTACGAAGCATATCCATATCAATAAAATGTTGCCATATTTCTAAAATAGATCTGAGATTTTTTATTTCCTTCGGTGCCGGTAAATGCTTGATAATATTTGCTAATCTTGTTCTCAAATTTTTTTTAGGAACATGTTTGTCCCATTTTGACGTAGCATATTTCCCTAGAAAATAAGGGCCTTGAGAAACTTCTTCATATTTTTCCTCTGAAACATCTTGCCCACTATCGCTACTGTGATCATCTATTTCCAAGTGCTCCTTTTCGCCTTCGTCTGATTGATCATCATACTGCACAACAGTTTGGTCAGGTTCTGTTAAACATTCTTTCATCAACTTTTGTAATCGTTCCTGTTCTTTCTCATACGAGTACATTCTGTACAATAAAAAAGAGCACCTTAAATAAATCAAAAATTAGAAATTTTATCACTTACTTGTAATACAAGTGATATGTGACACGGGAAATTTAAGCGCACCAGTACACGCTGCGTAGTCTCAGTCCGTAAATTCAAACGCACCTATATACACGCTGCGGACTTTCAGTCCGCAAGTGGCTCTATAACACAAACATCAGCACTTTTCAAGCAATTGCCACCTACTAACATTGAAGTGGTTCCAGTCAAGCAGCTACACGGGAGGAGCACATCCAAACAAAGACATCTCCTCCGCTAATTTAATTTAAAAACAGCTGAGGAGCCTCAGTCCGCGCGCGGGTCCTGGAAGGTTAAACAATATTAATCAAATATATCTTCAACATGTGGATTATTTATGTTAAGGCTGGTTTTCACGTTTAGCTTAATAAAACCCTATAATCAACTTCAATCGTTTTTAATTGAATTAAGGGTTGTGAAGATGATATAAATCAATACATGAACTATAAGTAATAAAGGCGGTTCGTGGATAAGCCAAGCAGAGGAATTGGTGGAGCTCGTCTGCGAATGTATGGTGTCGCACGTTTGCTGATTCCTGGATCTGTGGAGGCAACTTTATGAGGAGGGAAGAAGGCCTTCTTCTGAAGGTGGTGCTGTTGCAGACATCCATGGTTAGAAGGTAATTCTAAGTTTAGAATTCGTTGTGGTACTTAGTTCCTACACTGCCCAACCCAGCGGCGGAGTTGAAAGTAGCCCCTGGGAAAGGGGGGTATATCTAAGGTGGTGTAGTTGCAGTTCGGGGATTGCTTGCTATACAGGCACTGTATTCGGCGGAAGGCGATGAGCTTGTCTGGCAGTGTTGAGGCGGTGAACGAATGCACAGGTACCTGATATGAGCATTCTTGTATCACATGCAAATTAATACAGGAATATCATATTTACCTGATTAAATAGATTGCAGTTTGTTGTTTTATACAGTACTAAGTGCACGTGAGATTATCTTAAAGCATAAATATAGCTTCACTTAAAATAATGACTAATTTGATTTATTCGTGTTCAACAGAACTATAAGCAATTGAAATGAAGATTTAACAATTAAAGTAAAGGGCAAAATACTTGGCTATTTAATAAAATTTTTACTTAATATTTAAACAAGCAGTGTTTCAGTGGCTACAAGAAATACAAATTAATAATACGTCCATTCATTGCATTATAATACTCGCGAAATGCTACCACAGATGGGCGAATAGGCTTCCTAGAGGTATGCTTCATTTAAGTTCTTCTACAGATAATGCTGCAATAACATACCATCTTTGTTACACTTTGTTGAGACATAAATACTGCCAAGGCCTGGAGTGGTATGGCTTTTAGCAAGATATGTAATACTGTGTAAAACTCTTCTGGAATGTATAATAATTGGTACTCGATCTTTAAGAGTCATGCCTCGGTGCAGATCAAATCAAAAGATTAGTTAATATTCAGTTAAAAACTTACACTACGTTCAAAGCTACAGACAGAAGAAACGGAAACTCCAATCAAACACATACTTACTTAGTGTAATTCCCACGAAAAAGCTGTACAATACATACAGTGGGGAGAGCTTCAAAAGCAGCTGGGTTTGGGTTTTCTGCACGGTCAAAGGAAAAAGGCCAAAGAGGCGCGAGATGAGCACAGCTGGCCCGCAGGCTTCGTAAATTTGGTCCGAAACAGGAACGCTCTTGCTCCAAATCATCCTAGCTGCGCACTATCAGATTGTTTATCCGCATTTGAAGTTTTTCTTGTCGGGCATTAAATATACCGCAGGTGTGTAAATAGGCACTGGCACTTGACGTGTTATTAATAGTAATTTCGGAGGGCTTTTAACGCAGTGTAGAGATATCGATTTCTTAATAACGCGTCGCTTAAGCTTCGATCCTATGTCAGTGGGCTTTAAAAAATGAGAAGACAGTCTGCAGGCCCGTTTCGTAAACAGGAATAAACTGTATGGAATTGCTTAGTAAATGTGTTTAAGCTTTGTTTTGAAAATCCTAGGCTTTGATTTATTGCATTTTCGTCGATACTTCCATAGGCGAGGAGTGTTTACAAACTGGTTGGTTGTTATTGCCGCCTTTCGTTTTATAACCGAAAAAAAGCAATTTGTGGCATTTAAGCAGTTGTAGATTAATGGTTCGCCTGGCGGGTGACAATTTTATTTTATTAAGTTTACATTTCATTTTCTGATTATATATTACACAAACAAATTCAGTAACTGAACAAGTAAAGATCAATCAGAACTAGATACAGCTTCATAAAGACTAATAAGACGTAGACTGTTGAAGCATGTTTTAGCTCGAATACCTTTATCCTTTTCGAAATTGCGGTGTTTATTTATTTATCGTATAACATGTTTGTCCAGGAGCTCTGGGTCTGCCACCCGAAAAGTTAATAAGAAGTTATACTTTAGATCCTGAGAATTGTAACAAAATTACAAGATAGGTGGTAATGGCTCCCATGATCTGAAAAAAGACAAACCATTCATCGTTATTATAAATCTAAATGACAAGGAAATGAGGAGTATTGCCATGCACTTAAGCTCATTCAAGAATATAAAAATTTATAAGAGTTGTAGTTGATATATACAGGGTTAGTCATTAGTGGGTTACTTCTGACCAAAAGTTGAAGGCAACCCAACATACAAAAAACGACTATCACTTGATACAATATTTAAGATAATTAATAAATTGAATCAAAGTCCCGAACTTTCTGTTTACATGTCATTGGTGGCACTGTAAGTCTATCTCAAATTCGAGGTTATCAGGTTAGGTTTTGTGTCAGTTTGTGTCAAAGGAGATGTTTTACGCTCCGTTTACCGAGTTCAACAAAGGTGTTGTCCGTGTTAAGACGTGCAACGCTGTTCTGAACGTAAGAAAGTGCAAGTGTGAACTTTTATCACGTGTGATAACATGAAGCCGATTTCTGGTAGGAGCTTAATGATAGTTTCACGTTGTAATTTCAAAACATATAGAAGCGGGTGTAGAAATTATTAAAGAACCCCTGCGGAGGGGTTCCCCCATAAATATGAACAAAACTAACAATAAAAGGAGCTGCGATGACCTTTCGCCACCTGTAGCTGAACCGAACAAAATAGTATATTACATACCGAGGTGGAAAGTGTTTCATTCCTGTCTCGAGATAAAGTTGACCTCGACGCTACGCGTCTCGGTTAACTACTTAATCTCTCGGCAGGAATGAAACTTCTCACCGTGGTATGTGTACTATTTTATCCGCAACCACTTTATTCTAAGCAATAATTGGAAAATTATTATATTATGATACGACAGGTTGTGACGCGCATGAATGGATGAACGAGATTCCCAGTGTTCCTATCTACACAGCGGTCGGGAATGAATAGCGCATGAATGGATGAACGAGATTCCCTGTGTCCCTACCTACACAGCGGTCGGGAATGGATTCATTTCCAACCGCTGCGACGGCAATCACTTTTCCGACCGGTTGGAAAGTTACAAATTGGGAATAGCTCATTTTCCAGCTTTTTAAAAGTCAGTAATGATCTTATTACATATATGGTTGCGAATAAAATACCTTTTCGAGCGAGAGAAATTAATTGCCAATAATAAATTCTTCATAACTGAAAAGCAAATCGAAAAGACAGGCAACATTATTTATCAAGACAAGCATGCTGCTACAATAAACGATATGGATATCTCACCACCAACACAAGACCAACAACCTCCTGAGCCCATTGAGAAAAATTCCGCCAATATATCTGCACAGTGCGGATAAACTCAAATACCAAGAAATACTTGTAGATCTTAAAGACATGGCTAAAAGTGAATTTACGACGGTAAATAAAAACAACCAGTTACGAGTCTATTTAAAAAGCATGGAGGATTATCGGAAGATGACTAAATACTACAGTGATAACAACTTAAGCTATCACACGTTCAAGGATCCCGAGACTAATAACTTATCGGTGATTATTCGAAACGTACCGGTATCACTAACCGAATCAGAAATACAAGACGAACTGAAGGCAAACAAATATTTAGCTTAACGACTCTTAATTACAGCATAGTAGAAGTGGAACTGCGAAGGAAATCCAAAGAGATTCCCCAATGTAAAAAATGCCAGTTGTACGGACATATACCCGCAACTACTGGCGGTCTCAATCCAGCTGCGTAAAATTCACAGGTAATCACTTGTATAATAATTGCCCTAAGAGGCCCGAAGAGGATCCACAGTGTGTGAATTGCTTGGAAAAACATCCGGCAAATTATAAAGGATGTAGCTATTTTGTGAAAATAAGCCAGAATCAAACGAAAAACAGTAGCTACCGAACGCAGAACAGATCATACTCCCAAGTGACTGCAACTACATGGGAAAACAAGACAAATCAGCCATCAACTTCCATACAACACCAACAAAGTGCATTCCAAATCAAGAAAAATATATCTCATGGATCGCAAGATTCGACAGACTTAATTACTACTATAGTTAAAAAAAGTACTTAGTTGAATTGCTCATTCTCCACATAGATAAGTTAACGCCAATCCTAACAGCAATACTTCCATCCCTGCTAAGCAATGCATCCAAATAATGTGCCCATACTAAATAACATAACATTGGCGAATTGCAATGTCAATGGCCTTAAAACCCAACGCTCAACTTTTATTGACTTCTTGACGCGCCACAACATCGATATAGCTTGTGCAACTGAGACGCATCTAATAAGCACGGGAAACCTTAGAATCCCTAGGTACCAAGTACACAGAAATGACAGAGATGCTGTAATTGCGTCTAGAGGCGTAGCAATAATAATAAAAAAGAAACTAAAACACCACCTGCTATAAAGATCTTCATGAAAAGTAATGCTATAATTTTAATATCTGCTTACAAATCAGCAAATAAGCGGATGCTTCACCATAATATAGGTAATCTTTTCTGTAATGACGAGCCCACGCTATTGCTTGGGCATTTAAATGCAAAAAAAACCGTTTGGAGCTGCCGTGCTAATAATCCAGCTGGAATCAAGCTATATAATATTGTAACTTAACATGGCATTCTAATATCCGCTCCAGGCGAATATACCTATCATCCCTTTAGATATGATCATCAACCAGATATCTTGGACATGGCACTACATAAGAACCTCAAAGAACCTCTCCGGCAAACGGTAGTAACCGAGCTAGACTCAGACCATCTTACCATAATTTTATCTTTCCAAGACACTCCTCAAATAACAGCACGTGCTCCAAAATTAGCAGAAGGAAGAACTGATTGGGAAGTTTCTCAAGCACCCCTTGATCAAAAATTGAAATGGAGGGGCCCTTTGAAAGAATCGCAAAATATAGATGAAGCAGTGGAACAATGTACTGATGCAATACAAGAAAGTGTCAAAGAAGCTACCAAACCATGGAGACGCAGGAGTATAGCTCCGCATAATAGAACACAGGATTAGTACATACTAAAGTTGATTAAAACAAAAAATAGAACCAGAAGAGAATGGCAAAGGTTCCGTCTGCCCTATCTAAGAATCTTATATAATCGACTATGTCACCTAATCAAGCATGAGTTAGATAGTTTAAGAGTACGAAGATACAGTAGCTATCTTGAGGAAATACATCCCAGTGATCCCACCATGTGGATGGCAACCAAACGTTTGCTACGTCCACCAAATATTATTTATCCATTAGTATCAAGCGACTCTACTTATTCGACTGAAGAGGAAAAAACAGAATTACTGGCAACGCATTTACAGCAGTTGTTTACCCCCACTACTGAAAAACACAATGAGCATCTCTCGAATGTGGTAACAAACAGAATTGATAGCTTCCAAACACAAGATATCGTAGAAATAGCCCCAGTCTCTGTCCTAGAACTCAAAACCTATATATAACGCCTTCATAAACGCAAGTCTCCCGGACCAGATATGATAACTAATAAAATACTTAAACAGTTAACAAAGAAGGCTATGGCTTATCTAGCATCAATATATAATGCTTGTATGCGATTAGGATATTTTCCTATTCTATGGAAAACTGCGGATATACTCCATATTCACAAAGCAGGAAAACCTAAGCAAGATCCAGACAGTTATAGACCCATTAGTTTATTAACAACATTAGGCAAACTCCTCGAGAAAATCATTCTTGTCCGCTTTCAAGATGACCTATTAGAAAAGGACGTGATCCCTCCTCATCAGTTCGGATTTAGACAGTCACATTCAACAGTACACCAACTGCCCAAGCAACACGCCAGAAAACGTTATAGTTTAATATACGTGTATTCCACCATATTTTGGTAAATTTTTGGATATAGTGTATTTATTAAACGTGTACGATAAACGTATATGTTATGTCGGTCTAATATACGTGTATGGATTACAATTTTGTTATGGGCATAATGTAAATTTTATGATTTGTAGTGCAGTGGTTTTATATTTGTGTTCTTTGCATTATGCTGGATTATTCGACCACCAATAATCACCAATTGACCGCGATATGGTATACTTTGGACGTACTATATCTTGGGTATACGCTAAACATAATTTAAACTAAAGCCATCTACTCTGGATAAACGTGTACGATAAGCGTATATGTTATGTCGGTCTAATATACGTGTATGGATTACAATTTTGTGACGAACATGACGTAAATTTTATGGGTTTAGTGCAGTGGATCGATATTTGTGTTCTTTGCGTTATGCAGGATTATTCGAAGACCAAAAATCACCAATTGACCGCGAAAGAGTATAACTTTGGATATACTATATTTCGGGTATACGCTACACCTAATTTACACCAAGGCCATCTACCCTGGATAAACGTGTACGATAAGCGTATATGTTATGTCAGTCTAATATACGTGTATCTACTTATATTATACCTTGGGTATACGCTATACATAATTTACACTAAAGCCATCTACCCTGAATAAACGTGTACGATAAAGGTATATGTTGTCGGTCTAATATACGTGTATGGATTACAATTTTGTTACGAACATGATGTAAATTTGATGATTTTTGGTGCAGTGGTTCGACATTTATGTTCTTTGCATTATGTTGGATTATTCGACCACCAATAATCACCAATTGACCGCGATATGGTATACTTTGGACATACTATATCTTGGGTATACGCTAACCATAATTTAAACTAAAGCCATCTACTCTGGATAAACGTGTACGATAAGCGTATATGTTATGTCGGTCTAATATACGTGTATGGATTACAATTTTGTTACGAGCATAATGTACATTTTATGATTTTTAGTGCAGTGTTTCTGTATTTGTGTTCTTTATCCCGTTCAATTGGAACAAAGGTAGGTAATATTTCTTTTCTTTTGCTTATTGTATTGTATTTGTCAAACATGGCATTTGCCGATTCAATCAAGATAAGAAAAATATTTTAAACGCCTACTTTAATCTAAAAACCATTTGATCTTTCGGTATGTTTCGCGCCTTTTCCAACCAATAAACTTCACTATTCTAAAACCACGTGATTGTCTCGCGCTGTATTTAGCAGTGATGAGTTCATTGGCATTTAGAGGCTGGCTGCAGCGGCAGCGTCTCGCTCTGCTTCCGTCCAGTGTTTTTGAAGTCAAAATGTCTTTAATTCTAAGGTAAATTTTGACAAACTTATGCTTTATTCGAGAAAGTTTATGCTTAAAATTGTAAGTTGAGAGGAAAAAAGGGGATATTTGTCTTAAAGCACAAAACGGCCGTTAATAGTTGACAACACTGCTGCCACCCCAGTCTACCACTTCTTGCTAGCTACCACTTCTGCTTTGCGATTGTCATATTCACTTTGGCTACATAACTGATAAGAGGTAAGTACCTAAACTATAATATACTATTTAACTGAGTCATTTTGCATGCAAGATAAAAGCTTTGTTTTTTGTACGTGCACCTAAAGGTTTGTTTGCTGCTATACTATTTATTATTTAAATATTATATGTATGTTGTATTCTGTACGTGTACCTGCACGTCCACAAACCGCGTGAACTAAAAAATGGCGCACAAGACAATGTACCTACCTATTTTTAAAATCTTACATTGGCAAACGTAGAATAATGAAATGCATAATGTCCAATCAATTGAGAATAGCATTTAATTGGGCAGGAAGTGCTCTTAAATCGGTTGACCATCGAAGAAAGTATGCCTTTAAAGAAACACTGGCATGTAAAGTAAATAGCGGTAAGTCAAATAAAAATTTTCAATATTTTAAAAAATCAAATATATTCAGAATTTGTCCCTATTATTATTATTTGGAGTTTGTTGTACAAATGATGATAAAATAGAAATCACTTGTGAAATTATTGTATTCTATATTTAGATAGTTTCCCAGACTTATTAGGAATGTTTCCTTATGAACCGTAGCAGCCCTTATAATTTTTACCTAAGGTCTTTACTAAGGGCTTACTATTATTAACCCTGCGTTTTTTATTTTTATTTACTATAAGTTTCTATTTCCTAATCAAAGCGGTAGTTCTATTTGAAATTTTATTAATTTATTCGAAAACGTATAATCATTGTTAACACATAAATTAAATATCCAAAATTTAGAATATAAATTAAATTAAATTTATGCCACATTTATGTATATTACGTTTTAACAATAATATTAATTTGTGATCACTTGCAGTAGCCACCAAGATATGCTTTCAAAGAGGACAAGCAAAATCCATTGTCGGCGAACTGACTGACAAGGCAATTGGGCAAGCATGTCAAGATTGGCTGAAGCAGTCGAAGCATCGGTTTCAAAACCAAAATTCGGATTAGAAAAAATGTCTATACATTTCTAATCAAATGATAGTAATATGATAACTGAAACTCTCATAGCACTGGTCCATATGGGAGTGATTTTGGCTGGTATAACGGAGTTTTGCACTTCATTTGACATTATTGACAATGGTTTATAAAAAAATAAAGTTAATGTCCATTGTTTTGTACCCATTATCTCCAATACCACTTAATGTATATAATTTTTTTCTTTGTAATGGTGTGTTTTAAATATATGGTATATTTAATAAACTGTTATGTTTCTCCCACCTATTTGTTTAACTTTGATAATACGTTTATTATGCACTAAACATAATCGAATTACATCGAAAATAGTTCAACGTGCATGACAACCGTTATTTAATTGTATATTATACACTAAATATAATCGAATTACATAAAACATAGTTGACCGTGTGCCATCAACGTTGTTAAATTGTATATTATGCACTAAATATAATCGAATAACATCGAAAACGATTTAACGTGTGTCATCACCGTTATTTAATTGTATATTATGCACTAAACATAATCGAATAACATCGAAAAGCATTCAACGTGTGCCATCATCGTTATTTAATTGTATATTATGCACTAAACATAATCGAATAACATCGAAAAGCATTCAACGTGTGCCATCATCGTTATTTAATTGTATATTATACACTAAATATATTTGAATAACATCCAAAAGGATTCAACGTGTGTTATCACCGTTACTTAATTGTATATTATACACTAAATATGATCAAATAACATCAAAAAGGATTCAACGTGCTTCATCATCGTTATTTAATTGTGTATTATATACTAAATTTAAACGTTTATCTCGCGGACATTTTATCAAATATATGAGGGTGACATTCAACCATAATTATACTCCTCGTATAAACAAAAATTAATCGTTTATTCAACTATTGTGTGTTGCTTGGGTGCTCAGGATGACAGAGACGATTGAAAACGGGTTTGAGGAAAAGAAATATACGGCAATTGTGTTCATGGCTCTAGAAAGAGCATTCGACAAAGTTTGGCAAGAAGGGCTATTGTTTAAAATGATCGAATTAAACATTCCCGCTTACTTAATAAAGATAATCAATTCCTTCTTAAGAAGCAGAACATTCAGAATAAGAATCAATGCAACATTCTCCACTACCAAGTCCATTGACGCAGGAGTACCACAGGGAAGCATTCCAGGACCGACCCTGTTTAATTTATTTGTTTACGATTTACCTACTGTGAATAACACAATAACAGCCATGTACGCCGATGACACGGCCAGAATAGCTCAAGGTACCATCGCAGAAACAGCAATTGAGTACCTACAGGGTGCAATAAATGTTGCATGCCAATGGTTCCACAAATGAAAAATTAAAATTAGTACACACAAATGTCGGGCAAAAATGTTCACCCTGAAGCTCTATACCGAGCTTCCTAACATAAGAATAAATAATGATGATATATGCTGGAATCCCAAGGACTTGGCAATAAAATATCTTGGAATCTATTTAGATTGGAAGCTCACTTGGGGATATCATATAAATACATAAAAAACTAAACGAGTGCCATGCCAGATTAGCAATCTTATACCCACTAATTAATCGCCAATCTTCTCTCATAGCTGAATGTGCTGTGCTCATGTATAAAACCATCCTCCGACCAATTCTTACTTACGCATGCCCAGTTTGGTACAACGCATCAAAGACATCACTAAAAAAAACCCCAAATAATGCAAAACAATGTGCTAAGACTCGCAATTAAATTTCCGTGGTTTGTGCGCAATGCACAAATTCATAACGAGTTGCAAATACCACTAATGACTGACTTTATCAAGAAAATCACTATCAAGTTTTTGAAAACATAGTGCTGTGTGAAAGTGCTACTAAACTCAATCTTGGTCAAACGAACATTCACAAGCGCCTGAAGCGTAAATTACCACAAGAGTTGATATAAAACTTCCTAGCTTTACATAATTTTAAGTAAAACATATATATTGTAAGTTAGAGGTGTGAAGATTCACATAAACCTCATGCGAGTTTTATGTTATAGTAGTTATTAGTACAGTAAAGATAGCTCAAAAATTGTCAAAACCCAAACATCCAAAAAGAAAAGTTCTACCCTGCGGCAAACCGTTCAATACTCTCCTCTTAGTATGTGGTAAAAAGTTGCACGACCTTGCTCTTCTGGTTTCGGTGGGAGGGGGGTGGAAAGGTGGTAAAATGGTAGGTTTCAACAGTTTTTTCTCAAATATCTCGTTAACTATGAGGTTTAGCGCAAACTTTACCTTATTTAATTTAAAATAGAAATGGTCTTATGCATTTTTGCGCTCCAGTAAAGGATTACGGAGATATGGAGAGGGTAACTATTTTACTTTTTCTGTTTGCCCAAAAAAAGCATGAATGCCTATGGACTCGTAATATTCGCTCCAAGTGTATTATATAAAGAGTTCAGGGAAGTGGGGAGGCCAAATGGTTATGGTGAAGAACCCAGCACAAAAAACGAACAACATTTGCGCATATCATCCACTACCACACATGTTGAAGTGAAAGTGGAAGATGCAATTAATGTCACTCTTGGACAAGCAGAATTTCTAACTAATAGTAAGAACAAGATGCAACTGGTTGCTGCCATCACAGTACACTTGCAGCAAGCTGGCTTCAAAGTGACTCAGGCAGAAGGTGATGCTGACACCAAGATCGTTTTTACTGCAATAAAAAAAACAAACAAAAATTTTTAGCCTTCGACCATACCTCAAAAGTTGATGTTGCCTTCATTTTCGAAAGACCTATCGTATGAAGAAGATGCAAGACTTCAGGAAGGTTCCTGGCGACCGGAATCGTGTACACATACGAACATACGTACACCGCACAGCACGTTTAGGCACCCACCAATACGAGGGAGGGATCTAGTGGGCTGGGCTCTTCACTAAAAGATCCGCATAGCCGAGGCGGGGATTTGGTATAGTGGGTTCATTAGTCGGTTGACACGAATTTTCGAGATATTTAATTCATAGTGGTTGTCGATATGAGGGAATTTCAATACTTCGTACACTTCGTGTCAAAGTAATCACTGTCTTTAATTTTTTGATAAAGGATATCTTTGAAATGAATGATTTTAGAACATATACGTAATTGTTAGTGTTTCTTATTCTTTTTCTGTAGAATAATGCTATTACATTTGTTTTGTGCAACTTTGAAACACCCTGTATATATCCATGAGTCAGTATTATCAAACATTTACTATATAAATTCGGTCTCATTTGCCAGCAGCTGTTACAAGTTATATTTTATGGTTGCATCGTAGCGTTTCTGTATCTAATCTAATGGATATTATCTGTGGCATTTTTATTTCCAAATAATTTTTTTGCCCCTATCGCCTCTGTTGCCCCTTGCAGTTATTTTTCATTTGCTCCAATTTTTGGCTAATGCTTTTTACATTCTTTGAATCAATAGCAGCTGTCAACACTCCATGCTTCTTGCTAAATTATTTTAAGGTAAGATGGTTTCTTGTATCCTTTCTTTATCGGAAATCAAACAAATCTTCTATTAGATTTATATTATACTTTGTCCTACTGCACATTCTAATAAGTATTTTTTAAAATCTTTTTGTTTTTTCCTAATTTTTTTTCTTTCTTTCTTTCTTCTGGCCCCTCTTGTGTTCTGTTGTTTGGATTATTTTAATTTTCTCAATAGTTCTGCCTTTATCCTTCACTATTTTTTTATATTGTATATAACCAGCATTTCTTTATTCATATTCTTATAATGGTATTTCGCCACTCTGCAAATTAAAATATTAAATAACGAAAATATTAACAACGAACGTTTCGAGGGACAATCTGCCCTCGTTATCAACGAATAACAATTAAAACTAACAAGAAACTTATCTTTTTTCACTGGAAGGAAAAACGACCAACCTCCAATGAATTTTTTGACATTGACGTTTGTTGATATCTGTACCTACTTGATCTCATCTTTAAGAATCGATAGCCAACTATTGTCTAAAAATATTGAGAAAGACGACACGCATTTTTCTTCGTTAAGTAAAATATATGCCGTTTCCTTAATTTTTCGCCTAGTTGACATCGATTCTTTAGACAAGATCTTTGTGTTGTCCCATTGTATTTTATGGTTTTCATCCCAAGCATGTTCTGCCAGCTTAGACTTATTGAATTGATACGTTTTCAACATATTTTTATGTTCTTTAACTCTAACTGCTAAAGGCCTGGATGTTTCACCGATATAATATTTCCCGCATTCACAGGGAATACTATACCGTGTGTCCACAGGAGTACGCACCATAGAGATAAGCTAATGCTAATAGAATATAAATATCAACCAGTGCTATGACCACCGTCCCTTTTCTTGTACCATTTATAACAATATTGTTTCATACAGTGGCGAGTCAGAATCCAGAAAACAACGTTTTAGCGTGCCGGCGATCACAGCATTAGCCGATTTTTCTATTCTATTTGGTTATCCCTATGGTGCGTCCTCCTGTGGACACACGGTATATACAATTCCTTGAATGTTGTTCTTCGTTGAACGGTTTAGTTTTTGTAAGAACTGACCGCAAAGTATTCATCGTTTTGAATACCGTTCTAACATTGAATCTATTTCCAATTCGTCTAATTTTGTCAGATATGCCTGGAATATATGGTATAGTTAGAGTATTATATTTTTGAGTGTCATTCCTTTGTATGTGTGTGGCATTGCTTCGTGTATTGAAAATGTTCCGAACAAGAGTCTCTGGATAGCCATTATCTTGTAAAACATTAATAATAATCTGACAAAATTAGACGAATTGGAAATAGATTCAATGTTAGAACGGTATTCAAAACGATGAATACTTTGCGGTCAGTTCTTACAAAAACTAAACCGTTCAACGAAGAACAACATTCAAGGAATTGTATATACCGTGTGTCCACAGGAGGACGCACCATAGGGATAACCAAATAGAATAGAAAAATCGGCTAATGCTGTGATCGCCGGCACGCTAAAACGTTGTTTTCTGGATTCTGACTCGCCACTGTATGAAACAATATTGTTATAAATGGTACAAGAAAAGGGACGGTGGTCATAGCACTGGTTGATATTTATATTCTATTAGCATTAGCTTATCTCTATGGTGCGTACTCCTGTGGACACACGGTATAGTATTCCCTGTGAATGCGGGAAATATTATATCGGTGAAACATCCAGGCCTTTAGCAGTTAGAGTTAAAGAACATAAAAATATGTTGAAAACGTATCAATTCAATAAGTCTAAGCTGGCAGAACATGCTTGGGATGAAAACCATAAAATACAATGGGACAACACAAAGATCTTGTCTAAAGAATCGATGTCAACTAGGCGAAAAATTAAGGAAACGGCATATATTTTACTTAACGAAGAAAAATGCGTGTCGTCTTTCTCAATATTTTTAGACAATAGTTGGCTATCGATTCTTAAAGATGAGATCAAGTAGGTACAGATATCAACAAACGTCAATGTCAAAAAATTCATTGGAGGTTGGTCGTTTTTCCTTCCAGTGAAAAAAGATAAGTTTCTTGTTAGTTTTAATTGTTATTCGTTGATAACGAGGGCAGATTGTCCCTCGAAACGTTCGTTGTTAATATTTTCGTTATTTAATATTTTAATTTGCAGAGTGGCGAAATACCATTATAAGAATATGAATAAAGAAATGCTGGTTATATACAATATAAAAAAATAGTGAAGGATAAAGGCAGAACTATTGAGAAAATTAAAATAATCCAAACAACAGAACACAAGAGGGGCCAGAAGAAAGAAAGAAAGAAAAAAAATTAGGAAAAAACAAAAAGATTTTTAAAAAATACTTATTAGAATGTGCAGTAGGACAAAGTATAATATAAATCTAATAGAAGATTTGTTTGATTTCCGATAAAGAAAGGATACAAGAAACCATCTTACCTTAAAATAATTTAGCAAGAAGCATGGAGTGTTGACAGCTGCTATTGATTCAAAGAATGTAAAAAGCATTAGCCAAAAATTGGAGCAAATGAAAAATAACTGCAAGGGGCAACAGAGGCGATAGGGGCAAAAAAATTATTTGGAAATAAAAATGCCACAGATAATATCCATTAGATTAGATACAGAAACGCTACGATGCAACCATAAAATATAACTTGTAACAGCTGCTGGCAAATGAGACCGAATTTATATAGTAAATGTTTGATAATACTGACTCATGGATATATACAGGGTGTTTCAAAGTTGCACAAAACAAATGTAATAGCATTATTCTACAGAAAAAGAATAAGAAACACTAACAATTACGTATATGTTCTAAAATCATTCATTTCAAAGATATCCTTTATCAAAAAATTAAAGACAGTGATTACTTTGACACGAAGTGTACGAAGTATTGAAATTCCCTCATATCGACAACCACTATGAATTAAATATCTCGAAAATTCGTGTCAACCGACTAATGAACCCACTATACCAAATCCCCGCCTCGGCTATGCGGATCTTTTAGTGAAGAGCCCAGCCCACTAGATCCCTCCCTCGTATTGGTGGGTGCCTAAACGTGCTGTGCGGTGTACGTATGTTCGTATGTGTACACGATTCCGGTCGCCAGGAACCTTCCTGAAGTCTTGCATCTTCTTCATACGATAGGTCTTTCGAAAATGAAGGCAACATCAACTTTTGAGGTATGGTCGAAGGCTAAAAATTTTTGTTTGTTTTTTTTATTGCAGTAAAAACGATCTTGGTGTCAGCATCACCTTCTGCCTGAGTCACTTTGAAGCCAGCTTGCTGCAAGTGTACTGTGATGGCAGCAACCAGTTGCATCTTGTTCTTACTATTAGTTAGAAATTCTGCTTGTCCAAGAGTGACATTAATTGCATCTTCCACTTTCACTTCAACATGTGTGGTAGTGGATGATATGCGCAAATGTTGTTCGTTTTTTGTGCTGGGTTCTTCACCATAACCATTTGGCCTCCCCACTTCCCTGAACTCTTTATATAATACACTTGGAGCGAATATTACGAGTCCATAGGCATTCATGCTTTTTTTGGGCAAACAGAAAAAGTAAAATAGTTACCCTCTCCATATCTCCGTAATCCTTTACTGGAGCGCAAAAATGCATAAGACCATTTCTATTTTAAATTAAATAAGGTAAAGTTTGCGCTAAACCTCATAGTTAACGAGATATTTGAGAAAAAACTGTTGAAACCTACCATTTTACCACCTTTCCACCCCCCTCCCACCGAAACCAGAAGAGCAAGGTCGTGCAACTTTTTACCACATACTAAGAGGAGAGTATTGAACGGTTTGCCGCAGGGTAGAACTTTTCTTTTTGGATGTTTGGGTTTTGACAATTTTTGAGCTATCTTTACTGTACTAATAACTACTATAACATAAAATTCGCATGAGGTTTATGTGAATCTTCACACCTCTAACTTACAATATATATGTTTTACTTAAAATTATGTAAAGCTAGGAAGTTTTATATCAACTCTTGTGGTAATTTACGCTTCAGGCGCTTGTGAATGTTCGTTTGACCAAGATTGAGTTTAGTAGCACTTTCACACAGCACTATGTTTTCAAAAAACTTGATAGTGATTTTCTTGATAAAGTCAGTCATTAGTGGTATTTGCAACTCGTTATGAATTTGTGCATTGCGCACAAACCACGGAAATTTAATTGCGAGTCTTAGCACATTGTTTTGCATTATTTGGGGTTTTTTTTAGTGATGTCTTTGATGCGTTGTACCAAACTGGGCATGCGTAAGTAAGAATTGGTCGGAGGATGGTTTTATACATGAGCACAGCACATTCAGCTATGAGAGAAGATTGGCGATTAATTAGTGGGTATAAGATTGCTAATCTGGCATGGCACTCGTTTAGTTTTTTATGTATTTATATGATATCCCCAAGTGAGCTTCCAATCTAAATAGATTCCAAGATATTTTATTGCCAAGTCCTTGGGATTCCAGCATATATCATCATTATTTATTCTTATGTTAGGAAGCTCGGTATAGAGCTTCAGGGTGAACATTTTTGCCCGACATTTGTGTGTACTAATTTTAATTTTTCATTTGTGGAACCATTGGCATGCAACATTTATTGCACCCTGTAGGTACTCAATTGCTGTTTCTGCGATGGTACCTTGAGCTATTCTGGCCGTGTCATCGGCGTACATGGCTGTTATTGTGTTATTCACAGTAGGTAAATCGTAAACAAATAAATTAAACAGGGTCGGTCCTGGAATGCTTCCCTGTGGTACTCCTGCGTCAATGGACTTGGTAGTGGAGAATGTTGCATTGATTCTTATTCTGAATGTTCTGCTTCTTAAGAAGGAATTGATTATCTTTATTAAGTAAGCGGGAATGTTTAATTCGATCATTTTAAACAATAGCCCTTCTTGCCAAACTTTGTCGAATGCTCTTTCTAGAGCCATGAACACAATTGCCGTATATTTCTTTTCCTCAAACCCGTTTTCAATCGTCTCTGTCATCCTGAGCACCCAAGCAACACACAATAGTTGAATAAACGATTAATTTTTGTTTATACGAGGAGTATAATTATGGTTGAATGTCACCCTCATATATTTGATAAAATGTCCGCGAGATAAACGTTTAAATTTAGTATATAATACACAATTAAATAACGATGATGAAGCACGTTGAATCCTTTTTGATGTTATTTGATCATATTTAGTGTATAATATACAATTAAGTAACGGTGATAACACACGTTGAATCCTTTTGGATGTTATTCAAATATATTTAGTGTATAATATACAATTAAATAACGATGATGGCACACGTTGAATGCTTTTCGATGTTATTCGATTATGTTTAGTGCATAATATACAATTAAATAACGATGATGGCACACGTTGAATGCTTTTCGATGTTATTCGATTATGTTTAGTGCATAATATACAATTAAATAACGGTGATGACACACGTTAAATCGTTTTCGATGTTATTCGATTATATTTAGTGCATAATATACAATTTAACAACGTTGATGGCACACGGTCAACTATGTTTTATGTAATTCGATTATATTTAGTGTATAATATACAATTAAATAACGGTTGTCATGCACGTTGAACTATTTTCGATGTAATTCGATTATGTTTAGTGCATAATAAACGTATTATCAAAGTTAAACAAATAGGTGGGAGAAACATAACAGTTTATTAAATATACCATATATTTAAAACACACCATTACAAAGAAAAAAATTATATACATTAAGTGGTATTGGAGATAATGGGTACAAAACAATGGACATTAACTTTATTTTTTTATAAACCATTGTCAATAATGTCAAATGAAGTGCAAAACTCCGTTATACCAGCCAAAATCACTCCCAAATCACACAACATTCAAGGAATTGTATATATAGTATTCCCTGTGAATGCGGGAAATATTATATCGGTGAAATATCCAG
>OW679195.1:22037491-22578571 GCA_940337035.1 Agriotes lineatus | reverse complement strand
GGCGGGTCCGATGTCTACCGGTTTGGCAGCTGCCTTCATTCGTGCGGTGGCGATGAGGTTGCTTTTGTGCTTTACCTTGGTCTCGCGGATTTAGTCTATCGCGCTTTCCATTCCTGTCAAATCTTCTACCGTCAGACAGGTTCGGATCGGATTGACTACACCGAGATATCTTTTCCTTAAAACTTTGTCCATATGATCATTGATGGTGGCTTAATAAGAAATGAGTTGTACCTTTATTTCGTAGACATCTTCTTGCGGGAGTCCATCGTAATGGTCGCTGAGGTCTATCCTCGGAATCGGTGATTGAAACGCTTGCTAAGCGATTCTCTTTGCATACACGCCTTGTTGTACCATTCTTCGCCTCCGAGGAGCATGTGAAACCGGCGTCTCGAGAGCTTGAACTCAACACGTGCTCTTGGACTTAGAATTGTTGCAGGTACTAGAGCCGTCTGGCTGGATACGACTTCTCTCCTCTGCTGCTAGCGTGGGTCTTGTTGTTAATATGGAACTTTTTTCAATGCTGTCGAACTGGAGCTTCTCAGGGTCCTTAGATAAAACAGCGGTAGCCGTTTGGCTTTTACTGCTTACACGTTTCTGACTTTGTGGTCTGGTTGTAATTAGTCGGTTAGAATGCACTTAGGGCGTTTTTCGTTGCTGTTGCGTTTCAACAACCGGGGCGATTTCTCGGAACGCGGTCAGACTCGATTGATCCATCCCACAACAGATATTTTCTGCTAGTATTCGGACGTGTGCTTGTATGGAGTCCATGCCTAGGTCGTTGTAGATGGTTCCATTGCGTACGAACCATGGAGTCCCGGTAAGTTTCTTGAGGGTGGTCGATTGGGTGCTTTCCAGACGTTTCCTGTTTGAAGCTGATATGTATGTTATCTTTGCCGACGCTGCGTATAACATAATTGACATTATGTATTGGTTGTAGGCGTTGAGCTCGATCTTTAGTGGGAGGCTCTTGTGGCACGCAAGGATGGGATATGACATTTTATTTGTCTGGCGTGTTTTAACAATTGTGTTGTGGAAGTCAGCTGCTGGCCGATGCTTGCTCCCAGGTAATTGACTGTGTTGTTCCAAGGCACGTTTCGTTGATGGACTTGTACCGTCGGTAGATTGGTTGTTTGCCTCCTTGTGAAGGTTATGGCTTCCGTTTGTGTTTAATTTCAGACCCCGTTTTCCGAACCAGCCTGGTAGCTGATCCAGCTACCCGTGCATCTTCTTGAATGTAGCTCCTAGCACTCTCGACTTGCTGTAGAGCATGACGTCATCCTCACATATTGCGTATTTGGCTTTTGTGCACAGAGGATGTGATTGATGTAGGTGTTGTATAGTATTGGAAGATAAGCAGCCACCCTGTGGGAGCTCCTGCTTCGTGGTGGTAACTTGGAATAACTTGTCTTGAACCCTGACGACGGAGGTTTTGTTTGTCAGGTAGCTGTTTAGAAGCTGGGTGTTGGCCGCTGGTAATGAGTACTTGTTCGATAGTTTGATGAGGAGTCCCTGAATCTATACTTTATCAAACGCCTTTTCTGTATCAAGGAAGACGACGGCGGTGGTTTCCCCTCTCTTGAAATTTCTCAGCTACATCGTCTATTACTTTAACGAGCTGTGGCGACGTTGCGTGTACTGGCCTGAAGTCAAATTTCTCTGGCCGAAACTAGCCTTTAGTTGTTGGGTTCTGTTTTTTCATTATCCTGACTTAGAAAGCATGATTCTGACGGTAGGCTTCCATGGAACAAGAACGTGGCGGTGTGTGGTGACCCCGTTGAATATTCATGTTATGTACGCCGGCGTCTTCTTCGAAATATTCTGAAGCATCGCATACGAAATTCTATCCATTCGTGGGGGGTTTATGGCGACTTTGATGTAGGATAATGTTCTTTCTCTCGTTTGGTAAGACGAACGGCGCGTGTTCACCTAGTTCGGCGACCGATATCCCCTTGTAGTCGGGTATTTGCTCCCCGTACGTGTTCTTCGTCGGCGGCGTTTTTGAGCGTGAAGTTGTTGTGGAGGGTGGAGGTGAAGATGTCGGCCTGTTCTTGTGGATCGTAAGAGGTTCGATTTGGTCCTTGGATCGGACATGAGGAGGCCGCTCTTACTTGTTAGCTCCCTGTTAAGTTGTCATTTGCCGACTCGTTACTGACGTGTTAGTTTCAGCCTTCATTGTAGAATTCCTTTATTGCTTGTTTCAGACATTCTCGTTTATTATTAAGAATGGGTTTGATGGCCGGGTTCCTGATGATTTGCCATCTTCACACCAGCCCCCGTTTTTTCTTTTGCGGCAGTTTTCGAGCACGGCGGTTGCAGTCAAGAATTTGCATCGCATTCTCGAGGGCCTCCGTTATGCCTTGCGTTAGGTTTTGGACGCAGTTGTAAATATCGTCAGTGATGATGTTGGGTTGCAAATCTTGGATTTTTTTTTGTAGGTTTTCATTGTACTGACGCCAGTTCGTAATGCGTCTGGTTGTACTTCGAGGTCCATCCTGCCTCGAACCTACGTTTACCGTGAGCAGTAGTGAGAGATGATTAGAGCTCAGGTCTTCCATTGTTTCCTGGGAGTAGTGGAATGGCAGATCCTTGACTAGTATAATGTCTAGCACATCGGGTTGGTCTTGATGATTGCTTGGGACATGCGTCGGTGCTCCCCTGGACCTGTGACAACGTAGTTCTTTCCTGCTGTGTGGTTGAAGAGTCTGTGCCCTTCAGTGTTATTGACTCGGGGTTCTAAGCCTTGATGTTTTGTGTTTAGACTCTCCTGAAATTGGCGTCGGGGGGTTGCGTGCCATGAAATCATCCAGATTTTTGTGTTGCTAGAGGCGTCCTTGGTTGTTGCTAGGTTGATATTAGTCTTAGACCCCGGTGACCTCCAGCTCGTTTGCTTGCAGCGTAACTTGGTACTGTGCGATTTTGTCTTTTACTATAATATCGAGCCAGCCACTAGCTGGAATTCCTGCTATCTGCGGTCTGTCCGTTTGATAGGTTTGGTAGTTAGATACCTTTAGTGGGACTTTTTGTGCGACTTTGATCATCATCACGTTGATGTTGAGTGGTTTAGTAAGGTTTCGCATTTCTTGTATTTTGCACTGAATATCGTCGGCGTTCCAGTGGACGATGCTTAGTTGTACGTCTACTGGTGTATTATACATCTTGTGTTATAATGCCACTTATTGATAGTTATTTTGCTGATCCACTGAGTGAGGTTATCCAAGTGGATCGTGAATCCCATAGCTGCTATACAGCCTACTGGTGTTGTTTGGGTGCTGGTAGCTGCTTTCGGTTTTGCTATCCTGGGGTCGATGGGCACCTTGAAGCCGGTGACTGCTGTGTTGACGGCGGTGGCAGTTTTGCGAGGTGCAACACCCTTGTAGGTGGCGGTGGCGTGTTTGGGTGTAGTGGCATTTTTGGGTGGTGCTGGAATCCTTCTAGATGTGGTGCCTGGCGTCCTTGGGTGGAAACAGATGCGGGGGCCGTACGAGCGCTGGCTGTTACAACTGAGGCGGCAGGGATCGCAATTGCATTGCTGCTGGTGGGTGTTGTTGTTGAGGAGACCTCTTGCGCTGTTGAGCGGAGCAAGCTGTTTGTTTATAATTCGTCTCCTGCCATGTGTTTGGAAACCATCTTCGTTCTTCTTCGTGATTGGCTGTTATCATGCTGATTCTGCTAGTAGTGGGGCTCTCGCGAGTTCCTTTTTCTTTAGCTCAGCTTGATACTCCGGGCCTTTTCGATAATTAACAGGATGCGGGCCGCTGTAGATTTTGCATTGCTGGAGGTCTTTGGTTGTCGGTAGGCTGATATCTGTCTTAGATCTCTTCCGGCTACTCTTGCTTGGACCGCTCGTGGTCTCCAGCTCGTTTGTTTGTAGTGTGACTTGCTGCTGTGCAAGTTTGCCTGTCACTAAAATATAGGTCCCTCTTCTAGTTGGAATCCTGCTATCTGCGGTCTGTCCGTTTGATAGGTTTGGTAGTCAGCTAACTTTAGTGAAACTTCTGGTGTGAGATGTGCCTCGTTGATCATCATCACGTCGACGTTGAGTGTTTTATTGAGGTTTCGCATTTCTTGCATTTTGCACTGAATGCCATTAGCGTTCCAGTGGACGATGTTTAGTTGTGAGTTTACTGGTGTATTAAACGTCTTGTGTTATAATGCCACTTATTGACACTTATTTTTCTGATCCACTGAGAGAGTTTGTCCAAGGGGTCGTGAATCACATAGCTGTTATGGAGCCTACTGGTGATGTTTGGGTGTTGGTACCTCCTTTCGGTTTTGTTATCTTGGGGACCGGTGGGCACCTTGAAGCCGGTGGCTGCTCTGTTGGCGGTGGCGGTGGTTTTGGGAGACGTAACAGCTTTGTAGGTGGCGGCAACATGTTCGGGTGTAGTGGCAGTCTTGGGTGGTACTGGAGTCCTTCTAGAGGTGGTGTCTGGCACCCCTTAGGTGGAAACAGTTGCGGAAGCTGTACGAGCGCTAACTGGTACAACTGAGGCGGCAAGGATCACAATTGCATTGCTGCTGCTGGATGCTGTTGTTGAGGGGGCGCTTGCGCTGGTGAGCTGAGCAGACTGTATGTTTCTAATTCGTCTCTTGCTTCGTGTTTGGAAACCATCTTCGTTCTTCTCTGTGGTTTGGCTGTGATCCCGGAGGCTCTGCTAGTAGAGAGGCTCTCGCGAGTTCCTTTTTCTTTAGCTCAGCTTCCTCTGGACCTTTTCGATAATTAGCAGGAAGTGGGTCGCTGTAGATTTTGCGTTGCTAGAGGTCTCTTTGATTGTCGGTAGGCTGATATTAGTCTTAGATCTCTACCGGCTACTCTTACTTGGGCCCCTCGTGGTCTCCAGCTCGTTTGCTTGTAGTGTAACTTGCCGCTGTGCGAGGTTGTCTTTCACTAGAATATAGGCCCCTCTTGTGGTTGGAATTCCTGCTATCTGAAATCTGCCCGTTGGATAGGTTTGGTAGTTAGCTAACTTTAGTAAGACTTTTGGTGTGAGATGCGTCTCCTTGATCATCATCACGTCGACGTTGAGTGGTATTTTATTGAGGTTTCGCATTTCTTGCATTTTGCACTGAATGCCGTTAGCGTTCCAGTGAAAGATGTTTAGTTGTGCGTTTACTGGTGTATTAAACGTCTTATGTGTTATAATGTCACTTATTGATGCGATCAGCAAGTCGATGATGGATCTTCTTCCTTGGCAGGATACATTGAGTGAGTTTGTTCGAGTGGATCGCGTAAATCCGATAGCTGTTATGCAGTCTACTGGTAATGTTTGGGTGTTCGTAGCTGCTTTCGGTTTTGTTGTCCTGGAGCCGATGGGCACCTTAATGCCGATGGCTGTTCTGCTGGCGGCGACGGTGGTTTTGGGAGGCGTAACAGTTTTGTGGGTGGCGGCGACATGTTTGAGTGCAGTGGCAGTCTTGAGTGGTACTGGAGTCCTTCCTGTGACGGCCCTTGGTGCTTCTTGGGTGGAAACAGTTGCAAGAGCTATACGCGCGTTGTTTGTTACAACTCAATCTCGATTGCATTGCTGCTGGCTGATGTCGTTTTGAGGAGCCGCTTGTGCTGGTGAGCGGATCAGGCTATGTGTTTTTAATTCGCCTCCTGTTTTGTGTTTGGAAGCCGTCTTTGCCGTGGTTGGCTTTGAGACTGCTGGTTCTGCTAGTAGAGGAGCCCTCGCGGGTTCCTTCTTCTTCAGCTCAGCTTGATACGCTGGGTATTTTCTTGCTTCTTTGGGTAGTCTTTGTAGTGTGGCTTTTGGCACAGGGAACACAGTGCGGTGCAAATTCACTGTTAAAGCTTGAGTGGCTAAAGCGCTGACAAGGGGTGGGGCACTGAGGTATAATTACCTTACATTTGAAGGCTTTGACGCGGACTTTCTTGCAGTACAGGAGTTCCGTTATGCTATTTTGTGACGTGCCAAGAAGTTGTTTGAGTACTGGCATCCTTCCTCCTGGAGTTTCGCGACGTATGCAGGGGAGTAACTTCCGTCTGTCAGCTCTTCTGTCATCTCGTCGGCTTTTACGCTGGACGCTAGTCTTTTAATTGTCACTTTTGTTTCCTCGTTGGTTGGTAGAGTATATGTGTGGAATTCCACATTTGTCCTTTGTAGGTAATCCCGAATGTATCGGAAATCTGCATTGCTTTCGGCGTATATCCCTGGGCACCTTGTCCTGCCGCTCGCATATTTACTTGTTTCTGTAGGTTGCGTTTAGCTCTCCGGAGTGGGCCAGGAAGTTATCTATTCTATCCACTATGCTTGGTGGTACATTGGCTTTGATTGTAGGTGCAGCCGATGGAGTTGGTGCGTAGTCTGCTGGTGCTTGTGTGGTTGTCTCGCTATAGTTGCGTTGGGTCGGAGGACTGTCGACATACATGTCGCTCTCGTCACCGCTGGAGCAGCTGGTGGAGTTGTTCGTATTTAAGCGTTTGACACCTCTAGAAGTGCTGCCGGTAGTTTTTCGCCTCTGTTGCCGTCTTTAGGCGAGGCTGTGGCTAGTCTAGGCGAGAATCCCCTCCTCCATCGTGGCTGCTTGACTCGTGTGCTGCTACCATGGTTCTGTAAGAAACACTTGTGCTGAACTATTCTAATGTGTCCGCGCTCGGAGAACCAACCGGCTTGTGCCTTGAATTCTCCGAACCGTCGATGCTCTGTAGCTTTCTCTCTTTGCTGATGGGCTCCATGTGCTTCGCTCGCTGCTCAGGTCGAAACACTTCTGGATTAAACCAGGACATATGTAGTGGCCATTATACAGTTTCTGGTAATCAGACTAGCACCTGGTTATTCTAACATCTAATAAGTTTTCTTTACGAATTCAACAAACCAGGCTTGTCACCGGCTAGGTTTGCGCCCGAAGATGACTCATAGTAGCATACACGAGTAAAACCGTACATAGTCCTAATGTAGAGGCATTGTGGTCGAGGTGGCGTTTGCTTATGTCACTCACCTCGTTTCAGGCTGTGGGTTCGAATCGTGTGAGGTATATCTGCGCTAATAACGTCCAGACATTTTTTATACTCTAAGCTGAGCTGAAGATAGTAAATGGGAAAACCACCTCAGTGCTATCGACATTATCACGGAGACATTTGTATGTATCTAATATATTGAAATAAAATCGTGAACACCTTGTAAGGTAAAACACTGCTGGAGTCTGTGGTTCGAAAATATCACAAATTCGTTAAAACCCCTCACCACACATATATTTAACAACAGCTAAATACGTATTTCGACAGCCACGCTGTCATCCTCGGTAGCTAAGAAAACTTACACAGCGAAAAGGAGACGCAATCGTGACCAAATCACAGATTGTAAGGTAGGTACTTTAAGAAGAAGAGGCATTGTATGGTATAACCATGTTGAAGTTGTGACTATCAGATTAATAACGATATTATACCATGTGCATCCGTAGAGTGTCTGCAAATGTTGAGCTTGGTTTTTCATGAGATACTTGAAATACTAGCAGCTCAAAATTAATAGTTGTATACAGTTAACACTTCTATATTTTTAAAAACAAATCAATGCTTGTTAATTAAATAATGTATAGGTGCTTCAACTGTTAACAACCGCTCTGTAATTTAACTGTACTATTTGTAAAAATAACATTGTTAAACAGTCTGAATTTTCAATCTGCATTTTAGTTTTGTAGCAGTTATGCTAATTTTACAGTGTTCAAATGTGCTCTCAATTTTTGTTTAATTTTTGTTCCATAAAGTTTTGGGAACAGATCAGTACTAGTAATCAGATAAAAATTTTAAAGAAATTGATAAACATCCTTAAATATTAAAAATATAAATCTCGGAATTTTAAATAAAGGTAATTAGTGAAATTCCTATCGCCAGACCAGTTTACCGTTCGCTGCAATGCATAAACTCGTTTGGAGCCGGTTTGACGTTTTGGGCAGCAGCGCATCTGGCTGGTTGAATCAATTCACTTTTAGTAGCCACTCGCCGAGTGATACATGCGGATATAAATAAACTTTAAGTAAAAATGTGCAAGTGTTTTTCAAATCCAATACATACGGGTGTCATTTGACAGTGCTAATCGGTTGTGTGTTTGTTCGAGCAGTGCATTCTACCATTGAATACATTTTCCCTATGAGATAGCGTAATTCGAATAATTATGTTTTAGCTGTCTTGTATATTTAACTAAGACAGCACTGACATAAAACTGTATTTGAATATTCGCTTTATTCCACTAGTGAGAGCTTATGGACCTATAGTTCTATAGTGCGACATTTCTACAACAAACTGGTAAAAATAACTTATAAGCTTCGGGGTTATTAGCTCTTTAAGCGACAACAGCCTGGTAAATTTAAATGTACCGTTAGTTGTTGCATTTAGATGTAAAATTATCCGACCTTATATATTTTTACACCGGATAGATAGAGATTTTTAAATCTACGGGACATTATTAGTGACATGCCCATATCTAACAAATATTTAAATGTATAGGATTTTTAGGTTAATGACATACCTACGTATCCCCTTATTTAAATCTAGGGACTTTTCTAGTTATATGCACTTCACACAGACGCGCCCAAATCTAGTGACTTTTTTAAATCTAGGTGTTTTTATCTACTTACATGCGCTTACTTATAGAACATACTGTATGTTGGTAGCACTGCTTTGTAGATAGAGATAGGCATATTCTTTTACACGTGCTACATTTAAATTTCCCACTCAAATCTGGTAACTAATCTAGGGACTTCATCTAGTTACATATACTTTTTAAGGAACACCCTGTATGTTGGTAACACTGCTCTGTAGACAGAGATAGACATATACTTTTACACATGCTAAATTTAAATTTGCCGCCCAAATCTAGTAACTTATCTAGGGATTTTATCTAGTTGCATATACTTTTAAGGAACACCCTGTATGTTGGTAACACTGCTCTGTAGATAGAGATAGACATATACCGTTACACGTGCTGGAGAGAGAGAGACTATTCTCATGTCTGTGAGGTAGAGGTGTGGAGGTGTGGCGCTAGAACTGGTACAAACCCTCTACTTTCGTATATTTGTGTGTAATGATTTTTCATTTTCAGCTAAAATTATTAGATCGTCTGCATATATAAATTCCAATGAAACAAGCATAGAGATGTCCGTTGTGCTTTAGTTTCTTTTCGCTTAATTGCCTCATGCTAAAAATAAGATCTTGCGTACTTCGTTCAGCTCTAAATCCGCATTGATTGTCATTAATAGCATCTTCCACCTCTTCTCGTAATCTTTTTTCCAAAATGTTCTCATATATTTTACTTGGCACACTCATCCAAGCAATTCCTCTATAATTAACGCAGAAACTGCGATCCCCTTTTTTGTGTATGGGTACTATTATTGCAGTGCTCCAATCTTGCGGTATTTTCTTTGATTTCCATATTTTTAATATTAATTTATGTATGATCTCATGTCCTCTGTTTCCCATGTGTTTCACCATTTCCGCATTTATCCCATTTTTTCCTGCTGCCTTCCCAGTCTTTAGATTCTTTATTGCGTCCTTTACTTCGTCTATTGTTATGTCCTGGCTTTCTTCCGTACTCTCATTATTTGCTGTAGTGTTTACTTTTGTTGGCGTTTTTATATTTTTTTGTTCTATTGTTGCATCTAGTAGGTTTATAAAATATTCGAACCATCGGTTTAATCTTTCTTCTCCAGTAGTTAACATTTGTCCGGTATTGTCCCTTACGTTTTTTCTTGGATCTCTTTTTTGCTTGCGTAATCCCTTTATGACTTTAAAAAGCATTTTTGCATTTCCTTTTCCGTCTTCCTTCATTTTTCTTCCAAACTGTTTCCATGGTGCTCTTTTGGCTGTTGCCACTATTTCTTTCACTAGTTTTCTTTGTGTTTTGTATTCGTTATAGCTGTTGTCGCTTTTTTTATTTAAATAGTTTTTCCACATTTTTTTTCTTTTTTACCTCTCTCTTTATGTTTTCATCCCACCAGGATGTTTGCTTGATTTTCTTTTCACAATTTGATACTCCCCATACTTCTGTAGCACTTTGTATTATTATTTCTTTAATTTTATTCCACATTTCCTCTACTTACGCTATTTCCAGAAAATGGGGGATCTTGTTGATTTCTTCTTCTATTCGTTTCCTGTATTTAATCTGTGTTTCTTTTTTTTTTGTAAGTTGTAGGTTTTTATACTATGATATTTCGTTCCTTTGTCTTTCGTTTGCTGCTTTACTTTTTCTTTTCCTAGCAGTTTAGCGACTACCAAATAGTGGTTGCTTCCTATTTCAGCCCCTCTTTTAACCCTTACATCTTGGACAATACTTCTATATTCCTTTCCCACCGAAACAAAATCTATTATTGATTTTTCACCTCGACTTTTAATTACTCTTGTGTATCGGTGTATATCTTTGTGCTGAAATAACCTGTTAGTAACCACTAAATCAATGTGATAGCTGCGTTAACAAAAACTCAGATATACAGGAATTAAAAGATCTTATTTTATCATTAAAGTCCGAAATTGATGATTTGAAGAAGAAGGCGTTGGTACAGGAAAATATTCGATCGAGGGAATATACAGAGAATTTAATTAGTGAAATTAACGAAAGGAATCGTAGAGCCCGCAATGTCATTGTTTTTAATCTGAATGAATCAAAATCGGCGCATCGCGAAGAGCGCATTAAAGAAGATAAGAAAAATACTATTGAATTAATCAACAAAATCGCCAACGTATCCACGAATGATATTCAAGTTATTAGGCTTGCTAAACCCGAAACAGGTAAAGTTCACCCACTAAAAGTAGTACTGCGCAATGAAGTCGATGCTGTTGAAATTTTAAAAAACAAGCGCAATCTACCTCGAGAGCAAAACATTTCTATTAACAACGATCAGACTCCGTCTCAACGCGATTATTTGAAGGAATTAAGACAAACTTTGGAAGACAGGAAAAACAATGGTGAACTTAATCTAACAATTAAATACAGGAAAGGTGTCCCTACGATCGTTAGAGAAACTGAACCAAAAAACTATTAGATTGTAATCCGCTTGCCCACTTAAAATTTATGTATACAAACATTTCATCGCTTATGGCCAAGTTTGATGAATTTAATTTATATGTAGCAGATAATGAACCCGATATTATATTAATGTGCGAGCCCTGGCTTAATGAGCTCATAACCGATGATATTTTGAGTATTCCCAACTATAAGATTTATCGAAAGGATAGAACTGGGGCCAGAGGGGGTGGAGTCTGCGTGTACGTAAGGGACAAAGTAAGTCATTTCGCAATAACCGCAAACGTCAACAAAGTTTTAACCGAGCAAAATACGGAAGCAATTTGGTTAGATTTAAAAATAGCAAACCTGGAACTGCTATTAGCATGTATTTATCGAGCGCCAAATTCATCAAGAGATTACGATGATAACATAAACCAGTCAATTATTTCAGCTAATAACCAGAATAAAAACGTTCTTATTTTCGGAGATTTTAATTTTCCCAGCATTGATTGGGAAAACCCTTCTCCATGTGATGGTAATACCTCAGCAGCCGTTTTTATGGACATGTACAGTCGTGTGCAAATAAATCTGGGACAGTGTTTTTTTCACATGCAGATTCAGCTAAGAATTTGAAGAATATTTCCATGGATTTCCTCTTATCAGAGAGAGTTACGGGTTTCAGTACCTGTTAAAGTTTAATGTAACTCTTCCTGATAGCAGGAAATCCATGGAGATATTCTTCAATTCTTAACTGAATCTGCATGTGAAAAAAACACTGTCCCAGATTTATTTGCACACGACTGTACCTGAATTCCAACCTGCACCAACTGATTAAGCTTCCAACACGATTCCGACTACCTGATAAACCATCGCTTTTGGATTTAATATTAACTTCGGATGAGAATTTTCTTACTTTCGTTAGGTTTGATCCCCCGATTGGATCTAGCGACCATGTTACTATCATTGCCACAGCCCAGCTATCGCTCATGTCGCATGCCGGTATTAAAAAGAAGGTAAAAATGAGAACTTTTTGGACAGCCAGCTATCCAGATATAAATAATTATTTCACTAATTTTAAGTTTAACTACGCAGATGGTAATAACGTCGATCACATGTGTGATACTTTGGCCGGTACAATAGATAAAGTCATTGAAAAATTTGTGCCTATGCGAAAAGAAAGAAGAATGCGCGACAAACCTTGGTTAACTAAGCATATTCGAAAACAAATAAAGAAAAAACGCTTATCTTGGGATAGATTTAAGACTTCACATTTACAAGTAGACTATGAGGCATATCGAGCGAGAAGAAATTTAGTTACAACTTTAATTCGATCTGCACGTTCTAGCTATGAAAACAATATAGTAAATGGAGGAAGCAAAAATTTTTATAAATACATTCGAGCTACAATGAGATCTAAGGTCAGGTCACTGGCTCTAAAGCGCACTGGTGAAACAAATATAACGGATCCTATTACAGTAGCCAGAGATGTGGTAAATATAGATGCAAACACACCATTTACTTAAGAACATACGTATGTTCCAACATGTACAACATACGATTTTCATTTTGTCTCTTTTCGTATTATTGTAAATGTTTGTACAAACATCGTCTCTTTCCCTCTAAGTGGTACCTGGGCGTTACCAGGGCAGTGCATGCGCATCACAATATTAAACGTACTTCTGAACTCGCGTAACTTGTGTGTTTACAATCACCATATTTACAGTTGTCAGTTGTCATATTTGCGTTTATTTACACTGAAATTAGGCGTCGCAGAAGCTTTCTCTTTGACAAATTTGATACCAAGGGCAACTTGCACCTCAAACAATTTTAAATATCAAGCGGGCCAACGGCCGAAGTCCGAGAATAGCGAAAGATGCGAGCGCAATCATGAAACACGAAACCAGTAGGCGCGCGGGGCCGGCTGCAGAGCGATAAGACCGGATAAGAGTAACAGCCGTTCGGGCGACAAAGGGATATTTAAATGTTTATTTATAAAGTTCAATTTTACTGGGCTTCGATCGTCGTTCGGTTTTGAGTTTTTAAATTTAACGACTAGCAAGATGATATTCTTCTCGCGAGGTGGATCGTGGTTCTGAAAGACGGTTTAAAATTACCACTCTGCTTTAGCAGCCAATCAAACATTAGGTACCTCTTAGAAAGAGAGAGACTGTGGACCACCACGAATTTTAGGTGCATTTGAAAGAGACAGATTGTTAAAAGTGTGTTTGTGCTTATATCATACATGTAGTAACACAGTTGCAGTGGCATGATCTTGTTCATAGCATACATTAGTGACCTCGCTACAATAATTCACTCGTCGCCAACGTTTTTCGCAGACGATACAAATTTTTTCAACAATCCTATAACTCACGGTGTTACTATTGCTACGGATCTTCCACTTGGCTTCTAACCTTGAACGAGAGTAAGTGCACAGTTTTACATCTAGGTTATAATAACCCAAATAGGCAGTATCTACTAAACGGGACTGTGTTACATTCAGTGGATAGTCAAGTCGACCTCGGTGTAATTATATCCTCCGACTTGAAGTGGTCCAAACATATTGGAATGCTTGTTAAAAAGGCAAATTCTCTCATTTATCTATATAAAGTGCGTGTTTAAAGATTTGAGTCCATCACTGCTTCAAAAAATATATATTACATATATACGTCCATTGTTAGAGTATGCCTCATCGGTGTGGTGTCCATACTTTAAAAAAGACATTTACATTCTAGAAAAAGTACAAAGACGTTTCACTAAACTATCACCTGCTTTGCATCATCTAAATTACGAGAACCGTCTCCTCAGACTTAACCTAACAGAACTCAGTGAAAGAAGACTACGAGGTGATTTAATTTTAGTGTTTAAAATACTCAATGGTCATTATTCGTGCACTATTATTAAATTCAAATGTACAGCTACGGGGCCATGAGTACAAACTAGTGCACGAGAGATACCGTAAGGACGTGCGAAAATACTTTTTATGCAATCGAGTGACTGAACCATGGAATATCTTGCCAAATTCGGTCGTATCAGCGGACACTAAGAACAATTTCAAAAACCGATTAGATGCGCATAACAGTAAAAAACGCTAGCCCCAATGGGCGTGTCACTTGTCTTGCGTCATGTTTTTATACTATTATTTGTTGCATTAAGGATATATTTTATTGAGAATTTGTGTATTTTGGTCTATCATGTGTTAAGTTAATAGGTATTAGGTATATAATTTTTTATTATTCTATCACAATTTTTTTAATTAGTAATTTGTTTCTAATTTTCTGAAATTGCGCGCATATTATTATTTATTGTAATAAGTATTATTTTATTGAAAATTTGTATAATTGGGTTCATCATGTGTTAATTTAATAGGTATTAGGTATATAATTTGTTATTATTCTATCAAGAATTTTGATTTTAGTTAATTTGTTTTTAATTTTCTTAAATTTAACTGTATAATTACAATGTATTGCTTTAATTTGATAGGGGTTTTATCGGCTATGCCGTCTACCCTAATGTAAAATAATAATAATAATAAATTAGGGATGTCGTACCCGGTCTAAAATCAACCCGAAAACAGTACCCGGGTACCCGAGGGTACCCGAGGGTACCCAAAATATATAACAAAAATGTTAGCGTACATCGGAACATTCTTTACGCTGCGAGTTTTAAACTGATCTAAATTGAAATAGTACCTACTCTCCCATCAAAATCACTCAGAAGATGTTTATGTTAGTTTCTTCATCCTATACTGACGCGATTTAATGGTTTGTACTATTGACGGGTTGAATATTTCCGTGAAGGGGATTTATTATATGAAACAAGAAACATTATGTGGTATGGGATGGGGTGATTCTGGTTATTATTGCATGGTTATGTTTTTCTAGAGCTTATTCCTATTGTTTTTTAAGTTGGGCTGACTTACTAGAAATTACATAATTCACTAGTCGGGTACCCGGGTCCTGAAAATATACCCGGGTTGACACTTACCCGGGTACCCGGGTATCCGCCGACATCCCTATAATAAATCATTTTGTAGACAAAAATCTATCAATCTTTGCCTATTATTATTTTTGTAATTCTCACCGAACTTTCCTATCGTATTACCGGCATCTTCCTTGTTATTCTCAGTCCTTCCATTGATGTCGCCCACTATAATTAGCTTTCCTTTGCTGTTATCGGTTGTGTTCTGAAGGTATTCCTAGAATACTTATATCTTTATTTGCTTTTGTGCCATCTTCTGAAGGGCCGTAGGTAATTATTATTGTATCTATATATTTCTTTGCCGTCTCCTTCTATTTCAATTCGCATGATTCTTTCGTTAATAAAGTCCACTTCTCTTATTTTGTCAACATCTTTGTTTCGGATCATGCATGCCACTCCCGCCTTTGCTCGTTCATTATGTGGCACACCACTATAGTACATTTGATTTCCTTCAATTTCTACGTTGCATTTTCCTTTCTTTTTTGTTTCTGTAATTGCTAAAATTCTAGTATTTATTTTCTGGAACTCTTTTGCGAGTTCAATTTCTTTGCCAGTCACTGATTGTACATTCCATAATCCTATTTTCCATTGCCATTTTCTTTGTATGTTTGTATCTTTTAAAGCCTGGTCAATTTCTTGTCGTGCAGGTGGTGGCAAACCTGATGTCAGTAGCAATAATAATTCATCATTGCGATATTTAAATAACCTGCATTTTATTCCATCCATTATCTAGCCCCGTGACAATATTATTGCAAAAACCACACACAAATTGTTTTTCAGTTTTAGTGGTCTATATTCCCCAGTCATTTTCAATGCACCATTTTCTCAATTCAGTGGGGAAGTTATCAATATTCACCCTACCTATCTGTTTATCTAAGATACTACATTTTATTTACGATTAATAAAAATTGTGTAAAATGCAGAGTAGCTAACATAAGTGGCAACATCTGTGTTACAAACACAGCTCATTGTTGTGGAACCGCTGATCACATTCTCGAGCGAAATCAACTGCGCATGATCGAGTAGTAGTATGATGGCCACTACACCGTTAGGCAATTTATTATCTGTGGTTTTGTGTTTTCATTTTCACCGTTATTTGTGAATATTGATACTAGACATTTGTGAAGTTTAAACCGTGATATATTTACCATTTGACAATCATTGGTGAGATAATTGTTATAGGAGTTTGTTTAAATAATTGCAGACCATACTTGTAGTATATCTGTAATATAACCTAAAATATACAAAACTTCAGCTTTACTGGTATGTATCACAATATAGTGTGGCTGCTGGCATATGCAACCTAGGGAAACGCCAGTAATAAATCCTGATAAACTTAAATGTTTCCTTTAAATAATCTGGCTCCGCAGCCATTCAGTAATGCTTTGTTATCGGTCTCTGTGCGCCTAAAATGCATTCATTTACATCGTTCTAGTCAAGTTGTTTATCGACATGCCTCACTTTTGACTATCAGTATTATAATTCGTGGTTTGTTTTCCCTTACAATTTGATTTAATTTGAATTTGTATAAAACTTCTTTATGTTGTGTATGCTGCGAGACACTGTATAACAGTACAGTATCGTATATGTCTAATAATATTTCAGTTAGTAAATGACTGGCAAGCATGTAGGTAATATGAATATTCTCTCCTTTCAGAACCTTGACAAAACTTCAAGTGTAGCATCTGATGGAGTACGGGCAAGATGTCTTTTCTGATTCTGTAGATTTACGTCACAGGCTTCAGGTATAAATTTAAACAATTGTCACTTGAACATGGGTAATGATCGTTAGCAGTCAGAAAACACTTCACTCACTCAAAAATACATTAGAAATGTGCAGTAACTTTTGTGTTATATTGGTTTTCATAATGTTGCTTATAAACCAGTTAATTGTAATTTTTAAAATAACTGATTGATTGCTTTCAATCTTTGATAGTTAATTTACCTTTTCTATTGTTGGTAAATTATTACTGAATTTGATTAATTACTGATTTGATACTACACATATTTTGGGAAATGTTTTTTCCTCGAACTTAAATCAACTTGCATCTCATGGTAATATACTCTTTGCATGTGTATTATAATTGAAAGTTATTTAAAGCAGTATAATGTTTATCTTGCATTTTGAAAGTTAGGTTTCTACGAAATATATACTTAAGTAAAGATTTGATTTATTTATGTAATAACACTTTTGCTCTGAACAAGTTACTACAGTTTTGACCATTCATTAATATTTAAAATTACAAAACACCTAAAATTAGCAACCAAGCAATTTTAATAAGTTTCAAATGTGTTATTGGTTATTCTTTTAAAGGTATACCATCATTGCCCTAATACTATAGTATGGATTTATAAAAATGTTATGCATACGTGTTGACAGTTTTGTAACTTGTGTAACACATTTAATTGTCGTTATGCAATATACTATTATTAATATCGCCTCATAAGTGAAAGTGATGTATTCAATTTCTACTGATTATAATACTAATTCCATGTACAAAATTAACTTTGTTCGACTTTCCTCATACCTTAATCCTTATGGAAGCGTGCAGAGGGTAAAAAATACCCACACCTAGAGTTATTGTTCTAACTGACTTGTTTTTAAAGTTACGTGCTGCCGCTCTTCAGTACCTTCCAAATGGACTGTTCTGAAGGCATACCTAGAAGCATGTTATTTTTAGAGCAATCACTACTTGTCGACTGTAGCATAAACTACGCCAAGGTAAATTTTACCCGTGGCGCACATCCTTACGTTTTATAAGCTCCTAGCTAGAGTGGCTTCAAAGCAAGATGTACATAGGCGTGGCTACAGTTATGCGCCAATAGACGGTATCAGTGGCGTAGCAATGGGTATTTTTAGGGGGGCAAATTAAAATTCCCATTTTAAAGGAAAACTTTTCATGCTGATTTATTTTTGGTTTCAAATGCTAAATAAATTAGCATGTCATAAGAAGTACAAGCTCTACCAGAAACTCGCGACGCCGCCCTTCGCTAAACGCTTTCCGCGGCGGGAGGACTCGCTGTGCGTCACACGCTCCATCCCGCGCGAGGCATTATTACTAAATTTGCTCGTTTTGCTGTGAATTTTTGCCTAAGCTGTGCATGGAACTTCGCCATTTGGTCGTGGCCGCATTTTAGACAACAGCTGGAAATAAATTTTCCGAACACCAAATTTAGTATCTATTACCAAAATGTAGGCGGATTAAAAACTAAGCTTGACGAGTTAGCAGTGGTAACTGCAATAAATAACTACGATATCATTATTTTGGTGGAAACGTGGCTTACCGAAGATATCCACAATTCAGAGCTTGGTTTTTATAATTATAACGTTTTCAGACAAGATCGCACCTCAAATACAAGCACAAAAACTAGGGGTGGTGGTGTACTAATTGCGGTTCGTAAATCTTTAATTGCTAGCCGCATACTCAACTCTAGTGAAACCCTTGAACATATCTTCACATTGGTAAAAATTAATAGGTTTCATATAATATTTGGTGCTACCTATATGCCCCCAGGTTCTAGCAATGATACATATATGGAACACTGCATATCGGTAGAGCGTATTATGGAAAAGTTTCCATCTGCTGATTTTCACATATTCGGTGATTACAATCTACCACTAGCTTCATGGGAATACTCAGATGAGTATGGACTTACAGTTCAGTGTCCTGATGGTTACCCAGCAACAATTTTAAGTGAAAGTTTCTCCTACCTTAACCTTAAACAAGTGAATCACCTTCCCAACGATCATGGTAGATTATTAGATCTGATATTTTCTTCTAACTATGTATCTTTAACTGTCGAGGTTGCATCAAATTTATTATTAGCTAATAACTTTCACCACATTGCTCTCTTAATAGAATTGGGCTTAAATATGCAGCCTAATGTAATGAAATTTGATGAAACTTTTTTCGACTTCAAAAATGCTGATTACACTAGCCTTAATAATTATTTTGCTTCTATAATCTGGGAGAACATTTTCGACGATTCAGATGTGAATAAGTCGGTTGAGGTTTTTTATCAAATTGTGGATAATGCTATACGTAATTTGGTGCCATTTAGGAAATATAAAGCTTCCAATTGTCCAAAATGGTTTTCCCCAGATCTTAAACGTTTAACATTTCAAAAAAAGATTGCTCATGCAGATTATAAACGGTCTCGATCAGCTGCTAACTATAATAAGTTTTCTAATTTAAGGAGACAATGTAAAAATCTAGCCAAAAACTGTTACAATCAATACATTGCTAAAGTTAATAATTCAATAAGTAATGACAGTAAATACTTTTGGAACTATATAAATTCATTGAAAAAAGAATATGGTTATCCAGCAAACATGTATTTTAATTATAAATCAGCTGACAATGGTGAAAGTATTACGAATCTTTTTGCTGAACACTTCTCAAGTGTATACACTGATACCAAACTAACACAGATTGCCTCAAACAACAATCATGATGCACAAGTTGATATTCCTTTTGTGACATTTAATCTTCAGGATGTCATTGAAGGAATTACTGATTTAAAAGATAAACTGAGCTATGGTCCTGACGGCATACCTGCATTTTTCTTAAAACGCTGCATGTTCACTAGGGTGGTTCTAATTTTGCAACCTCGGAATTTTGTTAGTCGCACCCCCTACATTCGTTCCAATGCCAAAAAAACTAACTCATAAAAATTTTTAGCCCAATCGAACAATATTAACACGTGCCACCGAGCGTTGGAAGTTTCCGAATTGCAGACTTTAATTGAATTCACTTGTTATCAATTAATATCTGACGAACCGGAAGTGGTATAGAAATTTTTATTATAACATAAATAAAAGGAAATTTTATTTTCTACAATTGTAGTTAGATTCAATTTGTCCGCAAACCTACCAGATGTTAAAAATATGCGTCAAGTGTTAGAAAAACTTAATAATTCGATTTTTGAAAACGTAGAAGTATTACAATTTTGAAGTAAATTGCAATCCATTATTCAATTTTAGGCGATTTTTGATAATACAAGTAAATAGATCTTATGATATATAAATGTTTGAAATTCAATAATATTTTTTTTTACCTATTTTCAGTATATTGAAATATTTTTAGAATCAGTTATTTAAAAAAAAAACGAGTCGAACTGTCGAACACAGTTTCTTTTTTTGTCAATACAAACCAGATGTTTAGAGGGAAGGTATACCATTTTAAAATTTTAAAGCATAAAATGGCCTCAGCGTCAAAGGTTCTTCGTGAAAAAGACTAAGCACTTTTAATAGGAAATGATGCACATTAAATTATTGGTAGTAAATTGCTCTCAAATGAACAAGTTTTACAAGTACCTTTTTTAATATGCGTATAGTTAATTTGAATTTACATAAAAGTGCAAAATTAATTATTCAAGGAATAGTGTTTTGGTAAAAAGCACCGATGCCAGCTAAGGAAAAACATCATTCTGTACAAAAGCTGGAATTATACTCTGAATGAAGGAGTCTGCTAAAACAAGGAAATAAAATAACGGATTCATAAAAGGAAGGAATAACAATTTGTTGAAAAATTTGACGACCTGTTCGATATCGCACATGCGAACGCTCTAGAATTAATAGATGTAGAAGAAGATAAACAGTTTTTGCTTCTTCAAAGGCAAAAAAGAACTTACGAAGAAATGGAAAATTTAAGTAAGTATATGTAATTGTTTACTTCACGTCACAAATGATATTGCGGAAAGAAGTATTAAACTGGTCGAAAAATATAATAGCTTAATTACCAAGAAAGAGGACAAAAACAGTACTTGCTACAAGTTGTTAGTGATTATCGGCGTCAATATCCGGATTCCAGTAAAGTTTCCTTAGAAAAAAAAATAATTATTGTGATATGCATTTAATTATTTTACATATAGGTAACTTGGTATATTTGTTTTATTCTTAAGTTTGTAAATATAATTCTTTCAATTTATGTAACTTCAGTAATTATTTAATATTGTTCGTTTTATTTAATTTGTAAATAAATATATTTGCTTAATTATATTATATTTTAAGTTATTAATATAAAAAAGCAATTTTTCAAGAATTTTTACCTTTTTTTAATACTTAACGCATATTTTTTAAATTCCAACAAGTTTACAAGAAAATTGCATATAACTAAATTAGTAGCAAATTAAATTTCCTTTTATTTATGTCATTATCAACATTTCGATACGGCTTAATGTTCGCGAGATATTAATTGATAATAAGTGAATTAAGTTAAAATCTGCAATTTGGAAACTTCCGGGGCTCGGTGGCACGTGTTAATATTATTCGATTGGGCTCAAATTTTGTATACGTTTGTTTTTTCGGCATTAGAACGACTTTAGGGGGTGCGACCAAAAAAATTCGAAAAAGTTTTTTCCACTAAGTATAACGTAGAACCACCCTAATGTTCACCCTAGCTAAACCTCTTCAAATTTTATTTAATCTTACTCTTAAACTTAGAGTGTTTCCTGATATTTGGAAAACTAGTTATGTCACGCCCATATTTAAAAATGGTGTAAAAGAAGATATTATGAACTATCGGCCAATCACTGTAATTCCAGTTATACCAAAAGTATTTGAAATGCTGTTAACACCTATCTTATCTTGGCATTGTAAAAATATTATATCAAACGAACAGCACGGTTTTGCATCAGGTAAATCAACTTCAACAAATCTTCTTCTTTACAATCAAAGTATAACTACTGCCTTGGAGAATGGGTATCAAGTCGATTCCATCTATACTGATTTCTCCAAGGCCTTCGATAAGGTCAACCATGATTGCCTAATCAATAAACTTGACTTAATCGGATTTCCCGAATATTTAACATTGTGGCTCCATTCTTACTTATCAGGAAGAATCCAATACGTTAAGGTCAAAAATTTTGTATCAGATCCTATTTCGGTAACCTCTGGCGTGCCACAAGGTTCCCACTTGGGACCACTTCTCTTTAATTTATTTATCAACGATATTGTTAAAAAATTTCAGTATTGTGCTCATCTCTTATTTGCAGATGATTTAAAGATTTTTATGGAAATAAAAAGTGATGAGGACAGTTTAGCTCTTCAAAGTGACCTTGATAGATTGAGTGATTGGTCAGAATTGAATGGGATGTCTTTGAATGTTAGTAAGTGTCACTGTATAACTTTTTCCAAAAAGAGAAGCCCATTGATATATAATTATCAGCTGTACAATCAAACTTTAGAAAGAGTTAATGAAGTTAGAGATCTTGGGATTCTTTATGACAGTTCGTTTACATTTAGGTCACATATCAATACTACTGTAAACAGGAGTTTGAAATCTTTGGGTTTTATATTAAGAAACTCCGAATCCTTTACTGTTTTCACAGTACGAATCCTCTATCTAGCATTTGTTCGTTCTATTCTCACATATGCTTCAACTGCTTGGTCACCTTATTACGATGTACATATTAAGAAATTAGAATTGGTACAAAATAAATTTCTCAGGTACTGTGCTTACAAAATGAACTTTGTTTTTAGATCGTATCACTACAGTGAAATACTTTCACTACTAAATTTGCCAACATTGGAAAACATACATAAAAAGAATGACTTGGTTACTCTACACAAAATTATCTCTGGTACTATCATCTGCCCTGAATTACTTAGTTTAATCTCATTTAGAGTACCAAACAGACATACTCGCTTTTCATCAACATTTAATATACCAACGCACACTACTAACTATGGATACAACAGTTTTCTGCCCAGATCCTTTAGATTAATTAATACCTATAACTGTGATATCACTGGTGTTTCTATACAAGATTTTGTAAGACAAATATCAAGTGGGTAATACTGTTCTGTGTTCTGTAATCGTTATTATATTCTATATATTATATTTTCTTGTTATAGTATATCTTATGTAAAACTTTATAAAATGCTTAGACAGGTTAGTTTTAAGATTACACTGTTATTGTAAAATGGGTTGTCCCGTGTATATATTTAAATAAATAAATAAATCTGGCAGAGTGCGCAGGCCAAAGGCGCTTGAATACGCGTGCGACCTGAGAATGTTCGAATATGGCGCTATGGACAGTAAATGACTAACCCCAATGCGTCATGTAGCTATCAGACTGTAAGGTGCTCGCCCAAACCCCTTTTTGGTATTATTAAAGAGTTAATAGTCATGGAAACATTTAACAAAATGACACGACGAACGGCAATGAACTGACTACAACAGCGGAAATCACCTAGTTGAACGTAATGGACTCGTCCAGACGTGTCTAGCGTTCTGCTCATCTATGACGCGGTGTACTTTACAAACTGAAAGACTTCTAGTACTTGTGACTTGTGCCGTGATTTTTGTAGTGACTGGTATATCAAAAATGCTTAAATGACAACAACTTGAACATCGAGGAACAAGACGAAAATTTAGAAGTGGAGTAATAAACATTATAGATCTTTATGTTTTTGTGTTACTCTCTAAAAATGTGTTTTTATTTTTATATTATTTGGTTTGTAATGGAATAAACTAAATAAATATTATTATTTCTGCACTAATGCCTTCTAAAACCAATTTGTGCAAGAAATTATACATAATAATAATTAGAGTTTGTAACATAAGATAGCTAAACTGATCTAACAGATAGTGAGTATAATATACCCTGCACGCGTCTTCATCTTCTCATCCGCAGAAAGTGCAAATGTCACTGGGCACTTTCCGCAAACTAAATTCCTGGAATTTGCTGATATCTAAAAGCACCATATTTAGACAAACCTAGAGTTTTCTGAAAATAGGGATAATGAACCTACCTGCTTTTGGAATATAAAGGAATTATTATAATGTTTTATTGTTATGATGGGAAAATTGCATAAGTATTTAAGTGTCTACTTCCTATCCCAAAAACTCAGGTAGTCAATCCTACCTGCAAAACTACCTAATTTAGTGATGGGCAAAATCAAATGAATTTAACAATCGAGATATTCGAATGTGAGAGAATTTATCAATCGAATGATTCATTCGGAACATTCGGATACGAATGAATCATTCGGAATACGAATGAATATCTCTGATTCCGTAGAGAGCTGTGCAGTAGGCGTGTGCGCTGTGCGTGGCCGAATGCGAGCATTTAAAATACGAGAATTATTTGCGCCTCCGAAATAATTTCGAGCTGCCTGCAATCTGTTTCTTTTCAGGTTTAAGCCGTTGAGGATTTTAGCATTACGTTATAATGTGACGATGGAACGTTTAACACCTTTAATGCTCGCATTGACGATGTCACAAGAAAATAACTTTTCCTTAGTGTTGTAACATCATTACATGACTTCACCTGCTCTAATTTCGCCATTTCTTCCAAGTACTGCTCTATAAGTCGTTCCGTATTACCAAACTGTTCCTTTGGGATTCCAAGAGCGTCCCCATAAAAGGCACTGGATACGAGAAAGCCTGCAATTATTTCAGCAGCTTTTTCAATAGCCGACATTCGCAGGTAATTAAAGCGATCTGGTATATAATAATAATAACAATAATAATGTCTTTACTTTGCCATCAAGAGCCAACAAAATAAATAATAACATTTTATAATAAATTAAACTTACATCGAAATGCTGCAATGATGACAAAATCATATGACGGAGTTCAGATAAATCAGCTCTTACACTTCACCATAACGAAAAGAGTTAAATTATATTATATTATAAATGCCTAACACTAACTGTTGGGAAAAATAAAAAATAAAAACAAACTAAGTCTTAAATTGTGCCGAGAAACAACCACAAAAAATAGACCAGGTGGTGAAAATGCTCACGGATATTCAAGGGAAATTAGCTGGGATAGATGTTAAATTGGATAATAATGCAATCAAAATGGAGAATGTAACCCTGGCTACTCAGGAACTAAGAACTGAAAATAGGTTATTGAAGGAGAAAATTGCTAAACAAGAAGGGAAAATTGAAAAATTGGAGAAAATAATAAAAAAAAACAACATTATTATTAAAGGCGTCAAAGAAGTGCCGGAAGAAACACAGGAGAGTTTATTACTAAGCATAAGTGAAATATTTAATAAAATGGAAATCGAGGTAGATATGGAAAAGGATATAGACGGAGCAAGAAGAATTGGTAAAAGAGCAGAGGGAAGACATAGGCCGATCCTAACGTCAATGATATCTAATCTCAAGAAACAAAAAATCATGTATAATGCCAGGAAGCTAAGAGGAACCACATTTTGGATCCAGGAGGACTTGACCGAAAAAGAACTAGTAGATAACAGATTCCTACGGCAATATGTGAAAGAAGCAAGGGCAAAAGGATTGAATGCTACAATTAAAAGAAACAAGCTATTAGTCAACGGTGAAATGTATGATATAGATAAGTTGAAGGGAGTAGAGGAGAAGGCCAATCAAGTAGAAGAGCCAGAGGAAATGGAAAACCCATCCCTCTATATAGAAGTGAGTGAGTATAGAGCAGAGACCGAATTGGAAGGACTAAACAAAAGAAAAACTGAGCAACGATCACCGGAGCAGAAAGAAATGGAAGAAAATAAAAACAAGAAACCCAATACTATTATACCAGCAAAAAAAAATACAGGAGAAAACTCCAGAAACAAGGCGTGGGCACAAACCTTGTTGAAAGAGCTTCCACAGCCGACAACAAGCAATAAACTAATAAAGACAGGAACACCAAAAAACTACTGAAAAACAAAAGGCCGGATGGACTGCTAATTACGAAAATCGCGATGGAAACGGACAAAGAAAAAAGGAGTAAAACAAGAAAACAAGGAAAAAAGAAACAAAAACCATTCAGGGTAGCAACTTGGAACATCAAAACTTTGTTACAGCCCGGAAAGATGCAGGAAATTGCCCTAGAAATGCAGAGATACAACGTAGATATATTAGGGGTGCAAGAACATAGATGGTACGGAGAAGGGGAAATTCAAAAAGATGACTACAGTTTTCTGTATAGTGGGGAAGAAAAGCGGGGGCAGAAAGGTGTCGGCTTCTTTGTATCAAAAAATAGCAGAGAAAGAATAATGTACTTTAAGCCACTTAATGGGAGGATGGCTATGCTCAGAATAAAATTAAAAACCGGGACCCAAACTATCATAAATGCATACGCGCCAACGGAAACGGCAAATGACGAGGAAAAAGAGGAGTTTTACGAAGCTCTACAAAGGTTAATGAATGAAATTCCTAAGCAAGACGTTACTATAATATTAGGAGATTTTAATGCACAATTAGGCATGGAAGAATACCTTCAAGATGTTACCGGGAAATACTCCGTCCATACAGAAACAAATGACAATGGTCACAGACTGTGTCAGATTGCATCGGCCTATAACTTATATACAGTAACAACAAAATTCATTCAACCAAAATATCGTAAGGTAACATGGAATCATCCGGACGGGGAACATGCAAATCAGATCGACCACATATTAGTAACAAAAAAATACATAAGATATGTTACCAATGCAAGAACTTACAGAGGCGCAAATGCAGATAGTGATCATTTCATGGTGATAATGACACTGAGGCAAGCTAATTCCAAAAGAGATAAATTTCAACCAAAAAATAATAAATGGAATGTTCAAAAATTTGATAACAAACAGTGTAAAATAGGCTACACAAAAAAAATATCCAATAAAATTAATCAAAATGCAGCATTACACAACATCGAGAGCCGGTGGAATACTATAAGGGGAGCTATCCTTGATATTGCACAACAAGACATCGGATGTGAAGAAAAAAGAAGACAAGTCGGTTGGTATGATGAAAACTGTAGGGAAGCTAAAGAAATTAAAGACGCATCCAGATCAAAATGGTTAAGAACGGGGAAAATGGAAGATAAGGAAAAATACGTGTACGACAGGAATATTGCAAACAATTTATGCAAAACAAAAAAAAAACCAATGGGTGAACCAAAAACTCACGGATGTCGAAAATGAAAATTTGCAAAACAATAACAAATTATTTTTCAAAAAAATGAAAGAGTTATATAAGAAGCCTACAATTAGACCAAGAGGTTTTAAAAGCAAAGAGGGGAAAATAGAATGTGAAGAAGAGAAGGTCAAAACGATCTGGGTAGATTATTTTCGGGAACTGCTATATAAGGATAGTGAACAGGGGCTACAAATAATTAGCAACCAACAAACACGGAGGGGAAATCACGAAAAGGTAACTCAGCCTACATATAATGAGGTAGAAAATGTGATTCTAAAACTAAAGAAAAACAAAACAGCAGGTCCAGACAAAATAGTTTCAGAGTTTATAATCTATGGAGGCAAAGAAATGTACGAACAATTAACAAACCTGATTGTAGAAATATGGAAAATAGAAGTAATGCCTATGGAATGGACGCAAGCACATATCATTCCACTGTACAAGAAAGGTGACCAAACAAATTGCAGTAATTATAGGGGTATTACACTACTCAACACTGCATATAAAATCCTTGCAATTATAATAAAAAATAGATTACAGCCGTACTCAGAAAACATTTTAGGGGAATACCAGCAAGGCTTTAGACCAGGTAGAAGTACTGTCGATGCAATCCACATACTACAGAGAATCGTCGAAAAAAGTTATGAACATGGAATAGATCTTCACATAATATTTATCGATTTCAAACAAGCATTCGATTCAATCAAAAGAAGTAAATTGATCTCAGAACTAGTAAACTTTGGAATACCCCTAAAATTAATACATCTCATACAACTAACTTTAATAGATAATAAAATAGCAGTCCGATTGCAAAACCTAACTACGGAATTTCTCAGTGTAAATAAAGGAGTCAAGCAGGGAGATCCGCTCTCTACTATGTTATTTAACCTTGTACTAGAAGCAGTAGTTAGGAAGCTTGGAATGGACGGTACTATTACCAACAAAATGACACAAATCATAGCGTACGCCGATGATGTAGTTATTGTCAGTAGAACAAAAGAAGCATTAATACGGTCGGTGGAAAACTTAAGCCAAGAAGCAAAAGAATATGGGCTACAAATTAACGAAAATAAAACCAAATATATGTTTTGCGGGAAAACCGAATTAGATAATAACAGGGACCTAGAAACTGAAAATTATGTATTTCAGCGAGTACGCTGCTTTAACTATTTAGGCTGTATTATTGCAAGCAAAAGTGAACACAAACAAAAAATTAATCAAAGATTACAGAAAGCAAATAGAGCATATTTTAGTAACAGAAGCCTACTTCTTAGTAAAAGGTTGAGTAAAAAAACCAAAATTAGAATCTATAAAACCATGATCAGACCAATAATAACATACGCAGCAGAGACCTTATCATTTACCAAGATAGAAGAAGAAGCCCTAAGAAAATTTGAACGAAAAATGTTAAGAATAATATTAGGCCCGATTAAGGTAGAGGACAACCAACACAGGCAGAGAATGAACTTTGAACTGAAGAAAGAAATGGCAAATGAAGACATCATAAACTTCATAAAAGCACAGCGTCTGAAATGGTTTGGCCACATTATGAGACAAACTGATCAAAAGCCCCTAAAAAAAGATAACACAATGACTACCAGAACTTACTAGAACTAGAGGCAGACTGAAGTTAAGATGAAAAGATGAAGTTACACAGGATTTATACGAGTTGGGGGTAACAAACTGGTGCAACTTGGTGCAAGACCGCAGTGTGTGGAGAAACATAGTGAAAAGTGCTAAAACTCACCCAAAATTATAATTATAATTGTTTTTTTAACTAAAATAACAATAAGTAATAAGGAGTGATTCACCTTAAAGTGTCCAAATGAATCAGTCGAGCATCGGAAGATGCGGCCATAATCCTCCAGGGTTGCAGTGCCGAAGAAGAAGAAGTCTTAAATTAAAAATGAATACTGAAACTAAGAGTGAAAACAATTATAAACTGAACCAGGTGTTTTTCTACAAAATAATACAAGTAAAACAAATTAAATAATGTTGCTGGCAAAAACAGTCACTGCAAATTAAAAAGATGTTGAAAATATATAAACTTCAAAATTATTTTACTGGTTTTGTTTTTAATACTGAAGTCAAGCTGTTTTAAAATTTTACTTACATTAAAAGAAAAGGAGCGCTCAAATAACGAAGTTTTGTGTGTAGGAGGTAATGTAAGACCTTTATTTCTAACATTCAGCGTATGAACATCCGTCCTAAATTTTATTTTATTATATAAATACGGAGCATTTTTTGAAATTATTTTCTGAATAAAGACTGCAGAAGCCTTCTATTTTTCATATCAAGCCAACATGCATCTTTTAATTTATGGGTTATATGGTCGAATTTTCGAATACCATATATGTATCGCAAACACGAATTCTGCCAAGTTGTATTCGATTGGAAGTTATTTTATTCAAACAAGGACCGTAAGTTTCAGAACCATAAGTAAATTGACTTAAAATTAAAGATTTGCAAAGAGTTTTCTTAAGATTTATACTAAAAAAGTGCCGATAAGGAAATAATAATTTCAACCTCGAGTATGAATTTTGAATATATTTTTGTACTTGTTTTTCATACCTAAAAGAATTATCAATGACAAAACCCAAATTTCTTACATCTTGTTTTAATGAAATGTTCCCGTCATCAATTTTTATCTTAAATAATTGTTGGTACTTTAAAACCTCTTTTCTGGGACCAAACAAAATACCAACAGATTTGTTTGGGTTTAAAACTAAACAATGATTTTTTGAGACTTCTGATATTTTGTCTAAATCGCAATTTAATTGATTAACAGATTGAATTATGTCACCAGTTGCACAAGATTTCTAAATCTGGGTGTCAGCGTACATATGAATTTTACAAGGTTCTGTATAATTTTGCAAATTAGTTGTATAAATAAAACAGCAGGGGGCCAAAAATGGATCCTTGTGGTACGCCTGTTAATACCTCTTGCGGCGAGGAGCATTTAGAGTTACAATTTCTCTCTGTTTGTACGAGGTGAACTTTACGATAGAAGCACGTGATTTAGTTGAACTATCACTATCACTAGTACGCCGGTTCACTCAATGGCAACGGTCAGTGTAATCACCACATATGTTAATATTCGTTTTTGATTTGATAATAGATACAATTTTACTTTTAAGTTTTCTTGGAGCGTTTCTTCTAACCCAAAAATGCGAATGCTATTTGGTCTTGAGTATCGCTGCAGGTGGTCTAATTCTCTAGATAGTATTTCATTTTTTATTTTGGACCTCGGCTATCGCAGAATTCATAACTTTGTTGGATTCGTTTATGCGAGCATCTACCTTTTTCCAGATTATATCAGTAATCTTTGATGTTTTATTATTTTGGAGATATCGGTCTTCTGATCCCGTGTGAAAGGCATTTTATAAAATTTGCACTATAACACTGCCCGAGCAACAAGAATTGAACCTTGGGGGATTCCGGAAGTACAATTAATAGGCTTCGATTTGAAACCGTTCAGAACAACAAAATGCGTTGTGTTTACAATATACGAGCTGAACCGTCTATACAGATCTTCTTTAATTCCACAGGCATCCAATTTTAACAGCAATATTTTATGATTCACTTTGTCAAATGCCTTGGAGAAATCTGTATAGATGGCATCAACTTGTCTTTGGTTTTAAGGTCACTAGATTAATACACCAAGTGTAAGCTAACGCCATTAAATTCCTCGCATGAGAATGTGGGAAAATTGAAAGATAACAAATACAAATTTCCCAAGTACAATAGGGAAGACACTAGTTTTTGAGGATTTTTTTTGCTGGCTCTTTCCACATTTCTCTGATTCTTTAAGCACTGTTCGTCTCCATGTTGTTTATAGCCTGCCCTGTTTTCGTTTTCCTTCCGGATTCCAGTCCAATACCGTTAGTGCGATGTCATCTTGATTCCTCTAGGTCAGGGGTGGCGAACCAATGGCACGCGACAAAATAATTTGGGCACGGCATTAATTAAGGAATTTAGGTACCTAATCGAAACAATTTATATTTAACAATGAATAGAACATGAAGCTTTTAGGCGCAAATAAAACAATTATTTTTATGATAGATCTCAAGTATTTCCCGAACTTGAAAAAATCACCAGAGATTTACACCAAAAACCAGACCAAACAACAGTCACTTAATAGTTTAATTTGGCAATTAATTCTTCAATCAAAGAATTTTCATCGAGATTTTCTCAGTTCAAAGAATTATCAGAAACACTCAAGTTTATTATGTATCCTGATGTGACTTCACTTGATAAACTAAACTTGGCCAAATTTGATTGGTTGGAAATTGAAGAAATTGAAATACAGCTGACTGATTTCCAGTCTAGTTCAATATGAATTCAAAAATTTATCGAGACAAGGAAAGAGTTCGAATTTCATGAAATATAAAGACTATCTGTGTCAGGTAATATGAGTAAAAATGCCAATATAAAATTTATGGAAAAGTGGAATTCAATTCCAGACACATTTAGCTGTCTGAAGAAGCTGGCTTTTGCTATCTTAACAATATTTTCATCTACCTATGCCTGCGAGTCATTATTTTTAGAATTTAAGTTGTGAAATTTGACATTTAGAAATTTAACATTATAGTTTATGGAGATAAATTATGTCAATAAAATTTTGAAAATATGTGTTATATTATTAATGCATGATTTTCACTGTTGGAATAATAAAAAATCAATAAGTCGTAACATGTTTAATATTTTAAAACTTTTAAGTTACAAAAGGTTTCGCAACTTATGGTTGCATCATCAATTGTTATTAAAAATATATAGTTTAAAAATTGGGTTTACATTTATAACGATATTATATAGTTGAAATTTGACATTGTGTTGAATTAATTACGACTTTTTTCTAATTATGAAGTTTTCATTTTGGTTTTTATGTTAAAATTGAAAAAATTTTTATGGGTAACATGTTGATTAATTTAATTTCTTTAATAAATGATTGAAAATAAATTAAATTAATCAACATGTTACCCATATAAAATTTTTCAATTTTAACATAAAAACGAAAATGGAAACTTCATAATTAGAAAAAGGTCGTAATTAATTCAACACAATGTCAAATTTCAACTATATAGTATCGTTATAAATATAAAGCCAATTTTTAAACTATATTATTTTAATAACAACTGATGATGCAACCATAAGTTGGGAAACGTCTTGTAATTTTTAAAAGTTTTAAAATATTAAACATGTTACGACTTATTGATTTTTTATTATTCTAATAGTGAAAATCATGCATTAATAATATAACACATATTTTCAAAATTTTATTGACATAATTTATCTCCATAAACTATAATTATTTTCAGAAATGAATAACATTAAACACTCGCTTAGATGCCGTTTGTCAGATAACCCCAGTTCAGCTTGCATTCTGCTAAAAGTAACAAAGTATGAAGCTAATATAAGTTATTTAGCATCTAATTTACAACAGCAGAAGTGGCACCAATGTTTTTTCATTTAAATAAACATAAAGTTACTATTGCTGTACAAAATGTATATTTTTGGTTGCAAATAAAGAGTTTTAAGTTGATAGTATTTAGTTTTATTTTTTTCCCCATTAATCACTAAGTCAAGATTGTTTGATGGCACGTCATGGCCTCATTAAAAATTTCTTTATAAAAAATGGCACCTAGATGTATAAAGGTTCGCCACCCCTGCTCTAGGTCATAGGGGTGTTTAAATACTTTATACTTGCGTTTGTATTTAGATTTTTCTTTAATTGTCTTGGGTAAAGCTGAGGGAATTTCACATTATTTAAGTTAATTTTAATTTTAGGCACGAGGTGAGATAATATCCCAAAAGATAGAATAGAACACCGAGGTGGTATCATTACAATTCATACCAGAAAATATAATAGACCAGTCAATGGTTTCTAATACAGCATTAATAGAGAAATAGTTACCAGCTTTAAAGTTGTACTTACTTCTAGTAAGATTATTTTCCAGGTTATTATTATTACAGTCACTAATCGGTATTGATATAACTAATGGTGGGTGGTGCCCATCAATTACAGATAAGCGATTAGAAGTTAGTTAATTTATTTAGTAATTAGTTTTCTGCTGTTTACATGCCAAGTAACACTATCAAATTATCTTAGGACCATAACGTAAGTAATTCAACTAGTACTAATATAAATTATAGGTAATAATCTTTGTCTGACATCCTATAACATAAAATCGCTCTCTTTGTATGTTTGCGTGTATGTTTGTTCGCTATCTCCTCTGAAGATACTGCCCGATTAAGTTGTATGATGGCTTAAAATTTTGCTAATTTGTCGACTTAGATCGTAGGCCGGTTTTTATTTTAAAAAAAGGTGCGAAAAGTTTTTATTTAATTAAATCGTGTGCGTGGGCTGTGCTGCGGTAGCTGTTGCCTCGGGTGATTCACTATGTTCATATGCTATTACAGCAGCTGCTCATTCAACCAAGCATAATTGGTCCAGTGGTAGAATGTCCGTCTACCACGCGGGCGGCCCGGGTTCGATTCCCGGTCGAAGCATACTTTTTTTTAAATTTATATTAATGATATATTAATTTAGCAAACCGAAGCGTAATTCGGGTGACTCACTACTATGTAATAAAGTTAGTCAGTTGCCAAATAAACTTAGCACTGAACGCAATGGTATACCTAATTTACTACTAAAAAATTGTCTGTCCTCTGACGACATCTTTACATAAATACTTTTTGATTTGCACAACTTCGACTGGAAACTTAGCTATATAATACCCATTTTTAAGTCTGGTGATAGGAGTCGTGTACAAAATCATAGAAGCGTTAGCAATTAATCCGTTATACCTAAAGTTTCTGACTGCTTGATTAGTGAACAATTGACATGGTCTTGTCGGGAGATTGTAAGCAATCAACAACATGATTTCTCTCTTCAAAAGGGCACAGTGATTAACTTACTGTCTTATCATGCAGCCTTATTAAATGCCTTTGAGGCCAGAAAGCAAGTGAATACGTCAGTATTGATTTTTCCAAGGCATTTGATAGGGTTGACTATAATTTGTCGTTAACGAAATTAAAAAAGTATGTTTTAATTTAAGAATGTTACAATGGTTGCAATATGTTAAAATAGGATGTTACTAAGACCCAATGGTTGTTAGTTCAGGAGTGTCACAAAGGGGACATAAGACACCCCTTTTATTTAATCTATTCATAAATGATAATTTTCTTTGTTTCCAACATAGCAATTGTTTATTATTTGCGATCTGAAAGTATTTAAAACTATAGAAATAGTCAATGATGTAACAACAATAGTCTTTCACTAAATATTCAAAAGTGTTGGCATATGTCCTTTTTTAAGAAAACAAAACAATTTTAAACTAGTAACATATAACAATCGTTTGGGTTATGTTCCCAGTGTTAAAGACTTGGTTATCATCATTGATGAGAAGCTTACATTAATAGATCACATACATAGTGTAACGGTAAAATCTTAAAAAATTTTTAGGATATATGTTACATTAACTGTAAGAGCTTATCATTGAAGTCGATTAAAACTGTATATTGCTCACTAATACGTAGTAAATTAGAATATGCATGTATAATTTGGTCTCCTTCATATAAGGTTCACATAAAAGCAATTGAAAGAGTTTGTTCGATGCACTCAGTTGAGAGATAATAAAGTGGACTGTATGATTTAAATTTTTACTGATAACAATGAGTTGGTAGGTACATTTATTGTATTATAATTTATGATATTATTTTTGCTGCGAAGCAACGATGTGCCCCGTACGTTGGTCGTCTTTGGACTCCGTCGTTTCTCGGCCGCTGCCTGCGGGCCTGGCTCGTTCGCGCAGTGGTGGTGGCAAAGTCTCACCCCCCGTGGTTACAAACATCCTCCCCCCTTTGAAGTCACTAGGATCTTCAACCGGTAAAGGACACACCTTATTGATTCCTCTGGTTGTGGGCCCAGAAGCAGTGCTCAAGTCGACGACCCTGGTCACGCCATCCCTTCCTTCATGGAGCCTGGTTACTCTTGCCAATTTCCAACATTGGGGTGGCAAGTTGTCGTCCCGTAGTAGTACCAAGGCCCCTGGCATTAGGGTTGATTTTCCATTGGCCTTCCATTTGCACCTGGTTTGCAGGGTGCACAGGTATTCCTTGGTCCATCTTCTCCAGAATGACTGCGTCAACTTCTGCAAATGCTGGAAGCGGTTCAGCCGTGTTGTAGGAACCTCCCTCAGATCTTCTTGCGGTAGAGCCGTCAACGGACCTCCGATTAAAAAATGTCCAGGAGTTAATGCCGACAAGTCATTTGGATCATCGGAAATAGGATATAGAGGCCGTGAATTTAATATTGACTCTATTTGACAGAGTGCCGTCTGCATTTCCTCTAATGTCAATACAGAGTTTTGAATCTCTCTTTAAATGGAATTTTACTGATTTAATTCCGCTTTCATGCAATCCCCCAAAGTGAGGTGATCTTGGAGGCATAAATCTCCACTTAATATTATTTTCCATTAGATAATTTTTGACAAACTCAGATTTCTCATTTTCGACAAAAGTTTTGTAAAATTCTCGCAAATTTTTATCTGCTGCTACCAAATTAGTTGCATTAGTTGCATAGTAGTGTATTTCAGCTGGCAAGCCGCGTCTTGAAACAAATCTCTTAACACTATTTAAAAATGATTCAGTTGTCAAATCGCTGACTAGCTCTATATGCATTGCTTTGGAACTAAAGCAAACAAAGATACAAATATAAGTTTTGATAATCCTTTTGTTTCTTAATTTAGTCTCCCTTACAAGAAAAGGACGTGATGGTTTGATTCGACCTGCTGGTAAATTTCCCATTTTATAGTTAATGGTCTTTGGATTAAATCTAAAGCATGTCAAACAATTTGTCAAAAGTCCCTTTATTGTTCTTAAACCCGATACAGGCCAGTACCTTTCTCTCATGTTTGAAAGCAATAACTGAGATCCTGCATGTAAATTCTTATGATGCTCATGTTTTATCAACAATTTCGTTAATACATGTCCCTTTGGCAAAATTATAGAATGCTTCTTATTGAATTCAAGATCCCCGTTAACTAGCCTACCGCCAACTCTTAGAATGTTGTTAGTATCGAGAAATGGATTTAAACTCAATATGTTGCTGCTCCGCGGGAGCTCCCTATCTCTTTCCAATTTTGCGATTTCTGACTGAAACATTTTGCGCTGTGCTAGCTTGATTAGCTTGCATTCTGCGTTCTTAAGTTCTTCCGTTTCAAGCACACTGCCTTTTGTTTTGACTTTACCCTTTGACACATTCGAGATAAATCTGTAACACCAAGCTGTGACTCGAAGCAATTTCCTGTAAGTGGAAAATCTTAAGAATATCGATTCAGTATTTACTAGGGATGTCGTACCCGGTCTAACACGAAACCCGGGTACCCGAAAGCAATACCCGGGTAAACCCGGGTACCCGAAATATATAACACAAAAGTTAGTGTACATCTGAACATCTGAAGTAGTAACTACAATTTCTTTCTTTTACGCCGCGAGTTTTAAACTGAACTAAATTAAAATAGTACTTACTCACCAATTCAAACGGCAAGTCGTCTGTTATTCGTAAATATTTTCACACTTCCAAGTGCTATCAAATTCAAGTACGTGACTTTTTGTCCGAAATTGGTGCAGCATCAACATCACACAGAGGAAGTTTATTTTACTTCACCCATACTGACGCGATTTAATGGTACTATTGACGGGATTCTTGTTATTACTGCATGGTTATGTTTTTCCACAGCTTATTCCTATCGTTTTTAAGTTCTTATAATTTTCTCCGATAAAGGCTGACTTTCTGAAAGTTATATAATTTATTAGTCGGGTACCCGGGTCTTAAAAATATACCCGGGTCGAGCATTACCCGTTTCGACCCGGGTACCCGCCGACATCCCTAGTATTTACTTGCAATAAGGTTATATTTAAAGGTTTTCTTTCTGGAATTTCAATGGGACCAAAAACATTTGAAAGTGGCCACTTGGTTTCTTCCAAATGTAACCATGAAGGTCTGCACCACCAAATGGATTGCTTTAATTTATCAGCTTCTAACCCTCTGCTAATTATGACCAAATGAAACCCTTAGTCAAATTTTGAATACATGCGACCCTATTGGCCACAAATACCTTCCAGGCTGATGTATGGCTATTTAACCAATGCAAGACAATGCTAGAGTCTGTCCAACAGGTCACTGTCGAAAAGTTTAATCTTAACTCGCTGATTACCACCTTCAACAGTTTTGCTAGCAGCACTGCTGCCGATAGTTCTAGCCTTGGCAATGTAAGCTGCTTTATTGGCGCCACTCTCGCTTTGGCGCATAATAGTCGTAACTGTGACATGCCCTCCTTCGTCACGCTTCTGGCATAAATGGCACAGCCGAATGCCCTTTGACTTGCATCGCAGAACCCGTGCAATTCTACCCCGTAAATCTCTTTACAAGCTATGTGCCGTGGGATTTCTAAAATATTTAATTTGAGGAGCTGTTCCTGTATGAAAAGCCATTCTGAAGTTAAGTCTGCCGGTATGCTCTCATCCCATGCCAATTTTGACATCCAGAGTTTTTGTATAAACACCTTTGACAGAATAGTGCAAGGACCCGCAAGTCCTAATGGGTCGAAGACACTGGATATTATTGATAATATCGTTCGCTTGGTAAACCTACCCTGTGTGTAATTATTTGCATTTACCATAAACCTCAGAACATCCCGTTTTGAATCCCATATCAAACCTAGCGTCTTTATCTCATCAGAAGCCTTTATGAAATGTTTTTCGTTATTTGACACAAATTGTGAATTTTCTAACAACTCTGACGAATTACTTCGCCACTTTCGGTGGTGCAAACATGCATCACTTAGGATTTCATCTGCTTGTCCTTTCAATAACAAAGCATCTTCCAAATTGTCTGCTCCGGAAGTGTAGTCGTCTACGTATGTGTCTTCTATAATTGATCTGGAAGCCTCAGGACATTTCTCCTTGAATTTTGAGGCAATTTCCTTCACGCAACGAGTCGCAAGATACGTTGCTGGTCTTAAACCATATGTGACAGTTTTTAACCTATAGATGGATATCGGATCGTTTATGCAACGCCTCCAAATTATCCTTTGAAAATCACATTGCGTTTCATTCACTAATATCTGCCTGAACATCTGTCTAATGTCAGCTGACAAGACAATGTTGAATTTTCTAAATCTCAACAAGATTGAAAATAATTCCGATTGAACACTTGGACCATTTTGCAATACGTCATTGAGTGACAAATTATTGCTGGTCCTTGAGCTAGCATCAAAAACTACTCTCAACCTTGTCGTCGTACTATCAAACTTTTGGACACAGTGGTGTGGTATATAATAGTTTCCACTGCCGTCTAATGCCAAAATGTCTGATTCTGAATGAAATTCGGTTATTTTCTCCATGTGACCCAAACTTTCGTATTCGTCCATGAAGTCATTATATTGCTGTCTCAAGTAGTCGTTTTTATTTAATCGTTTTTCTAAATTATAGAACCTATTTAAAGCTCCCGCAAAACTATCGCCTAATATATGATCTTGAGATTTTAGTGGATAATCTACTATGAATCTGCCTTCAGAATTCCTGACCGTAGTAGCCCTAAAATTATTTTCACACTCAGCCTCTTCTTCTGTTAAAAATGCTTCGTGTGGAAATTCTTCCGTCTTCCAAAACCTCTCTAACGAGTTTTGCATGGCATTATCGCTCGGAACGCTTATGCAACAAGTCTGTTCTGGGTAATAATGGCAATATTGCGAATTTATGCTACCTGCGATAAGCCAACCCAACTTACATTCCCTCAAAATTATCCTACCTAATTCTATTTTCCCAGTCAGCATTAAATCGTAAAATATTTGAGCTCCCAATAGCAAGTCAATTTCACTTGAAATGTTATAGTTAGCGTCCGCGAGCTGTACCCCTGCGGGAATATTAATATCGATCTTATCAAAGCTGATCAAAGGTAAATTTTCGGTAATTTTGTTTAGAACCAAGAATGATAATGTACTTTTCAGTTGACTGCTGACACATGACCCTATGGTGGCTGTAACGGAATGTGCTGCCTGAGAAACATTTCCATCTACCCCGGCTATTCTTACAATTCCAGTGCTAGAATATTTCAGACCTAATTTCTTCGCTAACCTATCAGTTATGTAATTTGCTGTAGAGCCACTGTCTAAGAGTGCTCTAGCCTTTACTGGCTTGTGTTTTAAGTTTAATATGAACACATTGGCAGTCGATAAAAGAACTTGAAACATGTGTTTATTTTCCAGCGCGTGGCTGGTGACTTCATTGCTTAAATTCTCATTGGGGTGTGAGAATGCACTTTCTTGCGCAGTATTTTCTTCTGCGTCTGCTTGATGCAAGAGAACATTATGTTTTTGAGAACATTTTACACAATACTTTGCCTTACAGTTAGAGAATTTGTGATTTTTCCCTAAACATAAAATGCACAGTCCAATTCTATTTACTTCCAGTCTCCTATCAGCTGAATTTAAATTTTTGAACTCTTTGCAGTGAAAGATTATGTGATTTCCCTTGCAATAATAACAAGAAATTTTATTAGAAGCTTGAGCAACATTACTAGATGCAAATCTTTGATATTTTTTCTGACAACTGTCATTACCATTTTTATTAGAAATCGTTTCGAGCAATTGACACCTCTGTCCTAAAAATGACTCTAATTTCGCTAAAGTGGGAATTTCTTTAGTATTTGTTTCCGTTTCCCAACATTTTCGTGAGTTAGAATCCAATTTTGAAGATATGATATAAACTAACATGCTTCTCCAGCTGTCAACTGGTTCTCCCAAAACCCTTAAAGCCCTAGAATGCTTTAAGTATTCATCAAATAAATTTCTTAAAGCTATAGCATTTTCCTTGAACAAAATTGGTAATTCCACTATTGCTTTAATATGAGCCCAAATAGCCAATTTCCTATTATCGAAACGTTCATTTAGTAAATTCCAAGCGATTTCAAAGTTATCATTTGAGGCCTGCAAAAATGCAATTGTCTCTGTCGCCTTATCTTTTAAACAACTCTGCAAATAATAAAATTTATAGACGTTGCTTATTTTTGGATTTTGGCTGATCAATGCTTCAAAACTATCCTTGAAATTTGGCCAGTCCTAATAACAACCATTACATTTTGGTAAATTTAATACAGGGAGACGAGCATTTTCTGCTATATTCACGTCAACTGCCTGTACTAGTTGAGGTTGATTTGAACCATCTGAATGAACTGACTGAGTATCCGAGTGATTAGAATCTATTAATTTTTGCGCTATTGTCATTGTCGAATAAAAGAGATTATCAAACCCTTCCCTTTCCCTTTCATGATTTGCTTCTTGTTCCTCGTCAAGATCCACAATTTCTATCTGAATGTCTTGCTTAACAGCTCACGAGCATCGCGATATCTAATTTTAACTTCAGCTAAATCACTATCAGGTGTAAATTTATTTATGAAATTTGAAAACTTTGTTAATTTACTCTTTATTATCGCGCGTTTCCTAATCAGACTATTTAACGTAGCCATCTCGTCTGTATAACAGTAAAATTACTAAAGAGAGTAATAGTAAATAGTAACCCTCCGCCAAGCAGCAACAATGTACGCCGTGGCGCGTTCACACTGTATAGTATTGCTAAGTAACTATAGGCGAACCAAATTAAGAGTAATAGAAACTCCCGTAAACAGTTTTTGAATTGATATGAGCACCCTATAATATTGCTAAGTAACTATAGGTGATCAAGTCAAAGAGTATTAGAAACCCTCGCACACACCAACTACTGATAGGTATCATAAATTAAATCGGAAATGATTCTACCTAACTGCAAGATTATCAAAACTTTGCGATATATGAACATAAGATTATTTCAATCTGAAGCTAACCAGCCGTTGACATTTGAAATACTCTGTCACAACCAAGCGTTAAAATTGAAACAATCTGTGTGATGCCGAAATGAAATCATTTAAACAGAGCGGAACAAATAGGTTAGGAGTGGGAAAGAGATGGAAATAGACTTGCCTGGCATGTGCCGCCTCTCAATGTGCGGTGTACTGCAGCTGTCCGTCTCGCTCAAACCCGCCGAACACGCGTGCGCTGCCTTCCTGACTTCTTCGACTCACTGGACAGGTGTCTTCACCATACGAATAAATAATATTCGCGCTCGATAGGACCAAAATGTTCGATGCACTCAGTTGAGAAATAATAAAGTGGACCGTATGATTTAAGTTTTTACTGATAACAATGAGTTAGTAGGTACATTTATTGTATTGTAATTTATGATATTATTTTTGCTGCGAAGCAACGATGTGCCCCGTACGTTGGTCATCTTTGGACGCCGTCGTTTCTCGCGCAGTGGTGGTGGCAAAGTCTCACTCCCCGTGGTTCCAAACAGAGTTCAACATTATTTTTGAGATTTGCAGCGAGATGTTTACGTTTTAATATTGAGAATCACAATTACTGTCTTTGGAATCATTACAATATTGAAGAACTACTATTAGCTTATGCTTCATTTTTAAATTGTTGGATGGATTTATTTATGATCCATATCTTAAACAAATTTATCTTCATCGGTATTGTTGTAAGTTATTTACGACATTAATTTGAGTATCGTTAAGAGCTTTATTACCGCACTCAGTGCGGTAATAGATATTCTTTATTACAAAACAAAGAACACATTGAACCAGAATGTATAGATGAAAATAAAATATTGAACGATATATGTTTGCACTTAACGAAACTCATTTAATTGCCGCAGAACTTGGCTGACCGCCTCGTTCTGACAACCAAACTTGTTTCGTTAATATCTATAACATCACTATTCCAAAGAAAACCCTCAGACGTCTTAACCTATTTTGTATACATCATGCAATAAATTATGGTCAAAATTCACCAATAAATAGATACTTAAATTTAATAAATACATGTAACTAAGAAGTTGTGGGTGTTTCTTTAAGTAAATTTCGAAGTGATCTTAAACGAATGTGATGTCCATGCGATGATATTTTGGTATACTAAAGGTTATGTTTATGACACTATATTATTATGTTAGATTATATAATTATAAACTTTTGTTAATGAGGTTATCCCCTAAACCAGCGTTTCTCAAACTGGGGTCCGCGGACCCCCGGGGGTCCGCAAACGCAATCTAAGGGGTCCGCGAGTTAAGCCCAAATAGATCTATTATAGATCAATAGGTATTCCTATATGTATAATATGGATTTATATAAAACTGACACAGATTTAAAGATTAACTTTTTTGTGCAATTATTTTTGAATCATTTCAGGCATGTTTTTCCAGCCGGTAAAGTTCGACAAACCTCCCCAAATAACTGCACGTGCGCTTAATCGATAACTGAAACATCAGTGGTTAAAATTTGGTTCAATGTTAAAACGTGGCGGACTTTTGGTTACGACTGCGATTTGATTACGCGTTATCACAAAAAGCTTTGACGCATCTAATGCCAGTTTGTACGACATATTTATGTGAACGAGCGTCCTCTACACTTGTATAAGTTACATAAAATCAAAATTCGGAAATTGCTTAAAAAATGTAGAAGCACAACTACGATTAAAACTTTCTACTTTTGAGCCAAACGTTTTTAATCTTATTTATGTAAAACAAACCATCCTTCGCAATAACAATAGTTATTATTATGTATGATTAACAATTCACATTATATCAATATTATTATTATTGTACGCCTGTATTGATACTACAGATTCTATTAGTTTTGTAAGTGTTCTTGTGTTTTTACTATCCCGACTTTAATAATAAAAATATCGAGCTCTCAAATATTATTTCATTTTAGTACCTATACCTAATGTAGCAGCAAAGTAAACTGTTTTCAAGGTCACAGTTGAATATAAGTCATACACTATCTAAGGTCGATAAAATTGTATGGGGGTCCTCGAATTTTTGTAAGCAAATAAGGGGTCCGCCGATGTCTACAGTTTGAGAAACACTGCCCTAAACCAATAAATAATAAATAACTGAATTTGAATGACAATCTGCTTTTGTTCTAGATGTGAAGATATCCAACTTCTTTTGGCTCATATATCATTGAAAGAAACGTTGAAACAATTACCATTCATTAAGAAAACTATGGAAAATAAGTCTTGTAGTTCTACAGGAACTACACCATGCATATCGCAGAACATGAATAGCAATGAAAGTTTTGATAATATATCTATTAAACAAGAAGGCATCGAATTAAAGGATGAAGATTATGAAAAGAAAACATTAGAAAAAAATAACGTAAATACTGCTTGTAGTGGAGAGAAACCTTATAGTGGCGCCGTTTGTGAATACAGCAAAGGTAATTTGGTTAGACATACAAAGAATCATGCAGGAGAAAAGCCATACAGATGCTTGGTATGTGAATACAAAACAGCACGTAAAAGTAATTTAGTTACACATATGAGATCTCATACAGGAGAAAAGCCATACAGATGCTCAGTTTGTGAATACAGAACAGCATATAAGAATCTGTTAGTTACACATGTGAAATCCCATACAGGAGAAAAACCATACAGATGCTTAGTTTGTGAATACAGAACAGCATGTAAAAGTCATTTAGTTACACATATGAAAACTCATACAGGAGAAAAACTATACAGATGCTCAATTTGTGAATACAGAGCAGCAAATAGAAGTGGTTTAGTTTTACATATGAGAACTCATACAGGAGAAAAACCATACAGTTGCCCGATTTGTGAATACAGAACAGCATGTCAAAGTCATTTAGTTGTACATGTGAAAACTCATACAGGAGAAAAGCCATACAGATGTTCAGTTTGTGAATACAGAACAGCAGTGAAAAGTAGTTTAGTTAAACATATGAGAACTCATACAGGAGAAAAACCATACAGATGCTCGGTTTGTGAATACAGAGCAGCAGATAGAAATAGTTTAGTTTTACATATGAGAACTCATACAGGAGAAAAACCATACAGTTGCTCGATTTGTGATTACAGAACAGCATGTAAAAGTCATTTAGTTGTACATGTGAAAACTCATACAGGAGAAAAGCCATACAGTTGCTCGGCTTGTGATTACAGAACACCAGTGAAAAGTCGTTTGGTTATACATATGAGAATTCATACAGGAGAAAAGCCATACAGTTGCTCAGTTTGTGAATACAGAACACCAGTGAAAAGTAGGTTGGTTATACATATGAGAATTCATACAGGAGAAAAACCATACAGTTGCTCGGTTTGTAAATACAGAACAGCAGTGAAAAGTAATTTAGTTCCACATATGAAAACTCATACAGGAGAAAAACCATAGCGATGCTCAGTTTGTGAATACAGAACAACTTTGAAAAGTATTTTAGTTATGCATATGACAACTCATACAGGAAAAAAGCCATACAGTTGCTCGGTTTGTGAATACAGAACAGCAGTGAAAGGTAGTTTAGTTACACATATGAGAACTCATACAGGAGAAAAACCATACAGATGCTCAGTTTGTGAATACAGAACAACTTTGAAAAGTATTTTAGTTATGCATATGACAACTCATACAGGAAAAAAGCCATACAGTTGCTCGGTTTGCGATTACAGAACAGCATGTAAAAGTCATTTAGTTGTACATGTGAAAACTCATACAGGAGAAAAGCCATACAGATGCTTAGTTTGTGAATACAGAACAGCAAATAGAAGTCATTTAGTTAGACATATAAAAACTCATACAGGAGAAAAACTATACATATGCTCGATTTGTGAATACAGAGCAGCAGATAGAAGTGGTTTAGTTACACATATGAGAACTCATACAGCAAAAAAGCCATACAGATGCTCAGTTTGTGAATACAGAACAGCAAGGAAATGTGATTTAGTTATACATGTGAAGAATCATGCTGGAGAAAAGCCATACAGTTGCTTGGTTTGTGAATACAGAACAGCAGTGAAAGGTAGTTTAGTTACACATATGAGAACTCATACAGGAGAAAAACCATACAGATGCTCAGTTTGTGAATACAGAACAACTTTGAAAAGTATTTTAGTTATGCATATGACAACTCATACAGGAAAAAAGCCATACAGTTGCTCGGTTTGCGATTACAGAACAGCATGTAAAAGTCATTTAGTTGTACATGTGAAAACTCATACAGGAGAAAAGCCATACAGATGCTTAGTTTGTGAATACAGAACAGCAAATAGAAGTCATTTAGTTAGACATATAAAAACTCATACAGGAGAAAAACTATACATATGCTCGATTTGTGAATACAGAGCAGCAGATAGAAGTGGTTTAGTTACACATATGAGAACTCATACAGCAAAAAAGCCATACAGATGCTCAGTTTGTGAATACAGAACAGCAAGGAAATGTGATTTAGTTATACATGTGAAGAATCATGCTGGAGAAAAGCCATACAGTTGCTTGGTTTGTGAATACAGAACAGCAGTGAAAGGTAGTTTAGTTACACATATGAGAACTCATACAGGAGAAAAACCATACAGATGCTCGGTTTGTGTATACAGAACAGCATATAAGAGTCAGTTAGTTACACATGTGAAATCCTATACAGGAGAAAAACCGTACAGTTGCTCAGTTTGTGAATACAGAGTAGCAGATAGAAGTAGTTTAGTTACACATATGAGAACGCATACAGGAGAAAAGCCTTAGAGTGGCTCTGTTTGGGAATACAGATCTGAAGACTCGCTCGAGAAAAGCCATATACGTGCATTGTTAGTAAATATTAAGCAATGTAAATGTAATTTAATTACACATATGAGTTCTAAGTGTTACACACAAGATATCGCTAGGAAATAATCTTATTATTTGTGTATACAGTCCGATACATTTTACATATCATGTATACTACTAATCTTTATAATAAATTTTAAATATAATGATTTAAGGTATATGACGTCGTAGATAGGGTTTTTCGGTTGTGGGTATCCGGACTCGGACCCACTGAGTCCAGTTAGGAATATTCGCTCATGAAAAAACGCTAGATGTAATATCTGTTGTAACGAGATAAAAAACCACAGTGTGGAGATTTATTTGAACATAAAAATCAAATAGTCCGACTCAACGGGGGTCCGACTGAGTTCTATGTGGACTCGACGCGGCCAACAAGCCCGAGTCTTCCCAAACCCTAGTCCTAGTACACACATAGATCATTCCAGGGCACCTTAGATGGTTTTGTAGATGCTATCTTTGCTGTAATAAATTGGCTATAACCAAAGAACATATAACATGAAGAACTTCAGCCCCGAGGTTTACCTGCATATACCGCAAAATTACTCGTCTACCAGGATCGCAGTTTTGGGCTCTCTGTGAACTAGGTAACCAGTAAAATCCTCTCAGGGTGTTCCAGAAACTAACTATTTCAAAAATTTCTTGGACTAAAACGATTAGCGGTGTTGCCAGATTTAAAACATATTTAAAATGGTGTGACATAATTTTGTTTTCCTCTGTTAACATTGTAGCTCAAACTTGCTACTTTTATTGAAATGACAAAAATTCGTTTCGAAGCAAATTTTATTCATTTCTATTCTCGTCTGGGAAATTTGTTATTTCCAATTATTGCTGGTGTACAGGGTTACATTTTACAAGATTCTAAAAAGCTTTCCTATGGTTATCAGGAAGGACATCACTTAGATAGGAATTACAATAATTCAGAAATATTTTAATGATAGATAGTTAACTAATATGTATTTTGTACTGTATTTGCAAATACTGTTCGAATTTTGTACCGACCATTGCTATGCCAGCATTTTGCATAGAGAAATTGCACCAGTGTGCTAGGTTTTCCAGGAAATTTTAGTGGGTTCTTTACTTGAGGAGCCAGTTCCCGGCGCTAACCCCACAAAAATGCTTTAAGGGCATTCATGCGTTGTCTGTAGCTTTGAGAGACGAGTCGTGGCGAGTTGGCATTGTAAATTAAAATACAGTGTTTATGCACACACTAAGTTTCGGTGTTTGTTTTTATCATTTATCATCAAACGAGTGGTTACCCACGAAGCACCGCGAGTGGAACCATTCCCCCACAAATACTTTGCAAAATATTTAGTATTTAAATACATTTTTGAAATTATTTAAATACTTTTAGACTATTTAAATATTTTTAGAGTATTTAAATATTCTGAAAGTATTTAAATATTCTCAAATGATGACGTATTGGACATTCAAAATTACGCACAAAATTATTTACTAGTTGGAAATATATTTTTTGAAGAAATAAAGGCAATTATTTAAATACCTTTGTAAATACTTTTTGTGTAATTTTAAACGTCTTTTAGGTCATCATTTGAGCTATTTTTGCATTGGGCATTACACGTTGGAATTCACACTATGAGTCTGTAATCCAAATTTTAGCAAAAAAAATACTTATTTAATATGAAAAGCTTTCAATTAAACAATATTGCGTGAAACAAATGAAGTGGAGTATTTGACAGAATACGTTGAACTTTCTAAGTCACTAGTTTTCGCATTAGATATTCTGAAAGGAAAAGCTAATATATATTATGGATTCGTGGTACCAACAATCGCCAAAAATTAATCTGGAAAAACTAAAAACACTAAATGTCAAGTATTTTTCTTCCTCAAATATAAAAAATGTAACCTCAGCTGCTTAATTTGAAGGACAACTTTGAATTTGAACTGAAAAATTTAATTTGAATTCAAATTTGTTATTAGCTGAAGGCCTACAACTTAGCGCATGGATAATGCGCTACGCTACTTTTTCATTACCTTGTATGTTTATTGTTATATTTGTTTTTGTCTTGGTTTAAATACTGTTTCTTGTGTTATGGCAAAGATGTAAAAGAACTGTTATATGAAAACGAAAAATTAAAAATAATGGTTTATATTGTTTTAAATTTATATTTGTTTAACTAACTTTGTTTTACCTTGTTAATAATTAAGTAATTTTATCAAAAAAATATTTTCTGGATTTTAAGATTTTTTTGCTGAAATATTCGTAAAATAACATCTAAACTATGTTGTAATTGACCAGTATATGTCCGTTATGTCATATTTGATATCATGATTTCAGTAATTCTGAAAATGAAGCTTGTGAACACTGTTAAATATTTTATCTGAAAACAGTTAAGACACCATTAGGAAAGATTAAATAAACAAGGATAGGTAGAAGGGTTCTTTGTCTCAACGAATTCTTGACACTTTCATAGAAATTTGTTCGAAATATTTGCTTATGCAACCCATATTACACACTTACAAATATTCCCATAAGGTTGAACCTCTTCATATTATATGCTCTTTGCTATAATGTATTATTGACTATTGTATGTTTTTATATATCCACTCTTTTTGATTGTAATATATAGTAATGGTTGCATCTTAGAATTGCTATTTGTTCATAAAGGTATTCCAAGATATGAGATAATTTTTGATAAATAAATTAATTAATAATTAAAATGTTCAAGGATGGATTTATATAATAAGAAAACAACTTCAATATTTGAAAGTTATCTAATGGACAAGATATTGGATGTAATATTGTTAAGTAGTTAATATTTTATCAGAAAGGTTCTGGCATATGAATTGGTTTTGTGGAGATAGTTGTTTGATAATATAACTATTTGGAAGGAAAACTCAAATGATTATTTGAAAGAAGTTAATTATAACGTGTTAGAAAAGAATAAATTATATAGAAATGTATCCAGAGGCTTAGTTTGTCAAAATTTGATATAATAATTATTGCTAGGTAAAATTGAAATGATGAAAAATAACAACTAAATTTTGTTCAGTAAAATGGTTATTTAACCAACAAGTGTGTTAATAAAGGTGATTAATAATCGAGAGATTTTAACGCGTAAGCGAGTGGAGCGAGCGAACGCGTTAATGAGCGAGATTATTAATCACCGATTAACATAAGAGTTGGTTACAAGCCTTTTCCGTCAATCGTACGTTTATTAAAATCCATCAAAAATATTTATTAGTTTTGACATTTCAGATACATTTGACGTTTAGTACGTATGGTTGCCGCTGCCGGAGCAATTTTGCGGCAATTAAAATACTTGGCGGTTGGAAATCCACCTCTGTTGCCGAAGGATACATTGAGAACTCGATAGGTATAAAATACAAACTGCCACAAAGATATTGAGCGAAGCGTTTTCTAATGTAAATATTTATATTAATAAATCCACGGAATAATTTAACCTTTAGTTTTGACATTTCAGATACATTTGACGTTTAGTACGTATGGTTGCCTATATAAAATCATTGCGAAAACGGGTCTATTAATGCATGATTTTTTAGACAAAATCATGCATTAATGAGTCGATATATAAACGATTGACGGAAAATGATATTTAAATAATAAAACCCCTTTAATCAAATGTTATTTAGTGACTGGTTGGTGTGTTAAAGGGTATATATAATTAAAATTAACAAAAAGAAGAAATCAAATGAATTTTAAAAATATACTGAAGAATAAGAAGGTTATAAATGGTACAAAGAAGAATAATAACATCTAATAACAATAAAATAGTATACATGGAATAATGGTGTCTGCAGTGGAATTGGATAAACTATATATAACTCAATATTAGGTATCCTTTTTGGTTTAAAACTTCATGTAAGTTGCTGTCAAGTGAATACAAAAGAGCCAGAGTTGGAAGTATACTACATATCAATGAGGATTTAGACTTGAACGAGTTTGTAATCAGGTGGATTTCTGCATCTAGTTTAAATTTTGACTTGGGTATCATCAGTGTTCTTGTTTGATGTCTTAAGTGTCCTGTAATAATTGGAAAGGATTAAGAGGGAGAACAGTTTGGACAGTTGGTGGTTTGGTACCTGTTACAAGAAGGACAATTCCGGTACACTGCAATTGTTTGCAGTGTGGTGACTTAAGTTGGGAGTCCACAGGAGGTGGTCAGCATATGCATCTGAGGATTGTATTGGATTAGGAATGCAGAGGAGTAATTACTTGGAGTTAAAGAGGACAGCTGGTCTTCATTTAAACAGTTTATTGGGTTGAAGTTTTTGCCGCAGCTGTAAGTCGGGTCGTTGCTGTTACACATTCGGTCGCAGAGTTGGGTACATGTATGGAACTAACAATTTTTTTTAAAATTTTATTTTGCTACTCAGCCAACAGTCGTTAGGCCAATTATAGGCGTCACTGTACATTTTATGGGGATTTCTAACCCCACTAACGACTGTCATGATGTTATTATGACATCCGGGACCAACTATTTCCGTGATAGCCGTATCACGAGGCGCCGAGAGAAGCAGCCATGGAACTCCCATCCAAGTTCTGACCAGAAAGAGCGTTGCTTAACTCTGCTGATCGAACGTGGACGCTTGTTCAAGCTACACCACCCGGGACCCCGGTCAATTAGAAATAGCTATCGTTATGGATGTTGAAGTGAACTTATTTACTTGTCAGTGCTGACGGTGCAGTGTGGGCAGCTTACTTGTACTAAAATTGGACCAGGACATCGAGCAGACATATTAAGTAGATTTTGTGACAGGTAATGTAAATAAAACATTAATAAGTTCTAATTAGTGAATGAGTTACACAGTTGAAAGAAATACTTAGGTACTTTGATAGATATTTTAAGTAATAACATATGGGGGCAGATATAATTTGATTGACTTTTTACTTTTATGAAGTTTTCAATTTGACATTTCGCAGAAATGTCATAATTTATAAATAATTTTTGAATATGTACTGATTAACTATCACAAACAAGGAATTGAATATGCAAGAACCTAACTTGGGGTAAGAGTCATTGTTCTCATAAAAGCTAGCAAGACAAATAAATAAAAATATTCATTCATTCATGATCTATAGCCTCTTTTACCTTTCGGTGTCGAGGACCATTCATACCTCGCGGGAAGTGCAACGGAGGCAATGCGCCGCACGCGACTTACATTACGCTCCCCCGCATGCAAACATACCACACACACAATAACTTACATCTAACTTAACTAATGAGTTCAATTCCACTGCCGCTAGAGAGCTGCCCGGGTCCAATATTTAGGACCCGTACCCGATCCGCGAACCGCAATTTCTGAAATTTTAAACCTGCATCCGATCCGCGAACCGCAATTTTCAAATTTTTATACTCGCACCCGATCCGCGACCCGCCGTTTCAAACCCGCACCAGACCCGCGACCCGCAAGTTCTTCACTTTTAAGCCGCACTTGGCCCCAAATTCGAATATTAGACCAGCACGTACCAGCAACTAGAGATGGGCGCATGGAGTGAGTTTTCACTCTTGCTTTAAACACTCACGTTCACGCTCACGTTCACGGCGTGACACGCCACTCACGACGTGACACGCAGCTTTTATTTCAAAATTTAAATTCAGATAGAACAAAATGTTCAAATTTAAAATTAATGAAAAAAACCCTAAACAGGACTAAAAATATGTTTTGCACGTGACATAATTTACGTGAATTTACAATCAGAATACTTGACACAAAAAGAAAAAATGAAAATTGACTACAATAACTTACAAGGGATAAATACTGATTTCTCGCAAATACATTTCTTGCAGCTGCCTTCAAAGACATTACGTTTAACGCCAAAAGCTGTCATTGGAATTGACGTTTCCCTTATTGGTATGAGTATAGAAGGTATAGAAGGCTTCTTTACGTATCCTATCCATTTTGGACGTTGGCTATTTGCATGGCGATTCTAACTCTATTGACAGCGCTTCTGAACAATTGAACAGATGTGAGGTTAAACCACTGGCGTAGATTATGTACCCAGGAGTGTCTTCTTCTCCCCGGACTTCTTTTGCTATCTACCTTTCCCTGGATTATCAATTGCAGTAAACTGTATTTGTCCTGCCTCATTATGTGGCCGAGGTATTCCAATTTTCTCGTTTTTATATTAAACGTAATTTATTTCTCTTTTCCTATTCGCTGAAGTACTTCTATGTTGGTGATGTGGTTAGTCCAAGAAATTTGGAGTATTCTCCTGTACACCCACATTTCAAAAGCCTCCAATTTTTTCATTAATGCCTATGTCGTTGTCCAGGCTTCCACGCTAAAAAGCAATACCGGAAATATGTAGCATTTAACTAATCTTATTTTTAACAAAAGTGATAAGTCATTATTTGTGAATAAATGTTTCATGCTATTGAAGGATGCTCGTGCTTTTTCAATTCTGGACCGTATTTCAGTGGCCTGGTCCCATTTTGCATTAACCGATGTTCCAAGATATATATATATATATATGATTCCATATGTTCTATTAATTGATTATTTAATAGTAATTGTCTGGCCGGTTGCTGGTTTTTGCTTATCAACATCCATTTGGGCTTTAAAATGTTAAGGCTTAGTCCATACTCATCACTAGTTCTCTGTACTTTTCAAACTAGATTTTTTAATTCGTCAATATTACTGGCGAGCAAGACTGTATCGTCAGCGTATCGTATGTTGTTAATAAACTCTCCATTTATTTTGATGCCTTCAGAGGCATTTTCTAATGCTTTCCTATATGTTGCTAGGCAACACTTTTAATTCGTAGGTTTAAAAGTCTAAGTAGGACTTTGACCATATGACCAAAGCAGTCGGTGTCTAAGGTACCTGGTACTCTGCATGCCTAGACCTTGTCTATTAACAAACAAACAAAAGTACTTTTACGTACAAGGATCAACATTTTCAGCGTTAATGCGAGTATACAAAACAAAACATTACTTTTATTAGAATAATAATTTCATCTACACAATAAATTGGTTTAAAAATAAAACGTAATCAACATTTTCAGTGTTAAGTCGAGTATAGAAAACGAAACATTACTTTTCTAAAAATAGGTTCACACGGGGCACCCTTCAGTTTTTTATTCGTTACTAAATTTTTACATGAAATTTACGTGAAACGTGAATCACGCTTTGGAAATTTTCACTCACGTTCACGTCACGATTTTCAAATATTAGTCACGTTCACGACGTGACACGCCGTAACCCGACGTGACACGACTGTTTTCACGTCACTCACCCATCCCTACCAGCAACTGGCTTCAGATAGAATGCCCATGCACAATAAAGAAAGTTATTTTCACACTTCATTATTATTAGGTACGTTTTTTTATACACAAACAAAATTTATGTTGAAGAAATGAAGTTGTACTCGCCACCCTACTCGCGACCCACAGTTTCAAATCCACACCCGACACGCTACCCGCAATATTGATATAAATTTTAACCGCAACCCGACCCGCAATGCAGGACTCTAACTGCCGCTCCGAGAAAATTCTCGGCTACGGCCAGATTTGAACCCATGTCCACCTGGTTGCTAAGCAGACAACAAGCCCACTCAACCAGCGAGGTGGCCTAAACAAAAATATAAAATTTTCTAATAGGGCAGATATCTTACATTAGTTCATCTAAACAAAAATAATTTCAATACAATACAAGATTAAATAGTCATTGATTTACTTAAAGAACGTGCATAGCAAAGAAAGAGCGCAGTAACGTGTAGGTATATGCATATATTGATATGGTCTTAAAATAACAAAACATTTTGAATAAATTATAATTACCACGCAGATTAATTATAAAGCAAATAACAAGGATATTGAATAGATTAGTACTGTTTTATTAAAAATTCTATTTCATTCAATGATATCGACATTTTCTGCAGCAAATTTGACTGTCCATTACTGAAACAAAGATCAGTCAGAAAGAATCATAGTTATTAATTCAATTACATATGAAATTTTAGATAGCAGATAATTGTTGACTGCAAATGTAACTCAATTTGGTTGATCACAATAATTTTAGACTAAGTTGTTATATTAGTCAGTTTGTATCTGCAAAAGTAAATATTATTAGAAAGGATAAAACAAGTTTGTTTCTTATATATTTGTTGTATAATAGTATATTATTATATGAGCGATTATGACAGCCATTATTCACGAAGATGACATTTGCGCCACAAGCCGAAGGCGCGTGGCGCAAGTCATCTGAGCGAATAATGGCCATAATCGCGAATATAATACGATATTTTATCTACTTCTATGCAATAGGAGTCTTGTGTTCATATTTCCCAATTATGACATTTGTGACAGATGTTAACTTCAAAAGCCATTTAATAATAAGAATGAATTTTGTGATTGGCTACAACCTATTGAGTAATGAAAATAGAATTTTCTGATTGGTTGCAACTTGCAAACTATTGAATAATGAAAATAGAATTTTATGATTGGCTGCAAACTGTGAATTATGAATCATAATTAATGGCCATTGTGCAGTAGGAGTAGATAAAAGGATTATTGTTGCACAATGATGCATAATAATTGGAAACAGGCACGATTTCAGAACAAGTTAACGTAAAATATGACATGTTCAGCTAAAAGTCACAATGGTTGAAAAGTAGGAATCTGTAATTTGTTTTATATTTGATTTCCAACGTTTTCGAGAATATAAGAAAATAATAACAATTGTGTGTGTAAAATTTGGAATTAAAAAATCACACCAGCTTTAAAATCAAGCTAAAAGCATAAAAATTCAATTACATTAAAAATAAATACTGGTATGTGCCCAGGAAAAATGTTTTGTATAAAATAACTGTGGTCCTAATAAGAAGTTTGGAGTAAGAAATATGAAGATGTTGGTGGTGTGCGTGTAGCATAACTATCAGGCGTTGCTGACGACGGTGTAAAGATGCAGTAGATGCAAGACCAATTTGTCAATGAAGATAAATTGAGTTCGAAGATAGATAAGTCGGAACGTAAGTGAAAAACAAAGATAATATTACAAATACCAGATCTGAGTGAAAATATAAAACATTTAAATGAACAAAACTGTTAAGGCTGCTCACCCGTTTCAAGAACGGTTCGATTTGAAATGGGGGTTGCACTTTTGCTTGTGCATATTTAGTGCAAACATACGTTTAGCTATCGGGATGCATTTTTGTACGCAAGGAAAGAGGATAGAGGCGCGAACTCGAGACCCAAACGTTTCCCTTGTAATTTATAGTCCTGTTGCCGCCAAAGTCCATTGCCAATTGGTTCGTCAACTCCAGGTGGACTCATGATACTACTACTCGATAAGATAAACCCACGCGCATGGGATAAGTTCATCTCTGTCGCACGCCTGACGTCACTCGGTGACAAATTTTCACAGCAGCAGCAGTTTGATATGGCGTTTAAAAATGTTGGTGCATGAAGTTTAAAAGGTGCGTACAGACTTCTGTCAGATCATCGTATCGTATCGTGATCCCGTATCAAGATCGGTGAAGTGTGTACGGGAGGATGTATCGCATTTGTGTATCACATCTTCGTGTCAAGCTGATACGCAGATACGACACGACATTTATCCACCAAAAGTCGGTATTTCAGCGTAGCATCAAAGAAATGATACGTGATCTGGATACAGGAGGTGTGGACGGCAAAACCCAAGCAATCTCGATATGATGAACAACCTTAATCATTAGTGCTACTATAATAAAGCAAGGAAGCCTAGGGTGGCTGCTTGGCTGGGACACAAGGCCAGAATGAAAGAGACGAGAATACCTAAAAAGATCCTGAGACAGGAACCTGAGGACAGAAATAGAAGGGGTAGACCATCAAAAACTTGGCTGCAAAACGTAAAAGAAGATCTAACCCGACTGGGCAAAGCCGAAAATTGGGAGACAAGAGCTAGGAATAGAAAGGACTAAAGAAAGATCGTAGCCATAGGCATACCAGGCTTCTTGAGCTGACATTACAGTGAAGAAAAATGTAGCTGGCAGCAGTCAACTGTACTGATAACGACATTATTTTCTTGGGAGAGGACTTGGAATTAAAAGATACGGATGTACTACAGTGGAAAAATAAAACGCACATGTTACGGAAACGAGTAAATGGGGTTGAAAACAATCCGTCGGCGTATCGGCGTATCAGCGTATCGCATAAAGGCGATCATGATTCGATACGATTACACGACACAAGTCTGAACTCGCCTTAATAAATTATAATTAAAAACATTGAATTAAACATTTATTACCATGGTGTACTGTGCAGTGGTGGGTTGTTTAAGCAACAACAAAAAGAGCAGTGCCATTTTTTTTAGATTTCCAAGGAACAAACAAGTTTGCAAACAATGGATTCTAAAGTGTTATCAGCAACACAAATTTAATGTGAAAACATCAAGAATATGTTCAAATCATTTCGTAGAAAGTGCTTACTGTTCAAAATAGAAAGTGTTGAAAAGTGATGCAATAGTACCTTCTCTTCATTTAATAAATCACAAAGTGTCTACAGACATCTCTTCGGCAAAAATTTTAATGGACAATCATTAAAATTGAACAAAAATTATTTAAAAGCCCCAATGGATTTAGCTGAATCTCTTAATTTAAGTACAGAGGCGAAGCATCTTTTCTTGAGATGTAAAATGTATTTTCAAATTGGAATGTTAAGATATAGATATTAAAGAAAAATCCAAAGTTAGGAGGAGAAAAATGACAAAAATTGTAAAATAAGTTTTAATAAAACTTGGTATTCTTGGGTAAATTTTGTAAATAATATGTACAGTCGCGGAATTAAAAATCCGGACGAGTCTTATAGAGGGTTTTTGCAATTTTTGGGTAATGTAAATTGAGATTTGCATTTTTAGGTTAGCAATTGACAGTTAAACAGTGCAACGTGAAATCAACAATCTATTTCAAATTTTCCCTCAAACTGCCATAGAAGAATAAATAAATAGCTGTTTACTCAAATGAGATTAAATTATTTTAATTTTAAAATATCAATATTTAAACTAAATTCAATATTTTGTAACTGCTCCATTTGTGTTTACTACATTTTGTAAACGCCTAGGTATTGAAGAAATAAGGGAGTAGATATATTCTGGAGATGGTTCGTCCCAACTTTCTTGAATTTTCTATCGGATTTATGTCGACGCTTCTGGAAGGCCATGGTAAACATATTATATTATTTTCACGAAACCATTGAGTAGTAATCCTGGATGTGTGGACGGGACAATTATCTTGTTGAAATACGAAGTTTCTTTCGGGAAACAGCATTTCAACGGAGGCCAAAAAATATCCTGTAGAAGCTGGATATACGAATTACTATTAAATCTCAGCTCGATGTTCCAACATACACCTGCTCCTTGTGCACATATCCAAGCCCACACATTTACTGAAAATCTACCGCTGTTATGAGATTTCTTGGAGTAAGTCTCCTCAAATCGCGAATTTTGCGGTCTATATACACGGACGCGACCGCTGTGGTAAGACTGAAATACTTTTTCCTCCGAGAAAATTACATTTTCCCAAAAATTTAAGTTGTGTGGTAAAAATTGTAGAGCAAAACCAACTCTTTCTTCCTTATTTTGCAAAGTAAGGAATGGTTTTTTAGCAGCCGCTCGATTTCTTAGTTCACTGGTTTTCTTTATTCGATTTCTTGCAGTACGAACAGAACCAGGAAAATGAGTTGCATGAACTGCACTTGCGGCGGTTTCAAATGGGTTATTCCTTAAAAATTCTACTAGATTTTCGTCTTGTTGGGGGGTCGAAAGAAATTTACGCCCAGAACCTATTCTTCTGTCAACAGTTCCTGGTTGCTGCCATTTAATGTGTATATCGTGAATGGTACTTTTACCCACAGCAAATCTCTCGGTTGTTCTTCTTTTCGACCACCCTTCTTCAATGAGTGTAATTACTTGCATTCTTTGTTCGACTCTTAAATGATAGTACAGGCGCCAGGGAAGTTTTACATGCAATTCTTGGTACCAGCATTTTGTGTTAATGGGTGGGTGGGGGGCTATGCTCTGAGTCTAATTTTAAGTTTTCGGATCGATCGGAGAAATTGTTTTTCCGCAATATCGGAAGCAGTGTTGAAAACGGTTTTTCAGCAATTTCTCGTTTCCTGTTGCTCTGGCACTGGAATTGCATCAGTACAAGTTTGTAGTTTATGGAATTCCCCACAACTTTTGGAAATGCCTTTTTCTCGTGCGCTCAACAATTTAAAAGTTGTTACCATATAAATCCAAGAAATTAAGGGTTGAAATGGGTTTTCCGTAAATATATCGCTTTCAGTTCATCCTACGATAAAAAATACTCTTATATTTTTTGAACAACTAATTTGCATAAAATTTGTGTATGAGTATTTTTCCATTTGGACAATTATTTACCGTTCTACAGCGCCGCAAATGTCGCAAGTCACGTAAACCGTACATTTAGTGTGCACTTTCGAACGGCCCTGTTCCTTCGAGTGTGTCGCACCAACTGTTTTCCACACCACCTTTGAGGTACAGCTTGTGGCGCGTTTTCTTTTACGTGGTCTCCCCTATAGGCCTAATCCACGAAGTGTATTTCTACACTTCCCTTGGTCTTTTTAATGGGCCGTTTCTGCATCGTCAATTCCAATCATTGCAGAATTGTTGATTTTGTCGCCCTTGTTAAGTTGTTTCCGTTGAAACAAACTCGGGAAGAGAAAATATGTCATCGTCGCAGCTGGTGTGGTATTCGTCTTCAACTGTAGCAAGCATTCTGGAGATTTCTTGCACGTTCTCACAGAATTCCCCGGCGCATATGGAGCAAATGGCGGTGCACTTTAATCCCGCTTTGCGGCAGCCACAAGCCTTTCCACATTTGGTCTTACACCCGCATGAAATTAATTCAATTATTGCAGTAGGCGCGGGAGGCTCAGTGCTGGCACCGGTGTAAACGTACGGCCACGTTTCTTCCAGCCCCATCTTTCCGCGGGTAGAGTGTCATTTCCAAGCCAGGATTGAACTTGATGGTATGTCCGGAATGCGTGCATCCTGGCCGTGTCTTTTGTAGGTGGCAGGGATGCCAGAGTAAACGTTGACTTCGCAAGGGATTTCGCAAAGTGTTTGTATCGCAGCAAGTTGATTGACTTGTCTTTATGGATGTCTCCACCGTACAACGCAATAAAGAATTGCTCTCCCGCTAATGCGATGATATCCGCGTCTACATCTTTCTGTACAAAGTGATTCACTGCAGATTCCAGGCTAGGTGTCTTTTTTAGGGTTTTAAGAAATTTCACTTTTCCCTTACCGTAAGCAGCCGATGTTGTGTCACAACCAGAAAATGCATGCAAAAACAAGATATGCTTTGATACAGCATCGCCGTGTTTCACGCATGATTTATCCTTCGTATTCAGTTTTCCGGGCTTGCAAAGAAAAACACACTACAGTCTAGATTCAAAAAATTAATCAAATAACAGAATAACCGAGTTGACTGTTCTTCACATGGTGAGTCGTGAATCGTTCATTTTGAATATAAATTTTTATTTTGTTTAAGTTTAGTGACACTCTACCCACGGGAATATGGGGCTGAGAGAAAAGTGACCGTACGTTTACACAGGTGTCTAGCACTGAGCCTCCCGCGCCTCTTGCAATAATAAAATTAATTTTATGCGGGTGCAAGACCAAATGTGGAACGGCCTATGGCTGTCGCAAAGCGGGTTTAAAGTGCACCGTCATTTGCTTCCCGCCGGACAATCCTGTGAGAACGTGCAGGAATTCTCCAGAATGCTTACTACAGATGTTGACGAATATCACATCAATTACGACGACGACATATTTTCTCTTTCCGAGTTCTTTTCAAAGGAAACACAACTTGACAAGGGCGATAAAATCAACGATTCTGCAATGAGTGGGATCAACGATGCAGAACCCGGTTCATCAAAAAGACCATGGGAAGTGTGAGACTGTTAGAAATACACTTCGTGGAGTAGGCATATCGGGGAAACCACATAAAAAGACGCGCTACAAACTGTACCTCAAAGGAACAGGGCCGTTCGAAAGTGCACATTAAATGTACGGTTTAAGTGACTTGCCACATTTGCGGCGCTGTAGAACGGTAAATAATTGTCCAAATGGAAAAATACTCATACACAAATTTCATGCAAATTAGTTGTTCTACAAAAAATATAAGAGTATTTTTTATCGTAGGATTAACTGAAAGCGATATATTTACGTAAACCCAATTTCAACCCTTAATTTCTTGGCTTTATGGGGTAACAACTTTTGAATTGTTGAGCGCACGAGAAAAAGGTATTTCCAAAAGTTGTGAGGAATTTCATAAACTACAAACTTGTATTGATGCAATTTCAGTATCAGAGCAACAGGAAACGAGAAATTGCTAAAAAGCCGTTTTCAACACTTCTTCCGACATTGCGGAAAAACAATTTCTCCGATCGATCCGAAAACTTAAAGTTAGACTCAGAGCACAGCCCCCCACCCACCCATTAACCCAAAATGCAGGTACCAAGAATTGCACGTAAAGCCCTATTAACGATTTCCCTGGCGCCTGTACTATGAGGCATGCTGTCATATACGAGTAATTATTTTGACTTTGACACCAGGTAACGTGATAAGTAAATTAAAGTAAGATATACACTGAATCATTTTAAGTGTTCGGATTTTTAATTCCGCGACTGTACTTAATAATTTAAACAAAATTATCTATTACTATAAAAAATATGTAAAGAAATAATATGTAGTTTATTTAAACAAAATTGTTTCATCACTACAATTTTTTAACACCTACCCATAAAAATAAAAAAAAAACTTTTAATAGAAAGTGGTTTATAAAAAATATATATATCACTCATATTTTCCGGGTTTTCCGGCTTTAGCACCTACAATACAACCCCAAAATAATAATGAATGATAAACAATGCTTTCATTTTCCAACGATAGTTGTCCTTACTACACCAGATAGAGCAGAATAATTGGTTTTATAAGAACATTTCGACAATGCCCTGTTCACAGTTACCGTAAGTAGAGGAAAATTGTCACTATCAACATCTCCAACCCCACGTGCAAGTAGAGCCTCTTCCTTTCCGGCTTCCTCAACACAGGAAGTGGTGCGACAGCAAGCTTTTGAAGAAAATCGCATAACCGTAAGGTGTTTGCTCTTGTGATTTTTCAGTTTTTTTTTTCGATTTTTTCAAAAACGGCTCGAACCATGTTCAAACTTTATATTTTTATTATAGCCCCACTATTTACAAATAATGTACGTTTTTTTCCTATAAAAATTTTCAAGGTCAAGATAAAATTGGCAAAACTGCTTTTTTTAAATTATTAGAAAATTTATTTTTGTAATACCTACTTGTTAAATATTTCTTTAAGGACTGTTTACTACTGCGTAAGCAACCTCTTTACGGCCCGGCCGTAAAAAGTGTCCGTAAAGACCACGGCCTGCTAAATTGTATGCCGAACGTCAAAGTGACGTTTGTCACATAAATCCAGCAGCAACCAAGCCTTCAACTCCACATAGAAGAAGGCGCAAAAGACTGCTATAACTCCTGAACATACGCTTGTAATAACCTGGCTTTCTACGTTTAATTCTTTAATTTTGAGCTATGAATGATTACCAATGTTAATAAACTTTTTACTCTCGGATAGCCACAGATGCCAGGGTTCAGTCTGGTTAACTCAAATATACAATCAAGTACACATCAAACAAAGCGGTTTATTTTGTATACCTATTTACATTTTAAAATAATAACTAAAATATTCCATGTATTTTCAAATAAAAGACTTGAATTTCAATGTATCACGGGCAGGCTGGCGCCTACTGGGTTAGGCAAGCCACGATACTTCTTCTCGTACTTTGTCGGCGGCAGGACGAAGGGATTCGTAGTTAGAAGAGCGTCCTCTACTCGGCTAAACTGGAAACAGAATCTAGGTTAAGTTTGTTTACTTTTATCGGGGGCATGAAATAAAGTTATGTTTGCTTTTATTTCGGGGGTGTTGAGATTGGACTTGATATAAGGCGTAATCCCATTACGTCGAAGCTATTCTACAGTGCCCACAAAACCTCGTGTGCTGCAAAAACCTGGTGTGACAAGTGAAAATACGGTAGAATTACATATCGTGTGGCAGCTAATAACTTTTAAGCCAAATTTGCGTTTAAAGCTGTTACTGAAATTCCAGGGGTGTCTAGGTGATAACTAGGGGTTTTCTAATTACGTTATTCAAGGTGATTAAACCCTCCTTTAAGCTACATGAATTACTTTTAGCTTGAAGCTAACCTCACACAATTTTTAGTTTAGATTATGTACTATGAATTGCGGCACTGCAGAAAGCACGGGAAATCTTCAGGACAAGATTCCTCTAGGTAAGTGAAGCTTTGAATTTTTACGAGTACGTTAATTCCGGGAGTTTCGTTGCGGGCTCTTAACCTCGCAATTCTTGTTCAAGCTTATGCACGGACCTGGAGGGCCACGTTTTTAAAATGCTTTCTGAATGAATTACGTGAATGTTGTCGGGAAGCGGTTTCGAGGAGGTCTAAGACTCATATCAGGCGTATATGTACAACGAACCACGTACGAGTTCTAGACCACACCGGTTTCGAAGAGCAAACTTATATAAATTCCAGACAGGCATATATAAACAATGATCCACGTCTGAATTTTAGACAAGACAACTCCTGAATAGGCTCGACGGAGATCAATAGGCACTGAAAATCAATGGGCCACTTTGATCTTTCGGGGATTTCTGGGAAAGATTGGTTCTAGGACTAAAAGTCAAAATGTTCTTCGGACGGGACTAGGATTTGGGCCCTCAGGGGGGCCCCAGGCAGGAAGCTGGTTCGGCTCGCTGGATGCAGGTCAAGTTCTCTTCACAACGTACGATACCTCTTATTTATACATTACCATACGCCGTGAATTGGTTCTAGGACTTTAGGCAGGGATGCGCTGGAAGACGACGGCGCCGGCGGCTCGTAATTTCTGCGCACCTCGATTGTTTCTTCGTGCCTCGGCGATGTTTTCGGACAATTTGTGACGAAGTTTTGGCGGCGGTCAAATTCGAACGTATTCCAATACGTAAAAATACGATTTCGGCCGGCGCTAACGTCACACGCTAAAATAACTTGCTCATTCACAATCTTAACGTTTTTAGGAATATCTTCATCATTTTCTACAGATGTCATAAGTTACGAGCTGGTTACAACTTAAAACTGTTTATAGCCATACACAAAATTGGAAATAAATGACATTTATAAACAACATTTGCAACGTTCTACGCACTCTCAATCATTCTAAAACGTCATTACACAAACCTAGCGTTTTGATGAAAATAAATTAGAAAAATATAGATATGACCGAATTGTATGTAGGTATTACAAAAACTATTGTACAATACACGTCCGTTAGGGCCTTTACTGCCTCGCCAGTATTATTCGACTCGCTCTTCGAGCTCGTCTCACAAATTCTCTGGCTCGACAGTAAAGGCTATCCTAACGGACTTCTACTGTAAAATACTATTTCGTCAGGTTTTTCTGTAAACAACTTGTGTCATTTTGACATTTAAAATTTAACTGTCAGCTTTTATTTTTTGAAAATGCATACACGTAAAAACGGAATCTTTTAAAATTAAATGTAAAAAAAGCAATTCTGGGGTGTGCAGAGGAACTGTTAGTTCTGCAGCCTAACATGCCAGAAGAAGAAGTTTACGAAAGATTACCTAAAAACAAAACTTCTTTAATGCCAGATTTTAAATTTCCCACCAATTTTTAGTTCTAAAAAGTTACTAAAACAAATTCTACCAACATATATTTTTTAAAAGAATCCAAGTAATGCCAACATAAACCCTAAATTCTTTGACCTTCAAAATTTGTATAGGAAAAAAACGTACTTTAGTAGCGACAACGTTTGATGTTGCCGCTGGGGAAAAATCACGTTGGTATCCCTTAAAGTTGCATAACCTGTGACATTGACATTTGTCGTGTTTTTCTCTTCGGCGGCTAATTTAAAGTCAAGGACGTGGAAATGCCAGGGTGTTGTCTCGACAAATGCAGTGGCAGAAAAGGGTTTCAGCTATTCAGAATACCGCACAATGAAAGTAGGGAAAATGCGTGGTTGAATATTATTCAACGTGATCACGTACAAAACGCGATCGATTTGAGAGTTTGTGAAGTAAGTGGTAATTTGACTTAGGTACTTCCGGACTTGCGGACTTACTTGCGGACTTCCTTGCGAACTTGCGGACTACGCACATACTTTAAAATTGCAGGTACATTTCTCAGAGTCGCAGTTTCATATGGTTAACTTTTAAAACTTTTACTAAAATTGAGGCAATTTTTAAAACTAATGTTTCTGCAATAAATAAAATAAATTACACTCACATGCAAGCACTAGAAAACCAGATTCTACAGTTGAATCTGGATGTTAACTTTGGTAATTGTAGTGGAATTTAAAAAAAAATGTAAATTGTTATATTCGCACACGAATGTATTTTGTTGTTAAAAAATGGACTCAAAGATTCTACCAAAAATGTATATAGTAGTTTTTCTGAGTAAAAAATTGTAATGATTAATCTGTTATTTTTTCACTGTTTACACTGAAATTTTAAATATCCCTCCGTTGCTCGTATCGTTTAGTAACTTTTTGTATTTTCATGTTTGCATCAGGTTTGCCCCACGATGTCGCTACTATTTGTAAATAGAGGGGCTATAATTTTTATTATATTTTTAATGTATATTGATGTAAGGTAGGTGAGTTTTCAGTTGAATACCTCTAAAATGGGTTTCTTTTGTTTTTTATTAACTCCTATTTTAAATAGAACGCCCGGTATATTATTACATTTTTGAATTCAGCTGAAAATTTTAGAGAAAATTTGTCTTTTCCACGAACGCTCTAGTTTGTACGGTTTCTCTAGAATTTGTAATTTTTGAAAATTTTTGACAAATGCTTAAAAATCAAAAATATAATTTTTGGCTAATTATAAGATCACTGTGAAAGGAAGTTGTGTGCGTGTATCACACCAGATTTTTCTACCCACCGTTTCAAACGGTGTCTAACGCTAGTTTTTCTATACGCATTCCCGTCCTTTCTTGTATTTCCAGAAAGCTCCATTTGCACGATTAGCAACAGACAAATTTGTTTTCAAAAACAACATTTACAATTCAGACAAGACGCATCACAACAAAATAAGTCAGGGTTGCTCTTGCTACATCTATAGATGCAGACCAGTTGGCATGGATTCTCGGAAACTTTAAAACTGCGTGGAGTAGCTTCACCTACTCACGGTCGGAAGGGAAACTCCCACGTCAAAATGTGTATAGTTTTTACTGGTTTTTGTCCTTATTTTTCGTCGGATAAAAAAATAAAATACGTATAAAATCAATTTACAATTTACATCCAGCACTGAGCCAATTATTTTCAAAAAAAATAAAGCAATTGTTTCTTCAAGTTTTGAGTTTTTTTAGAAGAATCCATACGAAAATTGGGAAAACAACCGTCAGTACTCGAAGTAGGGTTGCCAGGTGGCCGGGATTTCCGGGATTGTCCCGGAATTCATTGCTCTGTCCCGTGTCCCGGAATTTTAAGGTAATGTCCCGGAATGCAAAATTCCATCAAAAACCTACCTGTCTTTAATGTAATTTCGGTCCACTTTTAAAATTTTAAGTGAAGAAAAATACATACATTTAGATCACTGGTACACAAATTGCTGCAGATATCCATTATATACGTGGAAGAAAGATGCGAATGTAGTTCAGTCATTTTACAAAAAATTTAGTTTATTGTCTTTTAAATTAGAAAAACTACTTCTAACTTGGGATTTGTTATCTGAATTTCCAGAATTTTTAAAAATTGAAGGTGTTATTGATATTGACTCACTTTATTCCGAGTTTGCATGTCTTAAAACTGTATTTGATACCCTTCCGAAAGATATGCCAAACGATAAAATTTGGGCTTATTTGTCTAAAAAAGATAACCAAAATTTTACCAATCTCAAAAAATTGTTTTATTTGTCCTGTCAATACCAGTCAGCAATGCTTTTTGCGAACGACTATTTAGCCCGCTAAATAATCTTTGGACAAAAGAAAGAAATCACATGTCTTTTGATGTAGTAAAAGCCGAGTTACAAACTCAGATTAACCATGAAGAGTCTTGCACAGAATTTTCAACATTTTTAAACGGGCGTGAAGGAAACACACTTATAAAATTGTCCAAATCAAATGAAAAGTATAAATGGTAGTTGGTACTGGTACTTGGTTACGTGGTAGTAGTATTTTTTTATGAATTTATAAATTTATTTTACAAATGTATTATTTAGTAGATAGTAGATATGGTATATACATTTACATACCCCCCCCCCTTATTGTCCAGGAAACGTTGGTTATGAATCTGGCAACCCTAACTCGAAGTAATATTGGGTTAAGGATATTAGAAAAAATTTGAAGTCAATCAAATGAAAATTAAAGACAACACATTGTAAAAACGATTTAAGCTATATGGATGACTAGCCGTAACTGAAAAATTTTAAAATTGAAGAAAGTAAATTGTAAATAAATTAAAGACAAGCAAAGTTAACAGTGTTTAAGCAAAACGTTATGAAACAATTTAACAATAAACATTAAAATAAACGGCATGTAGACAAACTGTATTAATTATCTAAATTCAATTTAATACTAAATTTACTGACGATAATTTGATTAAATCTATTGTAACGATCTTGGGGTCAGGCCATTGCAGACATCTGACTCAGCGTCGCGATCATTTGAGAACGACATAAGGCGGAGGCAGTGTCACGACCTTGAAGCCGCGCGTGAGTCAGAGTCCCGAATATTCGAGAAACGACCTTGCGCGCGAACACGTCAGCGTCTCTGGATTAATCGAGCTCGCTCGCGAAGTATCCAGAAGGAATTATCGGGCAATATAAATACGCGTCCGCAGGAATAGTGGGCAGTTCTCATCCAACTCGAAGCGCGTAAAGATGCAATATAAATAAACCCGTGTGTACATAACTCTAGGAAATAAATAACGAGTGTATAACAAATAAATATAATCATATAAATCATTAATGTTAAGTCGTGTATAAATAAATAAGTGTATCATTGTTAGAAATAGTTCCTGTAGTTTATAAATAATTTGTGTTCAGCGTTTAATAGTTGCTTTGTAAATAGTTAAGATAAATCGTAAGTAATCGTTGTAAATAAATGCTTAAAACAAGAAGCGGCGTATAATTTTTGAATAGCCCAGAACGTAAAACTAAATATTCAAAAATACAAATTTATAATGAATACATGTTAATTGCCTCATATTTATGTGTTTTATTTGTGTATGTCCTAATTAAATTTCTGCAGTAACCCAACGAGATTGAGAGCCGAACAATTGATTTTGTTATAAACGCGTGCTAGCTGAGGACCAATAAAGGTAAGATAGAATATAACGTGATAACACCCTGAAAGTAAATTATTTAATGCAATTAAATTAATCTAAAATCATAAAGGATCGTAGCAATATGTATCATTGTTTTCACAGAAAACTAAGACTGAAAATACCAAGATACCATAATTTTAGAAAATTGTACTTGCAAAATTGTGGCTTGTTTTCTTCTAATTGTTTCAGTATCGCTAGTCTTTCTTAGCAAATAAGACCGTGTTCTTAACAAGGAGCTCACTCTCAATTGCCATTATGTTTACCCCAACTCTCAATCTGGTTCAAATGATGGTTTTTGGAGCTTCGTTTAAAGATGTCATCTTGACAGTTTTATGTGGCAGGTGTTTGTTTGAATTTGTTATTACAGGTCAATTAAATCTGTTCATACGATAATAAATTGCCACTAACACAGCCACCTTGATGAATTTGAAAAATTATCAATAACTTTGTCATTTTGGCATTAGGATAAAAGGACATAGGACACTTTTTGTTCAAAATTCAATTTCCTATCGATTATGAATATTGTATACTGAGTGTCCCATTTGAAAATATTGAACTTTTTGATATAACTCGCGAACGCGATGTTCGATTTTGATTCCGCTTTCATTTAAATATTGCCAAAAGTTAGTGCATGTTTGATAACCATATCAGATGCCCTTAGAATGGCTTTAAGTTAAACAATATACAGGGCAGGACAAAAAATATGAAATTTGTTCAAGAACAAAGTTACCTTATTTCAAAAAATATAGCAAAATTTTATTGAGAAAAGTTGTTTAGAATTAAAAGTTATACTCAAATACAAAGTCACGGCCTCCTATTCGAATTTTGATTCTTTTTTTGAAAATTTTGTATTACCCCCGTATGATACATATTTTTATTATTTTGATTTCATATGTATTTAAAGTAGCCACAACCATATCCCTTTTAAATAAGTTTTAGCAACTTGAATCGTATTTGTAAAATTTACTTGGATTTATATTTTTTTAGGTAAGCTTCCACTTCATGTTTGTTGCAACGATATTTAACAAAACTTTATAATTTCGCAAATATTCTTTTTAACAAGGCAAATGCTTTGCTAATAATAATTTACATATGAAAAACTCTTAATAAAATCAGAATAATAAAAATATGTATCATACGGGGATAATACAGAATTTTGCAAAAACACAATCAAAATTCGAATAGGAGGCCCTGACTTTGTATTTGAGCATAACTTTTGATTCTAAACAACTTTTCTCAATAAAATTTTGCTAAATTTTTTGAAATAAGGTAACTTTATTCTTGAACGAATTTCATATTTTTTGTCCTGCCCTGTATATTGTTTGACTTAAAGCCATTCTAAGGGCATCTGATATAGTTATCAAACATGCACTAACTTTTGGCTGTATTTAAATTTCGGTTTTACAATTAATAAAAAATTTCCCATTTGTTGCACACTTAATGGACCACACTGTACATATATCCAAGCAAAAATTATCTTACAAAACATTCAAACATGAAACCGTGATTTGACTTTTCATCTAAACTGCACAAGAAATAATGAACACTAAAAACGAGAAATGCATGAATAAATGAATTCCAGTATGAAATGAAATCACATTTAATGCAATTTTCGAAAAATTTATTATAAATGTTTTAAAAGATAATAGCTATCCAAAGACTTGTTTAGAACATTATCAATACACGAAACAACATCACGCACATATAGAGAAATGACTCTCAAAACTGTAATACTCTAACTATACCTTATATTCAAGGCATGTCTGACAAAATTAGATGAATTGGAAATAGGTTCAATATTAAGGCGATATTCATAACGGTGATTACCTCGCGGCCCGTTCTTACATGACTAAACCATTCTATGAAAAACAGCATTCAAAAATTGTATGTTAGTTTCCTTGTGAACGTGGGAAATATACCGGAGACACATCCAGGCATGTAAAAGCTAGGGTTAAAGAACATAAAAATTCGATTAAAACATCAGCAAATGGCTTTACTCGGAGCTTCCCTCTGAAGTGGAATTTTTAAAACTAAAAATTTTGAAAATATCAAAGCAAAAAAGAGTTGTTTTTTAAATGTTCACTCTATATCTGCTGGGTTCAAAATATATTTTCGTCAAGGATAAAAACCTGAGCTATGTGCAAAATAGTACTTGTTAACACAATAATAATAGTTGAAAAGAAAAAAGCCATCACCAAATAAAAGTTAAATTCTAAAGAGTTCAAAAGTCATCCTTGGATAACGCAAGGTGTTATCAAGGCACTTAATGCGTGTGACCGTCTGTATAAACAAACAATCGTAAATCCAGGAAACAACGTAATAAAACAAACATATCAAACTCACAGAAACCTCATACCAACCTTAATAAAACAGCTGAAAATAACTTACTATGAGAATAAAATTGGAAATGTTAATAAAGACGCTAAGAATATTTGGCAACTTGCCAAAATGTCTCTTAATTATGACCAAAATAACGCGAAACCTCCATGTGTTATCACACCAGATAAATTTAACGAGTTCTTTACAGATATCGGGCAAAACCTTGCCAATAAAATTAATATCAATGAAAATAAACAGAATAAAATGTCGAAAAATATAACCCCTACTAATAATACTTTTTTCTTACAGCTACCACCCCCGATGAGGTAATCAAAAATATAAAAAAATTGAAGGATAGAAAAGTGCCTGGGCATGATGGGATTTCTTCAGAATTGTTAAAAAATATTGTGGATAGTGTCTCCCTTCCCCTTTGCCAACTATTCAATGTGTGCTTTTCACAAAGTTATTTTCCAAATTGTTGAAAAAATACATAATAACACCTATTCCAAAAAGTAATTCATTTGATGATGTAAATAATTATCGTCCTATTTCATTGAAATCTAACTTTGCCAAAATATTTGAAAGATTAATTAAAGATAGACTTTTATCTTTTCTTCCAGTAAATAATATTTTATCTATGAAACAGTTTTGTTTTACTGAGAACAAGAGCACTAATGACGCCATAGCACTTTTAACTAATTATATTTATTCGGCTCTTGATAACACAATACCCTGTTCAGCCATATTCTTAGACTTAAAAAAAGCCTTTGACACTGCAAACCATAATTTATTACTACAGAAACTTAAAATCATTGGTATTAGGGGTCATGTCCATAATTTGTATCAAACTTATCTTTTCGACAGAATACAATCTGTAGTAATCAATAACATAAAAAGTAACGAAACAGTGGTTAAATGTGGTGTACCTCAGGGAAAAGTACTTGGTCCTTTATTTTTTTAATTTACATCAATGACCTATTAAATTTAAAGTTAAATAGTAAACTTATATCATACGCTGATGACACGGTATTGTTCCTTGAGGGATCTTACTAGTCCCAAGTAAAGGAAGTTGCTGAACAGGATTTGACAAGTATCAAAACCTGGCTGGATGCTAATATTATAACACTAAACTATGAAAAACTACCTTAACATTCAGCATAAATAAAACCAAACAGAGTAATATCACTAAGCTAAAAATTCACCAAAGTAAGTGTAAACATGTAAACTGTAACTGGGAAAGTGTCCAGTCTTCTAGCACTGTCAAATATTTAGGAATAACGATAGATGAGTTTTTAAGGTGGGATGTTCACATTAACAACCTAGGAAGCAGATTACGATTTTTTTATATTTAAAAAACTACCTCTAAAAACTCTATATATTTTTTACTATGCTTTGGTAGAATCTCTTCTTAGTGCTGTCGCTGTGTACTTTGCACTGGGAATACAATGAATACACTGTAATTGTAGCGTACCTGTGCCTTTATTCTACGACAGAAAACATGTGGTTCGCCGGTTACAATCTTACCGATCCAAATCCGCAACTCAAACTAAAACTAGACCCCAATTGTTGCTTACTAAACCGCTGGAGAAGACTAAGACGCCAACTACATATCGAAGCCCGCAACAACAAGCCATATACTACACTTAGTTAAGGTAGAATGAAAGAACATATAACAAATTCAATCAATTACTCTTAATTAATAAAATTAAAATTACAAGTAATAACTTTAAAAAAATGCTAAAATTTGGCTTACAAATTTGACAGACGAAGATTTACATTTTGTTACTATATCAAACTGGTTTTACGACACTCACGGATGAGTGAGAGCCGAATACTCAAACAAGTCCGGGAAGTGTCCACACTTACCCTGGAAATCTCTACAAAACAGGCTAAAGGCCGCGGCTCAAGTACGCTCAGGGAGATGGGCGTGGTCCTAAAACGTTACACCATAGGGCAAGCGGGTCGGTATGTATAGGGTGTTGCAAAAGAAAAGAGCGCCACAAAGTCCAATCAGGGGGAACCCACGTTTAACCGAACCTTGAAGGTCAATCGGGGTGTAATACGAGAACTCGGCCTCACGAACCTCGTCGCTGCAGCGGAAAGCGTCGCCAAACTTATCTGTGACGCTCCAAAGCTCAGGCTTTGCCGTACATAAATCTTTATACAATAACCTTCACCTGAAAAGGGCATGCACAGATTCGTTGTAATTATAAGGTCTTAGTTCAAATACTGGTCTATTGGTCTGGCTCATGTAAACTGGGTGATACACAGGACTACAACGATTAAACTACACCTAAATCTAGAGCCCCAGCTGGGAGGCGCTTTATCTCTAATTATACATAAGTGGTCATAATACTTTTTAAATAAACAACAGGCCGTGGTAGGCCAGTTATGTGAATCTAATTATCTAAAAGGTCTTGATCGGCCAGTTACGTGAATCTCTAATTGTCAAAGGCTAAGCCGCAAAGCGTTCGCGACGAAAATATTTAATTTAGGCCAGCACAAACAACAGGTGATTAATCATAAATGATAGCAGTCAAAGTACATTAAGTTAGCGGCAACAGTATTCAAATTAGGCCAGTACAAACAACAGGCGATTAATTATAAATGCTACGGGCAAAATACATTAAGTTAGTTACAAAAATATTCAAATTAGGCCACCACAAACAACAGGTGATGAATTATAAATGCTAGCGGCTAAAATACATTAAGTTAGCGACAAAAATATTCAAGTTACATGCACAGATACTACCTTTTGTTGGGAACCTGTCAAGCGTGGGCGAGACGGCAGCTAACGGCGTGCCTACTGCAACAAACGCAGGAACGGAGGCGTGGGAGTCGGGGCGGCACTTGCCGAAGATCCACTAATGGGGCGAAGACTGACTCATGTCCCCTTACGAGAGAAGAAAACGGCCGGGCCAAAGATTTGGGAAGCTTTGCGAGTTTGATCTCCTTTAGGGAACAATGGGCCTAATTTCGGCCCTACGACACTGATGCAAATCTGACGGCCATCCGGGTACGCAAGCACCAACACACACTCCATCAGCGAAACAGAAAGTCACCTCACGCTCTCACAGTCGGAAATCTAACTCCTCGAGAAGAAACCCACAGAAACTATGCTGAATCAGCACAAAAGGAATATCGGGCGCTTCCACGCCGAAGCATGAAGACGCCCACAAACACGCTATGTCGACTTTACTTTCTGGCGGCCCAGGCTGAACTGCCGCGAAGCGCTACAAACCACGTGAAGTTTACGTGCCAAAACGACTGTCTCGCGCGTGCAGGTGTGACCAATCGGAGGCCAGAAACTTCGCCCGGTGACGACAGAGCCGTCACGGTGCGACAGAAATCGACTGATGTTCTTAAAATTCGTGAAAGGTTTCTCACTCGGTCTTATGGATTGTGTTTTTAAATAAGTAGAAACTGAGCGTTCTTGCATGCAATGAAATAACCAGCTGTACTCGTAATGATGTAAAGATTTTGAATTATTGTGCTTGATGCTAAACGCTGTAGCATTATGCGATGAACTATGACTACAAAAGACTCGAAATACAAGCGAACTCGCCAACTTTGTACCAAAACTATACGAAATGGTTATAAACCGTTCACGATCTTTTTTGGGTCAGGTGAGGCTATGACCATCTAGTAATTTTGTTGGCAGAACCTCTGTTGCAACTAAACTCCCTCATGGAAATTGACACTTTTTGTGTTAGGTTAGGTTGTTTTCAGTTTAAGGTTATATTTTCTGAATAGGTACATTGTTGCCGGATATTCTCTAGTCTCCACATCAACTCGCGTTCTTTTAAATTTGGTCTGGCCTTTTTCAATTGGAAGTAGCATCGTTTAATGGAAATTTTTTGTTTTAACAAAATTATTTTGGGCATTTTGACTTTTCCTTTGACGGAAATTAAAATTATTTTTACACATTTGATAAATCATTTATTTTCTTACGAATATTAAAATAATAAATCTGGCAATATGGTGACAAGAAAATGTCGAACAGACACTGACAGAAAAAAAAATTGCATCTGCTACATCATCGAATCAGTTAGTCCAACATGAAAAGAAAAAATCATAGCCAACTCTGTCCCAAAAAGGTCGTGAACGGCTTATATGTAACCATAGGAATTACAGAAAAATTAAAATGGCCTGACAATTTTATATATGTGCAAACCTGATGACAGTAGCAATAAGGATTCATCATTGCGATATTTAAATAACCTACATTTTATTCCATTCATTATCTAGCCCCGTGACAATATTATTGCAAAAACCACACACAAATTGTTTTTCAGTTTTAGTGGTCTATATTCCCCAGTCATTTTTAATGCACCATTTTCTCAATTCAGTGGGGAATATATAACTTTATTGTCGAATAAACGTACAAAAAAAGTTATCAATATTCACACTACCTATCTGTTTATTTAAGATACTACATTTTATTTACAATCAATAAAACATAGTATATTACTTTACAAGGGATGTAGGTAAGATTTACACTACCGAAGACCGTTTGATGGCTGAGTGAGCGCAGCGAACGAGGGCAGCAAGGTGCGAGGTAGTGCAAATCTTAACTACATCCTGTGTAAGTACATAAAAGCAAAACTGTGTCCAAATTGTAAGAGAGAGACGAAACGTGCTTGTAGGATCCCCGTCTTTCTCTTGAGCGTAGTAGGAAATGGCGTCATTCTGCGATTACTGCATTTAATTTAGAATTGTGGAGAATTTTTATGTATTTTTAATAAAAACTTAGTGAATTAAGTGTAAAGGATGTTTGCCTTATACTATTAGCACGTGTGCTGAAGTTAAAAACACGGAGTAGTGCTATTTAAAGCTAAACTAAATTTTGACTGTTTGGAGTCTTTAGAACATTAAAGTTGTATTTCGAAGTTTACAATGGTTTTAAACTGTGTTGCCTATAATTGCAATAATGTACATGACATAAATAAGGCTATTTCTTTTCATAGGTAAGTCTGGTTTTGATATTCTTTTGCCACAAATCATTCTAACCTTAAAAATGTTTTTGCAGTTTTCCTTTTAAATTCCAAATTGGTAAATAATGAAATTCACGGTAAAACTTCTACGATTAGGCAGAAAATGACAAAACTAATTTTATTTCAAAATTGTTAAAATTTGTAAAAAACATATAGCTACGTATACGTACACCTTCATAATCCTTATTGTTAATTGTATATTTGTTTATTCTTGTAAACCCACACTCTCTATGACGTGTTTTAGTTTAATTTTTTATTGTTTTTTAGTAAATATATGCACTAATTTACCTGCTATTTATATTTTGTTTACATGCCTATTAATATTTTACCTATGTATGATATTTGTCACAAATATATTTTTAAAAGAATTAACATTATAGTTTTTATTAAAGTAACGATGTACCCACTAAAACAGGAATTACCTTAAAGCTTAAAATGTGTTCAAACAATATTAAGTGAATAATAATTATTAATAATAAAAATATTACTAGTTGGTCATAGTACTCATACTTATATTCAATGTGCACTTTATTATTTGATTTTTGTCCATTTTAGAATTAATAGAAAGTCCAATAAGTTTTCTAGAGTTTAAATAATCATTTCTCGTTAATAAATCATGAAAAAATAAATAAATTATTCATAATATCAAAGATATAATAAAAAAATTGAAAAAATGTTTAATTTACGCCTTGTGCGCCTTGTGTGTGTAAGAGTGCAATGGGGATACTACAATATACCTATTTCACTCGACCTCACTTTCGCGGCGCTACGAGCCCGTTCTAATTCTTTATTGAGTTCACTGTTGGAGCGTTGTTACAGTTCGGTAGAACGTAAAAAAATTATCAAAGTTCGAAGTGTGCTGTGAGTACTGTGACCAATGGGACTCAAGTGGATTTTCCGGTAATTTAATGATATGAATTTAGAATTGCAGGCTGAAGCTCCAAAGATTCACTTGCTTTATCCAAGAATAGCAACTGCTTTTAAATTATTGTTGAGTTATTACATCAAACCAGAGTATTTAAAAAACACGGATTTAAGCAAATTACAGTATATCCGGAACATTATGTTTTAATTGAGCACGTGTAATTAGGTTCAAATATCGCAATAGCGCTAGCAAATAATAGTTTAACAGATAGTGCAAAACATTTGAACTGTTTACATTTTTACACCGAAGCAGCGCATCAAATTTTCAAAAGATTTTCCTTTAATTCCCGTGAAGCTGTTCTGCTTAAATCATTAAATTTTCTAAATCCTTCAATAGTTGCAAATGTTGATAGTCTCGGCCCCTTAATTATACATTTTCCTAATCTAATAACGGATGTCAATGCTTTAGATCGGGAAATTTGATCTCTAAAATATTCTGCCATTAATTTTGAAATGGAAGATTTAGAATTTTGGAAAGAAATTTTTAATTGTAAAAAGGCCGACGGTAATTTGTTACTCCCCAACTTTCTCAGTTTGTGAGTATTTTTTTGTTCTTCCCCATAGTAGCGCCTGCGTTGAAAGGGTTTTCAGTTCAATTAATTTAAATAAAACTAAACCATGAAATAGATTAAGTACTAACACTTTGACTGGAATTCATCATTCTAAAAACTTAATTTTGCCAGAAAACTGTTATGATTTTGTTATTACGGATGCAATAATAACAAATCATAATAACAAAATGTATGATTAAATTACATATTGTATAATTATTGTAGGTGTAGTTTGTTATTCATTTATACTTTTTATTATATTTTTAAACATTTTATTTTGTTCGTTATTTTGTTTATTTTTTATAATTTCTCTGAAAACTTTGATTTGGTTTTTTTAATTTCCAGCTTTTTTTACGTTTAATTATTACAGTGAAATTTTTGTCAATCTAGTGATTTTTTCCACAGCAAGCTAGTGACTTTTAGAATTTTGACCTGGCAACACTGCTCTGCAAATCCATAGCCAATGCTGCCAACCCTACCGATATTTCGGTAGGTCTACCGATTTCATCTACAATCTACCGGTCTACCGAAACGACCCTTATTTCTACCGAATTTTTGTTACACCGTATAGTCATACGTAAAATTTTTTTGGGTAGTATTTAAATCGAAAAAAAAAACATCGACAACTCTTTATTTGTATACAATATTCAGAACAACTTGTATTTTTATGGGAATTTGCAAAGAGATTCATAAATTAATCTGTAATGCCAGGGTAAATTGGAGGAATCACATCTTAAATTTACGAGAATTATTATTTTACATACACGTGCTTCTAGATTTCAGTGCTAAATGCTGACATGCTATTTTATATTTGTAAATTTGTAAGCTTTAGTTCACGGGAAAATAGTTACATAAACACAAGTTAATTAGTAAATGATCTTGTTGCTGCCTATATTTTATAGTCTAATGAATTTCTTAGTAATGTGGTTCAGCAATAACTATTCCTTTAAATGTTTTGTTTTTGTATATCCAACGATAATGCTTACATGTATTGTATATTGTGGCACCCGTAAACTTGTTGATTGAGTATGCAATATGGGAAATTTATAAAATAAGCGCCAGCATTCATAACAACACTAACATCATGGTATTTTAAAAAACTGCTACTATTATACTATTTTTTTGGGTATACAGAGTCCGCACAAAAAGTCTGCATAATATGGGAAAAAAATTTATTTTTGTTTTTTCAAAAACATTTTTACGTCATTAACTTGTGCTTGTATAAAACCTATTTAGCCCCTATCCTATATACCGAGTGAATTTTACTTATTTAAAAAATGGAGCTTTTCGAAATTGTCAAAATCCGAAAAGTGGTATTTTTCGGAAATTAAGTAAGATTTCAATGAGATTTTTTAAGGGTGTTATTTTTTGCTAGCTGAACAATCTCAAGGCCAAAAAACACCTATTTTTTGAAGTTTAGCTAAAAATAAATTTTTAAATTTTTTAAATATTTTTCAAAAATTCACATACAAAGACTTAATATTAAAGTTCAAATTTTATTATGTGAACATTTTAAAGATTTATAATTGGGAAAAATAATATAATATGTTAATTACTTCTTTAGATTTTTATTATTTACCGAAAAGTAGTATCAGCGTACATACATCAAACAAGTAACCTGTCTAGAGTGCCAGAGACAGTAATTCGGGGAGTATTTCTAAGCTTGACTATCAGATGGCAGCACAAAGTTTGACCAATCAGAGCCAGTTGCTGGCTCTGCTACCAATCATATGTGATAAAGTAGTGCGGCCATCTGTTAGTATTATCGGAAAGAGGGCCCAGAAGCCGTTCAAGGTCATCCAAATCAGTATTTTGACATCACAGGAACCTACAGTGAGTGTCTCTACTTGTTTGATTTATGTACGCTGGTAGTATGTTTCCATAATTTTGCCGTTTTTTTATGCAAGGTGCTTTTTAGGACAAATATTTTTCCATTCTATTTAATGGAAACCAAAACGAGAAATGGGCTTTCAAGTACCTACAACAATTAGCGGTTTATTACATACAAAAAGGTATATAGGACAGAATAAGTGTTACGATTTTGCTGTTGATAAGAATATTCTTACAGAAATGACCAAACAAATGTATTATGTAAGAGGCAGCAAAGATAGTAGTAGCGAAAGCGATAGAATACGAACTATTATATATTCTTAATAAAATAATTGGATTATTTTCTGGATTTTATTTATTTAATTAGAAAGTGAAATATAAATACCGTGTGTCCCAAAAGTCTGGAATAAATTCAGTATTTCCTAACATGTACGTTTCCGGCTAAAATCCTCGAACACGTCGATTTTATTTTTTATTTGAGCATTTTTTGAAATAAAATGCATACATACGTCCCGCGTATGACGTATGGCGTTATCGATGTTTTTTTAATGGAAACCCCTTTTTTATTACGGAATCTGAAAGAACGCATCTTTTTACTTACGCCAAGGTAATTTTTGGGCATAGATCACATTACCAAAAATTAAGAAAAAAAATTAAATTTGTAAGATACTAAATTTGATTTTAAGAAGTGTGATTTTACCTTTTTATTAATGACAGCAATCAACAAAAAACATATCGGTCGTCTTAGTTATTGTCAGGCAGACAACGGTGCACAATTTGTACATTTAATTTAGTTGTTTTAGAAATTACTAAACTTAGTATTTTGCAATTTTTAAATTTTTTCTTAATTTTTGATTATCTGATCTATACTCAAAAATCAGCTTAACGTAAGTAAAAAGATGCGTTCTTTCAGATTCCGTAATAAAAAAGGGGGTTTCAATAAAACAACATCGATAACGCCATACCTCATACGCGGGACACCCTATATGTATGCATTTTATTTTAAAAAATGCTCAAATAAAAAATAAAATCGACGTGTTCAAGGATTTTAGCCGAAAACGTACATGTTAGGAAATACTGAATTTATTCCAGACTTTTGGGACACACGGTATATGTGAATTTTTAAATGCGGGTTTACTGAAACTTGTCAATTGCAAAAATGTAAGTAGGTACTACAAAACATATTTTATTATGTCTACCGAAAATTTTTGTGATCTATCGAAATTTAGAGCAAAAATTTACCGAACGCATAAAAAATGAAATGGCAACACTGTCCATAGCCATTGCGGATTACGCCATCAGACAGTTTATTATTTGTGGTTTTGTGTTTTCACAGTTTTTTGTTAAAGTTGATATTAAACATTTATGATGTTTAAACAGTGATATATTTACCATTTGACAATCATTGGTGAGATAATCGTTATAGAATTTTGTTTAAATAATTTCAGACCGTGCTTGCAGTATATCTGTAATATAACCTAAAATACGCAAAACTTCACCTTTACAGGCGGTGTCTCTGGTATGTATCACAATATAGTGTAGCTGCCGGCATATGCAACCTAGGGAAACGCCAATAATATAAATCCTGATTAGCTTAATCTTTCCTTTAAATAATCTGTGCTGTGCAGTCATTCAGTGATGCTTTGTTATCGGTCACTCTCCGTGCATAAAATGCATTCATTTACATCGTTCTAGTCAAGTTGTTTATCGACATGGCTCAATCTTGACTATTAAGTATTATAATTCGTGGTTTGTTTTCGCTTACAATTTCATTTAATTTGAATTTGTAAAAAACTTCTTTATGTTGCGTATGCTGCGAGACACTGTATAACAGTACAGTATTCGTAAATGTCTAATAATATTTCAGCAAGTAAATGACTGGCAAGCATGTAGGTAATATGAATATTCTCCCCTTTCAGAACCTTGACAAAACTTCAAGTGTAGCATCGGATGGAATACGGGCAAGATGTCTTCTGATTCTGTAGATTTACGTCACAGGCTTTAGGTATAAATTTAAACAATTGTCACTTGAACATGAGAAAGGATTGTTAGCAGTCAGAAAACACTTGTCTCAGTCAAAAATACATGAGAAATGTGTAGTAACTTTTGTGTTATATTGGTTTTCCTAATGTTGCTTATAAACTGGTTGATTGTAATTTTTAAAATAACTGATTGATTGCTTACAATCTTTAATAGTTAATTTACCTTTTCTATTGTTGGTAAATTATTACTGAATTTGACTAATTACTGATTCGATACTATACATACTTTGGGAAATGTTTTTTCCTCGAACCCAAATAAACTTGCATCTTATGGTAATATACTCTTTGCATGTGTATAATAATTGAAAGTTATTTAAAGCAGTATAATGTTTATCTTGCATTTTGAAAGTTATGTTTCTACAAAATATGTACTTAAGTAAAGATTTGATTTACTTAATGTAAGAACACTTTTGCTCTGAACAAGTTACTACAATTTTGACAGTGCATTAATATTTCAAATTACAAAACAAGCAAGCAATTTCAATAAGTTTCAAAGGTGTTATTTGTTATTATTCTTTTGAAGGTATACGATCATTGCCCTAATACTATCCTATGGATTTATAAAAATGTTATGCGTGCTTGTTGACAGTTTTGTAACTTGTGTAACACATTTAATTGGCTTTATGCAATAAACTATTATTGATATTGCCTCATTAGTCATGTATTCAATTTCTACTTATTATAATACTAATTCCATGTACAAAATTAACTTTGTTCAATTTTCCTCAAACCTTAAGGGCACGTAGTATACTCTCACTAAATTTATAACAATCTTGCTCCCAATTAGTGATGGGCAAAATCGAATGAATTTAACAATCGAGCTATTCGAATGCGAGAGAATTTAACAATCGAATGAATCATTCGGAACAATCGGATACGAATGAATCATTCGGAAAACGAATGAATATCTCGGATTCCGTCAAGAGCTCTGCGGTAGACGCGTACTGCATGTGCATTGTACGTGCCGAATGCGGGCATTTAAAAACGAGAATTATTTGCGCCACCGAAATAATTTTCAGCTGCAATCTGTGTTTCTTTTCAGGTTTAAGCCGTTGAGCGTTATAAAAATATAAATGCGGCAATTCAAGTCTCCAGTTACGCCGTTATGGTTATTGTTAAATAACTCGATTAATAGTTCTGTCTTCAATTTTGTCATTTTACTTACTTATGCCGATCTTTTCTATCGCCACGCAGTGTAGAGGTTTCAACTATGAAATAAACTTCTTCCAGTTTTTACGATCTTGTGCTAAATTCTTTGCTTCATTCCAGGTTTTCCCCTTTTTCTTCAGGATTTTTGCTATGTCTGCACACCACAGAGTTTTTGGTCTTCCCACTGGTTTTTTACCCGCCACTCCCGATTCACTAATAACTTGTGGTGGTCTGAATTCATTCATACGCCAGAGATGGCCCACCCATCTTAATTGTTTTGTTTCAATTTCTTTCATTAGTGAGTTTACTTTCAGATCATCTCTTATCGTATCATTTCGTATTCTGTCTCTTCGTGTTTTCCCTAAAATACATCGTAGGAAGCGCATTTCTGTTGTTTGTAGCCTAGATTTCTGTTTTAATGTGAGAGTCCATGATTCTGATCCATATGTTATTGTGGGTATAAACAAAGTTTTGTACAGTGTTATTTTTGTATTTTTACTTAGTTCCCTTTTCTTCAATGCACATTTAATTAGTGAGTAATACAGCTTGGTAGCTTTCTTAATTCTGGTGTCTATTTCTTCATCAATATGCCCTTCTTCTTGCAGAACACAGCCCAGGTATTTAAAGCTTGTGACCTGTTCAACTGCTTCGTTATCAATTTGGATATTTATTTCCGTGCGCTTTTTTGCTATAACCATCACCTTAGTTTTACTCTTATTTATTTTTAAATTACATCTTTGTAGATGTTTAAGGATTACATTGAAATTGTGTTGTAGATCTATTCCATTCTCAGCCAATAGGATCATATCATCTGCGTAGGCTAGGATGTTGGTATTTATGGGATGTAGGTTGTTTACTCCCCAGTAAAATTTCTTTAGTTCAGTTTGGTTCGTCTCGCTTGGGAAATTTAGCGCTTATAGTAGGGAGGCCAAGTGAATTAATAATTATTTTCGTGGGACTGAGTAGGTTTATACCAACGAGTGATACCATCGTAATTAGCGGTGTTTTCTCAGTAGAAAAACTCCTGTTGTCGCTTTCTTAGCCTGTGGAGTGACGAGCTATGACGTCACAAAGGTGGTAAAATGGTAGGTTTCAACAGTTTTTTGCAAATATCTCGTTACCTGTGAAGTTTACTGTGAACTTTACCTTATACAAAATTAATCTACATTTAATTTACAATAAAAATGGTCTTATGCATTTTTGCAGTCGAGTAAAGGATTACGGATATATGGAGGGGGTAAAAATGTAACTTTTTCTGTTTGGCAAAAATTCTAAAATTGCGCCTATGAATTCGTAATATTCGCTCCAAGTGTATTATATGAAGGGTTCAAGGAAGTGGGGAGGCGAGATGGTTATGGTGAAGCACCCAGCACCAAAGACGACATACTCGTACATTTGCGCAGATCATCCACTACTACACATGTTGAAGTGAAAGTGGAAGATGGAATTAATGTCACTCTTGGACAAGCAAAATTTCTAACTAATACTAAAAACAAGATGCAACTGATTGCTCTAATCACTGTACACAACAGCAAGCTGGCTGCAAAGTGATTCAAGCAGAAGGCTATGCTGACATCAAGATCGTTTTTACAGTAATTGACGAATCAAAGAAGAAAACAGAGGCTATCGTAATTGGCAATGACATCGATTTATTGGTCTTGTTGGTTGTTCATGCTCCAGCCAACAAACAGTTGAAGATAATTGTACCGAAGAAAGGTAACCAAGAAGAAAAAGTTTACTACACTGGTGCATACAGCGTGGTATCGAGGAAATGAAGGATGTTGTCTTGACAGCTTACACTTTCGCCGGATGTGATACCGTTTCTTCAATTTATAGAAAGGGAAAAATAAAGCCTTTGGAAAAAGTGCAAAGTGACAAGAAGTTTTACACAAAGCTGTTGACTTTTAACAACCCAAATGCAGATCCAGATGCGCTAGCTGATGCTGGAACCATTTCTTCATTTTGATATTTGCATAAAAAATACAGATAATTTGGAAACTCTGCGCCTTCAATGTTACTTGCAGACCATCGCAAAGGAGCCTGTACACACAAATTTGAGGTTGGCTGTACCAGTGGCGTAACTAAGATTTTGCTCTGGGGGGTGTTCTGGGAGTGTGATCAACCTTATTTCAATGAGAATTTTAAAAAAAAGTGAGCGTACCATAAAGTATAGTTGATTTTATTTTTATAGGACTTGCGGTATGCCTTGATTTAACTTCTTGGCAGTGTAGACCACCTAGTTACATTGAAAAGTTTACTAAGTGATATTACAGACGTCTATTTAAATAGGTAAATTAATTAGCTAGTGTGGCATTTTATTTGCTTATGAACCAAAAGAAGTCAGAAATAGTTATTTGCTAAATAAATAATAACTTAGATTGCTGGTAAAACAAAATTGCAACATATGCCTGTTCTTGCAATAACTCTAATCTATGAAAATATTAAATGTTATTTTGACTGTAAAAAATTAGTTAAATTAACACCATTATAATAAGAAATGAAGTAATACATGTATGTATGTATTATCGATAACCTCATTTACTTTGCGGTGTAGAGGCTGGTGCTTTATACGCTTGCATCTGGTAGTACAATGCTCAACTTGCCCCGCATTCGGGATACAACGTTAGAGCGCGCCTTTTGTGCTTGCCCAGCAACCATTGTGTGAGGTGACGGTAAACAATGACAAAATAAATTGAGCGTTACCCGGTTTCATCAATGAGAACGAAAATGCCAAGATAGAGCCACTATGAAACCGGGAAATCAATGAGCCTACCTTCCAACTTTACATCTTGGCGTAATCCAAAGCTAAACGGGGATAGAATATTTGTGCACAGCCTCACGACTCCCGACACAGCAGCGACAAGCGCCCTAACATACCTAAGACGCTTAAGAACTCTCTTTACAGGCTCCACCGTACAGAAATCTGACACAGTATATAATTTAACCTGAAAATAAGCATGCACAAACACGTGCGGAAATCATAAGGCAACGTTCAGTAAACCGATCTATTGGTCTAAGCAGATGGTCAAATAGGTACAACGGCGCCGACCTGGTCAGCGTACACAATGAAAACACAACATAATAAAGGGCCAAACCTATAAGCCCAGCTGGGGACGCTTTACCTGTAATCGACCAAACTACAGGCGAGATAATGAAAGTTAGCACACAGCCAAGTTAAATAGTTTACAGGCGGCCTCAAAAAGACTTGGCCGTTTAGCAAGTAGGCACATGAATTATTAGCAAACAAATAAGTTGATTAGTTTACAGGCGGCCTCAAAAAGGGGTGCCGTTTAGCAAATAGGCACATACATTATTAGCAAATAAATTAGTTGATTAGTTATTACAAGCTACTGCAGCGAGCGGACTTCAGCCATAAGCGTGGGCGTCCTGTGGTCCGAATATTTCCTTAATTGGCAGGAAGTGATGTGAAATCCTCACGGAGAAACAACGATGAACGGTCAAGACCGAAATGTTAGCCCGTTCTGCAGACTGAATCTGAACGTATCGGAAAGATGGCCCAAACGGCCCTCGAACACTTGCAAAATGGCGATCATTCAATAAACCGGACACGTACAACCCCAAACAAACACCACCTAACGCCAAGACGGCTCGTGACGAACTTCGCGAAGCCAAGCCAACGCGCTTCCCGGCAAACGCGCTCTGTCGCCTCACCACCTGCAGCCAATCCCGAAGCAGACAATCATAAACGGTCTCACGCAACCCGACATGCGATCCAGCATACGACGAAAGACTGCGATGGAATGAAATTATTTAGAAAAATCTCACACTTGCTCTTATGGACTGCGCTACAAATTTGATCAAACAAACACGCTTCAACGTGACGAAACAATCCAGGGGCAAATAAGATGGCTTGAGACCAGAGCTGCTCATCGAACCTTCTAACGAAAAACTGTGTGCATATTCTTAAAAATGCCAAATAAGCCAGAAAAAGTAATTATCAACGACAGAAAATTACAGCGGCCGTTATAACTGCTTGTACATAAACTGATGAACTATTGGGCTTGAAAATACGACAGGAAAAGCCTATATACAAGCAGAGTCAGGATGTTTGAACCAAAAATACTCCAAAATGTCGCATATTGGTAAAATTTATAAATGTTAAGATGAATTTTAGTTATTCCTAAAGCCTCTGGGGGGTGTTCCGACACCCATATCACCTCCCTTAGTTACGCCACTGGGCTGTACTTTCCCCCACTTTAGCAGCTGGACAACAACACTCTTATAGAGTTTACTATCAAGTGCAACAATGGCTCAATGTCAATAAAGATTCGCTAAAGTGGGGTTGAAAAAGGATTGGCGGTTATTTGCGTCCAGTTGCAACCATAAGGCAGCTGCTCCTGAAAAATTGCTTTCCCTCATTATTTGCACTTGTAATACGGTGTGTGTCAGAAACTGTGAGCGTCGTCAGAGTGGCTAGAAATGCTCTAATATGTGCAAGAATTGCTCCGGACATAGGTGCACCAACAGAGATGCACTAATTATTGACGACGGCATCGATGAAGATAATCTTCAACATGAAAAAGAGCTTAACGATGTTTAGGTTACTGATTGCTGTAATTTATTATTATGTAACTACCATGTACGTTGTACATACCATTTCCCATTTAAGAACATTGAATTTACTGAAAAGCATGTATTGTGAAGAAAAAATCCATTATTTTTTGTATTAAAGCTTATTAGACAAAGTTTGTAGTTTGTTGTTTCAATGCTATTCACATGATTTTATATTTTTAGAAAAATATGACAAAAGATGGAAGTAATTTAAGTAGCTGTAATTCTAAAAGCTCAAGTGGGAAAGAGGAAAACGATATCATGAATTATCTGAAAAGAAAAATAGGCAAAATTAAGATAAAAACGACAAAGGAGGGGAGCAATGTAGATATATTGTCAGATTCAAACACATAGGCGTACGTACATACATACACACATACAAATGTTCCTATGTTAATGATGCGTTACTAAGTACTTTTTATAACGAAACATACTCTTTATAACGAAACATACTCATTTTCAAGTGATTACGATGAATCCCATGCTAACTAGAAAATAATGACATCATTGCCCCCTCAATATCTCCGTAACTCTTGTCTAGAAGTCAAAAATGCATAAGACCATTTTTATTGTAAATTAAATATAGATTAATTTTGTATAAGATAAAGTTTGCGCTAAACCTCATAGTTAACGAGATATTCGCGAAAAACTGTTGAAACCTACCATTTTACCACCTTTCTAGCTTTCGACCCTCTTCCGCCTAAGCCCGAAGCGCAATGTTGCGCAACTTTTTACCACTTACTAAGAGGAGGGTACTAAACAGTTTGCTGCTGGGTAGAACTTTCTTTTTGGATGTTTAGGTTAAACCCCGGTTTCTGTACTAAAACCTGGAACTAAGAATGGCCATCTTTGTGCCGTCATAGATCCTCACTCCACAGGCTGAGAAAGCGACAACATGATTTTTCATACTCAGGAAACACCACCGAATAAGAAGATACCACTTGTCGGTATAAACCTACTCAGTCCTACGAAAATCGTTATTTGACGAGTTAATTTAGTTTGGCCTCTCTACTATTAATTGAAGTGTTGTTTCCATCCTAACATGATTTCTGATTCTGTAGTTAGCAGATTGCCATTTGTATCTGTGATAAAATAAAGTGGACAGGTTTTTTCTTTCCTCAGATTTTTTAGGATTCGGTAAAACAGTTTCTGATTGTTTGTAGATTTTTCCTCCATTTTCTTACCGAATTCCTCGCAGCTTCTCACTTTGGCTTCTTTCACCAGATTCTTTACTCTGATTCTTTGCGCTTTGTATATGTTGTATTTTTCCTCAGTTTTGTTAGCGAGATATACCTGCCATAAACGTTTTTTCTCCCTAATTTCGCTCTGTATATTTCGCGTCCACCATGATGTTTGTTTATTACGTGTGTTGTTATCGCATTTACTAGCACCGCATGTTGATGTTGCAGCTGATATCAGCAGTAATTTCAATGTTTCACATTAAATTTACATTTCCTTCTAATATTCTCCAATCTGTACCTTTTATTTTTTCTGTCAGTAACACCATATAATTATTTCGGATTTTTTCTTGTCTCAGCTTATATGATTTTAATCTATATGTAATTGTGGTTATCGGTTGGACAGCGGGTTTATTTTTCTTAGGTAAGTAAAAGTCCAATGGTCTGATCCGATTTCTGCACCTCGTTTCACCGCAACATTTTTTCTCTGTTCATGCACCGTTTCCTTACAAGAATATAGTCAATTATTGAGTATTGTAGTTGTGAGGGTTGCGTACGGGTGTATTTATGAATATCTTTCTTTTTAAACCATGTATTTGTTATCATTAGTTCATTATTAATACAGAATTCTAAGAGTCTTTTACCATTAATATTAATTATGTCCTCACCAAATGTCCCTAAGTATTCTCTGTATCTTTTTGTAGGTTTCCCAACCCTTCCATTAAAATCTCCTATACTTGGGCCGCCGAACAGATAGAGTGGAGCAGGCAACCCAAATAACATATTACAAAGGTCACTTGATAATATTTTAATTATAATTACTAAAAGGATCGGAGATGCCCACTCTTATATTTAGAACTAATTTCAATAATTGTCATTAAATAACTTTTTGAGGTTATGATGCAAATAGAAATGTCGACCAACTTAAAAGTCAAGCCTGACATTTGTACATTTGTAATTGAAAATGTTAAGGCCTGTGGCCTGGCTCTTCGTAAATCCCATTATTGGCTGCGGCGTCGAAACCAAAACACGTTGCCCGTGATTTTGTTGAAGTTTCTAGCGTTTTTTCTTTGGAGTTCCTTTAACCAACCATTTACAAGGACTAAATTGTGCATCTTTACTGCTGTTTTCACAGTTACATATGCAAGTATAAAATATCGACTTGTAAAGTAGTCTCTTAAGGAAATTTTAATTATTCATAGAGCTGCCTGCATTATGGGTAACCGTAAAAAACTAATTCGTAGTCAAGGACGTGAAAGAATTTATAGCGACTATTGCAATTTTTCTCAGTCGTTTTGCAAGAATGAGTGACTAAAGCAACCGATGTTGGCCTAAATACAGTTAAGCGAATTTTTAAAGGAGCCTAAAAAAGTGGCGGAAGAAAATTTACTTCTCCAAGAAAATAAATTACTAAACTCAGCCCCATGTCATCTGTCGATCAATATAAAGAAGAAGTAATTCCACGTGTGAACTATAACTTTGCCATAAAAAGAGACTTACAATGAAAAGTGTATTTCGGAAACTCCTTTATTAACGGGTGCAACTTGATAACATTGTTACTTTTTATAATTGTGAGTGATTGGGCAGTGTATATTGTATATTCTAGGTTGTATATTATATATTGGATATCGCGTATGGTATATACTATATTGTATTTTGTATATTGTAGATTGCATTATGTGTATTTTTGAGTATTTTTGAGTATTTTTAATGTATTTGGTTTCTGTTATTTTGCTAGGTGGTAAGTAAGAGCAGGGGTCTCTTCTGCAGAGGTCATCTGATTGCCATCTAATTTCCTATAAATGATTTATAATGGATTTCTTAAAAATTACTATTGTTTTATTTTTTGGAAATAAACTTTATTATTATTAAACTTGATTATTATTAGAAAAGCCGAATTTTGGACGAACTCCCGAGTATTACACCAGCAAATTTAAGAGCTTAACTGATCTGGGCCAGTTGATATGATTCTGGACTCGTAGACATAACAATGACATGTGCGATTAGCCTGCAACGTCCTGTACTCCGCGCACCTGTACAGCCGAGGTGTTTAAAATTACGCCAAGGACAAATTCATTTATAGACTGTTTGCAAACCTAATACGCTAGAGTTGAATTGCATCTTTTTGACACTGGATAGCACCACTTGTAAGTAATTTTTATCGTCGTCGAACCCGACTAAATCGCCACCTTAACAGTTTGTCATGATTGACAGTGTCAAAAGCTTTAGCAAGATCCAAAAAAATTGATACGCATGATTCATTATTATCCATTGCACTACAGATTTGATCAGTCACATATCTAATAGCATCTCAGTGCTTTTGTCCTCATAAAACCCAAATTGAAAGGGATTTATAATATTGTGTTTCAGAAGAAGCTACATATTCTCATCTTAATTACCTTTTAAAATATTTTAGCAAAGTTTGAAAGTAAAGAAATAAGTCTGTAATTTGTAGCCTCACCTGCATTCCCTGATTTAACAAATGGAATCACTTCAGCTTTTTTTAAATGATTTGGAACAACTCCATTTTCCATGCAATTGTTAATAATGACCGTCAACGGCTTGACAAGGTACATTGCAGTGTGTTTAATAACTCAAATAAGAATATGATCAACGCCTCCGGACTTTTTACAATTCATTTTCTCAATAATTTCCGAAATTTCATTTTCATCAGTTGGTGTTAGAAAAATAGAGTCAGAATGGGAATGGTCAATATTTATGTCATTATCTATAGACGAATCAAATTTTTCAGCCATTTCAGGACCTATTTTGATGAAGAATGTATTAAAAAAGTTAGCAATTAAGGCATTATTTATTATCTTCATGTGACAACATTTTTGTAATTGATTTTGTTTTAGATTTATTTCTATCTAGGGTTTCATTAATAAAATAGTTTTCTTTGGCTGCTCTCAATAAAATGTTTAACATGTTTTTATACCTCAAATAATGGTTCGCAATTGTAAGATTTTTTGGGCTAGGTTTCATTTTTACTTCCTTTTACTATAAAGGAAGTATTGGATTCACCCCAAAAATTCGAAATTGAGTTTTCAACAGATCTTCACGTTTCAGAGTCCCCTGATCCCAAAAAACATATTTTTTTTCATTGGTCTGTGTGTGTGTGTGTCTGTGAACAGAATATCTCAAAAACGAAAAGAGGTATGGCGTTGAAACTTCATATATAAGTTTTGTGTACTATGTAGATGAGACAGCAAGCTTTTGAAGAAAATCGCATAACCGGAAGTAGGTGTTTACTCTTGTGATTTTTCAGTTTTTTTCGATTTTTTCAAAAACGGCTCTAACGATTTTTTTTAAACTTTACATTTTTATTACATTTTGAATGTGTATTGATGTGAGATAGGTGATTTTCCAGTTGAATACTTCTAAAGTGGGTTTCTTTTGTTTTTTTTTCTATTTTTTTTATTAACTCCTATTTTAAATAAAACACCCAGTATATTATTACATTTTTGAATTCACCTTAAAATTCTAGAGAAAATTTGTCTCTTCAACTAACGCTCTATTTTCTACCGTTTTTGTAGTATTTGTAATTTTTGAAAATTTTTGACAAATGGCTAAAAATTAAAAATGAAATTTTTGACTAATTATAAGAACACTGTAAAAGGAAGTTGTGTGAGTGTATCACACCAGATTTTTTTATATAATTTGTTTTTAACTCTACAAGATTTGATAAGGCCTTTAGTTATCCAATTTTTTCTAGGTTTGTTTTTACCTTTAATTGTTTACATTGACTAACCGCATCTTTCAATAGATATATAAATTTATAACAGCTAAGTTTACAGTATTTGCATCATAGACCATACTCCAATCTATGTTACTGATTTTATCCAACAACTTATTATAATTTATTTTGTATTTCGATGATATGTCATCATCAACTGTGTTTGCAATTATTCTATTTATATGGAGCATTGTGGCGTAGTGATCAGTAAGATTCAGATCACATAGAAACAAAGTAGTTTCAACATTTACAGATGTTTTGCCAAAAATATAATCAGTAGAACTGGATGAACTCCCAGAGACTCTAGTTGGAATATTTATAAATGATTTATATCCAAATTCATACAAATTATTTAAATAATGACTAGTATTTATGTTTTCTTTCAGAATATCAATATTCATATCTCCTATAATATAATGATTTTTCAAATTAGCATGATTTTGGATATGTTCATAGAGTTTCTCTGTGAAGATTGTAATAGGTATACTATGTGATCTATAAAAGGAAGTAATAAATATATTACCCTCATTTGTTGACAATTCTGTAAGTATTGCTTCCTAAGTCTATTTCATAATTTGTATGACCTATGCTAGATTTTACGTAGATACAAGAGCCAACGTTTTTATTTAAATTACTGTTTACATAGAACAAATTGTAATCTGGTATCTCGTACAAATTTGGGCAATTTACTGCAAAGGTTTCTGTGCAAATTATAACGTCGAGTTTATTAGTCATTGAACAGAGATGCCTGAGAGGCTGAATCAGGACTCCGTTACTTTGCGCTGATTCTATCCGTCAAGCACGTAAACAAGACTGTGTTTACGTTTTAAACCAATGTAGTCAATGGTACTTGAAACGGACGGCAGTAGAGACACTAACCCTCGGAGCACAGCCTCATGCCCCGTGAATATTATGGCTTAGAAAGGGTAGTGAATGAATCAAACATTAAATGCAGATTGGTTTTATTATGAAAATAGACTAGTATTTATACAAATAAAAAATGCTTAACGCAGTAACAATATCAAAGTTCATATGTACAGTTTAGTAGGACAAAGTGTTTAAATTACAAAACAGCAGATAAGCAATTGTGCAGGTTTATTTCCTGGTCGAGCGAAGGTCGCCCGTTGAACTCGCTGCTGTGGGTCGATATTATGCAAGAAGTGCAGAATTGCGCTTTCCTGGTTTTTAACTCATACGATTGTGTAATAACACTGGTTTTTAAATTACGAATAATGTTTCGTAAATTTGAACTGAAATATATAGTTTTAATCTAATTTAAACATATTAAATTTAGTAATTGGTGATAGCAATATTAAATAAATTGCATTTAAAAGCCATGCAACTGGATTTCGTAAATTTTAGAAAATAAAATTTATGTGTGTTTAAATCAAGTTTAAACAGTCATAGAATCAATAACGAGATGTAAATTATCAAAATTTTTGTTTATACTTCAAATATTAATGTTAAATAGGCTAAGACCAGTTCTACCTCTCAGGGTATGATTCATGTCATTTAAGCTCTTTCACATAATTGTAGTTCCATTGAGATTTTGATCAAGATGTTCTAAGTTAGTTTGCATATAGAGAGAAAAATATTAGAATAATATTCAATAATACTGAGTCCTTGAAATTGCCACATTTTTGTGATATTTGTAACTATCACAAAGTTCGTGTTCAAATAGATAATCTTCAATGTGCATTAGAGCAATTTGCACAGACTGGTGTCTTTATTTTGGCAAGAGTCGCTTACACGATTACCGCGACAGTACTCACAACAAACATCATTTCTACATTTCAGGGATTTGTGCCCATAACCATTACATTTAAAACAGCGGTTTACATTTAAGTTTTCAACTCTGCTACTCTATAAAAATAGAATTTGTCAGCATAACTTTCCTATATAATTCGGGTTTGAGTTCAACATAGATAGTCCTTGTGTTTTTCGTTTTAATATATTGTACAGTCGCGGAAACATAAACCGGAACAAGTTCTATAAGGCCATTTTTCACGATTTGTATATTCTAATTTTGCCTTGCTAATTGTTTATAAAATCCCATCTATCTTGTGCCAGTGAACCAAAATGAACTGGTTAATGCAATATAAACAGCTTGGGATAACATCAACAATGAGTTCATTCAGACAATTTAACTTTTAGCAAATTTTAGTGTCCCGCTTTATATTTCCGCAATGGTACATGTAAATCCTTAACATTAGTGATGGGACTATTCAAATGCAAATTACTACAGTATTCGATTCTTGCAAGATCTCGAATGCATTTGATTCTTTTGAGTGTATTCGAATGCTTCGAACTTGAATCGTTTCAGTTTTAGCTAGCACAGCTCTGTGTATTATATGAGTTTAGAGAATGCCTGCCGCGGCAAATTCGGTCCGAAAGCAACTATATTGTAACGATCGTGCTGCCGGTCATTGCCCCAGGAATTATGACCCAGTGCCCCGATTGTTCTGGAACCTCCAGAAGCAACTTTGCGGTCAGGCGGCTGCGAACGCGTAAGCCACAGCCGCCGGCAGACAGCCTTGGGGCCGGCTGCGGGCGTATGATTCATCTTCCAGATCGATCGAAAGCGGCCTCGGTGGTTAGTTCACGCGGCGCGTCACCATTTGCCGGAAAAATCCAGCAAGCCCGCGAGGCTCCCAGAAGGAATTATTCTGCGAATATAAATACACGGCCGTCGGAGCTCTAATTCAGTTCCCATCAGACTTGAAGCGCGCGTGATATAAACGAGCCGTGTGAAATATATAACAAATAAATACAACCATATAAATCCTTACTGTTAAGCTGTATATAAATAATTATTAAATAGTGTATAGTTGTTAGAAATAGTGCCTGTAGTTTATAAGTAATTCTGCCTTCATAATTCTTGTATTTTTAAATAATAATTAATCATAGTAAATAAACGTTTAAAACCAGAAGCGTCGTATAATTTTTAAATAGCCCGAACAGTAAAAACGTAGCAATATGAATGAACCAAGAACTGTCCGTTGCCATTCCAAAAGTTTCGACTTTAGATAGACATTACATATAGGTATTTTGATTTCCATAGGAGGCAGGAATGGAATCAACTCTCAAAACGAGAAATTTTTTTGATCCAAGTCTCATTTGAATAGTTGGTGCTGAAAGGTTTCTAGTTAAATATAGACTACAGAGTTAAATATAAAATTAAAATATTACCACACACACTGAAGATTGCACACTCAAACGATATAGTACCACCAAAATCATAAATGCAACTAAATCTACTAAAAATTTAAACAGATACATCGAAGGGAAAGAGAAACAAACGCTGGGGTTGTCTTAATAATTTATTTTAAAGAAATACATACAGGGTGCCCGTTTTTGGAGCTCCACCATGGGGATCTCGGTAACCATAAGAGATACGAGGTCGGTTAAATTGGGGCAAAGTTGCGCAATTTGGAGCTCAATAATATGCCGGTTTAAAATTTCAAAAATTCCGATTACCTCCGGAGATATCCGAAAAAAACCGGAATTTTGGAAATACGTTTTTATTTTTTCCTCGGCTTATTTGGTGACCTAATTCAAAATGAGTGACACTTCGTCGTTGCAACTTTTCCTCCTCTACAACCTGCCGATGTCATATTTGAAATCAGACGTTTCGATTTTCGACAATCATCATCAACTTTGGTTTTTCTTATGGGCACTATCTTGGATTTTCACATTTTTGAATTCAGCTTTGTTTTCTGATTACGGTGATGTATCACATGTTAAGGTTCAGTGTTGCAGTTTGGGTGAAATATCAAAAATTCTGTTTTGCAAAGACTGCCTTGGATATAACATCCATACTTTTGTTTAACAAAGGCATTGTTGACAGTTCGATTTAAGTTGGCTTAACGTCACCTACAGTTACAAAATTAGTATAAATTTATTAACAAAATGCTCTTTTCAACTGAAGAAAAACGAGATATGCTAGAAATTTATTACGCTTCGCATCGAAATGCGCAAGTTACTTCGGAAAGATATTTACAGCGGTATCCAGAAAGACAACAACCAGCTCAAAATTATTTGTTATTCCTTCATAGAAATTTAGCCGAGTTTGGTGCATTTTCTAAGCCTCGAAGACGTGTTCATAGACCAAATGTGAATGAAGTGGAAATTTTACAGGCGGTGAGTAAATTGTTAAAACTTTCTCAAAAATAATAAACGGCAATGAATTGAATTCTTCATTAGATTCAAGATAATCCTTCAACTTCAACAAGGGCTATAGCAGACGAAATTAACGTATCACATCAAGCAGTGTGGAGAGTCTTGAAAAAACATAAATATCGCCCGTTTAAAATTCATATCACCCAAGTCTTGCATCCAGGAGATACTGAACGGAGGGCAGCGTTTTGTAGGAATATCATGGCACGGTTGGAACAAAATCCCCATTTTCTTTCCAACGTGATATTCACGGACGAGTGCAAATTTACCAACTCAGGCATGTTCAATCGTCACAATGAACATGTCTGGTCCACTGAAAATCCACACGAACACCAAGGACGTCGACCACAAGCACGTTTCGGGCTAAATGTATGGGTTGGTTTATTTGGCGGTACGATCATTGGCCCATACATTTACGAAGACAATTTGACCGCAGATGGGTATTTGCACTTTTTAAGGACCTACCTTACGGATTACATCGATGACAACATTTGCCTCAACCGCTTGAATAACCTTTGGTTCCAGCAAGATGGTGCTCCGCCACATAATGCTAGGAGAGTGGCTGATTATTTGTCTGAAATATTTCCGGGTAGAGTCATTTCAAACAGTGGAGACATACGTTGGCCGGCACGTTCACCAGATCTTTCCCCATTAGACTACTATTTATGGGGAACTATGAAAGATCTCATTTATAAATCTGTACCCGCCGATATTAATGAGCTGCGAAGGAAGATCATCACAACTTTAAGGACCAAAATAAGAAGAAGGGACGTTTTAAGATCAATGCAGAATTTAAGAAGACGCATAGAGCTGTGCTTGGAAGTGGAGGGTGAACCCTTCGAGCACCTCTTATAATTTTCTTTATTTACTTGTTTCTCAAAATTTAGTTTTATCCTATGTTGTAAATTTAAAACATAATTTTCTCCTTTTTTATATCCTACTGTCAAATAAATAAATTTCTAGCATATCTCGTTTTTCTTCAGTTGAAAAGAGCATTTTGTTAATAAATTTATACTAATTTTGTAACTGTAGGTGACGTTAAGCCAACTTAAATCGAACTGTCAACAATGCCTTTGTTAAACAAAAGTATGGATGTTATATCCAAGGCAGTCTTTGCAAAACAGAATTTTTGATATTTCACCCAAACTGCAACACTGAACCTTAACATGTGATACATCACCGTAATCAGAAAACAAAGCTGAATTCAAAAATGTGAAAATCCAAGATAGTGCCCATAAGAAAAACCAAAGTTGATGATGATTGTCGAAAATCGAAACGTCTGATTTCAAATATGACATCGGCAGGTTGTAGAGGAGGAAAAGTTGCAATGACGAAGTGTCACTCATTTTGAATTAGGTCACCAAATAAGCCGAGGAAAAAATAAAAACGTATTTCCAAAATTCCGGTTTTTTTCGGATATCTCCGGAGGTAATCGGAATTTTTGAAATTTTAAACCGGCATATTATTGAGCTCCAAATTGCGCAACTTTGCCCCAATTTAACCGACCTCGTATCTCTTATGGTTACCGAGATCCCCATGGTGGAGCTCCAAAAACGGGCACCCTGTATAGGCCAGTAACAACAATAGAAAATACTATTTTATAAACAGTCCCTTTCTCATATTTATTTTCGATACTATAAATTTAACATTTAAGTATTTCAAAACAAATATACGTTATTAATAGGGTAAGCTGAACCGCCTACAATCAAAACAAATTTTTATTTTGCTTTGTGCACGTGCAGTGTCTCGTTATCCCTGTCGTTGCGTGTCGCCCAGCCGAGGTCACACCTCACCACTCCCCTAGTACGAGAGCGAGCGCACATCTCGATTCTAAATTCGGAAGTGCGATTTTGCATTCGAATGATCATTCGATTCTCAAAAGTATTCGAATGCGATGTATTTGATTCTGAAAAGTATTTTATTCTGCCCATCACTACTTAACATCATCAACATCACAATCAACAAAATTCTGATTTTTTAAAGTTAACTTGGCACTATCCTTGTTGAAAGTATCCTCAACCTCTACAATTTTGATTCTCGGGTTTCTCAACTTGCTAGATCACATTTTTTCAAAAGAGACCTAAGCTCTTGTTTTTTCTTATCACCTACATTTATCTTAGATTAAATACTTTGCAAAATTGAGTCTTGATCACACTTTTCTCTGGGTTTAACGATAATAACAGGAGCTTTTTTAGTCTGCTGAGAAACTCTTTCTGATACTACACTAGCATAGGAACGGCAATTTCCTTGTAACTTGGATTCCAAGTCATCCACCTTTTCTTCCAAAAGTAGGTACATTTCTTTTTTTGGTCTCGTCGATTAATTCCCTCAACAATGATATTTCTCTCAATAAGTTATTTTTAATCTTATCATCAAATACACCACAACAAATTATGCGAGTACTATCAATTACATATTTATTTTCAATTCTTTCAGAACGTGAATAATGATAGACTTCACCGCAATTAATGCAGACGCAGCTCTTGCATTCTTTGTTTTTTCAAAATCGATAAATATCTTTAGCCATTATTGTAGCTTATTGATATCATAATAACTTTATATAAAATAGAATTTACCAATATTTGTCGCAAAAATTTGAGTAGACATTGGTGGTGAGAAGATGCTGTCCGGCGTTGAATGTTGCGTATGACCAGAGTACTAAGTGTCGCGCCATGAGGGTGTTACGGTCGACGATGTCGAGTCCTGGGTTCTTGTTCGTCCCGAGTGTTCGGTTCTGTGTCCCTGGACAAATCGATCCAATATTTTGTGTAGTAGCACTCCTCCGCCAATTTACACGTTAACACATGCAAGCAACTCCGCACAGGATAAACAAAAGCTCATTTAAAAAAAATATTCAAAACAGATGAATTCAATTAAGGAAATTCACATTTACAGTTTGCGGGAGAGATTATGATTCACTCCTTTGCAAGAATCCACAGGAAAAATAATCAACTCTCAGGACATTAATGGAATAGCGGTTGGGTTGAGGTTATGTTACCCAAGCAAATCCCAGATCAGTTTTTATCTTCAGTCTAAGCTTATAAAAACTAATGTCTTCACCAGGCTGAGTAATATTAATCCCAAAGTGTCAAAAAGTCCAATTACAGCTTTATTGCAAAATGTATCGAACTCATTAACAACTTGTTTAAAATCCGATGTGACAGCTGACATTTACACTTATTATTTTTACTTTCTTTTACTATAAAGGAAGTATTGGATTCACCCCAAAAATTCGAAATTGAGTTTTCAACAGATCTTCACGTTTTAGAGTCCCCTGATCCCAAAAAACATATTTTTTTTCATTGGTCTGTCTGTGTGTGTGTCTGCCTGTGAACAGAATATCTCAAAAACGAAAAGAGGTATGGCGTTGAAACTTCATATATAAGTTTTGTGTACTATGTAGATGAGACAGCAAGCTTTTGAAGAAAATCGCATAACCGGAAGTAGGTGTTTACTCTTGTGATTTTTCAGTTTTTTTCGATTTTTTCAAAAACGGCTCTAACAATTTTTTTTAAACTTTACATTTTTCTTACATTTTTAATGTGTATTGATGTGAGATAGGTGATTTTCCAGTTGAATACTTCTAAAGTGGGTTTCTTTTTTTTTCTATTTTTTTTATTAACTCCTATTTTAAATAAAACACCCGGTATATTATTACATTTTTGAATTCACCTTAAAATTCTAAAGAAAATTTGTCTCTTCAACTAACACTCGATTTTGTACCGTTTTTGTAGAATTTGTAATTTTTGAAAATTTTTAACAAATGGTTAAAAATAAAAAATGAAATTTTTGACTAATTATAAGATCACTGTAAAAGGAAGTTGTGTGAGTGTATCACACCAGATTTTTTTCATTAACATTTGTAATAACTTTATATTAATGTTGTCAGGGCCCGTAGATGTTGATTTAATGGTAAACAAAGTATTTCCAACTTCCAATTCATTTGTTTCAACAAACTGAAACGAGTTTTCCATGTTTTTTATTTGCTGAGTGGTAGTTAATTAAATCATTATTATCTATACGAGAGTTACTATTACAAGAATTTAGAAAAAATTATTAATCTCGTTTACGTTTTGTAAGTTAAGTGGCAATTCGTGTTTTTTATCTCTATTTACAATATTCAATTTCCGAAGCACTTTCCAAATTGCCTGAGGTTTATTATTTTTATAAATTTGATTTTACAGATTTTTTTTCTTGCAATTGCACCAGTGACAAGATTTCTCAGAGATCTGTAGCTGTCCCAATGTACTGGATTTTGAGCTTTTTTTAATTTACCCAGAGCTTTGTGTCGCAATTTTATTATAAATTTCATGTTATCTGTAATGTTTACTCGTTTTGGATATTTTACATTTTTTAAGGGGTGCATGTTTATTAAAAATATAATATATACTTATTTAAAAACTTGATCTTGTCGTTTATGTTGTGCATTTCAAAAATTAAAAACCATGGTATCGCATACAAATCTCTGAGAAAAAAAATCATTATCAAATAGTAAAAAAATGCCTGCTCATACGAATTATGGGTTTATTGGTTATTACAGGTAATGATGGAACGCAAGAGGATAGACAATGATCGGCGATATTATGATCAACAACAGATTTGCTTTCAATTTTGAAATTATCACTGTTACTTACAATTATTAAATCTAATAAGGTACTTGAATTTCTTATAATTCTGCTTGGCTCATCGATTATTTGAATTAAGCCTAGAGTGTCCAAAAGATCATTAAATTTGAGTATTGTATAATCAAATGCCAACAGATCAAAGTTTAGATCACCCATACATACAATATAATCACAGGTAGGAGTTAATGCAACAGTAGTATCTTCAAAGATAATAAAAGTCAGTAGAAGTTGCCTTTGATGAGCATTAAATAGTTCCTATCGCAATTTTCATTAATTTTCAATAACTGAGATCACTTTTTATTTACATATCTACTCCTCGCCCTCTTGTAAATCGGTCACGTCTAACGAAGTCATAGCCATGAATTTTTACTGTCTGAGAAGGAATATTGTTAGATAACCAAGTTTCAGTGATTCCAAATACAGAAAATTTGCTCTCGACTACAATATCTCTCACACTAATAAACTTAGGTAATAGAGATCGAACATTTAAATTACACAGCATCATTAAATACAAAATAAATCAATCCAGAAAAGAACATTTTATATTAAAAATATATGTATAATTATAATAATAATACCAAATTGATACCCAAAACTAAATTTGAATTAAATAAATCTATTACTCAAATATTGCTCATGGCAGCTATTGATATAATATATGGAAGAAAAACACAATAAAAATAAACAATAAGAATAATCTGTATAAATTCAAACACAGGTCGCTCCCAGAAATAAACCAAACAAAAATAAACACATGCGAGTTGAATGGATAACTGAAATATTTAAGAAATTTAGGAAACCCTGACATTTACCACTTTTAGTTCATTAAGTTCTTTCAGATTTGTAACGAACAAAATCTTATTGGCAGTTTTTATTTTAATCACCCCGTTCGCTGACCACACGTTGGTGACGCTGTATTTGCTAGCAGCTGCTTTGAGCACTTCCAGGCGATTTCTCGATAGACCTTTTATCACAATACGGGTTCCTTCAAAAAGTTTTATATTTTTAAAAACCATTTCTTTGTGTTTGTACGAGGTGAAATTTACAATAGCAGCACGTGGTTTATTTGAACTATCACTATCACTAGTATGCCGGCCCACTCAATGGCAACGGTCAGTGTAATCACTACATATGTTAATATTCGTTTTTGATTTGATAGTATATACAATTTTGTTTTCTAAGTTTTCTTGAGGCGTTTCTTCTAACCCAAAAGTGCGAATGCTATTTCGTCTTTAGTATCGCTGCAGGTGGTCTAATTCTCTAGATAGTATTTCATTTTCTTTTTGGACCTCGGCTATCACAGAATGCATAACTTTGTTGGATTCGTTTATGCGAGCATCTACCTTTTTCCAGATTATATCAGTAATCTTTGATGTAAAGGATTCATAGGCTAATACTGCCGTTAAAGTCTCCTTTATTATTTCGGAGATATCGGCCTTCTGATCCCGTGTGAATGGCATTTTATAAAATTTGCACTATAACACTGCCGGAGCAACAAGAATTGAACCTTGGGGAATTCCAGAAGTACAATTGATAGGCCTCGATTTGAAACCGTTCAGAACAACGAAATGCATTCTGTTTACAATATACGAGCTGAACTATCTATACAGATCTGCTTTAATTTCATAGGCATCCAATTTTAAGAGCAATATTTTATGACTCACTTGTCAAATGCCTTGGAGAAATCTGTATAGATGGCATCAACTTGTCTTTGGTTTTAAGTTCACTAGATTAATACACTAACTGCCAGTCTTATAACGGCCACTAATCTGACCTTAACTTTAATTTGCTGTTAAAATAGACAAAAGCGCATCAAAACGTCGGTGCTTATGACATTTTATTCATTAGTAAACAAGTTTTGATGTGCTTTTGTTTATTTTAACAGCAAATTAAAGTTAACGTCAGATTAGTGGCCTTTATAAGACTGGCGTAAGTATAAGGTACCGCCATTAAATTCCTCACGTGAGAATATGAGAAAATTGTAAGATAAAGATAGCAAATATAAATTTCCCAAATGCAATAGGGAAGGCACTAGTTTTTGAAGATTTTCTTTTTGCTGTAATGGCACTGCTGTAAAATCAGGAGTGTGTTAGGTTATGTCACTTCCTATCACTTATTATTGTACGGCAAACGCCAGTGACGATTGTCAAACAATTTAGCAAGCCGTGATTTTTAGATTGTGTTTTTATCCCCACTTGGAGAAAATTGTACGACAAGGATAGATATAAAAAATCACTACTGGCGATACCGATACCTTAGACTTTAGTGTGTTGATCTAGTGACCTTATTCGGTTTGCCAATTATTCTTGAAGAAATGCCACATACTCGTATAAATTAGTTGTGGTTGATTTATTTTTAACAAAACCATGCTGTTCGGATGCAATGTTTTTAGAAATATGAAAAAATTAAGAATCATGTACCTAGTACTTTCTCAAAAACCTTGGCTAAAGCTGAAATTGAAATCGGTCGATAATGTTGTGTGTTCGACTTATCACCAGACTTGAAAATTGGTACAATTTGCATCTTTTTCCATTCATCTGAGAAAGTTCCTTGTTTTAAGAACATTACAAACAATAAATACAGAGGGTATGTTAAACCATTAGCAGTTTGAAAAAAAAATAACATGGTATGCCATCTCGTCTGAGCCCTTTATTTATGTCCAGTTTGTAAATGCAGTTATGTACCTGGAGAATTGTTATATTAATATTCAATAATGTATCGTTTACATTCAATTCTATTGATGATAGATCGGGAGCCGTTGTAAGCAGTATGCTACTATGTACAGATTCAAAGTACTTAGCGAATACGTTACATATCTCTTCACCTGTACATGCAACCTCGGCATTAAAATTAATTTAGTTGGGATAAGCATTGGATTTACGTTTGCTTTTTGCGTATGACCAGAATGATTTCGTATCTTATTGTTAAATTAGATTCAGTATTGACGTATGCATCATAGCATGTTTCCTGCATTTTTTTTCACTCTAGCTCTTAAGATGATCTTATATGCCTCCAGGTGAGAGGGGTGTTTAAATAATTTATACTTGCATTTGTATTTAGATTTTTCTTTAATTGTCTTGGTTAAAGCTGAGGGAATTTCACATTATTTAAGTTAATTTTAATTTTAGGCACATGAAGTGAGATAATGTCCCAAAGAATAGAATAGAACACCGAGGTGGCATCATTACACTTCATACCAGAAAATATAATAGATCAGTCAATGGTTTCTAATATTAATAGAAAAATAGTTACCAGCTTTAAAATTGTACTTACTTCTAATAAGATTATTTTCCAGGTTATTATTATTACAATCGCTAATTGGTATTGATATAACTAACGGTGGGTGGTGCCCATAAAGTTCATAAAATTAGTCAGTTGCCAAATAAACTTATTACTGGACGCGATGGTATACCTAATTTACTACTAAAAAATTGTGTCTGTCCTCTGACAACACCTTTACCTAAATACTTTTTGATTTGCACAACTTCGACTGGAAACTTAGCTATATAATATCCATTTTTAAGTCTGGTAATAGGAGTAGTGTACAAAATCATAGAAGTGTTAGCAATCAATCCGTTATACCTAAACTTTCTGACCGCTTGATTAGTAAACAATTGACATGGTCTTGTCGGGAGATTGTAAGCAATCAACAACATGATTTCTCTTTTCAAAAGGGCACAGTAATTAGCTTACGGTCTTATCATACAGCCTTATTAAATGCCCTTGAGGTCAGAAAGCAAGTGGATACCGTCTGTACTGATTTTTCCAACGCATTTGATAGGGTTGACCATAATTTGTAGTTAACAAAATTACAAAAGTATGTTTTAATTTAAAAATGTTACAATGGTTACATAGTTACTTATCCGATAGGAAGCAATATGTTAAAATAGGATGTTCCGTCTCAGACCCAAAGTTGTTAGTTCAGGAGTGTCACAAAGGGGACATATGACACCCCTTTTATTTAATCTATTCATAAATGATATTTTTAATTGTTTCCAACATAGAAATTGTTTATTATTTGCTGACGATCTGAAAGTATTTGAAACAATAAAAACAGTCAATGATGTAACAACAATAGTCTTTCAGTAAATATATTCAAAGGTGTTGGCATACCTATGTCCTTTTTTAAGAAAACAAAACAATTTGAAACTAGTGACAAATAACAATCATTTGGGTATGTTCCCAGTGTTAAAGACTTGGGCCTCATCATTGATGAGAAGCTTACATTAATAGATCACATACATAGTGTAACAGTAAAATCTTAAAAAAAATTTAGGACATATGTTACATTAACTGTAAGAGCTTATCATTGAAGTCGATTAAAACTGTATATTGCTCACTAATACGTAGTAAATTAGAATATGCATCTATAATTTGGTCTCCTTCATATAAGGTTCACGTAAAAGCAATTGAAAGAGTTCAACATATATTTTTGAGATTTGATGCGAGATGTTTACGTTTTAATATTGAGAATCACAATTACTGTGTTTTATGAAATGATATCTTTGGACTCATTAGAATATTGAAGAACTACTATTAGCTTATGCTTCATTTTTAAATTGTTGGATGGATTTATTTAGGATCCATATGTTAAACAAATTTATCTTCATCAAAGTTGTTATAGACTCTTTACAAAATTCATTTGAGTATCGTTAAGAGCATTATTATCGCACTCAGTGCGGTTATAGATGATATTACTGCACTCAGTGCGGTAATAGATATTCTCTATTACAAAACAAAGAACACATAGAACCAGAATGTATGGATGAAAATAAAATATTGAACAATGTACATTTGCATATGGCACTTAACGAAACTCATTTAATTGCCGCAGTGGCTGACCCCCTCGTTCTGACAACCAAACTTGTTTCGTTAATATCTATAACATCACTATTCCAAAGAAAACTCTCAGACGTCATAACCTATTTTGTATACATCATGCAACAAATTATGGCCAAAATTCACCAATAAATAGGTACTTAAATTTAATAAATGAATGTAACTAAGACGTGGGTGTTTCTTTAAGTAAATTTAGAAGTGATCTTAAATGAATGTGATGTCCATGCGATGTTAATTTGGTATACTATAGTTTATGTTTATGACACTATATTATTATGTTAGATTATATCATTTTTTCGTTGACCGCTTGTTAATTTCAATATTAATGAATTATTTTTCCTAAAAAAGGATGGATTAATAGACGTCATTAATACACTGTTTTTGGTTAATACACTCTTTTTCATTAATTAACTGTTTTTTTAAAAAGGATGCATTAATAGATCTATTAATACACTGTTTTTGATTAATACACTATTTTTCATTAATTAACTGTTTTTGTGATTTTGACGTTTTGATGATATTTTGCATGGAGGTTAGTTGTATTAATCAAATTTTTCGCCACAAAAAAGATTTTGTGGCCAACGAAAAAATTTTTTAATCAACTCGTTTCTTAATGGGCGATTAATAATCTCAACTATTAAAGGCACTCACTCGCTATCGCTCGTTCGTGCTTTAAACAGTTTCATTAACACACTTGTTGGTTAAATAACTAATAAACTGTTGTTAATGGGGTCATCTCATAAATCCATAAATAAATAAGTAACTGAATTTGAATGACAATCTGCTTTTGTTCTAGATGTGAAGATATCCAACTTCCTTTGGCTCATATATAATTAATAGAAACGTTGAAACAATTACCATTCATTAAGAAAACTATGGAAAATAAGTCTTGTAGTTCTAAAGGAACTACACCATGCATATCGCAGAACATGAATAGCAATGAAAGTTTTGATAATCTATCTATTAAACAAGAAGACATCGAATTAAAGGATGAAAATTATGAAAAGAAAACATTTGACAAAAGTAACGTAAATACTGATTGTAGTGAAGAGAAACCTTATGGTGGTGCCGTTTGTGAATACAGCACAAGATGTAAAGGTAATTTGGTTAGACATACAAATAATTATGCAGGGGAAAAGCCATACAGATGCTTGATATGTGAATATAAAGCAGCACGTAAAAGTGATTTAGTTGTACATATGAGAACTCATACAGGAGAAAAGCCATACAGATGCGCAGTTTGTGAATACAGAACAGCAGATAGAAGTCATTTAGTTACACATATGAGTACTCATACAGGAGAAAAGCCATATAGATGCTCAGTTTGTGAATACAGAACAGCAAGGAAAAGGGTTTTAGTTATACATGTGAAGAATCATGCGGGAGAAAAGCCATACAGGTGCTCGCTTTGTGAATACAGAACAGCAGTCAAAAAAAATTTAGTTACACATATGAAAAGTCATACAGGAGAAAAGCCATACAGTTGCTCAGTTTGTGAATACAGAACAGCAGTCAAAAGAAATTTAGTTAGACATATGAAAACTCATACAGGAGAAAGGCCATACAGTTGCTCAGTTTGTGAATACAGAACAGCAGTGAAAAGTCATTTAGTTAGACATGTGAAAACCCATACAGGAGAAAAACCGTACCGATGCTCAGTTTGTGAATACAAAGCAGCACGTAAAAGTCATTTAGTTAAACATATGAGAACTCATACAGCAGAAAAACCATACAGTTGCTTGGTTTGTGAATACAGAACAGCAGTGAAAGAGAGTTTAGTTACACATATGAGAACTCATACAGGAGAAAAGCCATACAGCTGCTCAGTTTGTGAATACAGAACAGCAAGGAAATGTGATTTAGTTATACATGTGAAGAATCATGCTGGAGAAAAGCCATACAGTTACTTGGTTTGTGAATATAGAACAGCAGTGAAAGGTAGTTTAGTTACACATATGAGAACTCATACAGGAGAAAAGCCATACAGCTGCTCAGTTTGTCGATACAGAGCAGCACATAAAAGTAGTTTAGTCAGACATATTAAAAGTTGTACAGGAGAAATGTCATATGGTTGCTTGGTGTGTAAATACAGAACGGTACATGAGAGTGATTTAGTTACACATATCAGGGCTCATACAGGAGAACAGCCTTAGAGTTGCTCGGTTTGGGAATATAGAACAGCAGTTAAAAGTAGTTTAGGTAGTAATATGAAAACTCACAGGAGAAAAGTCATAGAAAGGCTTCGTTTGTGATTATAATGCAGTACTAAAAGTCATTTAGTTACACATAATGATGACTCATACAGGAGAAAACCCATACAGTTGTTCTGTTTGTGAATACATAACAGCACAGAAAAGAAATTTAATTACAGATGTGAAGATTGGCTCAAGAAAAGCCATACATGCATTGTTAGTGAATATTAAGCAACACAAATGTAATTTAATTACACATGTGAGTTCTAAGATACACAAGATATCACTTAGGAAATAATCTTATTATTTGTGTATACAGTCTGATACATTTTACATATCATGTATACTAATAATCTTTTTCTACTCCTGTAACTAAAATGCCATTTAACATACTAACATACACGTCGCTAAGTGACCTCTTAATCATGCCTTCATAACCTATGACTAAAGAGCCTCTTAGTCATGAGCTGAAGTTAGCAACAATGTTTTAGTCATGGGGTGAAGTTAGGCTCAAATAGTATTTGCTTTATTAGCCACAGCCAAAACTAAAATCAAGTTAGTTTTCAACAGTCACTTTGACGTTTGTCAAGCATAATTTAACCTATTATAATAAATGTCAAAATTTTAATGAACTAATATGATGTTATATTCTCTAAATTTGTGGTCGTAGAAAAAGTATAGTATGCAACTCGTTTTATAAACTTATTAGTCACTCATTTTATTAAACACTCGCTCCGCTGCGCTTCGCTCGTGATTAATAAAACTCGTGACTAAAATGAAGTTTATAAAACTTGATACATAATATACTATTATAATAAATTTTAAATATAATGAGTTAAGGTATATGACGTCGTAGATAGGGTGTTTCGGTTCTGGGTACCCGGACTCGTACCCACCGAGGCCAGTTAGGAATATTCGGACCCGATACCTGGTCTAAGACTCGGCGAGACCCGAGTCAATTTTTGTAATATTAGGTATTTGTAAAATTGCACTTATGTTGAATGGTTCTTATGTCTTAACTTTATTATATTATATTAGTTGTGTTTTTTCAGTTTCTTAGTTTTATTTGTGTTAAGAGTTCTTCCAAATAATACTCTTTTGTATACTTTTTTCATCTTAATGATTAATGGTAATATGTGTTTGTTGTAATAATGAATTATTGATAAAACAAAATAAAATTATATATACTGTTATGGTACACTAGTAGTTGGATTTAGCTGAATATTTAATATGTAAATAGAATTTGGGTGATCAATGCAATCGATTTTGACAAATTTAAAAAGAACAGGCTGTTCGAATTAAGTTTATTATTAAAAATCTAATTTGAGACAAATTAATATGAAAATGATAACTATTGAGTATTCTATAGGGGTTTTGAATTTAGAAAGTAAATACATGCTTGTATCGCACATGACAAATGTAAATTCTAATAAAAAAATATGTTGAAGTAGGTAAGACTCAAATGAATTTAAATTATAGATGGCATTAATAATTAAAATATGGTAGTTAGGCGAATTTGTTACGATTATTAATAATAACTTATAAAAACATGTACTTTTTACAATTGAGGGGGTCAATGCAATAAGTGGACAAGTCCAATTATGCAAATTTTTCAGGAGGGAGAAAAAACGTTTTATTGCAAGATGTGCTAAAAAAGATTATTTTCTTCTGCATGCATTATGTTGGTTAATGTTCTGAGGATTTATTTTTACGTTAGTTATTTTTTTCTACTACTTAGTACCTCTGGAAAAATAATATATAGTTTGAACATGTCCACTTTTTACAAAGTAATGAGGAGAAACTCGAAAGGATAATAAAGAAATAATCTCCAAATTTTTTAATTTGTTTATTTATAATAAAAAAAACTGAAACGGTTCATTACAAATATATATTCTTCTTACAACTAAACTAAATTAAGATAGAAATACACAGTTTACTCGTCAGATTCGTACTAAGAACAAGGTTTTTATTTTCATTTTCAAAATTTTTATGGTAATCAGCGATTGCTCGTAATACCACATCGGCGGCTGGAACATAATTTTTTGCAAGTTCTATTACGTGTTCAAACTTCTTTTTTTTAAGTAATCGACGTCCATTATATAGAACTTGCTCAATACCTGGCAAAGAGATAGCCACGCGCGTCTTTTTGTGTAGTGAAAACTGTTCAAATATTGGTAACAAAACAGATATGCTGCATACAAATTTTGGCATATCATTCTGATCGTACCTATTTGAAAATTCTGTATTTGGATGTTGTAAATTTGCGTTTCTTGGTACTGGGATTTTTTATAAATAAAGGGGAGTAATGATCTTTGAAGTTTAGAAACATATCTTGGGTGACTTTTATGACTTCAAAGTTTTTTCCAGAGTTACGAATTATTTGGATATATTCGCCAGGCAAATAAATTTTATCGTGTTTTCTCTTTAAACATTCAATAGCTCCAAAACTGCGGTCACAGAGCGAGTAGCTATGGCCCGGTTCTGGTAGCAGCCGAGAGTCGACAAGTTGACAGCTGTTGTCAGTAAGCAGTAAATCACAGCAGGACTAAGTAGTGGTCCAAGCTGCTAACGTCAGGAGGATTACTATCTTGGAGGTGATAAGAGCAGTGAGAGTAGGAACAGTACAAGGTGGGTTGTAGTCTTGATCTATTGACGCTATAGTAAATAAAAGACAATTTAAAAAGTGCAATTAACTATAATGAAGTACTTACCGTATGGTGTTGAGTCAATGATATATATTGCATTCGCGATCTTTCTGGATGAGGGTTGGCCTCGGATTTTTGCTGTTAAGTTTTACATGGACAGGTCTGTAATTTTTATTTTATTGTATAACCTCCAACAAATTTACTGGCATTTGACGGAACAGAATATTGTTGCCAGATAGACTGCTTTCTTTGATAGTACATGTGGAAAAATATTTAAAATCTGAAGTATTGTAAGACCTTCCACGTACTTAATTAAAAATGTATCTAATTACACAATTATTGAAACTGGATACATACATAAAAATCTGGTGTGATACACTCACACAACTTCCTTTTACAGTGATCTTATAATTAGTCAAAAATTTCATTTTTAATTTTTAACCAATTGTTAAAAATTTTCAAAAATTACAAATTCTACAAAAACGGTACAAAATCGAGTGTTAGTTGAAGAGACAAATTTTCTCTAGAATTTTAAGGTGAATTCAAAAATGTAATAATATACCGGGTGTTTTATTTAAAATAGGAGTTAATAAAAAAAATAGAAAAAAAAACAAAAGAAACCTACTTTAGAAGTATTCAACTGGAAAATCACCTATCTCACATCAATACACATTAAAAATGTAAGAAAAATGTAAAGTTTAAAAAAAATCGTTAGAGCCGTTTTTGAAATAATCGAAAAAAAACTGAAAATTCACAAGAGTAAACACCTACTTCCGGTTATGCGTTTTTCTTCAAAAGCTTGCTGTCTCATCTACATAGTACACAAAACTTATATATGAAGTTTCAACGCCATACCTCTTTTCGTTTTTGAGATATTCTGTTCACAGACACACAGACCAATGAAAAAAAATGTTTTTTGGGATCAGGGGACTCTAAAACGTGAAGATCCGTTGAAAACTCAATTTCGAATTTTTGGGGTGAATCCAATACTTCCTTTATAGTAAAAGGAAGTAAAAATGACAAGTTTCATTTTCTATTCTGCTTAAATATGGCAACTTTGCATTTTAAGGTGTTTTGTCATGTTTTCTAACCTAAAATCATTTGGTACCCATAACCTAAAATGTAAACTTGTTTTAAAGACAAGAAAGTAATTTTACACAGCTAAATTGGGGAAACTGTCATGGCCAACCCTCATCCAGAAAGATCGCGAATGCAATATACAAATAGAACTAGTGGACCCGTTGCAAAATATTTTGCAAGTTAGAAAACTTCTTTGTAACCTGTGGCAGGATCCATTAGGTAAAATTTAAATTTTTAAGTTTATAAAACTACTCACACGTGATATTGCTGCATATACTTGACCATAGCTAAATACTGTTTGTGGCAAATACAATATATTCCCACTTTATCCATAGTTTGTTCTTGTGATTTATTAATTGTAGGCGTACAGGACAATTTCTTTTCCGAAGGCAAAAAGGTAGTGCAATATTATGTGTTAATCTATTCACAGTAATAATACTCTTCTGCCTGGCTTGTGGCTTGTCCATTTAATATCAAATCTAAGCAGCTATAAATAAATTGCGTACCATTAATCTTATCTCATCTATTAAACCAGTAGACACATTTAAACTTTTCAAAGGAATATCTATTAATCCTATTTTTAGTGTTAAGCAGTGTGGATATATTCCACTGAAATTTAACGAATTTATTAATTCCATAGAAGATTATAAAATGTCATTATGTGATACAATTATATTGACACTCAAATATTGCTTTTCATATTCAGGCAAGAGAGATATAATTTTGTTGCGCTTCACGCGAGAGAGGTCAAAAATCGAAATTAACTCGCCCTAAGAATATGGGCCATGTGCACGAATTTTTTTTGAAGCTTTTTTGCAACTAAGTCCGCCAATCGGCGTGGACTTAAATGTCCAAATATTCGCTTGTACACCAAAACTCCGCCGAACGGCATGGGGCACACAAAGAATCAAAAGCAGACTAACTCCCAATCGGATTATAGAATCCGAAAAACCGTGCAAGCTGCTAGCTTCGCTGTAAAAATGAGACGAAGGCCGAAGTACCATGAGTTTGCAAGCACCACCAAAAAAAAAAAAAAATAGCCAACCTAACAAATTTGGGCGCGAACCGAATATCGGCACTAAAGGTTTGTTCACACAGTATCAACCTCTAAGAGATCATTTACACCGTAGCACCATTTGGGGGGTGAATTCCAAAAATCCCTGGAAATGATTTGGTCTATTTGTAAGACGATCTAATAAGCAAAATTTCAACTTTCTATCTGTAGTAGTTCGTTCGTTAAAGTAATTTTTTAAAAACAGATCTATCTCATTTAACTCTTTTGAGGAGAGGCATTTTGCAAAACCCTGAAAATGGTTTGACATGATTTGTAAAACAAACTAATATGCCGAATGTCAACTTTCTACCTGTATCTATGTCGTGACGATCTTTAGAAAAACACATCTAAGCCATTTAATCTCTTTGATAGGATACATTTCGAAAAACCCTGACTTGACTCGATGTGTAAAACGAACTGGCTTGACTCGATGTGTAAAACGAACTACTGTGCCGAATCAACTTTCTACTTGCAGCAGTTACCGTATTATGGCGATCTTTAGAAAAACACATCTATCCCATTTAATTCTTTTGGGAGTTAATTTCGAAAAGCCTGAAATTGATTTGACCTAATTTGTAAAACGATTTAATATGCCGAATTTTATTTTCCTGCCTGTAATAATTACTTTGTGGCTATTTTTAGAAGAACACTTCTGGTCTATTTACCAGTTTGAGGGGATGTATTTTAAAAATCTAAAAATTATTTCCGATTAGTAAAACTATTTAAAATTTCGAATTTCAACTTACTGCCTGTAGTAGTTTTCATGTGGCAATATTTTGACAAAAAAATTTGTTTCATTTAATTCCTTTCGGGGATGAATTCTCCAAAACCCTAACACTGATTTGACCCGATTTGAAAAATGTTCTAATATGTTCAATTTTAACTTCATGTACTTGTAGTAGTTTCCTTGGAGCGATATTTAGAAAAACATATTTGTTTTATTTAACCCCTTTCGGGGATGAATTCAGCAAAACCTTGACATTTACTTGATCTGATTTGTAGAACGAACTAATATGTCGAATTTCAGCTTCCCACCTATAGTAGTTTCCTCGTTGTAGATCTTTACAAAAATAGGTCTACCAAATTTAGTTCCTTTGGAGGAATGAATTTCGAAAAACCCTAAAAATAGTTTGACCCTAATTGTAAAAAGAACTAATATGGCAAACTACAACTTCTTACCTTCCTCCAGATTCTATTATGTAACGATCTGTGAAGTAGAAGTCAATCCCGTCGAATAAAAGGTAAAAGCACTTCTTTGTAGACGATATTGGATGTTTTCCCTTCTGGTTTGAGCACCACTAAATTGTTTGGAGGACTGACCCCTAAACAGTCTAGATAAAGTTGATCGAGAAAAAACAGTCTTCCTCAAGTCGACCCCAGCCTGATTCAGCGACTGTCCCTGCACCTTATTGATCGTCATGGCAAAGCAGGTTTTTACGGGAAATTTCAGTCTTTTAAATTAAAAAGAATAGTCTGAAATAAGGTTATTCGGGGAATTGAAACAAATCTTTAGCTCCTGCTATTTGTTTCGCCATTTAGTCACTTCCGGGTCAGCCTGTATATTTTCACTTGAGTTATAATTCGCTGTATTTCAATCGATATCAAATCTTGTTTGCGCAAAAGTGTTGGTTTTGGTTTTTCCGAAATTCACTTGTTATCTCTTTGCGCCAGCCGCCGCGGTCATTTTCCGTCTGCGACCTCATTTTTAACTTTCGCTTTGGTTGGAGCAACTCGTTCCAAGAAAGCATCTCGTGTGCTATATTGCACCTCGATAATTAATTTTGTTTGTGGGCTGATGACTGAAATCACGTATGTTTACGCTCCTTGGTTTGATATTCAAGTTTAGTAATTTCCCTTTCTTATCAGCTTTTATTTACCACTTTTAAGTACCGCTTTTAAACGCCGTTTTTAAGCGACTTCTTATTTGGATTGACGCCACGTTAGATGTCCTAATCGGCATCATAATTAATAATTTGGACCCGCAACTCCTTTCTGGAATGCCATTTTGGGCTTGCCGTTTGTAACACGGAGCGTCTGTCCCCTTATCAACTTTGGCCACGAGGTCGCTGCTGCTGATGGCTGGATCTCTAAAATAAACCTGAACTAATTCAGTGCCTACCGGCAACGTTTTTTATCACCACCCAGGTTAGTCTTGTTTCAACGTTTGTTGACAACCACGACCGCCTATGAATTGTTGGCTGAATCGATTGCAACGACGCTTCAGATTTACAATTTACAAATTTAAACTACGCTTTACAAATTTAAAACATAATGTATTAATTGTTCATAAATCTCTGCTTTAAAAGTCAGATTTACAATTTACAAATTTAAACTGCGCTTTACAAATTTAAAACGTAATGTATTAATTGTTCCTAAATTTACAATTCACAAATTTAAAGTTTTGCTTAATGAATACGTATTAAGAATTTTGTAAGAAGTGCCCTCACGCCATTTTACTATCATTACCGAGATAACGGTTAAAACGTATGACAGTGGTAAGCTTACTCCTTCATTGAATTGCAATCATATTCAATCCAAGAGCCCAAAAGAGGTTCACATATTTTTGTGCGTGCTGCATTTTCAGCATTAGTTATATACTGTATTTAAACTTTGTGATAAACAATTTACAGACCTAATTACGATGTTGCAAGCAACTATTATTTATTAACCAAATAAACCTAATTGTTGCTGTAATTTTATTTATTTCTCGAAATCTGTGATTTCTGGCGCCCTGTGTTTTTCTTATTATTGAAAGAGCTTGCAGTAGTACAGCAGATGATAGAAATCTGCTACCCAAGGCAACCGAATTTGAAGCTAGCTAGGTCATTGCGATGAGTAAGAACATTTTAGAGCTACCGTGGTGTATAAATGATAATGGGGTTGATCTGCGATTATACTACCATAGATTATTATTAGTAATCGATCGCAGGTTGGCTTCTTTATTGTTTCAGAATGAAGACTGTCTCCCCTTCTCCAAAATTTATAAAAATGTTGGCCTCAGTGACGTTACGATGCGGAGCTTTCACCAGCAGTCTTCACGTTTCTCAGTAGTATAAGTGCTCTAACTTTCAAAGGCAGGCGATTTGGAAGAAGCCCGGGAGGGTAGAGAGTGTGGAGAAACTCAATGTGGTAGTGCACTGTGTCATCTGCTTCCACCACAGTGTTAATTGATTGATAGATCTTTTCCTCCGAATGAAAGGCCTTGGAATATACTCTCAGGTAATCTCTTATGTAAATTCAAGGCAATTTGTCCCTATTGTACGGATACTGCATTTTTAAAAATCACTATTATAACACGTACTTATTTGTCTTGAGAGCAACTGCCATTTAAATATCATCGTCGAGCTGATAAAACCACAGTAAATAAAAAACCACTAATAGAACCCGAAATATTTTGCAATTTACAAAACTTCTTTGTAGACAATGTTTAAAGCATCCATCAGGTAAAATTTGAATTTTTAAGTTTTCAAAACTACTCTCACGTGACATTGCTACATACACTTAACTATAGCTAAATACTGGTTGTGACGAATATTATATATTCTTACTTTATCCAGAGTTTGTCTTTGTGGTTTATTAAATGCCATCGCACATGCTATTCGCACAGCGAAAATGGGAAGGGTACCAGAAAGAAGAGCTATGAGAAAGCCGAATAGAGTTTTGAAATAATAGATTACAAAAGCGATGATTGAATGCAACTTAAACGAAAGAAACTGTGAGGATGGAAGAGTATGAAAAACAGGTGTCTTATAACATCGAAAGACGTTTTAACAATATACGTATGCTTGTACCAACAGGGAAAGCAATGAACCAGTGGGTAAATAAGCACATCTACATAATCATAATACGCAGAAAAAACACCTTACAGCGTATGAGCAATCCCGATTTTCGTTAATTGTCATTTTACATGTATTTTGACGTTTGTCTCACGAATCAGCAGACCGTTGATTTCAAATAAACATTTAGTAGTTACAGTAGTCCATTGCAAAAAATCGGCAGAACGCCGCAGGCTGACTTCGAGAATGCATTTGGTCTACTGCTACTGCATGGCCGGCTGCAGCCACTTGAAAATTACAATATGTTGGTTTTACTCTTAAAATTATACATTTATTTTCAATTTAGGACTTTTGTGCACATCTACACGGTGGCAGCTTTCATTTAAAAAAAGAATTATCGAAATCGGACCGGTGGAAGTCTCAAAATAGATGTCGAAAGAAAACGCTTCACTTTTTAAATATATAGATTGAGCATTTGTCATATTTTATTGAGATTATTAATAGAACTTTGTTTGACATAAAAGGTGACAGTTAATGTCATTACACAATTGAAAGTCATTTTTAAAATAAAATATAATTAACAGGCAACTAGATAATCGAACTAACCCTGAAAGAGTGTCAAGGTGCTATCAATTTTAATAATTAAATAATATTGAAATTCGAACGAAACAATTCAAGTTAAAAATAAGAGCAGTCACTACAATACACTGTGCTTTTTTTATCTCTTTACAACACATATTACGTCCAGCCTTTTTTTCATGAGTGTTTAACATTTTGATAACATTTTAAACGCTCATGAAAAAACGTTAGACGTAATATGTGTTGTAACGAGATAAAAAACCACAGTGTATAGATATATTTGAACATAAAATATCAAATACTCGGACTCAACGGGTCCGACTGAGTTCTATGCAGGGTTTGAAAAAACCCGGGTTTTTTTCAGAAAAACCCAATCCACTGGGCCCATGGGGGTTTTTTCGGGTTTTTTCGGGCTTTTTCGGGTTTTTTCGGGTTCTTTCGGGTTTTTTCCGTCTTCCCGGGATAATGGCTCTTCGAATAAAAAACGAAGCATTTTTTCCATCATCATTGATGACGGATGCTGTCATCAATCAGTTTTCATCCCCTAATGATGGAAACTTGTTGCAAAAAGAACCGAAAAAATGTCAACCTTGCCACATGGTTTTTGCGATTTTTTCTATCTTCGGGTCTATCTTCGGCGCCGGCATCTTCAGCTTCCATTGAACGATACTTTTCTACATTCGGACTTGTTTGGAGTAAACTTTGAAATCGCCTGGGCGTGGAAAAAACCACAAAACTAGTGCAAGTGTACAGACATTTGCGCTCAACTGATACACACACTGTTGACTGGTAATAATTAATTGTTCTTGCTCTAATATTCTGTTTTTTACAATCATTAATTATATTTCTAATGTTCTATTATTCTTAAAGGTAATTAATTGTGTTTTACCAATTTTTAATAAAATTAAAAAGTTGAGGTTTTTTGTTCAAGATGTTTAACCCAAGTTGTTAGTTTACTAGTCCCTTTGAGTGAATCCAGGACCGAAAAACCCGGTGGGTTGTTCGAGCGGGTTTTTTCGGGCTGGGCCCACTGTGGCGAACCCTGGTTCTATGCGGACTCGACGGGTCCAAAAAGCCCGAGTATTCCCAAACCCTAGTCCTAGTACGCACATAGACCATTCCAGGGCACTTTCCATGGTTTTGTAGATGCCATCTTTGCTATGATAAATTGGCTATAACCAAAGAACATATAACATGAAGAACTTCAGCCCCGAGGTTTACCTGCCTATATCGCGAAATTACTCGTCTACCAGGATTAAGGTTACTAAATACATAAAGGTACCGCCATTCCATTCCAAGATTTTGTTCCCCCAAATGAAAAAGGACAGAACATTGTAAGAAAGTGAGAGTGAGAGTGAGACACTAATGACAGGAACCCCAAATTAAAAGAGACAAAAGATATATGTTTGCACAGTTGGCGGTACCTTTATGATTTAGTAACCTTAACCTTTTGTCCTATTAATGATACAACTGGAGTGGGTTTAAGTGAATTTTTAATGAATTTACTTTCAAAGTTGAATTTAAATATTTACGACATGCGTGGCCAAGGGTACGATAATGGGGCAAATATGCGCGGCAAACATAATGGTTTGCAAAAAAAAATTTATAAATAAATCCGCGAGCATTTTTTGTGCCGTGCACAGCCCATACATTAAATTTAGTAGTGAACGATGCTGCTAAAGTTTCTTTTGAGACTTCTGGTTATTTTGATATAGTTCAAGAATTATTTGTTTTTTTTTTGCTGCGTCGGTAAAAAGATGCTCAATTCTGAAAAAACACAACAAATTTAAATTTAAAACCACTTAGTGATACACGGTGGTCTAGTATAATAGACGCTGTGAAGCCCCTGCGTTACCAAATTGGGCAAATATATGATGCATTGGTAGAAGTAATTGAAGATCGTTTATCCGTACAAGACCACATCAGTGCTTCACATCAAGCCAAATCTTTGGCATTAAAAATTCAGAGTTATAAATTTTTGTGCTCAACAATTATTTGGTACAATATTTTAATCAAAATGAATGTTTTGAGCACGATGATGCAAAATCCTACTATAAATACACTCACCGGCACGAAAAACGGAGCACTTGCATTTTTTTATTAGATTTAAAATTGTATCCTTTTGTGACATCACAAAGAGATACAATTTTAAATCTAATCAAAAAATGCAAGTGCTCCGTTTTTCGTGCCGGTGAGTGTATAAAAACTTGCTTAGAGCATTTTAAAAATTTGTTAGATTTTTTCTTAGCTCTTCGATCAGATGAAGAATTCAATAATGTTCTTACTGACGCTAATACACTTGCGGATGAACTCGGTATTGAACCTCATTTCCCTGCTGTTCAGTCTGTTAGACCACGAAGAAAACCCAGACAATTTGATTATGAACACAGTGATGAACCAATTATTGATCCAAAAAATTATTATAAAGTTAACGTTTATTTTAATATATTAGATCAAACTTTATCGTCTTTAAGAGACAGATTTGAGGGAATAACAAGATATGATACTATGTTTGGATTTCTCTATAATATGTTTTATTTAACGGAAAACGAGCTATTACAATGTTGTAAAGATTTACATCTTCATCTAACTGATGATTCTAGAAAGGAATCAGATGTAGATGGAATAGAATTATTTGAAGAGATAAAATCTTTAAAATTACATCTTAAACCTACTTCAGCTGAAAAGCATCAGTTAGAGCCCCAGTCCATTCTTGAATATATTTTTGAAAATCAGCTCATAGCATCATTTCCAAATATGTAAATAGCTCTTAGAATATTACTCACGTTACCAGTTTCAGTTGCGTCTGGTGAGAGATCTTTCACCAAACTAAAAATTATTAAAAATTATATGCTATCCACAATGTCACAAAACAGATTAAATAATCTGTCTATAATAGCAATAGAAAGCGACACGATGGATTCCATCGATTTAGAATTAGTAATTAAAGAATTTGCGGAGAAAAAAAGCTAGGAAAGTTGCTTTTTTATAATTTTCTAAAATTTTGTTGTTTTTTTATTAATTTTATTCCACATTTTTTTTGTAAATTTTATTGTTAATAAAACTTTTTTAAAATTTCTGTTTTTCACTTAAATTAATTTGATTTGTTACAGTTAAACTAGGTATGTACTACATAAAATTTATATTTTACAACAAAAATGTAAATTTTGGGGCGGAAAATTTGGCTCTACACACAGGCGGCCATTGATGCTGGCGCGGTCCTGACATTACCTATCTGTTTATCTAAGATACTACATTTTATTTACGATTAATGAAAAATGTTTAAAATGTAGAGTAGATAACAGAAGTGGCAACACGTATGTTACAACCTTCAAACATATAAGACTGGAACGAGCATACTTGTAATCATATATGTAATACTTACTATATTGCTAGCGGCTATGAGTGGGAAACTCACGAGGAAGTGAGACAGACAACCAACTCTTCAATGTATAATGCTGAGCTGTGGCTGTGCGTAAGCGCGTCGTCCGCGCGGTGGGGAAGTGAACCAACCAAGTTTAAAATTCGCTGTTAAAGGAGGAGTTCGAATTCTCACGCATGCGCACGAGACGCGTTATACTCTTAGTGAGACTATGTCGGCGCCGTAATGTTTTCGGGCGTTCCGAGGCCCTACTAGCAATCACTTATAATAATGCAGAAGACTAAAAGCTGTGTTTACACAACTAAAAGTACTATGGTTGCATTCCACCATTTCTATTTTCGGGTTTTTGTAAACAAACTTCCCTTAACTTTTAATAGCGATATTATCAGAGAAAACAATTATTTATTATGCCTATTTCTTGTGTTTTTTAAAACTATTGACTCAGCTTCGAAGGCAAGTCCACTTTGATTAATTTTCATATCTGCTTACTGAACGCTGCCAAGCAACCAAGCAACGAAATCCAAGCCATACGTTTCTAGCATAGTGTAAAAGCGACGCCAACGTTAACGCTACATAACCTATATTTCTGCAAATTTTTATGCTTGGCCTCTTCGCCCAGTAAAATGAAACAAGCTGGTAAATCATAGCGGCAACGACGACAGCAGCAAATCAAAAAACTTCATGCAGAAAAAGCCATCCATGAATGCAAGTGGGCGAAAGAAGTAACTCGTACTTTGAATAAACAAAAACGCAAGTATAGTGTGCATTGAGCATTGTTCTTTTATATTTCTGACTCAAGTTTAACCTACAGTTAGTAATGAAGATGTTAAGAAATTTCTAGAAGATAATCGAATCACGGTGCGCTCCTGCGAATCCCTTAAACCCAACAGGTAAATCATGCTGTTATGGCAACTTATGACCGATGTGATCAACGACGACAGCAGCTAAAAATGTTGTATTTTAGGTTCCGAGTTAGATATGAGCATGTCCATCGAAGAATGCCGCAAACTCGAAAATGATACTAATAAGCAAGCAAATTCTGCTGCGTGGTACCAATACAGAGCTGGTCGAATTACGGCTTCAAAATTTAAAGGCGTTCACAGAACAAAACTGGAAAAACCATCCCTGTCCTTGATACGTTCAGTATGTTATCCCTTAGCAACTCGCTTTAAGACGACGGCTACAGTTTATGGTTGTGAACATGAAAAGAAAGCCCTACAAGCTTACACTAATAAGACGGAGAAAACCCACATACATTTTGGTAGCAAACAATAGGTCTATGTCTAAACCGACAGTACCCACAGATTGGGGCATCTCCGGATGGATATGCCATCTGCGAGTGCTGGTCCAAGTTCAGATGACATCCCCATGGACATGCAAGCTATAGGTGTTGGTTCAATTTCCAGTGACATTGTAATTAGCACCGATGATGAAGAGGTTTGTATTTTTGTGAATTATATGTTACAATGTTATGTACCTATTTTGATTATGGATTGCAGCTATGGTGTCACTGTAGGAAACCAGACGACGGCGAACAAATGGTAAAATATTCTGACAGAAAATGTAGAATAAAATTGTACCATTCAGCATGCCTACAATTAAAAAAAATTCCTAAAGGAAAGTAGTTATGTGAACTCTGTAAATAAAATAGAATTATTTTGTGTAAATATTTTGATTGTTTATGTACATTAAATAGCTTCTAAATATCCTTTATACTTTATGCATTAAAATTATTTTTCTTACTTAATTTAGACATTAATTATTCTTTTATGTTGTGTAGACAGCATGTGTAATTTTATTGATTGTTAATGTAACTGTACTATTTTAGTATTTTACAGTAGAAGTCCGTTAGGATAGCCTTTACTGCCGAGCCAGAGAATTTGTGAGACGAGCTCGAAGAGCGAGTCGAATAATACTGGCGAGGCAGTAAAGGCCCTAACGGACGCGTATTGTACAATAGTTTTTGTAATACCTACATACAATTCGGTCATATCTATATTTTTCTAATTTATTTTCATCAAAACGCTAGGTTTGTGTAATGACGTTTTAGAATGATTGAGAGTGCGTAGAACGTTGCAACTGTTGTTTATAAATGTCATTTATTTCCAATTTTGTGTATGGCTATAAGCAGTTTTAAGTTGTAACCAGCTCGTAACTTATGACATCTGTAGAAAATGATGAAGATATTCCTAAAGACGTTAAGATTGTGAATGAGCAAGTTATTTTAGTGTATGTTCAGGAGTTATAGCAGTCTTTTGCGCCTTCTTCTATGTGGAGTTGAAGGCTTGGTTGCTGCTGGATTTATGTGACAAACGTCACTTTGACGTTCGGCATACAATTTAGCAGGCCGTGGTCTTTACGGACACTTTTTACGGCCGGGCCGTAAAGAGGTTGCTTACGCAGTAGTCAACAGTCCTTAAAGAAATATTTAACAAGTAGGTATTACAAAATAGCTATTTTTGTATTAAGGGCGTGAAGGAGGCGATTTTGGCCCGCGGCGGAATTATAAGCCAGAGGCCCGAAGGGCCGAAGGATTATAAAACGCCAAAGGGCCAAAATCGCCGTTCACGCCCGAAATGCAAACAAGATTTTTTGTAAAATCCACCATAAAGCTTTGAAAAATAAATGGCACGATTCGTTCTCAAAAATCAAATTGTTGTTGGTTGCCAATGTGATGCTGGTTTTTTAGGCCTTAGGGCGCAAAAGGCATTATTTACGCCCGCAAATTATTTTTAGGCCTTAGGGCGCAAACGGCACTATTTACGCCCGCAAATTAATGCATAAATGACCATATTTTAGTACGATTTTACAAAAAATAATTTTATGTCCTACCAGTACATTAATTAAAATTAATGACTCTATTTTAAGGTATCTTAGATACAAAATAACGCTCCAGGGCAATTATTTTCTTCATAAGAACACTAGGGTTATTATGAAAAATTAACAGTATTTGTTTCCATGGATACAACCTTTATTTCAAAAATTATGCACCACTGTCACAATGAAAATTAATGACAGCTCATCTAGGGCCGGTTGCAGAAAGCAATGTTAAGTCTGGTGTTAGCTAACGTCGCGTCAAAGTGAACAAAATCGCATCAAATTTTGTTTACTAATGTATTAGTTGCCATAAAGATTTGAGATTTGATTGGTTTTTGTTCACCTTGACGTCGCGTTAGCTAACGCCAGACTTAACATTGCTTTCTGCAACCGGCCCCTAATGTCACAAATCTAACTTAGATCAGCTAACTAGATCAATCTTAAATACCATAGCATAGTAATTATATGAATTGAATATGAATATGAATTAGGTAAGAAAATTGGTAGGACATAAAACCTTGAAGGCACCACAGGCATTATGAGCTAAGAGCCCGCGATTGTTGTACACACCTCGGGCCAAAGCCCTCGGTTAGTACACTAACAATCTTGGGCTCTTATTTTACTCATAATGCCCCTTGGTACCTTAATAACTATTTGGTATGTGATATTCTAATTTTGCTTTTTATTAATTGGCCACATGCAGAAAAAGATAATCAAATAATTCTACATAATAAATGGTGGTGGATAGTATTAACGTTAGATCCTTAAGTAAGTAAGTATCGTTTATTGTCAACAGATCAACTACAAAAGTGACATGGACATTGTCAGATAAGAGTAATACCTAATGTAGTACAATATTGTGGTAGTCATAAAAACACTTTTTAATTAAAATGGATTTAAGTTAAATTTATCGATTTTATATGATTTAATATATATCGGTAGCGAATTGTAGATTTTAATACAATTATAAATGGGGGACTTTTTAAATTCAGCAGTCCGACGCCTAGGTATGGCTAACAGGTCACCATGTCTGGTGGGATACTGATGAGTATTGTTACTCGTTGAAAAATAATGCATATGTTGCTGCGCAAATACTGCTAATTTGAAAACTAAGTTTATTTGTTCCCTCCAGTCGAGATTAGAATCGATACATATGCCTAGATAAGCGCACAATTGGGAATTATATGGAATACCCTTTATATTATTCAAGGCATTAAAGTTCACACAAACAGTTTTGTTCATGTTGAGTACAAGTTGATTTTTTAAGCACCAGTTTTGAACTCCAGGTGACAAATTTCAATTTTATAAGTGAGTTCCTTTACCGTATCGGCAGATACAGTGAAGGCTGTGTCGTCAGCGAAGCTAACGATCTGCGCGCATGTAACATGTAAGGGCAAATCGGTAACATACAATAGATACAGCAAGGGGCCTAATACCGAGCCCTGAACAACATCTAAGTTTATACGGACAGTGGTGGACGTTACATCATTAATTTTAACAAACAGTTTTCTGTTAGTAAGAAAAGATATCAGCCACATAAGAAGTGGGCCCCGAATGCCTAAGGAACATAACTTTTTTCTAATGCATTCCACATTCACAGTGTCGAATGCACGCGATATGTCGAAAAATATTGATGCAACAAATTTACCATTATCCAGTTGCTGATAAACATAGCGGAGCAGGCTAAAACGAGCAGTTTCTGTAGATCTGAGCTTCTGAAGCCGTGTTGTGTATCGGAGAACAGATTGTATAGTCAAAATTATACCCATTCGGAGTCACGTGACCTTTGTCTGTCACTGTTCATCTTTAGTAAAATAGATGAAATGGAAGAAATTTGAAAAAAAGGCATGACGATTCATAAAATTAATTTTAAAAATTTGACGTTTCTAATCTGTCAGATTATATTTTTCGTGTAAGTTATTGAGATAAGGGTAATAAAACCTAAAATTGTCGAGCCGAAAACTGGAAATTAAAAGAAATCATCGAACATGCGGTATAACGAGCAGTCACAACAATTAATTTGAATATTATGCATTGTTTTTTATGAAGAGTACAATATTAATAAAAGTAAATCAACAGTTTCACCCTCCAACGCTGTTCGCCGTGCTTCTCTTGCGTTAAATATCTCGGAAAGCACAATTTACCGAAAATATGAGCCAGAAAGTGAAGAATGCAAAAACGGAAGTCGACGAAGCAGTCAAGACACTATATATAAAATGTATGTAGCTAAAGAATTTGTAACCATAAAAAATCTAAAAAATGCTTGGTTGAAGAATCTGGAGGAGATTTTTCACATTCAGTTTCTTCCCTAAATAGATTGTGCAAGGAAATAGGCTTCAAATGGCAATGTTCTATAACAGATTATGCATGCACAGAAATTAATTTAAAATTTGCTATACGCAGCAGGTTTTCTTTAACCTGTAAATTCAGTTTAATTTCATATAAGAGAATAAACCCGTAGCAACCTTGTTTTAGAAATAGGCATATGTCAGGATAAGCTACAAAACGGAACGTCATTTATTTCCTTAAAATTGCATTTTTAAGAATCGACATACGTAAAATTACTAGATTATCACGTGACTCCGAATGGATATAAATTTGACTATATTTATTCAGGAACGATACCATTCGATTTGCCACAACTTTTTCGCACACTTTGGAAAAGACACTCAGAACTGATAATTAACTCATTTTTTAATTAATTTCGGTGTGTTAAGTGCCACTTTTTTTCACTCAGTGAAAAAAAGTGACACTTTGCTTTTAATTTAGGAATGAACGATTCTAATTGGACGTTTCCTTAGTTACCAATCGACGTTTCCTTAGTTACCAGAACTGACCAACGCACTTGACTAAAATGAAGGCAAATACAATTCTATACAAAATAGGCTTGGATTGGAATGTTTAATGAAATTTTAAAAAATCTTATAGACAACTCGTGTTAGCGTGCTTATTTTTCAAGCGTGTGGAATATTAAACTTGGCTGCGCCTCGTTTAATAACCCTCCACACTTGTGAAAAAAAGTTGCACTTGTAACACTTGTGGTCTAAATAACTATTAATACTTTTGTAGATATTATTAATATTATTATTAAAGTAAAAATAATTAGATTAACTTTGTTAATAAGATTTATTTCATAATTATACAATTATAGGAGGGCATAAATTTACGAGGGCACAAGAAACTGTTAATGTCTGATCTACCACAGCAACATCGTCAGTTTTCTTTTTCGCCAGGAACATGGGCATCGTTTCGTGAAGAACTGTATTTTTTTGACGAAGGACTCCAATACTGCGTTTGACGTGTATTCTGAAAAAAAGATATAGGTAGTTAAGATAATTATTGTAATAATATACTTGCACTACCTCACGCTTGCTATATTCCTGGTTGATTCTATATCCCTTGGATCGAGCTGCCGTATCCCTTTTAGAAAAGCAGGCGTAATCATTGTGGCCATATGTAGTCCTAGGGAGTCTTTTATTAAAAAGCCACGATCTGTCAATACAAAATCTCCTGGCAAGAGATTGTTTAAAATCCCACAATCCTCTGTTAGACCTTTATCGCTTATTCTGCCACCATATCCATGTGATATAAATGATATTGATCCAGGAGGAGTGATGCCTATTAGTACCTTTACCGTATTATGTTGTTTGTACGTAGACCATGTAGTACATTGTACTTCAAGGCTACTTGATTTTTCCACTCTCATCTCAAAACAATCGATTATTACTGAAATCTTGTTGCCAAATGCTACCTTGAAGCATTCTGGCATTGATTTAATCACCTGATCTCGTTCAGGCCAAATAATAAAAATTTTCATCCGATGATACATAATATTCAATGTGGTATAAAATATTCTGGAAATTGTTTGTACGCTGACGTTAAACATGTATGCCAATAAACTAAAATCTAAATTTAATCTAAGTTTTATCACCGTTATCAAAAATGTGCCTCTAAGCATGTTTTACGTACTGAATTAGGAATAAATATATATAATTAAATGTGAACTGTATATATTGTATGTATTTGGTGTAGCATTTGCCATATAGTAGACGTGTGTAAAAGAATTTTTTTTTGTAATGTCACAAATAATGTATATCTATCTAACACGCAAAACTTTAAATGCACGCGGGCTACAGCGTCATTCTTCCATGCTCACGTAAAACTTTTACATTTGCTGGAAAATTCTCACTTTTTTTAACTTGTAGAACAATCTACTATTAATTCACTAGCGATTTAAGAAGAAAATTAACTTGCTAGCATATAAACATTATAAACAGTTACTGATGGAAACTATTATAGAGATAATAATAATAATGGCAGTTTAAATGACAAAGAAATAATAATTAATCGAGTTATTTAACAATAACAGTAACGGCGTAACTGGAGACTTGAGTTACCACATTTATATTTTTATGACGCTCAACGCCTCAACGGCTTAAACCTGAAAAGAAACACAGATTGCAGGCAGCTGAAAATTATTTCGGTGGCGCAAATAATTCTCACATATAATCTCATAAGAGCATTAATTCTTTCCGCCATTTTTGTTACTGCGTTCCAACAACGTCGTGTTAATTAGGACGCCTTCCAGAGGCAAGCGTTTCCTTTCCAGAGACTTTCCATTTGAAAATTTTTTTTTTGAACTTTTCCTTACTGCCAATCTCTAGCGTGCTTTTAAAACTTTCTTTAGTGCAACAAAAGTTATTAAATTCGTTGTACATTTTAAATGCGGCATATGCCGCGGGTTTCAGCTAGTTATTCAATATTTGAATACGGTATATACGTAGTATATTAATTTATGTTATGGAATTTTTAAAAGCGTATTTGCATGTGCACCTATTGCTATATGCAGTTAATCGGCTTTATCGTCTATCCGTAGTGTTATAATAATAATAATAATTTGTGCGGCTGTTTAGAAATGTGATACAAATCAATAAAGTTTTTGCTAATAATATTTATCACAAATGTTATTCGGCACGCGTTTGCTTTAGCGCGATAAAGTTTAAGTAAGAAAAGTTTGCATAGGCAGGCGATTCACTTTTTGCGATTTTAAACTTTCCTGAATTTGTGGATTTATGATTCACATAAACTTTACAGTTCAAGCGCTCTTCTTATTTTTGTGTGAAGGTACTCTACTAGAATCTCCCTTTTTGTTCAGGTAAGTAAAGTAAATAAGGTTTCATTACTCATAGCTAAATTAAAATGAAAATGGATAGGACGTATTGCCAGACTACAGGATATGAGATAGACATGCAAACTATTAGAATAGAGACCGAGAGATTATAAAAGCAGCAGAGAAAGAAAATCAACACGTTGGTGATATTATATTAAAATAACCACGAACAGCTGGCTACAAAGATTTCAGCACAGAAGATAACATTATTTAGGGGAAACCCATGTTGAGTAGTGGGCGCAAAAGCTTGAATAGTGATGATACTAATGATTGTGGAGAACGGTGTCTGAGTACCTTGCAAAATTATGTTATTCCAAATGTTATCTTTAGGGAAAAAACACATCCATATTTACACTCCAGTGAAATACCCCGCTTATTGCCAGTGGCCTCGCAGGATATCACTAAAGCATATTCTTTTCTGTGGGGCTACAGTAAACAAATTGTTTACAATCATTCTGGGCACACTAAATAGCTACAAAAAATATTCATTTATCTTTACGCTTTACCAATTTAATCTGTCGATAAGAAAGACTCCATTTTGATTAAAGGATCCACAAAGATGAGCTAATTTCCTTACCTTTATTGCATAGAGAGCAGTTTTTGAACTAAGAAATACAAAGAGCGTGTTTTCTTGCAAGTGCAACTCCACGTGTAGTGAGGATAACGTTTTCAGTTAAAAAATTCCTTGCATTTTTCTACCGGGTGCTCCGCAACTAATGGGGCAGTATCTAGGCTACTTGCATATATGTATTATACATACATTGCTAGTAGGGCCTCGGAACGCCGGAAAACATTACGACGCCGACATAGTTTCACTTAAAGTATAACGAGTCTCGTGCGCATGCCTGAGAATTCGAACTCCGCCTTTAGAAGCGAATTTTAAACTTGACCACTTCCCCATTGGGCGGACGACGCCGCCGCGCTTGCGCACAGCTCACCATTATACATTGAAGAGTTGTTTGTCTGTCTCACTTCCTTCGTGAATTTCTCACTCATAGCCGCTAGCAATATAGTAAGTATTACATATATGGCTACTTGGCATATTATGGTTTCGTGGTATCACCCCAGACGGTGCCTTGTTCCTTTCGGAACACCCTGTATTTAATTTTAAATTACTACGCCATTATACTCACATGCAATGCTCAACATTTTGGTAGTGACTTAAGAATTTTGCAGACTTACGTTAATCACCTGGCCGGGATCCTTCTTGCGCAAACAGTCAAAGAAGTATTTCCCCATCGACTCCTTTGGAATGTCACTGTCGTCATCAGGACCGCACAAAATACCACAACCTCCAACCATGGTTTAAACTAGGACTTTTCAGTAACGAATTTTACTAAATACGAGTTGATAAGCTACAGATGTTGTTTTGACCCTCGTCGTTTATCAGCTGTAGTACTCGTAAATATGAATGCCTGAAGCAAACTTTTCATTTATTGTTACCCAAATATCATGTAATCTGTGCCCCGCCCCCTCTTCTTTTAAAGGTGGGTTTGTATAGCTGTTCGAGTGTATTACTTTTACGAAATAATTACTTGGTAGGTCAAGTCATGCCTATCTTCCAATAATGACCTGCAAACCGTTTGGATTAAAGTTGAACGCAGATGCTACGTTTAGCAGGCTGATCAGTTTGTTTTGAATATGGATCAAAGTAACACTGGCTACTTTAAGTAATTCGCAATTTTAAAATATGGTAAACAACAAAATAACACAACAAAAAACGCAAAAATACCAATTGGAGCATTTTAATACAGGATTGCAAAAACAAATGTAATTCTTAAACAGATACATCAGCGTGTTTGTACCAAACATGAGGTTAGTAAGAATTAATGAATGAAGTGGTGATTATGAGGTTGAATTTACATATAGGCTCGATAACCTGTGCGTAATTTAAAACCCGTATATCTGGTACGCCACGGATATCTTATAATCAGTTCTTTAAAATTGGGATTAACCTTAAAAAGAGATAACGCGCAACATGGTATGTTGTTTTCGATACCTTAAGTAATTATAAGCACAATTTCGAGTAAATTAATTACGTGCACATTTCAAAGAAATTATTTCGGAAACTGCAAGTTTTGCTGAGTTCGTATGATCTCTTAAAATTTAGTTAGGTAACCAAAGAGTTAAAAAAATCTGGTGTGATACACGCACACAACTTCCTGTTACAGTGATCTTATGATTAGCCAAAAATTTGATTTTAAATTTTTAAGAATTTGTCAAGTTTTCAAAAATTACAAATTCTACAAAAACGGTACAAAATAGAGCGTTAGGTGAAGAGACGAATTTTTTCTAAAATTTTAAGCAGAATTCAAAAATGTAATAATATACCGGGTGTTCTATTTAAAATAGGAGTTAATTAAAAAAATAGAAAAAAAAACAAAAGAAACCCATTTTAGAAGTATTCAACTGGAAAATCACCTATCTCACATCAATACACATTAAAAATGTAATAAAAACGTGAAGGTTGAAGAAAATCGGTTTTTGAAAAATCCAAACAAACTGAAAAATCACAAGAGCAAACACCTACTTCCGGTAATGTGATTTTCTTCAAAAGATTGCTGTCGCATCTACATAGTACACAAAACTTATATATGAAGTTTCAACGCCAGTTTTGAGACATTCTGTTCACAGACACACACACAGACACACAGATACACACACACACACACACACAGACAGACCAATGAAAAAAAATATGTTTGTTGGGTTCAGGGGACTCTAAAACGTGAAGATCTGTTGAAAACTCAATTTCGAATTTTTGGGGTGAATCCAATACTTCCTTTATTGTAAAAGGAAGTAAAAATGACACGCCACTGACCCAATTTAGTTGGAAACGTTTCAGCTCAAGATACGAGGCACATTTATACAGTACGGACAATGAAACTAAAACTAGTTTATATCACTTAATATCTTGTACAAGTAATGCTTCAAATTTAGCATTCCGATTTGTTTGTACTAATATCAAGGTCACTAATGCTATTAATGAAACCTTTGAAAACTAGTTCTAGGCTATTCAAAGTGGCCTCATCCTCAATACCTAAGATAACTTTTATAAAAACCAAGGGCGATTTGGAAATTGAAATAAACCCAAAAGTAAATTGTTAGTGTTTAGTACAGGTTTATTTATATTTTAAAAGAATTATCAGTGCAGTTTTCTCAATTTCGACCGTCCGTCTCTAAAAATTACTTATAACTAATTTTATTGACAAAATACAACTGCAATTAATAGTTCCTTAAGTAAAAAATTAAAATGGAACCCAAATCTGGACAAATTTATTAAAAATCTTTCTTGATATAACCTTATTTTTTGTTGGATTGTGGAAGTCCATTTAACTTAATTTGCATGACAATGGATACGCTCGTTGTGTCATTTTGACTGAGCATTAGCAAATTATTTGAGAAAGCTGGAAAAATCTCAAATTGAAAAAATAGACGGCAGTCAATTTATATCGTATATTGTAAATAAAATTTTAATGTAATGACTGCAAAATACTTTGCTATAATCAAATGCTGCTCATTTAGAACCAACGAGTCCGGTGTGAACAGCGAGTGAAACTGAATGTACTTTGCCTTGACCACATTAAGTTATCAACAGTGCACTCTCACACTATTAATCGTTTGACCCGTTACTGATATCAACCGCTAAACTTAAACACCAAATGTGTAAGTTAAAGACAATTATCCTAATTCTAATCTTACCTGCAATTAGTTAAAAGTCACAACAAATTCTGCATATGCAGAAAATGCAAGACAGCAACCAAAATATGTTTTTGCCTCAACCGCAATTTATCTATACTTCACAATATCCGGCATTTGGAAATCAGCAACCATAATATGGATTTATGCCATTTACGCAAAACAATACCGTTGTACCGGCAAATCAATATCTTAACTGCATTCCTACACCCCAAACCTACGCTAACGTAGATTTATTACCTTCCTCTGAATCAGCACCAAATCAAGCACCTAGCCCTGAATCTGGGCAAACAATTATCGACGAATCTGACGAAGATTCCCTGCACGAATGGCAACAAATTAAAAAACGCAAATCTCACACGTGAAGGACGAAAAAATTGCACACCACACCTCTACCAGTTAAAGGACGAAAGAGCCTACAGAGTGGTAATTCGAAACATGCGCCACACTACGAACCCTGAAGAAATCAAAGAGAGTTACATAAGCACGGCCACTCTGTACGTAACATCATCACCTCAGATACAGAAAATCCAAAGAATCTTTACCTATGTTTTGTGTCGATCTTGAACCCGCTCAGAATAACAAAAAGGTATAGGAAATAAAACATCAAAACTATCAACAGATTACAGTTGAACTAACGAGACAGAAAACCACAATTATACAGTGTAACAAGATGTCAAGCATATGGGCATAGTAGAGGTTACTGCACTAAGCCGTTCTTGTGTATTAAATGTGGCCACGAACACAACACAGCCACATGCAAGAAAACAAGAGACACCCCCGCCAAGTGCGCGCTGTGCCAAGGACCCCATCCTGCAAATTATAAAGGTTGCTCGGTTTATCAACAATTACAACTAAACAAAGGTAGATCAGCTATTCCTCCACGCGAACAAGCCAGAAAGAAAATCAACACGCCAATATTTGCACAACACACATATACCTCAAACCTAAACAACGCAAGCTACGAGCAGGCTGCATCAGCCCACACAACCAAACTCAGAATACAAATAACAACGACATCTCACTATCACAATTTCTGACCAAATTCGAGACAATGTTCACCCAACTCATGAATCAGAACAGCATGATGTTCAGTCTGCTGGTTAATAAATTAAAATAATTAATACCCTACGAATTGGTTTATGGAATGCAAATGGATTAGCTCAGCATCGTCTATTAGTCTAGTTATTTTAGCTATTTATCAAACAACAAAAAATCGATATCCTATTGATATCGAAACCCACTTCACAGCATACAGTTACTTCAAATACATAATTACACGACTTATTTTACAAACCATCCAGACGGTACAGTAGCCCACGGCGGCGCAGCAATCATAATTAATAATAAGATATCCCACCATGTAATGGAATTTTTTCCACCGAATTTATACAAGGCACCATCGTAAATGTCAAATGCTCCAATGGTTCTCTTGTTGTAGCAGCTATATACAGTCAGCCCAGACACACAATACGACAACAGCAATATGAACTGCTTTTTCAAAAACTAGGGAATACGTTTGTTGCTGGCGGGGACTATAATGCAAAAAATCCATTATGGGGATGGAGACTTACTACCACTAAAGGCCGGGAACTACTCAAGACGATGCAAGCAAATAACTACAACCACTTAGCTACTGGTGTCCACATACTGGCCACCTGACATAAATAAAATACCAGATGCTGTGGATTTCTTCGTCACCAAAGGCGTATCCTCTAGGTACTGTAAAGTAGACACTTGTTTTGATCTCTTCTCTTGCCATTCATCCACAATCGTCACAATGAGTACATCCAGTCATCACTAAAGAAAGAAACCTTCGCTCTACAATAGACACACAATTGGGAAATGTTCAGAGTACTTAACTTATAATATAATAATTCAAGTCGCTCTAAGGACAGAGGACGATGTCGACTCCGCGGTTGATCGATTAACAAATACCATACACCAAACAGCTCATTACTCTACTCCATCAAGTCGCGAAAAACTCGTTATTATTGAAAATTATCCACTACACATTAAAAACAAGCTTGTAAAAAAATGAGAGCCAGAAATACATGGCAACGAACTAAGCATCCAGCTGACAAAAGCCGATTAAATAAGTTAACAAGGAGTTGAAACAGGCACCGCAAAAGTGGAAAAATGAAACATTGAACGAACACATAAGTAACCTCTTCCCCTATGAACATGATGAGTACACGTTATGCAAAGCCACCAGTAGATTCAAACGCCCTAGAAATCAAATTCCGCCAATTCGTAAAGACAATGGCACATGGGCAAGAACGGATGATGAAAATGCGGAACTGTTCGCGAATCACCAATCAACCAAATTTCAACCTCACGCCCCGGTTGTTTACACTACAAAAGAGAGTGAATTATTAAACTACCTACAGGCTCCCCTTCAACTAAGCCTACCCATTCAACACTTCACTCCTGCAGAAAGAACTGCCCCACAGGGCTATAATGGCCCTAACTCAAATATTTAAGATTTAATGTCAGAAGGCTACAGTATTTTCCTATAAATGGAAGTTTGGCCAAGATATCCTTATTTTGAAACCGGGTAAACCTGCTCATGACGCTACGTCATACCGACCAATAACCCTGTTACCTCATCTATCTAAAGTCTTGGAGAGATTGATACTAAAAAGAATGCCACCATAATAGAGGATCAAGGACTAATACCTCAACACCAATTCGGTTTCAGACTGCAAACACTCCACTATAGAGCAGGTACACAGAGTAGTTGACGTGAACAGGACTTTGAAGAAAACAGATACTGTGTTGCGGCATTCCTAGATGTCAGTCAAGCCTTTAACCGAGTCTTGTACAAAATTAAACAGTCACTGGCGTATCAATACTACCTTATCATTAAATCCTACTAAGTGAAAGGTACTACCAAGTTAAACATGCAGAAAGCCTGTCTAGTTTCCATTCAATTAAAGCCGAAGTGCCACAGGGCCGCAAGTAGGGCCCAAATTGTACTTAATATTTACAGCTGACCTTCCACACCACGAAAAAGTTTTTACGGCCACATACGCGGACGGCACAGCTCTATTAGTATTTCACAATGATCCAACTCGTGCATCGGCTATACTACAAAGCTACCTCCACAACATACAAGCATGGCGTATAAAAATAAATGCAACAAAATCTACAGCCGCAACTTTCACGACAAAATGGTATCGCTCCTTCAGTCTCCCTGAATGGCATCCAAATACCAATCAAGGACGATGTAAGATATCTTGGCATGCATCTAGACAAGCGGCTTAAGTGGAAAACCCACATAACCAAAAAGAGAACTGAACTAGACCTTAAAATGAAGAAAATGCACTGGTTAATAGGACGAAGATCTAAACTATCATTAAACAATAAAGTGCTAGTGTATAAAACTGTGTTAATTCCAGTGTGGGCCTACGGAATTCAACTGTGGGGCTGCGCGAAACCCTCGAACACTGCAATACTGCAAAGGTTTCAAAAAAAAACTCTCCGCACTATAGCCAACGCTGAGTGGTTCATTTCTAACCAAACTCTTCACAACGACCTCAAGATCCCATGGATTCTGGATGAAATCAACAGGTGTACAACTAATTATGAGAACCGAATCCATTCGCACCCAAATGTGTTAGCGCTTAATCTATAGCGCTTAATCGATTAGATAATATAAACATCAACAACATCACCACACGTTTAAATAGATGCAAAATTTTAGACAACACTTGTAAGGGAAGATAGACAGACGGTCGGCCTTACCTTTTGGCGAAAGTTATATTTATTATTTTGCCGGCTGGTAACTATCGGCCTAGTTGGGCTAGCTCGCCGCGAGGGTCCAGGTTCCAGCTATGCTGAAAGAGAATAAAAAAAACATAGTTGAGGGCGCCAGGTTCTCGACGTAGATCTAATCCTTGTGCCGGACCTTCACAAGGTAGAGACAATTCCAGCAGAACAAAAATAATCAAATCAACGACCAATGAAAACATCACAGCTTTATTAACAAACAGGCAGGTGGGTACTATAGTGCGAATACTAGTAGAAAATGCATATTAATTTCAGGCAAGCAACAAGATACAAATGTAAATACGTTGCAACAAATATAAATATATGTAACAATACGGTAGGTACATGCAAAAACAATTTAAAAAAATGTTTCGAGCCGACTATATATACTACCATGCATGCATCTATAAAATTTATTTAGGCCGAATTACGGCGGACAATACCAACACACTAAAAGTAAACAGCGAGGTTACGAAGGGCGTCGCAAAGGCAATTTAGAAATATATGTATATCGGAAGTTGAGCCTGTACGGGGCGCGAAACGGGCTCAAAAGCAAATACGCCGTTACAGAGCTATACAAGCCTAACCTGGCTAACGTGGGGCCCCGAGGGTTAGCCCGAAATTACGTTGACACGCGGCTCAAAGGAATTTCTAAGGGTCGGAGCAACGATCGCTCACGTGGCCATGCAAAACACGTCGATGTCCTAAATATTAAAAAGAAGTATCAGGGTATCCCCATATAATATTAATTATAACAAACACTTGGATCTGCTCTTTATCCGGTTCTCGTTTCCGACAAAATAGTTAATGAGTTCGCGGCGACTCCAAAGTGAAGCAAACGGCTACCGAAGTCGCTTTTCTAGCCACTACCAACACGTAACAATACGTCAAGCGGCTGACGTGCAAATGGCGACGAAGACAGCAAATGAAATGTAAGTACAGCCTTAAAACTGAAATAATTGAGCGAAAGTCCTAACATACAGTTTACAGGGGAGGGCTCCACGGGGGCGGCGGCCGGCGGGGTCAGAACCTCCAAAACGTGGCTCCAGTAAGTTTATCTGACATTAATTGCCAAGCAGCATATAAGTGCAAAAGAGAAGGCAACGTGCAAATAGGATGCCGTAAGAGCCGGAGCTATAAAATAATTTGTAGGTTTCACAGAGAAGCCGTGACTAGGGGCTAATTTAAAACCGATAGCTCCTACACAATTGAGCCGCAGGACTGTCTCCCAGGACTCGGGTAAGCCCGATTAATAATTCAATAAAGATCACTAAACTGCACAAAATGGTCGCTCGAAATTTGCAAAAGCCCTATCATAACAACACATCTGACCTATACAAAAGCATGCCCTAATACATAACTATACGAAGCATTGCTATGCTAAAGATATCACATATGCCCTAGGTACTAACGAAACGAGGCACCACTAATTAATTATAAAATACATCAGGCGTAATGTGTAATAACTATATCAGTGTCTTGCCTGTAGGAAAACATGACGAGACCTAACCTTTCCGTTGGCTCGAAGGGAGTCGAAGTGGGCTGGAGCAGCGAGGGTTTCGGCAGTCGCAGCGGAAGGCCGAGCGAGCTGAGGAAGCGGTGGTTGGCTTGCAGGTAGGTGCAGTGCTACTCTCTCTAGCGTAGCCCACATGAGTTGCGAAATTCCTGGACAACTCGACAGTTTCAGGAGCCCAAATCGACGGACTGGATTCCCGCAGAGTGCAGCCGAACGGGGAATGCTAAGTCTCTTCAGGGAGGAGTTTAACCTCTCGCAGGAAGCGTCCAAACTCCCCCAGGTAAATTTGGCTGTAAGCGTACAATCCACGAATGTATTCCCGAACAAGGAAATAAGGCCTCATCTTACCTCACGCTGGAATGGAGCCAAAAGAAACGCGCTTGAAGTTGGTTCTCAGAAATCCGCGAAATAGCGGTAGGACACAAGTGAGTAACTATCCAAAAATTACGAGCGTCCGAATAATGCACCCGTGCTTCCAGGTCCCTCAGGAAATCTATTCGAAGAGGCAAGCCTGCCAAAGGGCTTTTGAAGCACGTAGCAGCAAAGGAGAACCTACTAGCACGGCAGATTTGCTTGGAAAAGAAGCCAGAAAGTTCAAACCAGCATACAGGTCATATGATAGCAAGAATTTTTGGGCCAGAAGATGCATAAAACAGCCTGAAAAGTGTGACTGCAAGAAGAGATATCCTTTATCTAGCAACAAATAGAATAGTGCAGAATAATTGCAACAAGGGTTGCCTAAGCGCCATACACAAATATCTGTAGGAATATAACCAAAATAAATTGAATTTGTAGAATATGTGTTATTACAACAAATATGATGTTTTTGGACTATTTTTGGAATCGATTACTGCACAGAAAAGCCCGGAGCAGCTATAGCTAATTTGATTATAAGAAATCTGAAAAAAACACAACATACCAGTTAGTAGTTGTTTAGGATAAGGCTACGATAGGGAATCCAACGTGAGTGCTGTTGTTATATGCTAAAAGTCATCTACAAAAATTAGATAATTGCCCTATCACTAATAAACTATAGTACCAATAATATAATTAAATAATTAGTCATATTTCTATGCATATTATTCCTCATTTGTTTAAAGCTAATTTATACAACATTTCAAGCACCGAGGTATTGTTGTTGCTTATTCTGTATTTTCAAAATTGTCCAAAATTTTTGGCCAGGTGCTTATCTCGTTTGTCAATTGCCAATTTATGCTGATTTAGAAAAGTTGCTGATTGTTATGTGAAATAAATGTTTTAATTAACATTTGCCATTAATTTTGGATCATCGCTATGGATCCCTTTTGAGAAATCAATTTTGAGTTACTGTTTTGTTTTGTGAAAACTGGACGATGTTCCTGTAAGAAGTATTTTTGGTGATTTCACAAACACAGACAATTTTTTCATATCTGATAAGCAGCATATGTCACGATTTATTGGCAGCGGGAGCAGCAAATCTCAACGGTAGGCCCTAGCTGTCTTTTATATTTTTGTTCCGTTCCGATTTACAGCTCCTTCTAGGGCTCTGTTTTTTACGGGCGATTTGTGTACCTGGCTTAGAGACCTGCGCGGGTCCAATGTATAGGACCCGCGCGCGACCCGCGAACCGCAATTTTCACATTTTTATACTCGTACCCGACCCGCGACCCGCCGTTTCAAATCCGCACCCGACCAGCGACCCGCAAATTGTACACGTTTAAGACGCACTTGACCTCAAACTCGAATATTAGAGCAGCACGTACCCGCAACTTGTTTCCGATAGAATGCCTCTACACACTAAAGAAAGTTATTTTAACACTTTGGCGGTCAAATTATTATTAGGTATTATAGGGATTACAGTAGCTGGCCAGAGTATTGTCGAAAAATTTTCAAGGTAAATTTAGCTGCTTTACCTTGAAAATTTTTCGACAATTATTAGGTATATTTTTTTTATATATAAACAAAATTCATGTTGAGGAAATAAAGTTGTATATAAATCTTACCTGTAACCCGACCCGCAATGCGGGTAACCCGCGGCTACCCGAAGGTATCCGACCAGAGGCAGGGCTCTAACCTGGATTAGGCTCCTTCGAAAGGCACTATGTCAGTTCATATATGAGTCCACATCGCCGAGATACCTTACCTACAGCCGAGGGTTATAATGTGAAATAGCCGCCTTTCCACCGGTCGATAATCTCTTCTGCTTCTACGGAGGCTCGTCGATATGGTTCTGATTCTAGGCAGGTTTTGACATGCTTGCTTTCTTTTCTGGCTGGAAACCATCAACGGAAGGTCTGTCTATACGAATCATATGCCCCCGCATTATAACTGGTTCCTACCTAACCTGCTGTAATAAAAGTTGTTGTGTTTCGTGTTAATTGTCGATACGTTTTGTGTACCAGCTTTGCTTTGTACAATAAATATAGTATATCATATTTGCTTACCGATATGGAGCAATTATCTTGAAGCAGTTAGTTCACTGTTTACAGAATCGAAAAATCTGTCTATGTAAAATTTATTTTTGTGGGTGATTTTTAATTGGATTCGTCTCACGTACTATCGCTGTGGTTTCTAACCTATTAAAATAAATTCTAATGCATTTTTTGCAGTTTGAGAACGATTAGCTTGGTTAAATTAAGCTTAATTATTACACCATTTCCAAGATATTGCGTAAATTACCCTTTGCCGTCGATTTGATTATGGTTTTGATTAACTATTAAGCATATTACGGGTTTTTTGCGGTACTTAATCTGAACCACGTACATATCATCTGCAGGACCTATCGTGTGTTTATTAACAATATAATTGAAATACGACAATGTTCTTGCATCTGCTGGTTTTAAGTCGATTTCATTCCGAGTCCAAAGTTTAACCTTTAGTAAGTAGCGCTATTTATTATTCGCTTTTACTTGCTATTTGATAATATCGTTGCCTCATTATAGAGTATCCAGTAACACATTTAACTTTTACTTGCTTTGATAAGACCCACTCTAAAATTTAATTGTTGGATTTAAACACCTCTTACCATTGTGCATTATCTGATATTATTGTTTTTGTATATCTACTTACTGAAAAAATTAATTATACTGCCCCTTACTTATACATTATAAATTTATTACTATGCCCTTGTCATCCTCCTTCTTTTTCAGGGATTGGTTTATTAGCTCCTTTTTGAAGTGTACCTTTTTCGCTTAGCAAAGTGCCTGAGTGAGTTACTAGTTGGCGCCCATATTTTTTAATGATTATATTAGTCTCTCGTTTAACCGACGAACAGCTCCGGTTGAAAAGTCACCTACTTTTGCTAACTTTCTTAGTTAGCAGTCAGAGTGACGTAACAGCGTATAAACATAAGAGAGCCCAATGACAGATTTTACAAATTAACCCTAAAGCATTGCTTTCTGCATATTCATGTTATAGCTGTAATTTTTGTGGAGTGGATACATTAGAATGTTGTACAGAAGCGATTACTTTTGTGAAATTGTCCAAAAACTAAATAACGTCTTCAGCGACAACCCATGGCGTTGAGAAATTAAAATACAAGCAGTACCCTGCATTCTATGAATATTATACATTATTACGGTATTAAATTGCCGACGGCACACGTCACATTCGGGAAATTGTACTGCTTGCTGTAAACCGCGCATAAACAGGCTAAAATCTTGCCTAAAACACTCAGTGAGATGGTCGGGATCCTTCTAACGTGACGAAACTTTAGGGACAAGCGTGGCCATATATACAGGGTGTTGCTACAAAGGTGGTACGGGGTTTTTAAAGAGGGCGCCACGAGCTTATGTTGTACTACCCCCTTGTAGAAGTTCGACAAGCGTTGCCATATATACAGGATGTTGCTACAAAGTTGGTACGGGGTTTTTAAAGAGGGCGCCACGAACTTCGGTTGTGCAACCTCCTTGTAGAATTTCGAAGTCCAAAGGGGTCGGGGAATAATTGCTTCGATACTCGTGTACTGACTGCCACGGCGCGAAAACTTACCTGCGGCTTGCAGGTCTCGTCAAGATCCGCTGTACAAAATCTATACATAAGCTGCCACTAATGGCAAAGGCACAACAAAACAAATCATGTACATAAAAACAGCAGTTAAAGAGAACACACAGATAACAGTAAACAAAGGAGGTCTATTGATCTCAGAAAAATGCAACGCAATTGAATTTTCACAGTTTTCTAAGAATACAGGGGTTAATGGGTTAGTGAATTATGACTACTTTGTTTAAATTTCAGAAGCGTAGCCGTAACAACATGGCGCGCTTCCGTTGATAGTACACTGGGCGAAAATGGGCAATTCCAGTTCGCAGGCGGGCATACCTGAGAGGCTCGTACCCGTTGTCTTAACAACAGCGTAATAATCAAGTGCAATTGCCTAAAGGGAGCGCTGACAACAGGTTAATAGCACTAGCAGTGCCACTTATTTAAACCGGGTTAAACGGGTACAAGCAATGTACAAAAATGTGGCTGAAGGACGAACTGACAACAAGTTAATAATTCTAACGCCGTCACTGGTCTAGGCTTGGTTAAACTGGTGCAAGAGATGCACATAAATATGCCTAAAGGGCGCGCGGACTCTCCGCGTTATGCGATAAAAATTAGCACACTTTAGGAATACAAAGATCACGGTACCTGTGGAGCATCTCCTGGGACAGCGTTTCTACGTGGCTGGAAGTCGTCACGAGAGCACCTGAACGGCAGCGAGACCGGGGTGAAGGATGGAACGTCACCAGCGGTCCGTAGGAAAACAGGGGGTTGTCGCAGACAATCTGCCGGCCTGCACGGGGAGCCGGGGCTTCGGCGATGATGTGATTATAAATCCCACTGAATCTTTCCGTAATCAAGCGAAATTCGTTATGTTTACCAACGGGGTGCACGAATCGCAACCTGTCCCATATATTTGAACCTCGTCAGGTTAATCCGTCCTAAGACGATCTAGGGCCACTTGGCCACGTGCGACACAATTTGAGGACTCATGCGGACAACATGAGAGGTCTGTACTCAATGTTAGTTCGAGACGGGATCTTTTAAACAACAGGAATTCAATTAGCAGGACCAACTTACACTTTAATCATGCGTACGTACACAAAAGAAACAACCGTAAGCCGCTACACGGCCTTGGCAGCAGGGGGCGGCGTAGACACCATACGCCAAAAACCACTTGTTTTCTCTTACCAAGCTCGCGTAGGAATCCTCAAATCAAGCCACGCTGCTCCGGAAAAAATGGAGAAGGGGGCCTACTATCCGCCCCAAAACTGCAAACCGCACATTGCCAGATGTGTTCAAGCCTGCCTTTTGGCAGAAGAGTCGGAGTAAGTTTGATAGCTCTTGCCTATTCCCTCTCGCACAGCTTATTTTTTCTATCTCTAATTCAAAAAATTAGAACTAAGATCGTCAAACGTAATAACACTAATATACAAGTGTTGAAAGTATTAAGCCATTTGCCTATTGAAGAATGCCAATTAGTTGCAAAGGTTAAAAATATATTTATAATTAACATCTGGTATAGGAAAACAACCCAAGAAACGAATCGAGTGTCCAAATCTATAAAAAACAAAATAAGTGTTTTATTGTAGTTTTCAGTAATGTCAGATTTGATAGTGTATAGGCAACTTAACAAAGCATTTTCTTGCCGTACAAAATTCTGGAATGTTCAAATAATTCAAAATCAGTTGAATGTATTGCAATCTTAGTGTAAAGAAAATTATTTAAGGCCTAGAATTACTCAGGACCCCTTAATAAATGTAAGAACATCGTGTATTGAAAGTGAATTGGGATGTGAAATGGAAAACGGCCAGAAATTCCATAGAGCCCGATTTGGTTTTCGATGGGCTTGTCTGTTTGTCTGGCTATCTACCTGTCGGTCTGCCTGTTGGTTCTATAGCTCAGAAACTATTTATTGGAGGAAGACGATATTTTGCATGCGAATTATACAGCGTGTTTCAGTGACTACCAGACATGGCAAAATTATCATTGGGAAATTATATATCAATTATTATCATTTGCTGTATATTCTTACTGAGTGGCCAAAACAAAAGATTTAAAGCAAACAGAAATTTACTTTTGTCAAATAATTTTCATAATACTTAATTATTTAAAGGAAATGTATTTAAAATAATTAATATAACATTTTCAAATACTTAACAATGAATGTGTATACAACAGAAGAAAAAATTCAAATGGTAACATGGGATTTAGCAGGTAACAGTTTGCGAAGAACTTGCGAGCTTTTTAGTGTATATCTTAATGAACGACCTATTCCCTGCAAATACACAGTTGCACAAATTATAAAACAATTCCAAGAAGGTGCGTCAATAGCCTTTGCAAAAGGAATAGAAACGGAAACCAGAATATTAACAACGAAATATATATTTTGGCAGCTGTCTAAGCCGATCCCAACATAAGTGTAAAAGAAATTGCAAATAATCTCGGTATATCTCGTTCGTATGTTCGCCACACTCTTAAAAAACACAAATATTTTGCTTACAAATATTCCACGCAGCAAGAGCTATTAGCAGCAGATAGTAAAAAACGAATATCCTTTTGTGAATTGGTGTTTAATAAATGTCAGGCTGATGATTTTTTTTAGAAACTATTTGTTTCACTGATGAGTGTACATTTACATTAAATAGAGAACCAAATTGTCAAAATTACCTGTATTGCAGCCAAACCAATCAATATGTGTATGTGCAAACACATACACAATATCGCTAAAGTCTTATTGTATGGGTGGGAATATTGGGGGATAATTTAATTGGTCCGCTCTTTATCGACAGTACCCCGAAGCAGAATTTATTTACATATGCTTCAAAATCAAATAGTCCCTGCTAGTACTGCAGCAGTTGATAATATCAGCACAGTATGGTATCAGAATGATAGAGCTCCTGCTACCTATTTAAGAGAAGTGCGAAACTACCTAAACGAAGTACCTATTCATCAACAGATGAAATGGTTGCGGTGGCCCCATTAACTGGACTCCAAGTTCTCCATATTTGTCACCCAATGATTTTTTCTTATGGGGCTTACTAAAATCAAAAATTTATACTTCAGAAAGGTATTCAAATTTAGAATCTCTAAAGACCTCTATTAGGGAGGCATGTTTTAACATAACCCCTCAAACATTGCGAAATGTACGTCGTAGTATTATGACAGATTAAGCCACTGCCTACTAGTCAATGGGAATACGTTTGAATATTTAATTAATTAGTACCTGTTAGTGTTATTGCACTTTTAGTGCTTATCTGTTGTGTTTCTCGTCGTTATTTCATTACAAAATACAAACTCTTAAGCTTTCTGTTGTATGTGTTACTGAAAATCAGCTAAATTTGTTTGTACAAAAACTTTATTATGAAATAATAAATAGCTTACATTTGTCTACCCACGAACACTAAACCTTAAACTTACTTTCTATTTTATTCTTGCGTTGCGTAAATTCTAAATACTTATACAAGGTAATTACTATACCACATTATTTATCCGTAAATACTATTTATTTGCAACAATATTGATAATTAAATGGTAAGAGTTGTATTGTGTCAGCAAATTCTAAAAATAACAGCAATCTGACAGTAATGTAAATATGATTAATTCAACTACTTGCATTTGTGACAATCACATTTTTAGATACAGACACAGCAATAGTTGATCCTTACATAATTTCTCAAGGTTAATTTTGCCATATCTGGTAGTCACTGAGACACACTGTATATTTATTTAGCTTAAACTGAATATACTTTCGGTCAAATATATGCAATGTAAGCACATTAAGAATTTCACATTAAACAGTTTGTCTTTTTTTTGCTTCAACTCAAGAGTTAGATAAAACTAATATCTTGTGACAAAAGTACGAAGGTGCTTGAATTGTGTACGTCGCTAATACGCCACAATCAATGCTTGTAACTCCCATGTTTGAGGCAGAAATCTAACTGGGAGAGCCCCTAAATTCGAATACATTTGGGGTTTAGCTAAAGCCGTCCAGAAGCGTATGATATATTTGAGTCTATTGACCCAAACATTCTTAGCAATCGTAGCATTTCCGAAACTGCTTTTTTAGTTGCCGATGATCCTACATCAAAAAGCAAAGCTGAAACCCACCCTTTCCGTATTGGCGTGGTTGCCGATGATTTTGTATCAGCAAGTATTTCCTTAAAACCGTGGTGTTAGGATTATATGGTGTGCTCGCGCGCATATGTATTGCTATCCTTGTCGCACACTGTGACGTCAGCTTGGGAGCAAATTTGCCACACTACATTGGTAAAATTCTCGTAATTAATCCCTATAACTCTTATTATTAAAGTTATGGAATAAATGCAAATACAAAAATTGGGAATATTTTTATGGTTAATAAAACTGCCTTATTAAATTTATTACCACAGCTATCTACGATATTTTGTTAATAAAATACGTAATGAGAAAATTATATTTCAAACTTTTTAATTGCTGACATAGTAAATACAACAAGATACGAAAAATAATGCAAGTAAATTTATTTTGCACATTTAGTTGTGCAACAAATACCAAAGCAATAAGAAAGTCTCTTTTATTTCTATTGTCCACCTATTTTTTACATTCGTGAGCTTAGACAATTTTTTCTGCAATTGTCGTTTAGTTAGAAAAACTTATCTTTTTGTTTAGATGCCTTAATCTAATATATATTCTAGTTAGCGTCATACAAAAGATTATTTCATACGGGAACATATTTAAGTAATTAGGGTCAGTGACAACCCCATCAACAATTTTTTTTAAACTAACGACCTTTTGACAACAATTCACCATGTAAACGTCTAAAGTGTGTGTTTAGAATTCGAGCTAATTAATTCTTCACTAGGATACATTAAATGTCATTTTGAAAGAAAGTATCCAATACGGACTCCTCGAAATATCAAGTTTTCTTGTAGCTACGCCCAAATTTAAAACCTTGTAATTATTTTTATGTCTGTAAGCTATATATCCTGCTATATACCTACTTTAAACAATGGTTACTAAAGGTCTCAGAAAGTTGATTTGAATTCAAGGCGTTTCAAGTATTTTCAAATGGAGTTTCATGGAAAGTAGATATTGCAGATGGAGGAAACAACTTCGGATTCATACTCTGGTTCAATGAAGGTATAATCTTCTAGCAGGGTACTATTTTTATGAATATTTAAATTATCATCCACATCCTTGTTTTCTAATTCTGAAGATTCAATAGTATTTGCAAAAAACTCTGAAGTTAAACAAGACTGGGTATCCTCTTCGGTATTTTTGTTCATTGTAAATATAGACAATGAATGTCGTTTCAGTACGTACTACCGAATTCTGTACTTGATTTGAAGTGATCTGGGTGATCATTGGTAGCACCCATACCTCGAATGTAGAGAAAAAGTTTTCCGCTACATTCTGATTGAGTTTGTATGTTATTAAATAATCGATGTTATACTTATCGAGGAGGTAAAAATATAAATGTGTTAAGGAGCGGTTGCTTAAAATAATACCCTTTTGAAATGGTAAAGGAGGCTTGTGTTTTCCAAAACCATTTTATTTATTACCTAACTATTTTTGTTTTATAAGCCGTTCGCACACAGCGCTTTTCAGCATCCCGGGTAGTTAGTAATTACCGCGGATGTTACGGCTTGCTCCGAAGCTGACGTCATGCGCTGGACTGACCAAAATTGAACCTCTACGTAGCACACCATATAATCCTAACACCACGCTTAAAACCGCTTCACGTTGTATTTCTGGTCACCGAAGATTCAGTATCAAGTTACGACGTTCAGATACGCCTCTAAAATCAACGCTGTGTTCACTTTCGGAAAGAACTCCGACACTGCGTCACATGAAGCAATAACGAGTTTTCCTTCAGAGAGGTTACAACCAACTCCCAAATTGCGACGATCTGGGCGTCAATGAAGTCATTTTCTCACCATAAGTACAAACGGTACAAAATAGAGCCTTAGATCAAGAGACAAATTTTATCTAGAATTTTAAGCTGAATTCAAAAATGTAATAATATATAGGGTGTTCTACTTAAAATAGGAGTTAATACAAAAAATTGAAAAAAAAACAAAAGAAACCCTATTTTAGAGTTATTCAACTGGAAAATCACTTATCTCACATCAATACACATTAAAAATGTAATAAGAATGTAAAGTTTGAAACAAATCGTTCGACCCGTTTTTAAAAAAATCGAAAAACACTGAAAAATTACAAGAGTAAACGCCTACTTCCGGTTATGGGATTTTCTTCAAAATCTTGCTGTCGCATCTACATAGTACACAAAACTTATATATGAAGTTTCAACGCCGCACCTCTTTTCGTTTTGGAGATATTCTGTTCACAGGCAGACCAATGAACAAAAATTGACATTGACAGATCGAGTAGATCTTTTCGTCGAAGAGAAAATTGAATGTGTTCAGGAGTTTACTGCCCTTATTTATGGGGTCAAGTAAGGTACTATATTTATACGAGCAAGCTCGTCCGCCATCTTGAGTTACTGAAAGTGGCGGCAAATTCAAATTCTAGTTACTTTCCAATTTTTATACGGTAAGTCGGAAAAACAACGATCATGTCATTTAATTGTATCCGTCTTAAAAAAGACTGGTATAAAAAGAAAGCAGATAACATCGGAACGAAAAAACTGTTAACTAACACGCACGTGGTTTAAACTAGAGAACTTTAATACTACATTAGTTCAAACAACAGTGACGAGTGACAGAAGTCAACAGAACTGACAGATACAGTTGACAGCACAGAACAATACCTACACACTGTATATACTAGAAAAGAAATCTATCTACCCATGAAACAAAAGATATATGATTTTTTTGATATTTTTATTTTTCAACATAATTCCCCCTTACATCAACGCACTTACGCCATTTGTTCTCCAATGAACTTATACCAATGTAAAAAAAGAATTTCTCTTGATTGTCGAAAAAGTGGTTTACGACTTCTTTTAGGCTCTCATCAGAGTCAAAACGGCGCCCTCGAAGGTTTTTCTTTAGTAGTCTAAAGAGGTAAAAGTCAGATGGAGCCAGGTCCGGACTGTAGGGAGGATGATCTATCTCTACAAAGCTGCATTCCTGCATAATTGGTCGGACTTTGGCAGCCTTATGCACAGTTGCATTGTCATGCAGCAGAAACACTTCTCGATTGGAAAAATTGGGTCGTTTCTGATCAATTGCTTTACGCAGATTTTTCATGGAATCATCATCATCATCAATAAAATCAGATAAAAAAAGAAAACCAAGAAATATTTTAAATGCAAAAATGAAGCAAGCGATATTAAATTATGACATATCTGTCAAAATGACAATGATTTTTTTAGTGGAAGAAAAGAACTAAAAATCTATGTACCAACATTATTAAAACTAGGGACCCTGCAGGAATGCAACTTATCCCCTAGAAAGTTAACCTTGAACATTATTATAGACTATTTCCCACATCTCTTATTATCCAATGAAAAGCCATGCTTTTTCAAAATTCAACCAATCGTGTGTTTTTGTAGTGGCAAAAAATCGAAATTTTCCCTTGGGATTTTGTCAGTTTCTTTTGCCACTTGCATCCACCAAATATGTTGCTTTAATCAAGGTGGTCTTTAAGAAACGTCATTTAAACTGTCATTGCGCATCAGTATAAATGTCAAAATGAACCGATATTTGGGAAATAGTCTACAAAATGTATTTTGGGCTCATGATTTTGCTCGGCAAATGTTTTACTCACGATTTGTTGTTTTTTTGGCAATGCCCCTCGACAAACTAACTTTGACAAATTCCCTCGCCTTCGGCTCGGGAATTTGATCAAGTTAGTTTGTCTTGTGACATTGCCAAAACAAAATACTTTCGTAAAACATTTTTACCGGCAAAAGCATTTGCCCTTAATACATTATTACTGAAAAAAATGTACTTTATGTAACGTCAATGTGGCTTCATGCAACTCATGCATGCTGCGTCAAACTAAGTCCTGAAGATTGCGGTTGGTTTTTTGATGCCTATTTGAAGCCAACGTGGTTCGTAGGGACCCAACACCCTTACAAGTTGAAGATATACTCATCGAATCAAACAAAAAGAAAACGATGAAGACACTTATGACGAGTCAGAATCAGAATAAGTTTCTTCTATAAAAATTTTTCAAGGAGATATTTTGCTATTGACGAATCAATGTGTGAATAAAAAATTTTTGGTATCATATAATATTTAATTTGACCTTCACCAGTATTTAATCCAAGGAGCGCGATTACACGATCGGAAAAATCTCCTTTTGAAAGATGTACATTTGGGAACTGAAAAACTTTTTATTTCATAATTATGTATTGTCGCTGATAAATAAATGTGTGAGTGAAAAAAATTTGATATCATTGTTAATATTTAATCTGACTTGAATCCAGTATTTGATCAATGGAGCGCGCTTACACGATCGGAAAAATCTTCTTTCAGAAGAATATACATTTTGGAGTAGAAAAACTTCTTATTTCATAATTATGTGTTTCTCTACTTATTCCTTTTAACAATCACTAACAAGGATCCAATAAAATGAGTGGATACAGCTCTCTGCATCCCTGTCTGTCGCCTGGAGTGGTGCGCGCAACGCTTCTCTCTCCACGCTCGCGCTCAAAACTTAACATCTAAAATCTAGGCAACCATGGATGTGACAAACTAATGCTGTTGGGTAGGGAATAAAATAACCTTTCATTTCATTTCGAATTCGATTAAATAAGTGATGAGGGTATATTAATAACGCTTACTCACCTGTTTATACCTGGCAACTTCATAGTTGTGCTGAGGAGAAAGTAAGCGTATTACTTGAGTGCGTTGGCAGGACAAGGATTCAAATCTTTAATTAATAAGCCTACTCGAGTATCGAACAGCTCTAGTACATGCATTGATCATATATTTTTTAAATGTAACAACTATAATACGCACAAAATGTCCTATTTTGGAGGCATTTTAGAAGCTAGTATTACTGATCACTATCCAATTGTTTTTCACCTAAATTTGAATGGCAACCTAGTAAATGAAGGTGAGAAAGATAATTTTATTAAGAAAAATACAATTGATTATCATAAACTTTCCAATATTCTTTCACATATTATATGGGATGACTTTTTTGATTGTGCTGATGACGTTGATTTGTCCACTAATAAATTTTTAGATTTTTTATCAAATTCTATCAACGAATGTACTAATGACACAAATGTAAAAATTACTTCTAAAAATAGGAAAATTAAGCCATGGATAACATCTGCCTTAGTCATCTCCATTAGAAAGCGTGACTCTCTAAAACAAAAAGTTATCAAAAACCCAAATAACTTAGATTATTTATACTCTTATAGAACTTATAGGAATTCTCTTACTCACCTAATACCCGTTGCCAAAGATAAATATTATTATGACAAAATTAATGATGCTGGATGTAATTCTCAGAAAATTTGGTCTGTTATTAAAGAAGCCACCAACGAACATCCAAATGATACCAGTAATATTATATTAAAAAATGGTGATAATCAAACAATTACTGATCCAAATGCCATTGCTAACGCACTTAACGAGCATTTTAGTACGATTGGTAGCACCCTGGCTTCCAAAATTATCGCAGAAGACAACCTTAGTAAGACTGATCACGATCTACCATTGCCGCATAGTAAAAACTCAATGTTTTTGGAACCAATTTCTGAAGAAGAACTTGACAGATATATCGCTAAAATTAGAAACAGGTCTGCACAAGGTATTGATCATATTCATTCTTACACAATAAAAGCTATCAAACAGTATATTTTACAACCGTTATGTTTCCTATTTAATCTAGTATTTGAAAAAGGTATTTTTCCTAGTAACTTTAAATCATCTATAATTACTCCTATTTTTAAATCTGGAGATAGAACATGTGTTAACAATTACAGACCGATTTCTTTAACTACTCATTTCTCTAAACTTTTGGAAAAATGTATTAAAAAAAGAATTATTGATTTTTTAGAACATAACAAAATAATAAGCGACAGGCAATTTGGTTTTAGAGGGAACCTGAGCACCGATCATGCTCTTTTTGACCTAACCAATAAGATTAATCGTAATCTAGATGGAGGTGTCAAACAGGCTGCTGTCTTCTTGGACTTGTGCAAGGCGTTTGATACGGTCTGCCACAAACGGTTACTAGAGAAGCTTTACAATTATGGGATTAGAGGCGTACCATATCGCTTGCTTCAGACCTATCTTGCTGATAGATGGCAGTGCGTTAAAATTAAAAATGTCATGAGTAGCTTCAAACAAATTGACTACGGAGTCCCCCAAGGAACTGTTTTGGGACCTATCCTATTTTTAGTCTATATCAATGATTTAGTCAACGTTCCTGTACAAGGTGAATTTGTTTTGTTCGCCGATGACACTGTTATTTTGTTTGAAGGTAATGACTGGCACGATGTCCAAATGAAAGTTGAAGGGGGCTTAGCAAGTATTAACAGATGGCTCAGTCAGAATCTACTCACTTTAAATCTAGACAAAACAAAATTTATTACATTTAGTGCCACTGTATCTGGACAACCTAATTTTGTAAATATAGTTTCTCACTAAACAAACTGCGCGAGACGAGATGATTGTGATTGTAAAGTGATAAGCAAAGTTGAAAAAATTAAATACCTAGGTATTATGATCGACCAACATCTCCGATGGCACGACCATGTTAACTTTATCGCTCGTAAAGTGAGATACTGTATTTACAAGTTCTATTTGCTACGAAATGTACCCTCTAGAATTAACTTAAGAATGGTTTACTTTTCTTTTGTAGAATCTATTTTACGATATGGTATCATCGTTTGGGGAGGTACTTTTTACTCTACAATACTGCCTGCTGTAAACGTACAAAAGTTTGTACTTAAAGTGATGCTACGGAAAAGTATGCTATTTCCTTCTGATCGCTTATTTAACGAGGCCAGGGTTCTACCATTACGCCTCCTGTATTCAAAAAGTGTATTATTGTTTTTGTATAAAAATCCTGCAATGAAAACTTGTTTAGAACATGATTACAACACTAGATTTCGTCAGCAACAAAAAGCTGTTTCCATTCGATTTCACTTAACTTTAACCCAAAGATTTATATCTTATTTTGGGACAAAATTGTATAACTTATTACCTTTAGCATTCAACTCAATCAACAATGTACACCTGTATTCTAAAAGAGTTACTGACTTTTTGTGGCTTAATATGGCGCGCTTTAAAAACATTTTAGACTAAGCCTTTACTCAACCGTCATAAGTATAAACAGTGCTATTGCTAAAATGTATGTGCTCTTGCTCAGAAGTGTATCCTTTTTGTGAGTACAACAACAGGCTCCCATTACACAAGCTGGCTTAGATTGGGAGTCTGTTGTGTCGAAATTCTGCTACTCTCTATTGCTTTTTGTATATTCTTGTTACATTCTCGTAACGTATAACTTTTTTTTTGTTATCTTTTGTATTATATATCTGTAACATATTATATATTTGTAACATTTGTAACATCTCACAGATAAACAGTTATCTACAATAAATTGAATTGAATTGAATTGAATTGAATATTTTTCTAATTTCTTGTGTCATATTCTTTCAGCTAATGCTCGATTTTTACGAATAACAAATCGGGGAAGTTGATCAAAAAAGTTAACTAGAATTAATATTATTTTTTCTACTCCTTTATTAGTAAATTGCTCATTAAGCACTGTTTACTTGATTAGTAAATTCGTTGTTACAAACAGTGTTACGTAATGATAATGACTAACACGTAATTTTTTTTATTACGTTACAGTTAGCTTCTGTTGTTTGTACGAAGCGGTGTCTGCAGCCGCCTAATTTTTAAGATGGTGTGACAGATAGTTTGACAGTTAATAAAATATTTCTTTTTCGTTCAACGAAATGAGTGTGATCGTAGAAAAAGTATAGTACGCAACTCGAGCTATAGAGCAATTACACGCTCGTGGAATTACACACGCGCCGCTACGCGGCTTGTGCGTAACTTTTCCAACTCGCGTGTAATATGCTTCCTACAGCTCTCGTTGTGTAATATACTATTATTTTATCCTATTATGTTATTATAATCATAACTCCTTAGTAACGAGTTCCGTTAAGATGAAATTAACCCTCGCCCGGCGGAAATAATTTCAGTTACGCGGAGTGCGGAAATGGGTCTCTAGTGACCCGGATCGAATTACATTTTTTTAAAGCACCACAATGTCTGTTTTTCTAATACATACTTTAACATGATACTATAATCATAAAACTTTTATCTTTATTGACCTGCAGTCTAACAAATTCTTTATATTCTGCGTCACTTTTATCGCTGCCACTGTCCTCATCAGACCAAAAATGAAAATCGTTTTCGTCATCATCACGCATTAGTTCGTCATACAATTGTTGTTTCGTAAGAGGAATTTTATTAGGATCCATTTTTTGCCTATTATTTTACACAGTGTTATTATACTCCAAAAAACAAGAAAAAAAACAATGAAGCTCGAAACGCGAAAACCGCGTTTCAAGTGACCCGAGCGAATTATCTCAGGTGTACCAAAACATTTTTCCACGAAATTTATTCTACAGCATCTCCATAACAGCTTCGAGGAATAAGCTAACACCCAAAGCAGTAAATTGGAAAACGGTAGAACTATTTAAAAAAATAGAATGTCCGGGTCACTTGAGACCCGGTTTCCGCAGTCTGAGGGTTAACAGCACTAGTGTTGTTAAGAAAAATAACATAATGATACATTATTAGCATGTTGGCAGTACTGACATGTATTGTTAGTGACAATGTCAGTCTATGTAAGTAGGTTAGGTTTTGTTTGTTATTTGATACAGACTGACGCAAAACTTAACCTGCAAATTTCGAATTTAACATAACCTGCCAGTGCTACCAATAATACAGTATTTAGTGATACCACCACAGCCATAGCAGATGTCTCGCTGTTGTGTCATTAATAACAAGTTTTTCTAATTTTTGAAAAAGATTAGTATTTTAGGATAAAATAAACCGTGTTACGATACACGTAACGTTATCTGCTTTCTACATTACTCGAGAATTTTAAAGAACTCACTCCTAACGTCGCTCGTTCATTCAAACTATTCTCTCGTAATGTAAAAAGCTTGATAACGTTACTTGAATCGTAAATTACTATAACAGCATCGACACGCGATTTAGCTAGGCAACCCATTTGCGATTTATCAATGTATATATTATCTAACATATAATCTTTATCATCGTCAAATAACAGATGAGGGTATATATTTCTAATACCGGATCTTAGATTATATGTTCTCAGTTTAATGCGTAAACTTGGAGAGAGATCATAAATGAATCAAAAAGCTATCATAGTAGTTCTATCTAACAAACTAGTGGTTCCTGGAGAAAACATTTATATCGATTACCATGAGAATTTTGCACCCAAAAATGGCATATATGGCATTAACGCATAAAATGAATCTGCGAGTGACTTATATAAGGTGGCTAACACTAAAGTTAAACCTAACACCTATCTAATTCTACACAACCACGAAAATTTCAGTGTTTTCAAGTTTCTACAAAAACTGTTAATTTTACATATGAGGATGCAATCACCAAGTTCGCTTACTTTTAGAATCCACTGGAGAGAAAACGGAAGGTTGCCATTTAAAAAACTTAAGTTTTCGAATTTTTGAAATAGTCAAATTCAGCACCCATTTCTGAGCACCTTGTATATATTTTTTTAACTTTTTAAATATTTAGGTAGTTATAGGTATCATTTGTGCAGATTCTGAAAATATACTGCTCAACAAACGAACTGGGCCATCCGTAAAAATTGTATTTGTTACATTACATCAGAAAATATATACATAAAAGTTTTTATTTTATAGTATACTACCGGGTGTCTTAAAATGAATTACATCTAGTATGCTTTGAATTTCCCATAATGCAATCTAAAATTTTACTTGAAATTGGCAATACTGTAAGTCTATGTCAAATTCGAGGTTATCAGGTTATGTTTTGCGTCAGTTTGTGTCAAAACTGAGGCAAAATCTAACCTGCTAACCTCGAATTTCACATAGACTTGCAATCTTGGCAATTTTAAGTAAAATTTTAGATTACATTATGGGAAATTCAAAGCATACTAGATGTAAGTAATTCATTTTAAGACACCCGGTAGTATTAACCATATTTAATTGCACTTTCCTCAAATATCAACTAAAGCATTAACAAAATCATATTAATTAAATAAAAAAATTACAAAGTTACGAAAAAACTATATTTAACAAAAATAAGAGGAAGAAAAAAAAGGGAAATTAATAGTTTTTTGAGCCTCCTCGGAACGTTTACAAATTTTTGGCCATGAGTTAGCATACTTTGTATGCAATGTGCTATCAAGATTTGGGCATTTTCAAATAATTATATTTTATTAATGGACTTGGTTTCATTTAAACCAAATTATGAAAGGAAATGCTTTTTATAGTGACGGAATCCTGAAAGGTTACCAAAAATGCCATGACTACTTTTCGAAAATATTTTAAAAAATTGCCCCAATATATGCAAATGGTCCAGTTCATTTGTTGAACAGTATATTTCGCCTGACTCGCTTGGATTTCGAAAAATTCTTGTTTTTTGTAAGGGGCTGAATTTTACAAAAATTTCGAAGAAGCTGAAATAACTGGCGCACTCTAGACATATGATGTCTCATATAAAGTTATATTGAAATTTAGCGTAGATCCCAAAAATTCAATAAAAATTGGGATATTCCATTTAAAATAACAAAGTTGACCATTTCCGGTATTACCTGAAGCTGCAGACAACTAAAAATATTTTAGTTAAAACGAGCTCTTCGAAAAACCCCTGTATACAAATTTTCAGAAAACTAGTCCCAGTAGTTTTCCATATACATATCAACTCAACTGAACTCGTCGCGAAGGACGCTGTACACATTATATTCGATTAAAAACCATACGATTGAATATTAATGATCGTCGGACATTCCCAGTCTTTCGTCAATTAAATTCCACCTCAATGTTTCGGCTGGAGTTTTGACGGTTCAGCTGTTAGACCACGTCTAAGCCGTCCTTTAAAATATTATTCAGCATTCGAATGGACAACTTTTTTCCAATTTAACCATGTTTGCATTTTTACAATGTTTTAAATCGCAGCGATAAGAATTGAAATTGAGTAGTCCTGCACAGTGAACAATTCAAAGCAATAGAATATCTAGATGTAACTTTACACCATCAAATTCTATAACATGAACTACAGCTTTGTGCTAAATATCTAAAGTATAATGTATGTATTTATGCAATAAATGTTTTGAAACAAATTTATAGCGTTTAGGGGAACCACATTTCTGTATGAATTCCCCAATAGTGTTATATCTACATTTGAATTTAAATATAAAAAATATCTATATAACGTCTCTCTACTGTTATTGTGTAAATTGTTGTGATTCTTATAAAGCTCCTAGCAAACGTAATCAATCAGTACATAGTTACACTATTCTGATTTCTAAGAAAGTGTCAATATATTTTGTCATAATGGGTAATATAAGAATTCCTCTTCGGCATTAGAACAAAAATCACTATAATGCAATTATTTGTATGGGTAGAGTATACAGCATTCTGATAAATAAAACTATGCTGTCTCCTACTAATTTAATGACAGAAACATAAGTTGCAACTTCTTGCAATCTTATATATTTTTAAACAATTTTATTATTGAAAATAAAGCCTTAGGGTAGATATATATGGTTAATTTATAATTCTTGCGTACTAGTTCATAAGGGTTTTCCTCAATAAGACCAAAACTACATTTCTGTAGCTACAGCTTTCTGAGATGGAGAAGAAATTTTATAATCCTGATGTGGCACCCTGACACTTTCATTTATCCCTCAATCCTAAAAAACAAAGATGGCAAATTAGAGGAAAGCATCCATACAGAAGAAGAAGAATAAGACAGAGGCAATGTGTTGATTTATTTTATATTAATTTTTGTTCGTCTGTATAAGAGCTATAAAAACAGTGCCTTTAAAACTTTTCTTATCAACTACGAAGTATTAACAAAATCAGCAGCGTTTACTGTTTGTAGCACACTGTGTTACGCTATTTCTTAAATCAAGTTGTTTTACGTCTTACGGTTTGCGTTGAAGCCAAAGAGTAGTTGATGAAACACTGAGAACGTTTAATATAATCCTTTAAAATGCTTCAGCAGTGTTCGTCGCAGTAACTTCCCAGAAGCTGTTCTTGGAATTTCTTCCACAAACTTGACTCCGCCATGTAAGTGTTTTTGAACCGATATTCTCTCTTAAAATTGACAAAATGCTCTTAATATCCCAATACCCTTAAAGTACACCTACCAGCAACAAAATCTATGATTTCACCTTCTGATACAATAGCACCTTGTTTGTGGACGACAAAGGCACAGGGCAACTCCCCAGCTTTTTCGTTCGGGATTCCAACAACGCCGCAGTCCTGCACCTTAGGATGACTCATGATTAAGTTTTCGAGTTCAACTGGCGAAACCTGCAAATAACAAATGTAAATAAAATAAAAACCCAATAAAGCAATGCTTACTTGGAAGCCTTTGTACTTAATCATATCTTTCAGTCTGTCCACAATGAAAAAGTTATCATTCTCATCATAATAACCTATATCACCTGAATGCAGGAACCCGTCACTGTCGATACTTTCGCGGGTTTCCTCTTTCTTACCAAGGTAATATTTCATCACTAAAGGGCCTTTGAAGCACAGCTCGCCCAGTTTCAAAGGGCCTACAGCTTCCTTTAGCTTATAATCCCACACCTTTCCCGCCATTCCAGGAACCAATGTACCCACGGTGCCTACCGTAGCGTCAGCTGGAGCTTGATAGAGACATCCCCCAGTAGTTTCGGTCATGCCGTACCCTCTCCTCACATTGGCATTGGGTAGCCTGATACGTAAAAAATTAGGTTACTGTGTTTTTTACAAAGCTCGAACGCACTTTTTGGAAGCCTCCTCCAAATCTTGCTGTCCAATTGGCCCTGCTGCAACCGTAATTTGTTGGACGCTGGATAAGTTATATTCATCGATCAAAGCACTTTTAGAGAGAAAATTCAAGATAGCTGGGACTGTGTGAAGGGTAGTAGCTTTGTACTCCTCAATACACTGCAGAAAGACGTGAGGTTCGAATGAGGACATCAAAACCGCTTTCATGCCGCGAGTTAAAGCAGCGACCTGCACAACTATGCCGAATATGTGGAAGCATGGCAGGTACTGTACCGTTACGTCCTTTGATGTTATGGCACCGCTGCCAGGGTAGCTACAAGTAATGTGAATTACAGACATTTAAATAAATAATGCACGTTAGATACCCACCCCATAACTACTACGCTTTGCCTCAAATTCTGGTGGGTTAATAGTACCCCTTTGGGCAGACCTGTGGTCCCAGACGAGGCCAAAATAAAAGCTCCTTGTTCAGCGTAGTCAAAGACCTCCGGTTCAAAGGTTTCCGTGTCCATTTCAACCGAGTCCAGTAAGCTGTCCATGGTTTCCTCCTTTGAAGCCTCGCAACTCATAGAAATGATCTCTTTTATGCATTCTAGCTGTTCTTTTAAAGCGTATGCAACTGGAAGAGCTGATTCGGAGCAAAATATTACCTTGGTTTGGGTGGCATATAGAATTTGCTTGAGCTCATCTAAAATTATAAAGAACGAAGGAAGGAAAGCCGTTTCAATCGAACAACTTCTTCTCTGTACCTTTAGTGTAGTCGGGATTTAAAGGATTTACAATAACCCCCATGTAGAGACCGGCCAATATTGGCACAAAATAGTTGATGTTGTTTTTGCTGATAATGGTAATAACGTCGTCCTTTTCTATGGACAAGTTTTTGAGCACAGTTGTTAATTTTATGCTGTCTTGTAGCAGCTGTCCACACGTTCGAATATCTTTTGTAAACGCATCGATCTAAAACATCCAATTAATAATAATATAAAGCTAGACATTAAAATTACATTAAAGATATCCTCCCGATCCCTTCTTCTTAGGCATTCGAGAAAGTATTTTCCCATGGATTCCTTCGGCACATCACTCTCGTCCTTAGGGCCATAAATTATATGCTTATGAGACATGACAAGTTCGGTTGAGGATCCTCGAGAGTGAATAATGCAGATTTTGTTAAATTATTATTCGCAGTGATATACTTGAAGATTCCCTGTGTTTACAAAATTTAAAAAAACAGAAGCCACAAACACGACAGATTAAGTTAGCATATCGTGATGCCACCGACTCAAACTTTAGAAGAATGTTTCTTTTGAAAGGTGACACAGGTTGCTGTGTCTAGATTAAACTGAATTCCATTTACGACGTGTTCGCTCAGAAATGATAAACACGCAACAAAAAATTACAGTAATTAAATGAACTAGTTTTAATTAAGACCAGTTTTGGTGAAACCGATTTATATTTTATGAAACTCATTTAGTGTACACATACTAATGTGCTTTAAATAAATGCTTATATAATAGTATTAAAAACTGGTAGTGGTTTTTTGTGTAAATGTAATTCTTCACAGCTGTTGTGCTCATTATAGTCTTTTTTTATAAAAATGCTAAATGGGTAATTTGAAAATTTAAATTGTCTTTATTTGTAACTAATCCACTTTTGTATTTCTTTCGGCAGGTTTTAATTAACCTTGTAAAGATTTCCTCTGCACCATGATGGCAACTAAGATATTAGACCAGATTTAAGGATCTTACGATTAAATTTGGGTTACAGCAACATTTCAAGTTTTGTGTGTGCATAATATGGACGTATTATTCAGAAAACTGTTCGTAGTTTGAATAATTTATATTTTAAAAATACATACTTTATGTGTGTTTGTAATCCTAACAATTTTATTGCATTGTTTGGTCAGTTCGTTCCTGGTTTCATTTTATTTATAAGTAAAAAAATCTGGTGTGATACACGCACACAACTTATTGTTAAGGTTCAAAAGTCATTTACAGTTATTCATTTAATTAATTGCCCTAATTTTTACTAAAACAAAATTTTTGCCTTATATTTCTTTAAGTCTAATTTTTGTCTTCAATAAAACTGAGCATTCAGACCTTCTGCAAGTTCTATTTTGATCTAACGTAAGCTAGTTTCCAAAATTACAATGCACGAAAGGTCTTAGAGATTAGGTTTCACTTTGCGCATAAAGCTTTTTGGGTTGCATATGTCAAGTCTCTTTCAAAGCCCCTTCCAAAATTGGGTTTTCTAATCAGGCTTTTTGGGCCACTCGCCATGTTGTGCTGCTAAAGATTATCTGCTTTTGCGAACCTACGTTTTGAAACCTACCTTAAGTGGATTATTTCGCAAGCATCTAGCTTGAGAAGTTAATTTTGTTGTGTTTTGGATGTTGTGGAGTACTGATGCAGACCCCGTGAAGATTATTTTGGTAATTTCCCAAGCTGAAACTTAGTTTGGATTTTATTTTGGCAATCACATCTTTCCTTTTTGGCGAAACGGAGCCGAAAACACCTAAGGGTACGTTATCTTGATGAATATTTAGCTAAATTCTATGGTTTGATGCTCTTTTAGCTCCATTTTTACGGTGCCCATTTTTACGGTTTCTTTTTTACTGAGCGACCTTCTTGTGATTGGTGACGTTTCTTTTCGTTGGATGGCGTTCCCTTCTGGTGAAGACGGCGCCCAGCTATAGCTTTGAGCTTGACGAGCGCGAATCCTCCTCGCCTACAATGGAGAACGAAGGTAGAGGCTCCAGAGTAACCTCCTTCAGCGATACGTAACCTGCAGGTCGTTAGCTCTGCCTAAACCTCGGCCGAGCCGGCCGCCCTGCTATCCATCAGACCCGCTTTCTACGCTCGCTGCAGCCCATCCCAAGGTCGGTTGTTTTGTATTCTAATTTCGGCAACTCGAACCTCGGGATCCGATTAACGTGTTCCTGTAATCGTGCTACGAGGTAATTAGTATTTATTAGACTTTTCTTATAATGTATTTTAAGCGTGTTCCTCACCCATTTAAAGTAACTGATATAATTTTATTTCACCACACTTGCCTTGTAACGAATCCATTGCAGTAGGTCATTTTAATTAGCTTTTTAGGTTAAGAGTTATCCGGACGGTCGTGCCTCACGCCCAGTTCAAGTATTAACATTATCAAGTTTTGTACGGCATTTGCATGATAAACTTTAATTCGTTCTCAATCGTCATGTAACGTTGGTGACATGTCTTTAGATTGAATCCAGATTCAAGATAGGCCCGCATTTGCAAGTATTTACGTGCATTATTAGCTTGCGACACTTTAACAAAGTTTTGAAAACTTACCTTAGTCATTATCGGTTCGTAAAGCGCTATATTAGGAGGCAAGATCTTGAATTCCATGTAGGCGTTATTGCATATTAAAGCTAACATTAAGATTGCTCTTGCATAGTGGGAATTTGGTCGAATTCAACTAATCAATCCAAATTTCAATCTGTAATATATGTGTCATAGCCATGAAGCTATCGACCGCCTTCTTTTAGTAGTGCATTTGGCCATGTAAAACATCAATTTGTAATTCTCTTACACATTTTCGCTTACAATAATTTACGTAGACCTATTTAGCTGAAATTACGCCTGCAAGTCTGGTACGCTCCTATGATTATTTAAATTTATGTGCCAATATTTTGGTGAGGTTTAATAAAACACTTTATTATTATTGTGATATTATCTCCCTATTGAGATTTTGTGCGGGTTCATTGTATTATATGTTGTGTGATAATTGTAGAGCACCCCATGATATTACTGCTTATTATATTGAATCGTTACCTAGGCCAGCGAATTTTATTTATGCCCTTGCCGTTATCTCTCTTTTCAGGAAGTGTTTGGTAGCGCATTTTTTCGTATGCTCTTTTGTGCGTTTAGCAAAGAGCTGGGTTATCTGCTACTTGGCGCCCATATTTTATTTTTCAGTTGAAGCTTTTGAGTCTCTTATACAACCCACGACCTCCTCTGGCTGAGAAGCCGGCTGCATTTGCTTACCACCCTTACCATCAGAGCGACGGTAACAACGGTAACAAACTTCCTTTTGCAATGATCTTATAATTACTCAAAAATTTGCTTTTTAACTTTTAAGCATTGGCTAAAAATTATAAATTCTACAGAAACCATACAAAATAGATAGTTGAAAAGACAAATGTTCTCTAAAATGTTAAGCATAATTCAAAAATGTAATAATATACCGGGTGTTCTAATTAAAATAACAAAATATTGTAGTTGCAATCACTCTTATACATAAAATGTATGGCCAAATTTCAGATCTTCAATTTTATTAGTTCTCAATAAAACAGGAGTTAATAAAAAAGGAAAAAAAGAAAACGAAAAAAAAATTTTTAGAGGTATTCATCAGGATAATTACCTATCTCACATCAACACACATTAAAAATTTAAAGTTTGAAAAAATTCATTATAGCCGTTTTTGAAAAAATCGAAAACAGCTGAAAAATCACAAGAGTAAACACCATACTTGCGGTTATGCGATTTTCTTCAAAAGGTTGTTATCGCATCTAGATAGTACACAAAACTTATATATTAAGTTTCAACGTCATATCTCTTTTCGTTTTTGAATGATTCTGTTCACACACACACAGACTGACTGACAGATAGACTCACCAATGAACAAACACATGCTTTTTAGGTTCAGGAGACTCTAAAACGTGAAGAACGGTTAAAAACTCAATTTCGAATTTTTAGGGTGAATCCAATACTTCCTTTACTGTAAAAGGAAGTAAAAACACGAAGGTTACACATTAGAGATGGGCGCGTGAGTAAATTTTCGCTCACGTCACGCACGTTTCACGCTTGCTTTAAACAGTCACGTTCACGCACGTTCACGCTCACGTTCACTCACGTTCACGGCGTGACACGCCACTCACGACGTGACACGCAGCTTTTATTTCAAAATTTAAATTCAGATAAAACAAAATGTTCAAATTTAAAACCAATGAAAAAACCCTAAAGAGAACTAAAAATATGTTTTGCACCTGACATAATTTACGTGATATGTTGCAATCAGAATAGTTGACATAAAAAGAAAAAAAAAATGAAAATTGACTACAATAACTTCTACAAGGGATAAATACTGATTTCTCGCAAATATATTTCTTGCAGCTGTCTTCAAAGACATTACTTTTAATACTAAAAGCTGTCATTGGAATTGACGTTTTCCTTATTGGCATGAGTACAGAAGGTATATATTGCTAGGCAACACTTTTAATTCGAAGGTTTGAAAGTACTTTTTTATTATACCTGCATCAGAATCGCCGTTTAAAGCACTCCTGAGCGTGCGAATACAGGCGATTAAAGCTCGCCGAGCTTTAAAGGTTGTCAAGGAAACGACTGAATGCAACAACGGACATGGACGCTACAAAAACGTAAATAATTCTCGTAACTATAGGAGCAATATATGCCCTCTCGATTTATCACGACAAAAATTATTTCTAAGTTTTTAGTGTGTAATTTATTTCCAGTATTGGAGGTATAATAAAAAATAGCGTAAAGTATTCGTGGATAACTGGTCTTTAAAACACTTGCTCTGTTTCGAGCACTCCGGCTACGCCGTCGTGCTCGAAAACTCGCCCGTGTTTTAAAGACCTTGTTATCCACTCATACTTTAATATACTATTACGTACAAAGATCAACATTTTCAGCGTTAGCCGAGTATAAAAAACAAACCATTACTTTTATTAGAATAATAAGTTCATCAACATATCTACACATTAAAATGTTGATTTAAAAATAATATGTGATCAACATTTTCAGCGTTACTTCGAATTCTGCGCTCTTCTAAAATTCGCCCAGCTGTAGAAAATTCTCTTTCGCTTGTAGCGGAACTTGTCGGTATGTTTAAATTTTTTTTAAAGTTTTTTTAACAGTGGCGTATTTACACTGTTTTTCCAAAATCATAAAATGTCATCTACATTTCCGAATTTTAATTTAACATACTAATTTAGTTTTGTTTCGACATCACCCTAATTACACGTGTCATCGTCAGAGCTATCTCTAAGTGTAGAAAGATAAGAATCTGATGCTGATGTACCAGTTTTGAGTCGTTTGCTATGTATTTCATCATTATCATCTATAGTTTTATTTGATTATAATATTCTCTTTTATGTGAAGGTATGAACTTTAAGGATTTATAATTAGGGTCCAAAAATAAAGCCACATAATGTAACTTGTTTGGCACAATTTGTGATTTAATGAATTTAAAAGTTGCTGCACCCTGCAGTTTTTTATTTGTTACTAAATATTTAACGTGAAATTAACGTGAAACGTGAATCACGTCTTGGAAATTTTCACTCACGTTCACTCACGTTCACGTCACGATTTTTAAATATTAGTCACGTTCACGACGTGACACGCCGTGACACGACGTGACACGACTGTTTTCACGTCACGCGCCCATCCCTATTACACATTCCCAAATTTTCGACTGAGACCTAAATTAGATAGTCAGTAGATCCAGCCCGACGCTATACATTTTTCAATATTTGGATTCTGATCTGATATAGGATATGGAACTCTAGGCAGGTTCGGGGGGAATCCACTATAAATGATAACGGAAGAAGAATGATTGAATTCTGTATTAATAATCAAATGCTAATCGGGAACAGCAACTTCAACCACAAAACAATTCACAAAATTACTTTTGAGGCGATGGAAAGAGAAGCGAAAAGCAGTATCGGTTACATAACGTTCAACAGAGATGCGAAATATGCAATACCAGACATAAAGGTTATAGGAGGTGCGGATCATAAACTGCTCATAACAGATACTAGATTCTATAGCAGAAAACCAAGAAAACAAATAAAATACCTAAAAATAAAGATCAACGAACTAAGAAAGCCAGAAATAGCAGAAGAATTTAAATCCCGACTAGACGAGATTCTAGAAGGATGGTAAAGAAAAAAAGCAGCGGAACAACAAAACTGGAGCATAGAAAAGAAATGGACGATATTAAAGAAAGAAATACTAGAAAAAGCAGAAAAGACTTGTGAAATAATCATAGTAAAAGAAAACCAAAAAAGAATTCGTTGGTGGAATGATGACGTAAAAGAAAAAGTAAAGATAAGAATGAAAGCTTGGAAAAGATACATAGAGGCAAAAGAGAATGCGATAGACAACACTACATCTTCACAAGAAATGAAGCCAAAGAGGCTATTAAAAAGGCAAAACAAGAAACCTGGGAAGAATTTGGGAAGGAACTCAAGGAAAAATTTATCCAAGACGATGGAAGAGAATTCTGGAAAACTATCAAAGGGATGCGAGAAAAATATGGAATAAAGGTATGGAGCATAAGAAACAACGAAAACGTAGTAGGGACAGAAGAAGAAAGAATATTAGAAGCATGGAGAGAGCAGTACAACCAGAAATTTAAAGAAGACAATAACATGAGAAGACGAGAAAGAAAGGGGGCAGTCTCGGAAGAAGAAGTAGAAGAAACAGGCATAAAAACAGAAGAAGTAAAAGAAGCAATAAAACAAATAAAATTTGGATAGGCAGCCGGTACAGACGGTATAACCCTAGAGATGGTAAAATATGGAGGAGAAAGGGTACTAATGGATAAGGGATATATGCCAACTAGCCTGGAAAGGTGAAAAAATACCAGATGACTGGGAGGAAAATATAATAGTACCAGTGCATAAGAAGGGCGACACAAACGGCTGTAACAATTATAGGGCAATATGCCTCTCGCCCATAGTACAGAAGATATACACAAGAATCTTAGAAAGAAGATTACGGGAAGAAGTAGAAGAAAAACTGCATGAGGAACAAGCCGCTTACAGACCACAAAGACAGACACAAAACTATATCTTTGTACTAGGAACAGTAATGGAAAAAAATTAGAAAAGGAGAACCCGCTGTACCTGCATTTATAGATCTGCATTCTGCATTTGACACAGTATCCAAACAAAGTGTAAGGAATGCACTGACAGAACTAGAAGTAACACATAAACTACAACAGGCTATAAAAAGAATATATAAAAATGCAAAGGGGAGGGTGCGACAAGGAATCACAAAACTTTAAAATGGAAAAGGGGATCAAACAAGGTGATTCATTGAGCCCACTACTGTTCCTAATAGTAATGAACCGGATTATCCACGAATCTAAAGAAAGAAGATTTAACGTGAAAGTTGGAAACTGAAACTTGAAGCCCATATACATACAGTGCCTCATATATGCAGATGATATAGTACTGTTAGCAGATTCATCGAGAAAGCTACAGCAAGAAATAGACAAATGAAATAGAGTTATTGAAAGAAAATGAATGAAAATAAACACAAATAAGAGCAAAGTAATGAAAATTGAGAAAAATGAAACAAACGAAAACACAAGAATAAGGTGCAATGGAAAAGAACTGGAATGCGTCAGTAACTACGAATATCTAGGAACGATAATAAATAAGACGGGAACAATAAAACAAGAAATCCTGAACAGAAATAATAAAGCAAACAAGGTATACTATGCAATAAATTTACCAATACTACCGAAAAAGAAGTAAGCACACAAAAAAGTTAAGAGTATATACTGCTGCAGTCTAATAACTTTTATTTGATTTTATTTAATTTAATTCTTATTCTCAAGTTTTTTTTTAATTTTGATTTCAATCTTACCTTTTGTCCACAGTCTTTAGCATGCAATTGTAATAACCATAGTTATTCGACTCTATCTCAGGGTTACTATTAAAATCAGATTAAGGCACATACCATGAATAACTATAATGCAAAATATAGGACAATTGTATTTATTAAGTAATCAATAACTGCTTTTATCATACGTTTAACACCTTTGTTAATAATATCTGATAAATACTTAATTTCGGTTACTTCAATTTAGATTAATATTACTGTCTCTTCACAAATATTATTATTATCTAATTTATGATTCAGTTGAATTCAATTTTAATAACTCTGTACGTAGCAGGTATATCTTATATTACTACTCTCCTTTTATATGTTTGCTGTTTTAAGTTGACAGTTAATAGATTCACTTTGTAAGCTTCTTACTTCGAGCTCTTTTTATTCTATACTCTTCTATTCGCCAGATCTCTGCTACAGCTATTCTCGTTGTGGTTGGCTGCACATCCTTATGTAGTAATCGATGCACACACTAAGTTTTTAATTTCCCACTAATAATTGTCTATCACACTCTTTAGGTGTATGAAAATATTAATAGATACATACCAGTACATTAACTTCTAAAATTGACTATTAAATCCAATTTCAAATAGGACTTGTGTCAATTCAAATTACATTTTTCTACAATCCATTTGTTCTGTTTATTTCTAACTACCCGCCACAACCAATGGTTATCAAACAAACGATAATACAGTTTTCTAATAGTCATAATTCATATTTTGAGGTTAATAGTTTTACATTGTGGATGTCTTCAACTACATGACCAAATATGTAAGACCCAAACCCCTATATTACGTCTTACAACAATAATTACCTCTTTCAGACAAGTCCCGATTAATTCGTATTACAATTGCAACCAAAACTGGACTATCATAACTCTATAATAAAGCAGAACAATTCCCAAGGTCAAACATGTATGCGCGTGGTCTATGTGTAGTTACAATTTTGGGTGTGGTCTTGATATTAGCAGCGTTGTCAGACCTGGTACAATTCTACGAATCTGGTACATTCTGCAACCGTTTCTACAAAAGTACATTTTTAAAACGCGCATGCATTCAGTCTGGCAACCCTGCATATTCTGACCCGAGTGGTGCCGATCTGCCGATGCCAGCGGTGACGTAACCGATCTTTGCCGTTTATGTTTGGAAGTGTGGTTAAAGTTTCGAAATAATGAATTGGAGTAATTCTTCTTCAGGTACGTCATTAAAATCATTTGATATAATATAGTCATTCATGATACATGCTTTCCAGCATTTCACCAGTGGAAAGACCAAATTGAAGGACGCACTTTGTCATCGTATGGACTTCACACTTCATCTAAATTGCTGGCGGATGGCAGTAAGAAACAATATTACAACTGTCATCGCTCTGTCAACTTTTTGTGTGTTCTAGGCAAATTAAAACAAGGTGTAACTTTTGAGCACATATTAAATGATATTCGTGATGCTGGATTGACGAAAGAGGAATCACAACAAATCCTACCTTTATAGAAGAAAGACTTGCACAATATCGCAAGAGATTTTCGTATAGATTATACACTCACCGGCACGAAAAACGGAGCACTTGCACTGCCGGATACATATGTACGATGATGATCTTCAGATATATATAACAACGGAAGTATCAAATTTAAACATCGCTATTCGTAAGATAAACGAGGATTTACATAATCTTACTGTCTGGTTTAGCAATAATGGTCTTAGATTAAACGCCAAAAAGTCGCAGGCAATTTGCATAACCTCCGATAAAAGAACTGGTGATTATATAACTAAAAATCATAACATCGTAGTAAATAGTGAAGTAGTACAGTGGAGTAGTCATGCAAAAAACCTAGGTATTATAATAGACGATAAATTATCATTCGAATTGCATGTGAGACATATTTACCAAATGTCATTTATGAAATTACGTACTTTGTATAGTTTAAAATATTTATTAGACGAAAAAACCAAACTCATGTTAATTAAGGTGCTTATTTATCCGCATTTATACTATTGCACTATGGTATTTTTTCCAAATCTCACAGAATACAACAAAACTAAACTACAGCGAGTACAAAACGCTTGCGTAAGATTTGTCTGTAACGTTAAATACTAAGAGCTCAATGTAAAACAACGTAGTATGCATAGGCGTAACTTTTATACACTCACCGGCACGAAAAACGGAGCACTTGCACTGCCGGATACATATGTACGCTGATGATCTTCAGATATATATAACAACGGAAGTATCAAATTTAAACATCGCTATTCGTAAGATAAGTTCCCATTTGAATTTCACGGAGTAAAGTCGCATGAGTGTGCTCTGTGTGATTACAAGTGATAAGTGAACGTGTGCGTCGAAAGGAGATTAAAAATTGAACTGCTGACCTCGAGCGATTACTTGAAAAATCGAACCGGTATGTTATCTCAATTAAACTATCAAAGGGACAAATACTCTAATTTATAAAGAAATAAAAATGTTTCCACAACCGCAAATAAATTATTGTGCAGTGGGCCCGGCCCACAAGTTTAACGGGCAAGAGCAAATATCACAACAACCAACGTGGCAGTTACTAATGTTGCAACAACCAGTGATGCAACAGTCAATAATAAATTCAAATCAGCAACCCTATTATAACATGAGGAATATGCAACGACCCTATTATAATGAAAACGCAACGAATTATCAACAACCCTATCTAAGAACAACACAAACAATCAATAATTCTTCAAGAGACAGAAATTGCACAACCAAAGCCGAAGAAGAAACTGAACTAACAAGTAAATTTACATGGCAAACAGTCAAGAAAAGGAAATTATCCAAGTTATCTCCCGAGATAAGAATTGAGAAGGAACCGCCCTCTCTTGATACCCAAAACAGATATGACGAATTATCAAACCTACCCGATAACGACGAAGATATGAATACTAACGAAGACAACAATACGGCAACACAATCTAAAAATGCAGGGCCAAAAGAAATAAAACCCCCACCCATATTCGTTTACGGCGTGAATAACTATAAAGAAATGGTCGACTATCTAAATAAAATCCTAGAACAAGAACAATACACCAGCAAAACTCAATCAAATAATACAATTAAAATCAATGTCAACACGGCTGATTCGTACCGAAAACTAATCACACAATTAAAAGAAGATGGGGTAGTCCATGACACATACCAAATCAGACAAGAGAGAGCATACAGGATAGTAATTAGACACTTACACCACTCAATACCGGAGCGAGATATAAAAGAGGAATTAAAACAAAAAGGGCACATAGTCCGTAACATATTGAACATTAGACACCGCAACACTAAAGAACCGCTACCACTGTTTTTTATAGACTTGGAACCTCAAGATAACAATAAAAACATTTATGATGTCAAATACCTAAGTAATATGAGAGTCACAGTCGAAGCACCAAGAAAGAAAAACACAATAGCGCAATGTACCCGCTGTCAATTGTACGGGCACACAAAAACATATTGTACAAGACCATATACATGTGTTAAATGTGGAGACAACCACCATACAAAAGATTGCAAGAAACCAGCAGATACACCCGCCAGATGTGCGCTTTGTCAGGGTAATCATCCTGCTAGTTATAAAGGATGCGATATCTACCTAAATCTACAAAAAATTAGAGGGAAAACAACTTATCAGCGACATTACAAAATACCTCATCCAAATCTAAACATAAATGACAGTAACCAATTTCCATCAATAAGCACAAACAATCCACAAGCACAGTCCGTATCTATTGGTCGGCCTACATATTCTCAAGTAATTACTCAAAATCAGAACCTTCCAAACATGGCGGAACAACTTACAGTATTCTTAAATGAGTTCAAAGCAATGTTTAACCAACTGATTAATCAAAACAGTACAATATTAAATATGCTCAGTACAGTAATAACTAAATTGGCACAGTAATGGCGCACCCACTAAGAATAGTCACATGGAACGCTAATGGTTTATTAAACCATAAATTAGAACTTGAAAATTTCCTCCACTTACAAAAAATAGATATCGCTTTAATTTCAGAAACACATTTCACCTCGAGAACAATGTTCAAAATACCACATTATAAGGTGTACCACGTAACTCATCCAGATGATACGGCACACGGCGGTGCAGCAGTCATAATCCGCAATTCAATATCCCATTATGAGATGAATCATCAACAGACAAACAAAATACAATCAGCTAATATCAAGGTAGATACCAAATCGTGGCCCTTGACAATCTCATCTATCTACTGTCCACCTAGACATGCCATATCTAAAGAAGAATATGCTGACTTTCTTGCAACACTGGGACCTAGATTCTTTATAGGAGGAGGTTGGAATGCCAAAAATACAATTTGGGGAGCAAGGCTAATAACAACTAAAGGCAGAAATTTACTACAGGCTGTAAACGAACTTAACTGCAATTATCTATCAACGGGTGAACCAACTTATTGGCCGACAGACACCAATAAGATACCAGACCTCTTAGATTTCTTTCTACACAAAGGTATTACAACAAGCTATCTACACGTTGAATCCAATCATGAAATATCCTCAGATCATACCCCAGTGATTGCAACAATAAGTACGTATATAATAAATAAAGAACATAATATACCAACACTAATCACTAATGCAACGGACTGGGTTAGATTCCAAAACTATATCGAAAATCAGATCAACTTAAAACTCCGAATTAAAGAGGCCGATGAACTGGATGAGGCTACTAACTACCTAACCACACTAATCCAAGAGGCTGCTTGGCATTCAACTCCTAAAAAACCACATGAAGCAAAGAAATATAATAACATACCCCTCTATATTCGGGAATTGGTGGGTGAAAAGCGAAGAGCACGAAGCAGATGGCAGAGGTCCCGAAACAATGATGACAAAGTAATATATAACAGATTAAAACGAAGGTTACACAGAACCCTCTATGAAGCTAAAAATGCAACATTTGAACATTATATAAACTCACTCTCTAAAGATGATCACACGATATGGAAGGCTACAAAAAATTTCAAAAGACCGAAGATCGCAGTACCTCCAATCAGAAAACCGGACAGAAGCTGGGCCAAAAGCGATGCAGAAAAGGCAGAAACGTTCGCAGCACATCTCGCCCAAGTCTTTACACCACCCGGACCCAACAATAGTTACGACGATAATGCTATAAAGGAATTCCTTAACATACCCTGCCAAATGTCACTTCCAATTAAAACTTTTTCGTCTCGTGAAACGCTTGAGGAAATTAAAAACATAAATCCGCATAAAGCACCCGGACATGACCTCATTACAGGTAAATTGCTTAAACATTTACCAAGAAAGGCAGTAGTATTGCTAACAATAATATATAATAGTATGCTAAGACTATCATATTATCCTATAAGCTGGAAATTTGCCCAAATTATTATGGTGCCCAAACCAGGAAAACCTGCTAATGAAACAAACTCATATCGCCCAATTAGCCTTCTTCCTATTTTGTCTAAGGTTTTCGAAAAACTGCTGATGAGAAGAATTAAAACTGACTTGGAACTATCAACAATTATACCAGACTATCAATTTGGTTTCCGGGAACGCCATTCAACTGTACAGCAAACACACAGAATTGTAAATAATATCATCAAAAGCCTCGAGGAAAAGAAATTATGTACTGCCGTTTTTCTAGATGTCGCCCAGGCTTTTGATAAAGTCTGGCACATTGGTCTTTTACATAAAATCAAAAGCGTTTTTCCTAGTCCGTATTATCATCTGCTAAGATCATACATGTCAGAACGGTACTTCCAAATAAAATACAACTCCAGTTACTCCAACTACAACCAAGTACAATCAGGAGTACCTCAAGGGAGCGTGTTGGGACCGTTGCTCTTTTTGATTTATACCTCGGATTCGCCAACAACAAACAATACTACTATAGCAACATTTGCGGATGATACTGCCTTGCTATCAGTAAACATTAACCCAGTGGTCGCATCACAGAACCTACAGAATCACCTAGATCTATTACAGAACTGGATTGGTAAATGGAAAATTAAGATAAACGAGACAAAATCAGTGCAAGTTACCTTTACTACAAAACGCATAGTATGTCCCCCAGTTTTCCTAAACAATACTCAAATACCAGTAAAAAACGAAGTAAAATACTTAGGGTTATATCTAGACCAAAAACTGACTTGGAAGAAACACGTGAAAACGAAACGCAAATTAACTTAAAATTTAGAGAGATGTCATGGTTAATGGGACGAAGATCCAAATTATCGATAAATAATAAACTATTGCTATACAAATGTATCCTTAAACCCGTATGGACTTACGGAATACAATTATGGGGTTGTACAAAACCTTCAAACCAAAAAATAATTCAAAGGATCCAGTCAAAAATCTTACGTTCTATCACAAACGCACCATGGTACGTGTCGAACCTTACCCTACACAATGACCTAAACATTCCATTTGTTACCGAGGAAATCGAGAGACTTTCGACACTATACTTCGAACGAATTGAAGCACACGAAAATGACCTAGTATCAGAAATAATCAATCCTCCAGAGGCAGAGAGGAGACTCAGAAGACCTACGGACTTAAGACAAACGATGCATGACGTGAATTAGTTAAACCTAACCTATTAGTGGTATTTTAGAGAATCGTCAATGGACGATTACTCTGCTCATGTTATACTCTTGTATATAATTTACTTATTACTCTGTACTTAAGAGTAGATTGTAAATGTGCAGTTAAATAAAAAAAAAATTCGTAAGATAAACGAGGATTTACATAATCTTACTGTCTGGTTTAGCAATAATGGTCTTAGATTAAACGCCAAAAAGTCGCAGGCAATTTGCATAACCTCCGATAAAAGAACTGGTGATTATATAACTAAAAATCATAACATTGTAGTAAATAGTGAAGTAGTACAGTGGAGTAGTCATGCAAAAAACCTAGGTATTATAATAGACCATTCGAATTGCATGTGAGACATATTTACCAAATGTCATTTATGAAATTACGTACTTTGTATAGTTTAAAATATTTATTAGACGAAAAAACCAAACTCATGTTAGTTAAGGCGCTTATTTATCCGCATTTATACTATTGCACTATGGTATTTTTTCTAAATCTCAGAATACAACAAAACTAAACTACAGCGAGTACAAAACGCTTGCGTAAGATTTGTCTGTAACGTTAAATACCAAGAGCTCAATGTAAAACAACGTAGTATGCATAGGCGTAACTTGGGAGGGGCAAGGGGGGGCGGTGCCCCCCCCCCCCAATTTTGATTTTAAAGTGCAAGTGCATCATTTTTTTGCAATTTAGGTTTAAAAATGTTGTGAAGTCTTGATTTTGCCCCCCCAAAGTGATGCCCCAAGTTACGCCCATGGTAGTATGTATCTGTATTGTATGTTTTTGTATACTCTGATCTGTACTAAAACGCCAAGATATTTGTACGACTTGTTGAGCAAGAGATCAGAAGTTCACAATGTAAATATCAGGTACAATAGTTATAAGCCGTTCACGACCTTTTTGGGACAGAGTTGGCTATGATTTTTTTTTCATGTTGGACTAACTGATTCGATGATGTAGCTGATGCAACTTTTTTTTTCTGTCAGTGTCTGTTCGACATTTTCTTGCCACCACATTGCCAGATTTAATATTTTAATATTCGTAAGAAAATAAATGATTTATCAAATGTGTAAAAATAATTTTAATTTCCGTCAAAGGAAAAGTCAAAATGCCCAAAATAATTTTGTTGCAACAAAAAATTTCCACTAAACGATGCTACTTCCAATTTAAGAAGGACAGACCACATTTAAAAGAAAGCGAGTCGATGTGGAGACTAGAGAATATCCGGCAACAATGTACCTATTCAGAAAATATAACCTTAAACTGAAAACAACCTAACCTAACACAAAAATTGTCAATTTCCATGAGGGAGTTTAGTTGCAACAGAAGTACTGCCAACAAAATTACTAGATGGTCATAGTCTCACCTGACCCAAAAAGATCGTGAAAGGCTTATATACAATACCACAACATCGAACAGCTAAATTTGAGGGCGGTTTTCTATATATGGCTCCCACATTGTTAAATAAGTTCTTTGATATGTTTCCAGAGCAGCCACTTTCTATTAAGAGTGCCTTGTTAGAATTAGTTAGTAACACGATTTAAGATAGTCTTGTTATGTTGCTAGCATGTACTGTATTGTATTATATTAAGTTTGTGTGTGTACAGCATTTGCTTATATTTGTGTGATGCCCCGGGAGGGTGGAGGACTGGCTTTGTATACCTCTTTGGTATTCAATAAATGGATTTATTATTATTATTATTATATAAAACAAATTACAAATTATTAAAAATTTTAATAAAAACGAATTACGAAGTGTATGTGTGGTCAAACCTCGTGCTAATGTTTTCAGTAGCATCGGTTTTATTCAAAAGGCCATCCATTATATTTTTTTCTTCAACAATTGTTGGTTTATTACATTTTGATACGTCTTTAATTTGCTTCTATTTTGTTGTAACCAAATCGTAGCAACTGTTGAATTTGAAAAGACGTCATTATTATCAAAGCAAAATCGTTGATATCAAGAAGCCCTAAATCACTTTCAACACCTTGTTCTTTATACCGGGTGGCCATAAATATCTGATTTCACATTACCTTTGGAATCAACACCACTTTATTAAAGCGATGAATACAACTAAACTAAATGTCATGACAACTAAAATTCCTATCTGTCAAAAATTATTACAGATTGCAATAAGTAATGAAGTTAGAACAGGAGATTTTTATAATCGAGTCGTAGGCTAATCTGCAGAATCCATGGCACATTCTCCTCCTCTTGCATTTTATTACATTACATAGGTACCAATACTTATTGTAATTGAAATATAGTACTAACCCAACATTTATAAGTAGCTAATTCCATGGCTACCGAGATCTCAGATATTTATGGCCACCCGGTATAACAATACTGGACACTCGTCACATAGACTTTTCGTATCTTCAACCCACAATTTTACGCTTATTGCATCGTTATGGTGGCGTTTTGTACTATAATCTATACCTACAAAAATCTCTTAGCCCAGCTACAGTAGGATCGGCCTGCCGAAAAAATCCAAGTGAGCTGAGATTTTGCATACACCTTTGACATTACAAATAATGTCTCAAAAGTCCTCATATGGCGCTTGCGATTTGACTTATTCAACGTCAAAGGTCACAGAAATAAGTTTTTCGCAAATATTTCTCTTTCTATGGGTCGTATGACCTTTTTAGTTATTACAAAAAATGAAGGCTAGGAAATTCTTTACAAAAAAGATTATACAGGTGCTTTACGTACAACTAACCATTCAGTAAATAACATACTGTTAAGTTTTGCAGACGGGTTTTACTTCCTTTTACGATAAAGGAAGTATTGCATTCACCCCAAAAATTCTAAATTGAATTTTCAACAAATCTTCACGTTTTAGAGTCCCCCGAACCCAAAATAACGTGTTTTTGTTCATTGGTCTGTCTGTCTGTGTGTCTGTCTGTCTGCGAACAGAATATCTCAAAAATGAAAAAGAGTATGGTGTTGAAACTTTATATATAAGTTTTGTGTACTATCTAAATGCGACAGCTATCTTTTGAAGAAAATCGCACAACCGGAAGTTTGATGTTTACTCTTGTGTTTCAAAAACGGCTCCAACGATTTTTTTGAAACTTTACATTTTTATTACATTTTTAATGTGGATTGATTGAGATGAGTGATTTTCAAGTTGAATTTTAGAGGTATTCAACTGAAAAATCACTTATCTCACATCAATACACACCAGTTATGCGATTTTCTTCAGAAGCTTGCTGTCGCATTTAGATAGTACAAAAAACATATATGAAGTTTCAACGCCATACCTCTTTTCATTTATGAGTTATTCTGTTCACAGACAGATCGACGGACGGACACACAGACCAATGAGCAAAAACATGTTTTTTTGGGTTCAGGGGACTCTAAAACGTGAAGATCTGTTGAAAACCCAATTTTCGAATTTTTGGGGTGAATCCAATACTTTTTTCTTTATCGTAAAAAGAAGTAAAACCCGTCTGCAAAACTTAATAGTGTGTTATTTACTGAACGGTTAGTTGTATGTAAAAAATCTTTATATTCTTTTTTGTAGAGAATTTCCTAGCCTTCATTTTTTGTAATAACTAAAAAAGTCATACGGCCCATAGAAAGCGAGATATTTGCGAAAAACTTATTTCTGTGACATTTGACCTTGAATAACTCAAAACGCAAGCGCGATATCGATGGGGACTTTTGAGACATTATTTGTAATGTCAAAATAAAGGTGTATGCAAAATTTCAGCTCACTTGGATTTTTTCCGTCTAATGTAACTGGACTATCTTGCGATATTGTGCAAGTCAAAGTGTGAAAATTGCTGTTGATTTTGTTAATTCTGTTATTTTGTTATTGCTATTGTCGCTATTTTTGTGTGTTAATTCTGTTTTGAAATGCGCCATACCACAATGTTGAGTACGCCTCCGATTTATTGTGTCGTTTAGCTTAAATAATATTATTATTTTAAAATTTTGAATTTTGCCCAAATATTGATAGCACATTGCATACAAAGTATGCCGAATTGTTGCCAAAGATTTTTAAACGTTCTGGAGAGACTCAAAGAACTATTAATTAACCTTTTTTGTGATTCCTCTTATTTTTGTGAAATATAGTTTTTTTATAGTTTCATAATTTTTTAATTTTATTAATATGATTTTGTTAATTCTTCAGTTGATATTTGAGAATAGTGAAATTAAATATGCTTAATATGAGTATACTATAAAACAAAAGCTTTTATATATATATATATATATATATATATATATATTGTGACGTAATGTAATAAATACATTTTTTATGGGTGGTCCAGTACATTTGTGGAGCAGTATATAAATAGAATTATTTTGTTATTCTTTGTTGATAGAATTTGTATATATGTTGATTGTTTATTTAGCATAAATGGCTTCGAAATATTCTTTATACTTTATCCATTGCAATTCTTTTTCATACTTAATTTAGACATTAGTTATTCTGTTATTTTGTACTGTTATGTAAATATTTTGATTGTTTATGTACCTTAAATTCATTAAAATTTTGTTATAAATTATGGAATAATAAGATTAACGATAGCAAGCTGCTTTCGCTATTAACTTTAAGAGTACCCGCTAGGCCTGTTTGTTTCTCACCGTTATTCTTTGTACCTTCTTTTTATACCAGAATTCCGATTACTGATATATTAAAGCTTGAGAATCAAATTTACATACTGCTCAACATTGATTTGTCAGCTCCATACAGTATGTTTGATTCTGTTGTAAAAAAGTATTATTATAACTAAAATGAAATAAAACGAACTATTGATGTAACAAATTTTTAAGACTTAAATTTACCAATCAATACGGGAAGTCATAGTAGCAAGTTACGGCGTCGATCCATCTCCTGCAACCATGATTAAAGTTTATTTTAGTTAGGATGATTATTTTAATTTTAATTTACATGCTATAACGCTCATACCTGCATATAGCAGAATATATCTACACTGCATCTCTTGTAATAAGAGTAACACCTGTTAGAGATGTCACAATAAATAAATATTAAATAGCTTCAAAATATCCGTTATGCTTTATGCATTAATAGTTATTTAACCAACAAGTGTGTTAATGAAGGCGATTAATAATCGAAACTGTTTAAAGCACGAACAAGCGATAGCGAGTGAGTGCCTTTAATAGTTGAGATTATTAATCGCCCATTAACAAACGAGTTGATTACAAAATTTTTTTGTTAACCGCAAAATCTTTTTTTGTGGTGAAAAATTTGATTAATACAACTAACCTCCATGCAAAATAACAAAACCTCAAAATCACAAAAACAGTTAATTAATGAAAAAGAGTGGATTAATCAAAAACAGTGTATTAATAGATCTATTAATCCATCCTTTTTTTTTAAACAGTTAATTAATGAAAAAGAGTGTATTAATCAAAAACAGTGTATTAATGACTTCTATTAATCCATCCTTTTTTAGGAAAAATAATTCATTAATATTGAAATTAAGAAGCGGTCAACGGAAAAATTATTTTTCATACTTAATTTAGACATTAATTATTCTTTTATGTTGTGTAGACAGCACGTGTAATTTTATTGATTGTTAATGTAGCTTACATAGTTTCGAAATATCCTTATGTTTCTTATCATATAGGTACTATTTAATAATTTTTGCTATGTGATATTGTAATTTTGCTTTTTATTAATTGGCCACATGCAGAAAAAGATAATCAAATAATTTTACATTATATAATAAATGGTGGTGGCTAGTATTAACGTTAGATCCTTAATTAACTAATTTTAATAATTTTGTAGATATTATTATTATTAAAGTAAAAATAATTAGATTAACTTTGTTAATACAATTTATTTCATAATTATACAATTATAGGAGGGCATAAATTTACGAGTGCACAAGAAACTGTTAATATCTGATCTACCACGGCAACATCGTCAGTTTTCTTTTTCGCCAGGAACATATGCATCGTTCCGTGAAGAACTGTATTTTTTTGACGAAGGACTCCAATAACGCGTTTGACGTGTATTCTGAAAAAAAGATATAATTAAGATAATTATTGTAACAATATACTTGCACTACCTCACGCTTGCTATATTCCTGGTTGATTCTATATCCCTTGGATCGAGCTGCCGTTTCCTTTTAGAAAAGCAGGCGTAATCACTGTGGCCATATGTAGTCCTACGAGTCTTTATTAAAAAGCCAAGATCTGCCAATACAAAATCTTCTAGCAAGAGATTGTTTAAATCCCACAATCCTCTGTTAGACCTTTATCGCTTATTCTGCCACCATATCCATGTGATACAAATGATATTGATCCAGGAGGAGTGATGCCTATTAGTACCTTTACCGTATTATGTTGTTTGTACGTAGACCATGTAGTACATTGTACTTCAAGGCTACTTGATTTTTCCACTCTCATCTCAAAACAATCGATTATTACTGAAATCTTGTTGCCAAATGCTACCTGAAGCATTCTGGCATTGATTTAATCAGCTGATCTCGTTCAGGCCAAATAATAAAATTTTTCATCCGATGATACATAATATTCAATGTGGTATAAAATATTCTGGAAATTGTTTGTACGCTGACGTTAAACATGTATGCCAATAAACTAAAATCTAATGTATTCTAAGTTTTATCACCGTTATCAAAAACATGACTCTAAGCATGTTTTACTTACTGAATTAGGAATAAATATATGTATATAATTAAATGTGAACTGTATATATTGTATGTATTTGGTGTAGCATTTGCCATAGTAAGGCGTGTGTAAATGAATTTTTTTTTGTAATGTCACAAACAAAGTATATCTATCTAACGCGCAAAACTTTAAATGCGGCATGTGCCGTGGGCTACGTCATTCTTCCATGCTCACGTGAAACTTTTACATTCACTGGAAAACTCTCACTTTTCTTAACTTGTAGAACAATTCTTTTCGCATTTTTTTACTGCGTTCCAACAACGTCGTATTAGTTAGGACGCCTTCCAGAGGCGAGCGTTTCCTTTCCAAGGAGACTTTCCATTGAAAAAATATTTTTTGGAACTTTTTCCCTTAGCGTGCTTTTAAACTTTCTTTAGTGCAACAAAAGTAATAAAATTCGTCGTACATTTTAAATGCGGCATATGCCGCGGGTTTCAGCTAGTTTACAAATGATTTGCAAATACCGTTGTAAGAAACCGAAATTCCAACGATAAAACGAAACCATCACTCCTTTTATTAACAATATTTTAAGCTGCTTTTTATTTTTGTAGTTATTGAATGCTTTATCATTTAATGATCATATCAATATGTACCAAAGCTAACATATGGCGCTGAAAGCTGGGCGATACAAGATAAGATCAGAAGTAGAATAACCTCGGGAGAAATGAAATATCTAAGAAGAATAGTCGGCGGAACCAAAAGAGATCGTATAGATCGTATACAGAGAGGAAGTGGGACTGGAATCACTAATACAAGAAGTAGAGAACTCAAGTGGTATGGACATGTAGTGAGGATGACAAGGACAAGAGAACCAAGACGAATACTGGAAGCAAGGCCAGAGGGAACACGAAGAAGGCGAAGGCCACGAGTAACGTGTGAGCAGAGCCTGGAAAGGAAAGTAGAACAGAGGGGAAAGAACTTAAGAGAAATAAGAATATTAGCAGCCAACCGTGACAATTTCCGAGATTGGGTAGAAGACCCAACGCTTTAGAGCAAAAGGGAGAAGGAAAGAAGAAGGATTCTGATCTGCTATAATAATCAATCTCGCCTGTACCAGGTAGGGCGTAATGGGTCGTTGTACATGAAAATAAAAGATGATTTTAAAAATAACAGAAAATATAGTAACTAGCCTGGGGGTTACCCCCCTTTGTGTATGGATAGCCAAAAACGAGAATGAAAATATTTATCTATTATTCAAAATTTCTTGAAAATCCAGGGTGCATATGCTCATTGTAAAATTTAATCAACTGTGGTAGCATTTTATCGGTCCAAAAATCAGCATCTCTAAAATTTTAAAATTGCGAGGTTAATAAATTTTTTATAGGTGTAGGCATATAAAATACGTTAGCAACAAACCTTTTCCACAAGCAAACCGTGAGGCGTCCACACAACAAAAGAGCAGAGCTGTCTGTCAGGTATTGCCAGTTGGCCCTGTACCTGATAATAGTACTTATGCAACCTTTTTAAAGTTGGTAGTCCATTTTTCAGATGCATATAAGACAGCTTTTTGTTATCGATGGCTTACTCAGGATTTATAGTAGCTATGCTTTTAGGGCATTTAATTTCAACTAAACTCTCGTCTCCGATTATACCGTCTGGACTCTCTCCCAAAAACTGATGTTCATAAAGAATGCATAATTCGTATTCCGAAATGTTTAAATTAAACTTATTACAAAATTCTTTCTTAGCCAGAGGTTTCTTATCATATCCCAACTTTGTAGATTCATTGCCTTGGAAACTTAAGGAAAAATTCTCTTGGCCAACACATCATAAGTATTTTCATCTCTTCGGGTAACGATTGGCTCAAAATTTGTGGCTGTCAGTCTATTGGCACGCTCCTCTATCCACCGAGGATTTGAACTTCGGCCAACTGTTGATCTTTCAATAGCAACAAGATCGCTTTTAGGTTTATCGAAATAGGAAAATAGCTCTACAGTTCGAAGTGCCACAGTTTCAATCTCACAATCGACATTGCCGTAGTCCTCATCATGTCCAAGAGCAGGCTGCTTTTACTTTTGAGATGGGAATAGTTGTTCTTGCTAAGTGTTGTAGAAGTATTTTTTTCGATTAGAAACGTTTTTGTGTGTTTCCTCGGGCTTCGTAAATATATATGTTTCTGTGAATTCTTGTGTAACTGTCCTCCTTACAATTGAATGCTAGGGCATCCGTGTTACATCTAAATGAATGTTATTCTCTTGCCCCCCCTCGAATTTATTTACTACTACATTGTGGCATTCTGCGGAGTTATTATTCATATTTAGTAGCAAGCTATACGCATTTTGTATAAGTCTATTGCCACACGTTACCAAATCGTCCATAAATCCAGAAATTTCAATTTCTGCAGAAAAATCGATTTTCCCTTCTCTACGTCCATTACAAAAATACTGTTCGCATTCTTGATGATCACCAAAAACATGCCTAGGACAGTTAGCAATGTCCTTTGCAAGAAGTTTTATCTGATCATCTACAGCGATTTCTTCTTTACTCAGGGACTGAGTTGCTTTTTAAATTTCCCATCTCAAACGTTCGATGCGTACCTTCAACTCTTTTCTTAATTTTACTGGAACAACTTTGCTCCTAAAGCTCATTTTATTTTTACCAACTCATGAAGTTTTGAGCAATAATTTCGTAGGAGATGGTTGGTGTATTCTACCTTACGAACCAAAAGTTTAGAACCGTAAGGTTTATCATTAGTGATTTTGTTTGTAAACGCTACTATCGCCATCCCCCACTAGTTCTGTGTATTTAAGGCCTTACATTTCAACACTCTTTCTAAACCTGAAACGTGCCAATTTGTGCCACCTGTATTTACATATTTCATACCTTTTTATTATATACACGATTAGTAATAAAGCCTGACAGTATGTATTAATATGTCCTATTCAAGTAGCAGCGCATTATAAGTAAGAAACTCTGTGTAGGCGACCGCAAACTATAAGGTTTTGCATGTGAAATCATTAGTGCAACGTGCGGGAATGTGCGAATCCGGCAATATAATTCGGGGAACAAAGAACCGCGGACTCGAAACGACGCTGTGGCCCGCAAGTGAACGCATTCGCCAAGCTGGTGAAGGGCGCGGGTTGATCTTTTAAAAGTGTTCTTGAAGGTGTGGGCGTGCAAACCGCCGAAAACATGCACCTTTATCCGAGATGCAACCGATTCAAGTGAAATAGAACATAAGTGAAGCCGCGGTGTTCCACCGACATTGCCAGAAGCTGCGATTTCGACATCAAGGAGACACATTGCGCTGGTCCCGAATCCTTGGTGAACGTCTTGAAATAAGGTTAGTTTCTGCTTGAAATCGTTTAACGAAATAAGCAGTTAGCAATTGTAATAAATAATTGCACAACTGGCGGAAATGTGTTTACGGTCTAGATTACGGCCGCTATCACGTAGGAATTACGTCATTTGCTGACTCGACACCCAGGGGTCTTAACAGGAAGCATCCTAAAGAATCGGCAACTGTGGGTTCAAGCTATTCGTGTGTGCGGAATTATTTTAGGCCTTGCTCTCGTGGACTTTGGCTGTGCATGAACTACTAAACTTCTAGGATCCAGTTAAGGCATTTTTCTATGTGCAGCGCACAACTGCTTTATGTACTTGTTCTTATGTATTTTTTTTGTGTATGTCTATGTTCTGTTACCGATTATATATAAATCGTTGGGTTTTTATTACCATTGCTGTTTGCCTATGGAAGTACAACATTTCAGGTGACAACGAGCTGACCTCAAACATTATTAGCTGACCCTCAGCTGCACTGATGATGCTGATAGAGTCGCATAGCTCACCGACTGCATAAGCTGGCGAACCAGGGCATTGTAACGTAATAATTCAGTAGTGTGTAGGGATAGGCAAAGGGCCGTGTTACAAACCCTCTAAAAATATATCTGCTTCCATAGATGTTGACGTACCAGTCCAATTTTTATAACACGTGTGAGTTAGAATATCATCAGCAGCAGCTTTAGCGCAAATTGCACAACATTTGTTGCGAACGCCAATGTATAAGAGTTTCCCGGGTTTAACACCTACAATACAACCCTACATAATAATGAATGATAAACAATGTTCTCATTTTTCAACAATAGTTGTCCTTACTACACAAGATATTCGAAAATATTTAAAGTCAATCAAATGAAAATTAAAGACAAAACATTGTAAAAACGATTTAAGCTATGTGGATAACTAACCTTAATCTTCGGCTGATACTAAAAAAAACTAAAAGATGAAGAAATTCTCAAATGGAAAATACACAAAGTAAAGCAACCTAACACTAGGGCTGGTGTGAAGTCAGAATTAAAGAGGTTTGTAGGGAAAACAATCAAACGATGTATGGGAAAGCATTAGAGACAACATGCAGCCCGCTTGTGAAACGCTTCTATTACAACAAGAAAAACATATGTATAGTTATATCAAAAAGGGCATACGGAAAAAAATGCATGCCAGCAAAATAAAAGTGGGTTATTGTGGAGAGCGAAGAAACAGAAATACTGGGTCAACTGCATGACTTTCAATTTTCAAAGAAAAGCTGAAATCCATTAAAAGAACACAATTATCATGCTTAGAAAACAAAAATGGAAAACTTATTCAAGATCGTGGCCAGCTATGTAATCAGAAGGAACAGTTACCCCTTCAAACTGACAACCTAGAGAAACTAAGCGGCTCTAGAATTTTGGATTGGTAGGTAGAACGAATTACTGCAGCTATGGAAAGCAGTAAAAGTCCTGAATATTACAATATGCACGCAGAAGTTTTGCAATGTTTTACTCTCTAACTTGTTCGCATTCTATTGATGGCATTCATGAACAGCGAAGTGGCAGTTTTTTTAATGTTACAATGATAGTTTAAGGTGACTTGGGGTAATAATAGTTTTAATTAGAAGATACAAAATGACTTAGTATGGTTGCTATAATTGCAAAAAAAGAGGAGCAAGAAGAAGATAAAAATAAGACGAAATAAATTAAGAATGAAGAATCTTTTAATTCTGTTAGTTCATATATCTAGGATATATAAACATTGTTATGCAATTCCTATAGATTAATTACCATAAGTGTTTGTTAGCAGCACATAATTAATTCTAATTAAGGTAATTATCAGCAAGCTTCCTTTCAGTGGCAATTTGTATTATGTTTATTGCAAATGTTAATTTATGCCTAAAATATCCGATAGATGTCAAACGTTTAACATAATTCTTTGAAAGACTTTAACAGAGTTCGTCGCAAAATCTTTCCAGACGCCGTTCTTGGAATTTCCTGCACAAACGTGACTCCGCCGTGTAAGCGTTTGTGAACAGATATTCTTTCTGCAAAATAACGAAATAGAAGAATCTATCACGAGATATTAAATTTATGGTTACCTGCAACAAAATTTGTTATTTCAGCTTCTGACACAATCGCATCTTTTTTGCGGACAACAAATGCACAGGGCAATTCCCCTGCTTTTTCATTCGGGATTCCAACAACGCCGCAGTCCTGGACTTTGGAATGGCTCATTATTAAATTTTCAAGTTCAACTGGAGAGACCTGCAAAGGAAATAGATACAAAAGAGATATAAACTACGTAACACGTTACTGATTACCTGGAAACCTTTGTACTTAATCATATCTTTCACTCTGTCCACGATGAAGAAGTTGTAATCCTCATCATAAAAGCCTATATCACCTGAATGTAAAAACCCCTCACTATCAATGCATTCGTCGGTTTCTTTTTCTTTGCCAATGTAGCACTTCATAACCGTAGGACCTTTGAAGCACAACTCTCCCAATTCCAAAGGGCCTACAGCTTTTTTCTGTTTATAATCCCACACCTTTGCAGCTATCGCAGGAGCCACAGTACCCAGGGTACCTACTTTCGTGTCGGCTGGTGCTTGAAAGAGGCACCCTGCAGTGGTCTCTGTCAACCCATACCCTTGCCTCACAATGCTATTGGGTAACCTGGAGAGTCCAAAACAAGGTTATTGCATTTTTCACAATATCTAAACGTACCTGCGGGGAACATCTTCCAAAACTTTTTTCTCAACTGGAGCGGCACCAACCAGAATATGTTGAACGCTAGACAAGTCATACTCATCGATCAATGGGCTTTTAACGATAAAGTTCAAGGTAATTGGAACTACATGTATTTTGGTCACTCTGTACTCCTGGATACATTTTAAGAATATGCGAGGTTCGAATGAAGACATGAGAATCGTTTTCAAGCCCTGAGATAAAGCAGTAACCTGGATAACTAATCCAAAAACATGGAAGAATGGGAGGAACTGCACCGTTACGTCCCCTTGCGTCATGGTACCGCATTCAGGATGGCTACAAGAAAAACGCAGTTTTAGAAAATAGCAGACAATACGTTAGCTACTCACCTCATACACATTATACCTTGTCTTAAGTTCTGGTGGGTTAAAAGAACTCCTTTGGGCAAACCTGTGGTTCCAGACGATAGTAAAATAAATGCTCCTTGTTCAAGATATGCTACATCTTCCGGTTCGAAGAGTTTTGTGTCTATTGCAACTGACTTTACTAAGCTACTCATGGTTATTACAGATGAAGCCTCGCAACTCATAGAAATAATCTTTCGAATAAATGTTAAGTTCTCTTTTAAAGGAAGTACACGCGCCAGAAGCGATTGTGAACAAAATATTAGCTTGCTTCGGGCGGTGTACAAGGCGTGTTTGAGCTCTTCTATAAATTATAGGAAATATTACAATTTTAAGTTAGTTATAACCAGGAAAAATTGATAATGGTTTTCAGTACCTGCAGTGTAGTTTGGATTTAAAGGATTAACGATAACTCCTATGTAGAGAGCGGCTAGCACTGGCATGAAGTAATTGATGCTGTTGTTGCTGATAATGGTAATCACGTCATTTTTTTCCAAGGACAGGTTTTTGAGAACAATTGCTAATTTTATGCTGTTTTCAAGTAATTCTCCATATGTTAGGACCTCTTTTGTAATTGCATCGATCTAGAAAGTAAAACTTTGGCAGTTTAAAAAATAGCAACGCTTATTTAAATACTTCTCGTGTTATTTGCTACTAAAGTGCATGCTCATATAATGAGGCAGAGATGCAGTATAAAGTGTATCACGTACATACTATATTGAGTGTTGCGAAACTATAAGTTATAGGCATTATTAATAGAACAAAGAAGAGAGACGGACAGATAACCATATGGGTACAATAATACTAGTACGTAAGATAATTAGTAGGCAAACTAGAAAAGACACCAAGAATTACACCTTGCAAAATATAGAGAGTAGTATAGAAAACAACAAAAGTGTGAGAGTACTGCTTAACATGAACACAGCATGACGAACAAAGGTAACACGAATAAAAAATAGCAACAACATCGAAGTCACTGAGAAATTATAAATCATACACAGTATAAGGGAATTTTATAGTGATCTTTACTCTTCCAAGAAGTAGAAAAAAAGTAATGATAATATTGGAATAGTTTAAGCGGCTAGCTGAGCTATTCCGGAGGAGGGGTGGGCTAACACTAAATTGATCAAAAGAAAAGTAGGGCGCCACAAACTGAATTGTTCAACAGCTCATAGAGAGATGTTTCAAATAGAAATGTATTAGACGTAGGCTCTTTGATAAGCTGTAACCTGTTATAAAGATAGACATAAATGCGTTACAAGTAACGTGGTATTTATTTCCAATAAATGCAGATAAATAAAATAAGAGAGCAGTTACGGGTACGAAAATAAAGGGTTGAAAATATAAAAATTAAAGACAAGGAACACAAGTAATTCAAGCCAGCCAGTATCAAACCCAAACGTGTACACGTAGCGTTCACAGCGCTAATGTATGTATTTTAATTACAAATGTAAGCTTAACGCACGAGTAAACAAATTTCAAGCTACTTCGAAAATATACATATAAGATTATTAGGTAGGTCCCGGGAAGTGTAGCTTGAACAAGCATCCACGTACGATCAGCAGAGCTAATCAACAATTTTTCTGGTCAGTACTTGGATGGGAGTTTCACGGTTGCTTCTCCCGGTGCCTCGTGGTACGGCTGCCACGGAAAATAGTTGGTCCCGGATGTCATAATAACATCATGACAGTCGTTAGTGGGGCTTTATTCTAGAATAGGTGTTGAATAGAGTTTAAGTAAAAAGAACCGACTACGAAAACAACAATGAAATCGAAGTAACCAAGGAAATAGATATAACTTAGAAAGCTTTGAAACAATAAAACGCGATTAGCGTACAGACGACGAGCGCATTCGAGAAAATGTATTCAGATTTAAATCGGCTTAGCAATCCAGCTCTAGTTTTAAGTAGGGTAATACGGAGGTACTGACATCTAAATTAGGTTAAAAAATGCGTAACGACAAATTGGTTAACATGTGCTTCAAGACAGGGCTCACCAGAAGAAATCCGTAGAAATCTACCATACTGTGTTCTTCCTAAACTCTAACTCAATATCCAACAATAAGAATTGGGAATATAACAGAAATAAAGCAGCCACTTAATTACAAATCCCATATAGAGGCGAAACACGAGGTCCCCGAAAATTTCGATATAGAGATCGAGTTTACTAAGAGTTTGTCAGTATTAATTTGCTGCTCGTTTAGCAATACTCGGGGGTTATGTATAACATTCAGCCACGCACACGAACAGCCCCCCCCCCCCCCATTTCGTTGGTAACATAGGTAGCGAGCCGTTTAGTTGAAAAAAATTGATAAGTCACAAGTGGAAGTCGATAAACGGCTTCATTACCGCAGTGGGATAAAATAAACCTAGAAAACGTGACCGCAAAAGAAAGTTACTGAGCAAGGTTCGCAAGATACATTTCATGAAACGTAAAATCTATCATAAAATGCCTAAAACGATAGGGCAGTACGAGATATAACGCGCAGATGCAATCAGATAAGCATAATAATGTAATACCGGAAATGAACACTACCAGTAATGCCACATCTGCGTGACAATATACACATCTACTATAGGTGTCTAAGTTTAATCAATACATTAAAAACCGTTATCGTTGTATGAGCATACCTAACCTCCAAATTTCAAAATAAAAACCAAATATAACAGCGGATAAGTTCAACGTTAAACGTGCCAGATAAAACTTCCGACAACTTTTAAATTTTATATAGCAATTAAGTGGCTGGCGAAAACTACAGGTGAGGTTGATCATTAGGGTTAATATTAGGAAATAAAACAAAAATAGATGCTTACGTCAAAACGAACGTAATAACTGGCGGCCTACAACATCTAAGAGTGGTGTAAGACTACTAAAAAGGTGAATTGATGATTTGACAAACTAAAACTCGAACTATTTCAAAATAAGGAGTAATTATTATAAATATCTATCACATAACGCTTGCTGAAAGAGATGAAAGAGATGGTAATATTTCCATGTCTATAAAAAACATTCTTAGTAAATACAATTTTCAAATTTCCTTTTCTACTACCAATTCCCTTCAGAAATTGGTAGTCTTCAATAAAGATCCTACCCCTTTATTAGAAAGATCTGGTATCTACCGTCTTGACTGTTCGTCATGCAACTGTTTTTACATTGGTCAAACTGGACGTACTTTCAAAAAAAAAGAATCAAAGAACATTCAGCTTGTATTAGAAACAACAATTTTAATATCGACCAACCTAATAAATCAGCTTTTGCTAATCACATTTTGGAACACAACCATAACTAAAAAATTTTACATATAGCCAATAAAGGTAGGTTGTTGAATTTACTCGAAACTTTTGAAATTATGTCCAATAATAATGAATACAGACTCAATGAAGTCACAGATTTTGATACTAATTATATTTTCCTGAACATTAAATAGTTGTTTTTGCTGTTTTCTTGCCTTTTGTGGTTTTCAATTTTGTTCTTTTATTTTTTGACCCTCTCTGGTAATTTTCAGTGTCACTGAATCTAGCGATTTTTGACCTGGTTTTAATTATTTAAGCCATTCTTGCAACTGACGTCCTCAATGTCAGTTTGTATTTAACTTGCTAATTTTAGTATTTTTAAATTGTGATGTATTAACCAGAATAATGAACTTTATAACGTAGTTTTTTGTGAATTTCATTGATACCTCGTCCTCAACGTTTAACTTAACCTCAACTTAACCTACAAATGTTAACTTGGTTTTTGACTACCAGTAAGTTATTTCCTTTACTATGTACACTATTGTTAACCTTATGCCTCTGTAGATGTTCATTTTGGCCTGAAGATGAAACCAATCTGGTTTTGAAGCATGTCGTCAATTTAAAATAAATTTACGTGGAGAAGATTACTGTGTTTTATTACTTCGTATCAAGCCACCACCACTATTAGCGTGATGGATCACCTTACTATTAGCTTCTATCTAGTTAAACAAGCATTATCGGCATAGCAATTATAAAACGTTTTGTCCTATTCTCTTTGAAAACAAGACAATGTATTTTCTTAGATTAAAAAAATGCTTTGTCATAAACTGTGAGGAGATTCAAAAAACTACTAAAAATATAGTACCATTTTTCTTCTAAAAAATTATCAGGCTTTTTTGTTTTGCTTTTCCGTTGGATGTTTAAGTGCACCAAAATTTTCAATTTAATATTTATTCTAGTTTTTTAATAACTCGTACAAGAAAACAATTCATTTTGTCGTAGAATCTCCAGTTCTATCTTCGGTGATATTAAAATGTATTTTACAGATTTCGGTGATTCTCAAAATCCAAAGTCAAACATCCAAATTATTGTTAAATTAGTGAACTTACATTAACAATCTTTTCCGCGTTTCTTCTCAGGCAGTCGAACAAGAATTTCCCCATTGACCCCTTCGGCACATTGCTGTTGTCCTTAGAGCCATAAATTATGTATTTATCAGACATCGCAGGTTTGGTTGAAAATCTTGGAAAGCCAGTTGTGTAATAAGTGTTGGCTCAAATGTGAGTTGGGTCATTTATTTTCATCAAATCGAATGAAAATTGAATAAACATTTGTTAACATCGAAAACGCATTTAACGTGGCACCTTTCGGATGTTTCTAATTGCCAGCATAATGACAACTTAATTGACGTTATTATTTCATCACATTTAAAAACTAAGATACTTCAGAGCAATGCTGAAGGACTATCAGTACACAATGACAAAGTTGATAAGTATGTCAGGAAGTGAGTATAATAAATTGTGACGGAGATTCGACAACTCACTCTAGGATGTCTAGAAATTAAAAGTCATGGGAATAATATCAATTTTCACGATCATTAGAAACTCATCAAAACGAAACGCTAGCAAGGAGCATGACTATTTTCAACTTAGTTGTAACAATTTGGCATCCAGAAATATAAATATGTGTGCTATGTGGATCATTAAGTTAATTAGAACAAAATTAGCACGACATTCTTAGAATGCTTGTTGGAACGGTGTTGCATAGATACCGTTATCAAGGTCTCAGAGTAAAATAGTTTGAAATAATTTCTATATTGGCTAATTCATTTTAAAAAGTCAGTAAAGGGGTAGTCTGCTCCGATTCGAACTCTGCGTTTCCAGGTGAATATTTCTAGCTCAGCTTCTAGTTAGCCACCCACGTTTGCCGATTGCAGGTACTTAATTAAACAACTGAGCCATGATCGTGCTCGAATTATACAAGTTTCTGCTGCGTTATAAAAGCACCATACTATTATACTATTTTGTGTCATTTGTGATGTTTACTCTCTGTCTGTTAAATCTCACTTTCGCCACTGATAAAGCCTGAGCTAAAAGTCTATTTTCTTAAGGTGCCCACCCTGTATATATTTCTCCTAAATTTTCTCAGTTTTATGCAAGGTAGGCATAACCTGCATGCAAAATATCGTCTTCCTCTAACAAATAAAAGAAAAGATATGGTTGTACTTCACGTATTGTTATAATAATTTTACATATACCTACTTGGATTAAAGTGGTGGTTTGTTATCAACGTGATCTCATATTTCTGTATCTATTATGATTTTATTGGTGTTATTATTGCAGCTTTGACGCTGATAATAATCATTATTATTCTTATGCTGGACCCACAGATGCTGTCTTACACAGTTTCATCGAACCTATATTGTCTAATGTATTTAAACTATTATCTTATTTTCTTAACTACACACACTTCTGTGCCGAGTATAGTTTTATAAATAATGGAATTACGATTTTTCTATTAAAGCCCACTGCGATTTCACGTGCAAGGTGTGCCCACTACCACAAGAAATGTATATATCAATGTGTTTATATTATATATATTCTGATAACAATGATTAAACAGCTAAGTTTATACTATCAAAATTGTGGTGGTGTGCGCACTAAGCTAAGACAATTATATGAAAACATTTTGCCCAATAGCTACGACATCATTATCTTAACAGAAACTTGGTTCATGCCTTCCATACACAATTCAGAATTTATTGATGATAGATACATTGTGTTCCGGCGTGATCGAGATGCTCATACGAGCGCAAAATCAGGCGGAGGCGGTGTACTCCTTGCTGTGCTTAGTGAACATGTGTGTCTTCGTACTCAACAGTTTGAATGCAAGCTAGTTGAGGATTTATGTATTTCCTTGCCTGTTTCCCGTGGAGAAACTTGCTCGCAACTAATAATAAGCGCAGTGTACTTTCCACCTTGCTCACCAGCCTCTTCATATGAAATGTATCTCAAAAATCTTATGGATATGTTTACGATAAATGATAAAGCACACTTCTTGATTATTGGAGATTTCAACCTTGGTAAAATTGAATGGTCATGCATATCGGCTTCACTAAATCTTGGTAAACTTCCTGAAACATCAGCTATGGATCCTATCATCCGCTTATTGTTTAATACAATGTCTTTCCTGAAATTAGATCAATATAACAAAATCAAAAATATAAACAATCGAATACTTGATTTGGTTTTGTGTGACCGAGAGTGCAGAGGCAGACTCTGTGAGTCTCCGTTACTTCCCCCCGACCGACACCACCCCCCACTTGAGCTATTCATCTCGCTCGCTCCTGAAGCCCTACTAACCAAGCAGGCGCACCTACGCTACAACTTCAGATCAGCGGATTATGACCTTATCAATCAGCATCTTGGATTTGTGGATTGGATATCATTATTTAATGATGTGTCGGTAAACGAGGCTGTAGATATTCTGTATTCTGTTATCAATGAGGCTATTATTAAATTTATGAAACCTAAAAGAACAAAAACGAACAAATTTCCTGTCTGGTTTAAAAAGGACCTTATCAACTTATATAAACAAACATAAAGAAAAGGCTTGGATCAAGTGGAAAACATACTCGAACACTGTAAATTATTTAAACTTTTCCGACCTAAGATCTAAATTCAAATCTCTTTATAAAAAACAATATGGTGATTATATCAGTCACGTTGAGGTTACTATAAAAGATACTATTAAAATTTTCTGGTCGTATATACACAATTTAAAGAAATCATCAGGTTACCCTTCTTCCATGACTTTTAATGGTACTAAAATCAATAATCCAAACGATATTTGTAATGCTTTTAGTACTTTTTTTCAATCAACCTTTGAACAATCTTCTGCCAATGAAGTAAACTTCGACATCTTAAATAAGTCAGACTCACCTCTCCCAGTGATTTCATCATTATTACTAGACAGGTCAGAAGTTTAACGCAGTTTAAGAATGTTAGACTTGAACAAGGGTCCTGGTCCAGAGCCAATTTTTTGGTTCAAAACAAGTAAATGTCTCGCTGAACCAATTACACTAATATTCAATAAATCATTAGAAATTGGTATTTTTCCTGACAAATGGAAACTGGCCAATATTACTCCAGTGTATAAAAGTGGTTCTGCTCAAAAAGTCGAAAATTATAGGCCGATTTCCATTATGTGTTGCATTGCTAAAGTGTTTGAGAAATTGGTTCACAACAAATTATACATTTCATCAAGGGTGTTATCAACCCAGAACAGCATGGTTTTGTAAAAAATAAGTGAACAGTTAGTAATTTGATGTTATATACTAATTTCATCTTCGAGTCTATGGATGAAGGAGCACAAGTAGATGTAATTTATACCGATTTTAAAAAGGCTTTCGATAAAGTCAATCACTCGATATTATTCGAAAAATTAGCGTTTAATGGTATTAAAGGGAGTCTTTTGCGTTGGTTTATCTCATACTTGAACAATAGGCATCAAACAGTTGCAATGAACGGTTACAGTTCGCATATGGTTGAAGTTACTTCAGGTGTCCCCCAAGGGTCAATTCTTGGACCATTCCTCTTTGTGATCTTTTTGAATGACATCGGTGCATGCTTCAAACATTGCAAGTTTCTCTTATACGCCGATGACTTAAAAATTTACTTTGTTATTAGATCACTTGATGATGCATTAAAATTGCAGGAAGACCTTGACCGCTTGTATTCATATTGCACATGGTATAAAATTCATCTTAATATTGACAAATGTAAAAAAAACACTATAACAACAAATCGTAGCCGGGTGCAATATCAATATAGAATAGGTGGAGAAACTCTTGAAGAGTTACAAAGCATACGAGACTTAGGAGTCATAGTTGATAAGGATCTCCATTTCGATGAGCAAGTGGACAGTATTGTCACCAAAGCGTTCCAAATGATGGGGTTTGTTCTCCGCAATACAAAGGACTTTAAGAATATCAATAGTTATATTATATTATTCAATTTATTAGTGCGATCTCATCTGGAATATGCATCTGTAATCTGGAATCCTTTGTATGCGAAGTACACGGACGCTCTAGAAAAAATTCAAAAATACTATTATCGAATTGTTAGGTACAGTCAACATTAATCCAATGTCACTAGTTAAACGCAAAGAGCTGTCAGATGTGATGTTTCTCCATAAAATTTTACATGGCGAAGTGGACAGTAGCGAGTTATTATCACAAGTAAATATACGTGTGTCTCGCAGCACTTCAACGCGCTGCTCCGATCTGTTTCACATACCCTCATATAACACTATGCTGGTAAAAGAAAACCAATTAATAGGATATGGACAACATATAACAAGAAATGTGGTTCAATTGACATTTTTAACAACAGCAGATATCAATTTAAAAACTTTGCTCGTGGCATGCTGCTGGAGAATCACGGTACGAATAGGTAGGCAAGTTAAGTTATTTTTGTATTTTTATTTTTGTTGAGTTGTATATGCGTGATGGCAATAGCTATAATTGTATTATAAACTGTCGATTTCCAGGACTTCGCTATATTATTGTTTTTTTTTCTATTTTTAAAAATTTCATTTAAGTTAGTCGTATTGTGTAATAGTTTTTTTTTCTTAATTTGATTTAGTTAGTATTACGTCAGTAGTAGTTTTTATTTCTTTTGCTTAAACTAGTGTCTTTTTCACTGACACCTACTATACTATTAAAACCGCACATGTTTTTATCACCTTGTGGTAATTAGTGTAGGTGGCAGACAAGTTTAATCTCTAATTTACTATGTATTATGTTTTGCTGTTTGTCATTGTTTGATTACCTTAATAAATTAAATAAATAAATAAATAAATAAATACTTTTTGAGTTATACAGCCTACAGACATACAGGCAGACAAACAGACAGACATACAGACAGACAAACAGAAGGAATTGAGAAAATCTGTTTTTCGTCAGCTAGGGACCCCGACGTGAAGCTCTGAAGAAATCTCGGAAAGTTATTTTTTCACGATTACAATACTTCTTTCGTCTTTTAGACGAGGGAAGTAAAAATGCATAAAACTGTAGCAAACTGTTTAGGACCAGATGAGTTTGAAAATAGTTCTCTATAGTTCATATTAAATTTCTAGACAGAAAAGGAACATTTATTTTACGTTATGCAATAGATTCATAATGCAACTGTGAAATAAATTTGTTGTTTACATTCCGCGGACACAACCTTTCATGTTCTCCTATATAAATGAGTTAGTCAGAAAGCATCATGTCAATCAATTTATAAATAACAGCAATGTCTAGATTATACGAAGTGCTTCTGCTAATTTACATAACAAAGACAAAGATAAATTGAGCATTGTGTATGTTGGAAACTTACAGATACTATTACCTAATGAATTCATATATCAGCTAATACTTAATACACAAAGCGATAAAAAATTAATGTTTAATATAATGCCATATACAAATAAAAATCCTGAAGACCACATTTTGATTCTCAAGCTAATTCTAAAACGTACACGTTGCACAAGCAACCGTTCTATTCAGAGTTTAGTTACTTATTTTTATATTGTTTCGAGTAAGTACATGTAGATAAGAAATCCTCTAATATTATGTGGGTTTTCACTGAGCCCTAAGTAAAGATGTGTGGAATTGCTGAAATCAATCTAGTCATGCTAGGATGCGACATTATTTCTGTGCAGTTACTCATTTTTGGCCACATTCCAACTTCAGTAGGTGTTTCGCTGTTAAACGCCGTCTTTGATTTTACATAATTTCAGGCCTTTCAGTACCTCGCTTTGCAAATCTCTCCTCCTGGACTCTGATGGTACCTCGTGGAATACCTGGAAAACCAATTTGTAGGCAGTTTTGTGGTGCTGGTCGATGTGGTTTTCCTCTCGTGCGAATTGCAAAGCGATAACGGACTGAAGAAAAACCTAAGCCACCCTACTTTGCAGATTTGTTTGAGCGGCTTCTCTGCTGGAACCCCAATATTGGAACTCTCTGTAGCGTATTCGGGATCGCTGGCTCTGCTGCTTTCCTCCCAGATACTTCCTTGGTGTTACATTTTTGTGTTTGGGTCGTCTTCCAGCACAAGTAAAACAAAACAGTAAAATACCACTAGTGTAGATACTACAGTCGTGGCCAAATAAACACTTCTTTTACCTAATTTTCAAAGTGCGGAAACAAGTGCTGACACTGACAATTCTAATTAATAATTTTTGTCAAAAGTCATTGTTTAGATCTCAATAATGACTTTTAATGACATTTATTAATTAGAATTGTCAGTGTCAGTCATTGTTTTCGCATTTTAAGAGTTAGGTTAAAAAAGTGTGGCATGCTCAAATTCTAGAGTGTGCCCAGTACTTGCCAGAATACCTCATTACTTCCCGTGAGTGATACGTGAAGCCATAGAAATAGAAAAACATCCAAATAATATCAACAGGGAAGATGGCTTTAAGCTTAGTAAAACGTGGACCCCTGTGATACACGATCTAAAGCATTACAACCACTGTGCGTCATATGGCCACGCCCCGCGGATTACGTTGCACTCGGATGACCAACCAGCGTTACGCCACTCCGCGCGCCTGGCACAGAGGACTATAAATAGCTCCACACCGACCTTCGATTCTTAGTGCGACTTTCACTCTGATGATGCAAGCTGCAAGGTCTTGCGAAACGTTAGTGAATATGGATGCACAAACAGCAAATGGGCCAAATCTGCCTAAGTATCCTCGTTCTCAAGATACTCAAACAACACGAGCCACCAAAGAGCATGGCCATCGCGCGGGTTTTTGCTCGACTTCACAAGGTGCAAGGCATATTAAGCCAGAGAATGCTGGGTGTTCATCTACAAATACTACGCGGTCTAAGCCGAAATTCTATGCTAAGGAGAATAATTCGAGTAACCGCGAAAGCCTCAAACAGTACATAAGTAAAATATGTGCAGGTGACAATAAACATGAAATTGACTAGTTAAAATTTAAAAGTAATCAAAGAGAGTAGTTACGTTAGCTTACGCAGCACATTGACTTAATTACAAACAGTAAACTTGACTGCAAATAAATTAATGCGGCGCATGGGCGAAACTGCCACAAGTTACGTTAAACAAACAAAGAAATACGGCGGCAATTCAATAAATTTAGCAACAGCAAATAACATGGTTACAACAAATGCGCTGAATTGTTTAACACGCGACGGGACGTTCACTGTACCTAATACACCATAAAACTAATTTAAATTTGTTACCTGAAGAAACTCAGCTGAATGCGTTTGACGTGCGGCACTGTATGTAATCACCTTGTCCTAAACAAACTGCCTTAAGGTGCTTGAAGAGATGGTACGACTGCGGAAATCACAAAGGGTTGACGTGATGCTGAACACAGCCTCCAAGATCTGGTCGTAATCAGGGTTGGTAAAATGAATTATAATCCTCCAAGGGTGAAAAAACGCCGAACAGCAATTCCAGTACAGGAACCACGGGACAACGTGTGAGATTTAACAACACGGCATCATACTTAAATTAGCGTTGGTTCTATGAAGAGCTCGTTATGATCCGCGTAAGCGATAATTAGTCTCGCAATCCCCACGGTAAGAACTCTTGACCACACTAACTTAATTTGCTTCATTTGCACTCCTAACGGAAAGTTCACAATACGAAAAACCCCAACGATTTTCCACTTAAACGAAACAGTTCTATTCCTTCAGAAGGCACAATTTCAACATCTTACGAAGCCCCGGCCAAGCCAGACCGAGCTCGTGGACACGGTTTATCCATATTAGCGTCGATTGCTGAGTGACGATGCTCCGAAGATGCAAGCGCGAAAATGACCAGGTGCAGATGCGGCTTATCTACGTTCCCTGTTGTTGTCATGGTAAACGGTTCAGAAAATTCTAGAATCTCGAAAGCTGACTAAACACTTCTCACGAAACTCAAAGGAAACCTTGAGTGCGCCAGAACAGCAATAAATACGGGCAGAAGAGAACAAAGGGTAGTTTTATAAATGAATTTCGACGAATATAAACGAACTGCTATGCGTTAGCATATGAACTGGGCGGAAATAAAGTTTTTATGGAAATGAATATTGAGTATATTACTAAATTCGGAATTTAACTTGCGTGAATCGTGAAAATGATAGGATTTGGGCAAATTGTTCTATCATATTGTTTTTATTTCTTTTTATAGTTATGACTTTAATAGAAATTACCCTCCTTTCAATTGGTCCGCACAAACTTTCCAAATGCCAAAAATAACCGCTCTGATGACTAATTGATCCTCTCCAGCACCTTCCTGTAATGAATGGTCCACAAACAGACAAGATATCCTAACTGTCACACATCAGCTATTCAACTCTTTTCTACAGCACGCAGCCAACAGACCAAACTTGCAGACAGCTACCTGCACTACTGCATTCACCAACCTCCAGGAATGTGCCTCTTTTACGCTGGTGTTCTTCCTCTGAACTGTCCGTTAGCAGCAAATAGTTTGACATAATACAATTTGATTAATGTATTCTGTCAAATGGACTTTTCAAATAAACTTGACCCATTATTATCATCCAATGATTCACTTTTGTAGAGTACTTCTGGTATCCATTAGATTTTACCACATATTTGCTAGCTTCATTAGTTTATGTCTTTACTTATTCTTGTTTTTATTAAATTTCCATATTATTTCACTTCGTAGATTTTACTTATTCCCCTTTTTATTATTCAAAATATTATAATAAAAACAGGGTTATTTTCAAAATTTTTAATTGCACCAAAATCTTTTGCTACATTTTTTAAGTTTGTTATTTTTAATAATTAAAACAAATCTTCTTAACGATATTAAATCCCTTAATATACACTCTAGTTTTTAATATCTTTTATATAAACCTACTAAACTTCTATTTTATTTCAATTTAGTATTTGTCATTCGTTTCAAACTGCAATCTTTATAATGTTATCTTATTGTTAAATGCATCTGTTTTTCAAATAGCTATTTTCTATTCAATTATAAATTCTCTTTCACTTTGTAATAACATAACCATTTACCTTCCCACCTTATACCTGAATTAATCCAAATTATTTTTTACCATTGTAATCCCTTAATCTTTTCTAAATTTGCTTCTAACACACACATGGTTGTATATCATTACAATATATTAACAGTTTTACTTTCACAGCAATTAAAGCTAAGATACAATTTTAAGTAGAACGTCTAATCTTCCACTAGGTACAGTGGTGTTCAAAAATCTGTTATACATCGACAGTTGTAAGTTTATTGGTGGTTGTATTATTACACAACAAAGGCTCACACTGTATCATTAACTACGTAGATGTAGATGTATACTTTCAAAATATTGGTATATGCAACACTTTTTTGAACTTTGTGTAATTAATATATATTCACAAAGCACAAATGCTGTACAACACTTTAATGAACACGACTGTACATTTATAACAAAACAAAAGCTTAGAATTGAGAAGACATCGCTGCCAATAGTTTAAAATATACAAAGTTGTGGGCTTATCACTTTCATAATTTGTATTTGAATTTATATGAGTATAGCACTTCGCAGTCTCACTTTCGCTCTCTCGAACAGTACGCTTGTACTAGATTTATGTGTTTTTGGAGCTGATTGGAGAGTTATAGGTATAGTGTATCTAAACAATAGGTTTGCATTAATTTATGGGTATTCTTTTATATATTAGTTTATGAAACAGCTATGTTCGTAGGGATTTACACCAACACTTGTATATTTTCTGATTGAACTGTCTCGAACCAGTGGCGCTTCAGTTAACCCACCCCATTTTGCTCAGAAACTAGCTGGCAAACTTTGCTACTCTACGAGACTACTTCTGGACCATCGTGTTGTGCCTCAGTAAAGAAATACAAAAAAATATGTATTTTTTCTAAGATTGCGTCAAAATGACAACATTTTTACACGTTGCCATTGGTGGCGTGTTTTAATACTATATTAAAACACACTTTGACTTAAATATGAATGTCAACATAACCTAGAATATCGAGCACAATATGACGGAAAAAGTGTCACCGAACGAAGTTTTTATATTTCTGTTACGATCGTAGATAAAATAGCGTATGATATACGTGTATAAGTGCCATTAAAGCACTAGCGACGTTAAAAGCACTCAGCTTTTCGTCGTGCTCTTAAACTCGTCGCACGTGCTTTAAAGTCGTACTTATACACTAGTATATTCAATTCTTACGGTTAAATTTGTAGTTCAACTATTCATTTCAGAAGCATCAAATAAGGCATTATCTATTTATGTCACTTACTACTGCAATGTTGGTAGCACTGTCAAGCTATGTCAAGTTCGAAATTTTTAGGTTAAGATTTTCGTCAGTCTGTATCAAATAACAAACAAAAGCTAACCTACTATCCTCGAATTTGACCTAGATTTGATTTCTCCGTACCTTCCAAATTATCACTATGACTTTTCACAACTCTCAATACAAAATTTATGTTTTTTAGATATTTATTGTTTAATAAAATTATAAGAATTGAATAACATTTGGTATTATACACGACGATAAAGTTATTATTATCAATTCTGGAATTAAACCATTGATTCGTGGATAAAATTCAACTTTATCATATTGTAATAAATTACTATTTTTGTGTACAGAAACCCCCGTGTAGCAATTTATGTGTATACAGGGTGCTTCAAAAGCATAGTGTCAAACTTATGCAGATTATAGGAAACGTGGAATCATACAACTTCTGTATATACAGATTGTATGCGGGTACTAGGTACACACGGTAACTATATACAAAGTACCTGCAGACGATCAGTTTTTTCCATGGTGCATAGAATACAAGGTCTAACGTTCCACAGAATGGATGCATTGTGGGCGGACCTCAAATTCAACCAATAAGAAATGGGCCCACAAAGAGCACGATTGGTAGTACTGAAGTGTATTGTTGAAGACGCTGTCGATGTCAAATTCGAGGCTAGGTTTTGCGTCAGTTGGTGTCAGACTGACAACAAACGTAACCTGCTAACGTCGAATTTGACATCGACTAACAGTGCCAGCAACAATATACGATCGCGGCCATTGTCGATTTCCTGACTAGGCCCCTCTACTTTCTGAACGACTGCGCATCTCCGGGAACGTTTTAGTTTGTATTCTTTACACCATGGTTTTTTCTACAAATCTCTCGTCAAGTTACACCTTCCTAAACAGGGTGGTTATGCTCGTGTAAAAACTTTTTAATAGACAAGAATTTGATAATAATAATAATAATAATAATAATAATCTCTTTATTTAGCACGTATTTAATATGTACATATAAATTAGACGCCTAAAAAAAAGAGAGGGCCATTTCACGGCATACAAAAAAAAACTATGAGTATTTCATATAATTTCAAAAAACACCACTAACTGCATATGCAGGTGCGTGGCGAGTACTGTACATTACGAGCCCTCGCCGCAACAGTCCGCCCCATCCACGCTCCAATGCTGAGGCTTTAATGTAAAAACCCCAAACAACGACATTAAAACGCACACAGGACGAACTACTACGACGAGGGACCCGCAGAAGTAGGTATATAAGGTGCCCCGAGGTGACCTTCACAAATTTTAATTATTTTAATACATATTTACTTTTGTCAAGTACTTAGTTAATGAAAACATTATCAACGTTTTTCAGAAATAATTTACACAATTTATTATAATTTCTATTGTTCAGTTGAATATTATTGTCCGAAATATATTTTTTAAACTGATTAAAAATTTTTGGTAAGTACCGGGTGGCCATAAATATCTGAGATCCCGGTAGCCATGGAATTAGCTACTTATAAATGTTGGGTTAGTATTATATTTCAATTACTATATTAAGTATGGGTATGTAATGTAATAAAATGCAATAAGAGGAGGGGAATGTGCCCCGGATTCTGCAGTTTAGCTAGTAATGGAAGCTACTCTGCCCCACACTTTTATTTGTTTTTATTGGAATAGCATCAGTTTTATTTCTTGTATTATAGGTATGATTATGTTTGTTATACCAAAATGTGTGATAGACACCCTGATTCATTTAAAAATGTGTTTAGCTCTTTTTGGTTTATTGTAAAGCTAATGATTTTTATGTAAAAAATAAAATACATTTTGGCGAATAACTGTGCCGCGCATGATGATGTATTTTATTTTTTACATAAAAGATTGGTTTTAATAAATTTAAAAACGTTGACAGATATCTGTAAAGTCTTTCTTATAAAGAAAAAACTTCCCTTTACAGTTTACGAGCAAAAATCCGTTTTGGACTATACAGTGTGTACATAAAGTAAGGAATAAATTCATTATTTAGAAGAGGAAAAGGTTTTCGGAAAAATCCTCGGAGACGTCAACCTTTGTTTTAAGATGCGCATCTTTTGACCTTCTAGTCGCATTGGTGACATCATTACTGTTCCGGATATGACGTCATCGACAGTTTTTTCAAATGGCAACCTCTATTTTTGACAGCGCCATTTGAAAGAGCATATTTTTCTGCATACAGCACATCAAAATATTTGTCATGTTACATAAGGAAATTTTCGAGAAAATTAATATTATAACGATTTAATAAATTTTAATTAATTGATTTTATTCAGTTAATTGAACAAACTAATTAATTAAGTGTTGAAACTGAAGTCCTTCCTAGCTTTGTAACGGTCTCTTTCTAAGTCCTAAAAACCACTCTTTTTATTATAGCAAAAAAGACATTTTATCCACAATCACCTTATAATTGAAGTTTTATCCACACTTATGAACCGTCTAAAGTACCACTTTATCCACTAGTGGAATATTGAAATTACTTTATTTTACTAGTGGGATAAAACCATGTCACTTACTACTGCAGTGTTGGTAGCACTGTCAAGCTATGCCAAATTCGAAATTTGTACGTTAAGTTTTGCGTCAATCTGTGTCAAATAACAAACAAAACTTAACCTATTAACCTCTCGAATTTGACATAGACTGACAATACACTTCAGTACTGCCAAACGTATAACATTTGATCTTTCGGTACTTTCCAAATTGTCACTATGACTTGTCATGGCTGTCAATACAAAACGTATGTTTTTTACTTCCTTTTACGATAAAGGAAGTATTGGAATCACCTCAAAAATTACAAATTGAGTTTTCAACAGATCTTCACGTTTTAGAGTCCCTGAATTAATTAGTTTGTTCAATTAACTGAATAAAATAAATTAATTTTAAATCACTATAACATTAATTTTATCGAAAATTTCCTTATGTAACATGACTAAACTTTTGATGTGTTGTATGCAGAAAAATATGCTCTTTCAAATGGCGCTGTCAAAAATAGAGGTTGCCATTTGAAAAAAATGTCGATGACGTCATATCCGAAACAGTAATGATGTCACCAATGCGACTAGAAGTCAAAAGATGCGCATCTTAAAACAAAAGTTGACATGTCTGAGGATTTTTCCGAAAAGCTTTCCGTTTTCTAGATAATGAATTTATTCCTTACTTTATGTACACACTGTATATATAAGAGGCCAGCACTTAATATAAAATATTTTAGTAGGTTTGCGACTGCAGTTAAGTAATCGGGTATGTTACACGTCATCATCAACCCAGATTTGTTCACTGTTGAACATAGGTCTCTCTCATTTGTCTCCATGTATTCCTATCTTGTGCCTTCTGTATCCAATTTCCACCGGCGACTGTACGAATATCGTCACTCCATCTCTTTGGTGGTCTTCCTACACTTCTCTTTGTGAGTCGAGGTCTGCATCTCAGCAGTTTTGACGTCCAGCGGGTCGGTTCGTGTAGCGCTATATGCCCCGGCCATTGCCATTTTGCCTGGGTCACTCTTTGCATTATATCTGGCAGTTTTGTTCTATTCCTTATGTCTTCATTTCGGATCTTATCTCTTAAGCTTACTCCTAATATCGCGCGTTCCATGGCTCTCTGATATACCCTTAGCTTTTCGGCACTTCTTTGTGTGAATGTCGCTGTTTCTAGCCCATAGGTAGCTACAGGCAGTATGCACGTTTCATATACTTTCCTTTTTAGATTGATGGGGATTTCTGTGTTTTTCAGTATGTGCTGCAATTTTCTAAATGCTATCCAAGCGATCTTTACTCTTCTTCTAATTTCTGTCGTTTGATTTTCTTTACTAACCGTAATTGTATGACCCAGATAAATATACTCTTTTACTTTCTCTATTGGTTGGTTGTTGATCATGATAATTCTATCGCAACTTGTCATTATCTTAGTTTTATTTAAATTCATCTCTAAGCCTACCTCCTTGGACGCCTTATCCAGCTGCTGTAGCATAGTCTCTAGTTTTCCAACATCTTTGGCAATTAACACTACATCATCCTCGAATCTCAGGTGGTTTAAGAAGCATCCATCAACATTGATGCCTTTGTCCTCCCAGTTCGCTTGTTTGAAGACATCTTCCAGCGCCAATGTGAACAGTTTGGGAGACAATGTGTCTCCTTGGCGGACTCCTTTTTCAATTTTTATTTTATTTGTCTGAAGGTCTTCATCGATATTTATGTGTAACGTAGCGTCTTCATACATATTTTTTATCAAATGCGAATACCTGGAGTCGATTTGATGACAGCGTTTATTTCGATGAAATTAAAAGCCTTCCGATAGTCCAGCAATTCCAGGTGAATCGGAGTGTTGTATTCAGTGGTCTTTTCAATAAGTGTTCTGATGGTCTGAATATGATCTATGGTACTAAATCCCTTCCTAAAACCTGCTTGCTCTGCTGGCTGGTAGAAGTCCAGTTTTTGTGTTATACGGTTAGATATAATCTTAGTAAGCAACGTATATGTATGTGAGAGTAGACTTATGGGTCGGTAATTTTCGATGTTTGACGCGTCCCCTTTTTTGAATAGAAGAATTACCTCGGCATTTTTCCACTCCTTCGGTATTTTTCCTTCAATTAAGCATTTGTTTAGCAATATCCTGATTGCTTCTTCTACTACTTCACCCCCATGTTTAACATTTCGCATGTTATACGATCTTCCCCCGGAGCTTTTTATTTTTCAGTTGCTTCAGGGCTTGAACGATCTCAAATCTGGTAATCTCTGGTATTTCTTCAGAACCTACATTAAAGATTATCTTGTTACCTAGGTTGGATGTGGGTGAGGTTGATAAATATAGCTCAGTATAAAAGTTCTCAAATGATAGTGCTATATCTCTTCTATTTGGGAGTATTTTGCCATTTTGATTTCGTATTTTAATAATTTTTTGTTTATCCTGTGACAATCTAGTATAATTCTTTAATTTTTTAATTATAAATTCTCATTATAATTACAGTTTTTGAAGTTGCTGGAATACTCTGCTTTCAAATGAATTTCAGTTTCATGTGAATGAGGCTTAAACGTCAAATGATTGTTGACATCTGTTTTCACATTTGGTAAGTTCAGTCTTTGGCAATTTCAACCATGGAAAGATTAACAATCGAACAACGTGCTAAAGTTATTGAAGCCTATTACGAAAATAGGCGTTCAAACAAAAATGCATTTCGCGCCCTTCCCGATTTTTTTGTCAGCATAATCGACCAACCGAGAGTGCAACCTGGGTCGGTGGTAGATGTGAAAATACCATTGCGTGCTCGTGTACGTCGTTTAGCCGAAAACATTTTTGTAATGCGCGAGAATGTACCCCAGAATCCAGGTACCTTCATTCGTCATCGCGCGCAGGAATTGAGCCTCTCCGCGATCACGTTCCATCGAATTTTGAGGAAAGATTTGCCTCTAGACCCTTACAAAATTCAATTAACGCAAGAATTGAAGCCTGCTGACCATTTGAAGCGCCGTATGTTCGCCGATTGGATGCACGAGCAAAGGCAAATCAATGAGGATTTTTCACAAAAAATCATCTTCAGTGATGAAGCCCGTTTTCATCTAAGTGGCTTCGTTAATAAGCAGAATTGTTGCATTTGGGCTGATGAAAATTCAAGGAAGATTTTTGAAAATCCGATGCATCTGCAAAAGGTCTCTGTTTGGTGTGCATTTTTTGGTGGTGGAATCATTGGGCCGTTTTTCTTCGGAAATGATGTAGGGAATTCTGTTACGGTGAATGGTGAACGTTACCGTTCCCTGATAACCAATTTTTTATGGCCTGAATTGGATGCTATCGATATCGACGATTTGTGGTTTCAACAAGATGGCGCCACATGCCACACAGCCAATGCAACAATGGCTTTATTGAATAGGAAGTTCCCAGGTTGCATCATCCCTCGAAACAGCGAAATCTATCACTTTTGATCCGTTGTCACTACTGACCTCATGCAGACTATGTCTTCCGGCTATTTTCTGGTAATGTGCCTCTTTACCTATTCTCGCGTTAAAATCTCCTAATAGGATTCTGACATCATGCCGTGGGATTTTGTTTAATATTTCTTGCACCTAAGCATAAAAATCCTCCTTCATTTCTTCTTCCTTCTCCTTTGTAGAAGCATGAACATTACAAAAAGATATGTTCGCGAACCTTGCTTTAATCCTTAAAACCGCTCTCATTTATCGGTTGAAACTGCATGATTTTCCCTTTGAGGTTATTATTTATCACAAAACCTACACCGAACTGTCCATTTTTTGCTGCACTACTTGCTATCAAATAATTTCCTGACTCTATTATCCCGCTTTCCTTCCATCTCATTTCCTGAACAGCCACTATGTCTAATTTGTAGCGGTTAATCTCCAGCTTCAGATTTTCGAAAGCCCCTGCTCGATATAAACTTAAGACATCCCATGTTGCCAGAAGGGTACATTTTCTCTGCTTCTGCGAACACCTACCTATTTTTGTTTTTTGTTTTTTTAATACTGTTAGCCTATTCTCATTGTCGCGGTCCGTCATCCTTTCCTCCGTCCGGTTTTCTTTTAATAGTTTTTTGATCTCCTTCCTGTATTTGTGATAGTCCTCATTTGTTTCCTGAATTCTTCATCTTCAGTGTTCCTAGAAATACCTAGAAACTGTACATATTAAGGCAGTTACATTCACAACAGACCATACTAACTGTCCCAGTTTTTTTGTCTTGCATAGTACTTTACACTCAGTTGAAAATTACAGCAAAACCTGTAGATCTTTCTGACGAAAAAATAATAAATTTATGGTGACTGGTGACATTGGCGGTATTCCTGCAGTTGATTTTGGTTATGATAAATTATGAAGAATCTGCATTTACTTGAAAAATTGCGATAACAATTATTATACGTTGCGAAGAGAAAATAATTGTGTATCAACAAACAAGTAAAATCCATAAAGCCTCTTCAACAGTCTAACACTACATTGTTTCAAACGATTTTGCGGATTCGCGAAGGAATTCAAACAACTATCAATAACATTGCTAAAAATCTATATCATAAAGAATTCTTGGCACTGATTCAATCGCTTCGCCTCGGAGCAGTTAGATCCAAACTTGTGACCTTTCACGTGCCTGAAAAATGTTTTAGAACGTTTTAATTGCCGTTATCAATTTGTAGGCGCTATCACAGTCACACAAATGCGCGACCCGCAAACATTTGGAGCCACGCGAAGAGTAAGAAAAATTTGCGGCGAGTTGCGCAAGCTATAACTCACCGCCCGATCCGCGCATCCCTACCTTCCGTCCGCACCAAAGCATCACGTTTAGTCCCACCTAGATTGCCCCAAAACCCTCCCAGCATGAGCGCTATCCTTCCTAGAATCTTGAGAAAGCCGGGACCGACAAGTTGAAACCTGAATATTTAATTTGGTCTAGTTATTGCACCTTGAGCTGCAGGCAGAAAGAAAATCAGTATCAGCTACCGGAGGCCATCGCCCTTCTCCCCTCCGAACCGTCCGCAAATCAGAAGGGTCTAAGGAAAACTTTATTTTTCCTATTTGTTGTAAATATTTACAAAACCAGAATTTTCTTTAGTTTGTATTATAGTTAAACAAAATAAATATCTATGTAATTTTGATCCGAATTGTTTACTTCAGTAATCAGAATTTTATCTTGAGCGTAAAATACTTTGGCAAAAAATACGAAACGTTACCAACTAAAGGAATAGTAATTTACGTAACAAGTATAGAAAGTGGAGCTTTTCAGTACGAGTGAGATGTTTCCGGAAGAGGCCGTTAGGCCGAGTCCGGAATTTCGAGACGAGTATGGAAAAGCCACTTTCATACGAGTTTCGTACAATATTTTTTCGTACACTAGCATACAAAACGGAATACTAAATTTATCCTCGTATATAGCAAATAAGTAGAGTAATATTAATGTAATGTAATATTATATGTGTTGTAACTAAGGAAACGTACGGCAAAGTGCTACTTTGCCGTACGAATACCGCAAAATACTACTTTGCCGTACGAATACCGCCAAGTGCAACTTTCTGATTAATGAATTGTACGGCTCTTTCAATGCTAGTGTACGAAAAAATATTTTAAAGTAATAATATGGATCATATCTATTGTAGACAGTATCAAAATATACTTTATATCATGGCATGATGAGAGCTGATGGGATGATTCGTTGCCCAATGATTCAAACTCTTTACAGGTTTGCAGCGTTCGACTCACTTACCCATCTTACCGCAAGTTTCCATTTCTTTAATAAATCTAAAAAAAATACTTTTTTCGACGACTGACATCGAAAGCAGATTTTTCTCATTGTCATTTGACAACAGAAAGTTGACATTTGCCGGTGAGCGTGCGTTTTCATCACTTTGCCGCTCGCCGAGCGTTTTGGGTTTCTGCGTGAACAAAATAAGTAGCCACGTCCGAATGTTATCTTGACAACGCCCGTCATTTGAGGAAATAATCGCGTCACATGTCATAGACTGAGCGAGTAATGTTAACTTGATTGTCAATTAATTTTTGTAATAAAATGAAATATGATATTTTCCTTTAATAATATGCTCAGTCGTCGAAAAAGTAGTATGTATGTTTCGAGCTAAAAGTCCTCTTGCCGCTTTTGCATGATTGCTGGCTTCGGCTTTGCCTCAACCAGCAATATTTATGCGCAAGCGGCAAGAATGCACTTTCAGCTCTTAACATACAATATACTATTCCATGTGTAACGGTTCTTGGATATCACATTTAAATATGGATTTAGATAATCTATTAAAATAAAATAGAGATATATTACACAAGTTAGATTTGTAGCATTTATAATAAATAGCACCTAAATACTATCTTCTACTTGATTAATGTTTTGTTCTTTAATACTTTACAAAAGCACACAAGGAATTGATTACATTTTCGCCAATAAATGATTTCAAATAATGCGTATAGTTATTCTAACATTCTCTAAACTGTGATAATTTTATTTTGACCCATAGATCATGTAGATTTATACATCTCCCTTAGAATTCGTCTCAATATTTTGCCAGATGGGCTCTTTGGAATTTCTTTTAGGAACTTGACACCTCCGTATAGACGTTTGTTTACGGATATCCTCTCTGAAAGCATCTTAAGTAGTAAAACGAATCGCATCCGCTACACCTTACCAGCTACAAAATTCACTATTTGCTCTTCAGTAACCCCACTACCGTCTTGAGGGACGACATAGGCCAAGGGCACTTCCCCAACCCTCTCATCTGGAATTCCAATCACTCCACACTCCTTAACCGCTGGATGAGTCACGATCAAAGCTTCGAGTTCTGCAGGTGGAACCTAAAGTGAAGGAAGGATATTATCAGAGAAGGCCAATGCTTTCGAAGTTACCTGGAAGCCCTTATACTTGATGACTTCTTTAATTCGGTCCACTACGTAGAAAAGCCCTTCCTCATCGTAATATCCCAAGTCTCCCGAGTGATAGAAGCCCTCCTCGTCGATGCAGTCCTTGGTGGCCGACTCGTTTCCGTAGTAGCCCTTCATAACAATGGGTCCTTTGAAACAAAGTTCGCCAACTTCCAAAGGACCCAACACTGTTTTCGCCACCGGGTCCCACACTCTTGCACTTGCTAAGGGCACGAGACTGCCCACGTGTCCCGTCTTTTTCACATCTGTTCTGTGACAGGTACTTGGCCCAGTCACTTCGGTTAATCCATACACTTGCCGAATTGTGACCATACCAAGTCTGTTAGAATGTAAAAGTAAGTAAGTAGTAAGAAGCTGAAGTCGAATAAAGAAACCTACCGTCGTTTAGCTTCGTTCTGAATTTCTTTGGATAGTGGTGCAGCGGCACATATGATGTCGTTGATAGTGGATATGTTGTACTGATTTGTTCCAGAAGCTTTTACAAGAAAGAGTAAAATGGGGGGGACCAGGAACAGCTTAGTTGCTTTGTGGTCCTGAATGGACTTCATGAATAAGTCGGGTACAAATTTTTCCAGCAACACAAGCTTCATGCCCGATATGAAGGCGGTCAGCTGAATCAGCAAACCATAGATGTGGAAAAAGGGCAGTACTAGTATTGTGGTGTCATCAGATTTCGTGTTTACGAATAGTGGATCTCTATAATGCATTTTAAGTGTGAATTTGATAGCATAAATGCAGTTTGGACCATTCGCTAAATGTCCACATAGTCGAACAGCCATGAAGAACTTTTCCCCAAAAATTGTAACCTCATTCTTAAAATTATACTCGTATACATTAAGATAACCTTTAAAACTGCTGTGTGGCGCTTCAATAATCATGATATTTTTTGGGTATTTTGCCACACTACAAGATCGAACAGAGTTCAAAGTTGGAAACATGAAGTAGTTGTCCGTTTTAGAATTTTCTCTATGTACAGAATTGTTGATGTTCTGCTCTGACGTTCCCTATTTGAGTGTAGTTAACTGCGTGTAACTATAGCCGAGCTAGTTACGCCACTTGCTCAGCTTGAACCTTCTTTATGGGGGTTCCTTCATTGTTCAGTAATCCTAGGGTAGTTCATTCAAACTTTTTATTTTTGAATGAAATGTTAGAATTACGGAACATATTGAAGCTGTAGTACATTAAGTCGGTAATCAAATCCTCGTTGATTATCTAGCACCATGTATGTAGGTGGTTTCCGTTACTTTCCAAAGTGTAGTGTATAGATATGGAAAATAAAGACCCTTGTTTTTAAAGAAACAATTCAGTTTAATTTAAAGCTTTTCCCCGTTATGAAAACATTTATAAAATTCAGTTAGGATATTGCTATTTGTTTAGCATTTGAAACAATTTAGGAAGGGCTATCAAACCATAAGTGTATCTCATGACTACTGAGCATTCTGCTACAACTTGGCGTTGTAAAGCATTAGGAGAAGTGGTAATTCGGCTCTCAGCTAAAGGAGACGGTTTTAATATCAAAACACTTACATGAAATTGGATAGGGGCGGCCTCAGGTTACCATGAGTCAGCACAACTCCTTTAGCTAAACCAGTGGTTCCGGATGATAAGCAAACAAAGGCGTCATGATCCGAGTCGAGCTCCTCAGGCTTATAATCATTGTCCACTATAGTGTCATCTAGTAGTTCTTTTAAACACAGACAGGAATCATTTCCCGACTCCAGGTCCATTACAACAATCGCTTCGACGAAAATCAACTCCTCCCGTATTCGAGTGACGGTTGGAAGCACTCTCTCAGAGCAAAATATTACTTTTGCTTTGGAAATGAGCAGGCCGTGCTTTAGTTCTCCTGAAAATAGTGCTCAGAAATGCTGATTAATAGAAAGTTGACACTTACCTGCGGTGTAGGTGGGATTTAAAGGATTTACGGTAACTCCCGCGTACAGGGCTCCTAGAACTGGTAGACAGTAGTTTATGGTATTTTCGCTGATGATGGCGATCATGTCGCCCTTTTTTACTCCAAGATTTTTTAGTATGAAGGTGCATTTGATGCTTTCTTCCACTGCTCTGCCGCAAGTTAGATCTTTCTTAGTAGCAGCATCCAACTGTAAAAATGAAAGGAGATATAAATCAATTTAAAGAAATAGTGTTTGAATTGTTAAAAAAATTTCCAAGAACAGCGAAATAAACAGTGGTGATTATTTTCTTCGTTCTCGTAGTGTCCATTTCATTGTCTCTTTAAATAGTTTGCTATTTTATATGCCTTGTACATGTTCATACCGTGTTACCTTACGTTTTTCTATTTCTTGAAATATTGTTCTTTTGATGCCCATTTGTCCCTTAATGGAAGAAACCACTAACAACATCGCAATGAAAAATATCTTTATCTTGCTCAGCGACTTCAATGCACAAGTAGGAAGAAAAAAGACATACAAATCAACGATTGGAAAACCTAGTTTTCATCAAGAAAGCCACGATAATAGATTAAATTAATCTAATAGATTTCACAGCTAGCAAAGGCTTGGTGATAACCCTTTCTTATATAAAAATATCCACAAAAAACATCGAAATCAACTGAGGGAGTAACAACAAGCCAAGTACTTAATACCCTAATAAACATGTCAAACCGCTCGAAGGTAATAGCTGCGAAAGTAATGAGCGATACCAATATTCGCTATCCAGAAGACAAGGACAGTTAGGAAGAGGGACAGAAGACCTCTACAGGCAATGAAACGATATAACGAAAGTGCATCTATTTATACCTTTGGAAAACAAAAGATATAACAGCTCTGTGCTAATCACAATTGACGTAAGTTTAGTAACAACTGCAAAAAGACGCTTGCAATAAATTGAACAAGTGACTATCGCTAATTTGAAAAGATTTATTAATTATATATATTGTTATGATACATGAGGCAATGTAATTAATTTCAATAAAGAAATATTTGAAACAAATAAGCTTGGAAGAATGATATAATTAAATCTTGATGGGTATTAAATTTCAAACATTATTAATAAATTTAATTGAGACAATGAGAGAAGAGATTTTGATATTGATTGAATATGTTAATTTAATAGTTACAGAAAATTTTAATAAAATACAAGCCAAGGTAACGATTGGCAAATGTGTTATAATGATAATGTGAATTGTTAAATTGTAAATAATGGATAATTTAAAATATGTAAGGGTGCAGTAAGAATAGTATCCAACAAGAACAAGTTTTTGTTTAAGGGTAGTTACATAAATAAACTCAAAGAAAAATGTAAGATATTTTGAAACGTGATATTTATTAAATAAAAATGGAAATTAGTGCAGAATTTGTATAGTTGTTTGGTTGATATACAAATGGGGTTGCTATTAGGAAATCTACGAGGTATTAAAGAAGGAGTCTAAATATTAATATTAAAAAATAGTGATGAGCATAACCGGACAATTTTCATAACCGAATTATTTGCATTCAAATCATATTAATAACCGATCGATTATTTGAATAACCATTGGAATCAATTTTGGCTCTCGATTAGTTTCGATTAAGTCAGCCGGTTTTCCGGTTGGCGGTTCACCGTCATCTGCATCGGCATCGTAACTTGCAGATAGCAGAGGAACTCAGTTAATCGTTAATTATAATAATTGTATAAATAATTTTTATTTGATTTCTAAGGAGTTTAAACCATTGAGAATAGCTATATCAATACTAATCATAATGAAATTATAAATATGCAAATACAAAGTATCTATTGAGTCTATTTTTAGTTCATAAAATTCTCTAGTAGCCACCCTTCCCTTTTCGCTTGCACATCATACCGGTATATTTTAGAATCCATAATTTATCTACGTTCAGCCTTCCGCGGTTCTAAGGACGCACACTTAAAATTTTCAACATCGAAATCCACTTCTTGTCCCGACTGCTCCGTTATTAAAAATTAAATATAAATCTTTTACGATATTGGAAAATCTTATTTCGCTTTCTGTTTATCCCTTATTAGGCATAATCAACCGCGTTTCGAAGCAAAAATTTAGGCCGTTATAAATTAATACCAACCTTCGGCAAATCTCATACACAGCAGAACGTTATCTTTAATAGGAACGGCCCCATAAATTTAACTCGTCGACTGGGAGTATCAGATGTCTTAATAACATCAACAAGCAGCCGCGGCCTCACTTGGGTCAATCAAGTACATACGTAGAAAAGGTTATATAAGTTATGAATACCGTATTATTTACAGAATTTCGATCACTCGCAGGTCGCTGAGACGCGGCACGTAGTACGTATCAGGATGAGGTTATTTTTCATCCGAATACTTAGAACGAAAACCAAGTTACACAGGTTATTTCAATAAGCGGATAACCGGTTATTTTTGATTCGAATAAGCCCATCACTATTAAAAAATACTCACAATCGGTTTTGTTTTGTTGAAGTTGAAGCTGCCGGTTGACAGAGAGATTGCAGCCGGCATCAGCAGAGGTATTGGATTTGGTTGATAGGTGTTAAACGAGGACGACGTTGGGATCCTTTGGGAAGTAGGAGGCACTGGTATAAGGAATTGTGCGAGTGAAGCTGAATAAGTGACAAGGTTTGTTAGAAATTAATATTAAAACATTTTAAATAAAGATCAATCAGTGAAATACAATAATACAAGGCAATATTTAATTTGATGAATTGATTAATGTAAAAATACAATTGTCGATACCTGGTTTGTTGAGATTTGGAAATCGGTTTGACAGTAAACTTCATTAACTGTAATATTGACATTCAATTAATAGATAGAGATCTTGATTTGGCGAACCACCTGAGATAAAAAAACTTGATTTATTTTTATTAAAGAATTATTATTGAATTTGAAAGGGCATCACATTAATAAAAGTATAGCTTTATATCGACACATCATAATATATAAAAATTGACGCAGACAACGTGGAGCTTAAAGTGATTGTTAAGTCAGTTTGTTTTTGACATTACTGAATATAATATATGGTGTTCAAACGAGGGGTTTTTAAAACCTGGTTGCTTGACATTTATAACACATGTCGACAGTAAAGAGGGGACATTGACATAATAAAAATAAACAGATTTAATGGTAACTGATAAACCAAGTTTATGGTTAATTTTGCATTAACAATTGCGAATTAAGGAAAAATATTGTAATAAAACAATCATAATTTAAAAACGTATCATAGTTAATTTCTTTTTGAGAAAAGATAAAGGAATAGAATATGACAATCATTAAAAGTAACTAAAGAATATTATAAAGGGTCAATTTGAGAATAAAATATAAAGATTTATAATTCAATATACAGGTTGGTAATCAAAATTAGGTACATTTGAAAATGTAAACTAAAATATGGCAGACGAAAGGGTTACAAGAAAAAGCAAGAAGACTGAAGAGGAAAAAGACGAAGGACAAGAAGAAATGAAAGTGGTAGCGAGTGGTGCTGAAGTTGAAGTAGAACAAATACAGCAAGAGGTAGGAATACAAGGTGATCAGGTAAGATTACAAGAAGATACAACAGAAAAACAAGATGATCTTAAACAGTTAATGGTAATGATGCCACAAATGGGGAGGAAAGCAGAGGAAAGGGAACGAAATTCAAAGAAGGATGCAGAGAAAAATGCAGCAGAGTTGAGGAAGGATTTACATGAAATAAAGAATGAAGCAGCAGAGTCAAAGAAAAATGCAGCAGAGTTGAGGAAGGATTTACAAGCAACAATAGAAAGAACTACTGAAGAGTTGAAAAAGGAGTTGCAACAGTCAATTGAGGAAAGGGAAGATAGGTTGCAAGCAGCAATTGAAAGAACTGCCGAAGAAAGTAAGCAAGATGCAGAGCAAAGGGAAGGTAGGTTACGAGAAGCAATTCAGAGCACTGCAGACAAGGTACAAGAACAAAAAGAACAAGCAGATAAGATGGAAGAGACGATGAAGGAATTAAAAGAAGAATTTAATAAGGTACTACTAGAAGATAAACAGGAATTACAATTAGAAATAAATAAAATAAATATAACACACACCAAAAAGTAGGAGAAAAGTTAAATAATAACAAGGAAGAACTTAACGGAAAATTAGAAGTTAGATTTCGAAATAACACTTATGAAAACAGAATTTTGGATGAAAACAAGAATTATTATTTGGAACTTATGAAATAAATCAAATGTTAAACAGGTGTGAAGATAATGAAAATGATTCTATTGAAAAGAGAGATTAAAAGAAGCCAATGCAGACAAAGAATATGTTAGGTGAGGAAGTCGATTCTATGGAAAATAATACTAAGATAAAACAGAATGAAGTAGTCGATAATGAAGAATTAAATGTGGTAACAGGAGGAATACTAAATAATATTATGAGGAACAAGAATTACAAATATTTAAGAAGAAATAAAGGATTTTATAAAGTACGAAGAATTACAGGAAGTTGCATAATTAAAGTAAATAAAATTGGGCATTTCTGAGGATGTGACATAATTAAAATGAAGAATCACAAGAAGAAAACAAAGAAGGAAACAGTTAAACAAAGATTAAAGGAGGCGACAAAGAAACTGTTTTACAAAGCAAGCTTTGTTCAGCCGTCGCATTCTGCATGGGTGTTGTCAACTGCTGTGATTGCGTCTTAATGAGTTCCTGGTTCCAGCCAGGCGACTGCGTGACTTACATGTAAATCCCCTGCTTAAGCAAATTCATGTTTCATCATTTTGCTCAGTGGCAACCCCATGCTACGAGCCAGACAAGGATTGAGTTAAGTCACACGCTTGCGTGGTCCGATTCCATTGCCGCAGCGTTGACCGAAATCTTAATCATCAACCGGCGATGAGATCGTGCACTGGGGGTCGCTCGCTGGTTCCTGGCGAGGCCTGGCCTTGCCGTATAAGTTTAAAGTCGAAATTGTTTAAATGTGAAACTCCACGGTTACCGTCGTTAAGTCAGTTAAGTAGTGTCGTAAATGTTTGGCCAAGGGTCCCTTTTTGGTTACCGAGGAGCTGGTACCTGGTACCATTATCGCAGTGAAGTCGTAGGGTGGTCCATTTCTTCCCTTTTGGGGATTTGTATCGTCACACTTGCTTGAAGACCGCTCTGAGCAGTTTCCAGTCGTTTCTTTTATTGGTGGCACTGATCTGGGGTGCGACCGTAGATGATGGGAACCAAAGTAACCATCTTACTTTCTATCAAGGAAAATTATTAGCCTTTAAATTTATAGTGATTTGTTGAAGTGAAGTTCCAGCAAGCTATGCTTTGTCGATTAAAGTGCGAGATGTCAAACAGACACTACCGTTTTAAAGTAAATTATCGCCAAATTTTAATGCCTATATGTCGCCTTGCGTTGGAAACTTAAGTAAAGATTGTTGATAAGTGGTTTTCCGTTGACAGTCAAGTAAATATTGTTACCATTTTTGTCATTTGTGTTTAGTTTAAACGTCACCATCTTACCAAACTAATCCCCTTTTGCTGATCAGTTTGAAATGTAACCAGTAAACATTTCATGTTCTGTGTTTTACATATTTTATTTCCTTAATAGAGTCCATTGTTCATTATCCACGTACTTCATTGGTGTTTGCATACCTTTTGTTGTGTTTTGTTTTTAATGTACAGGAAACCAAATGAGTGTAAGTTGATGCCATGAAAAGACTTCCACATTCAAAGTGGGCTTACCTGTTGATTTTGTTTTCCCGATTTATTCCGAATGTGGTGGCGCTTTAAATTTGAACATCTTTTACCTCTAGTACAGGAGTACAGCCCTAACTCAAAGGTCGTAAAGAACCTGCCCTTCTCCACTGCAGTTTTAGCCGGAGCAAACCTTTCTTGTTACTGCCATAGTAACAGAGCTAGGACCGTGTATTCTAGGTTTTTTTCCAATCGTGCCGTTGTATCGTTTTCGTCCGGTAACAAGTACCCTTATCATTTTCTAGGGTGCAGGTATTGGAACCTGAAGCACTAACAAGGTGATTTTAATTCTGTCAAAATGGCTAAGAAAATGAAGCAAATCCAAACTTTTTTAAAGGGTTTTAGTCATCGATGAGTATACAGTTACCTTTTATTTCCCTTTTATTATCTCAATAGATTTTTGATTTACTCCATTTACTTTGTGTCATGGGGGCCCCACGATTTAATTCCCATGCTGTATTCTATAGTCATAAAGTGCTAAGAAGTATTTCCAGATTTTTTTGAAGCCAGTAGCGCAGTAATTACTACCATGATGGAAGCCGTGGAAATGAAATTTTCGACGTACGTGTTTGCTGGGCCGATATTCGCTTTTAAAGTAGGCTTGTTTCTCTTTATGTTAACGTTATTCATTAGGCTATTCACGTTTTAGGTCCGCTTTACTACATTCAGGTAATACTTGACGCAGACATATTGAGATTCACCCTGGAGCACTTTAGCCGTCACGTGAACCGCTTCCGCTTGTCATAGTTGGAAACTGTTTTGCAAAAGAGTAAGGCGTTCCTGCATCTGAGAGAATCCAGGACACTTGGTTCCTGAGAGCTTTTTGTTCCTGCCTTTGAGATGCATCTTAGTGAAGCGCCGCCATAGCTGCCCCGGAAATTCATCTGTCATGGCTGCGTTTGGCAATTAGCTCTATTTTACAACACGTTAAATATAATTGCGAGTTGTGGGTAAAAATAATACAAAGAGAAAATTTTTCATTGCTTAAAGCGATCAGCAAAATCAGTAATTTTTGTATGGGGCATTGCATACGATTAACCTTGGTGCCCTTGTTTTATCGGAGGCCTCTTGAGAGACGCGCATCGTGGTTCAAGTCAGATATTAGCTTTTTACAAGCGGCCCTAGGCGGCTTAACAGTTAGCATATATTTTTTGTGTTTATGTTTTTTTTTGACTTACCGGTACCTGCTCGTTTGAGTATACGGTAGTGTTAGCTAGAGGTGGTATACGGTAAATTTTTTTAGACTGTGAGTGAGACTGCTTTTTTGTTGTCTCGGTTGACGACTGGCGCCCTTTTATAACTTGCTTTACTTTCATTCCATTATTAACCCAACCTTCATCCCCTGCACACTACAACAAATCGCCGAGGGTTTTGAGCTACTCCGGTGCATTTAATTAAAAGGCGGTATATGGATTACCCACATCCTGTAAGGCGATACAACTTTCAGAAAATATATTCGGTAGATATATGGGGTGGAATAATAAACGGGTCTAGGATGACTAGATTCGATCATTTTTATCGGTACGACGTTTTTTAAATCGTGAATTTTCAGATTGGTAGAATGAATGTGAAGGACGCTACGTAATCCTGACATGAATCCAATGTACTTTAAGATGTGGAGCTTCATGATAAATTTCATTTTTAGCCTCCCGACGTATGAACAACACATTGAGGTCTACCGCAACTACGATTTTACTGTTACTCAGTGTTTTTATGCATCCCTGTGTAGTAAAATGACTAGAAACTTTTGAGCTATCAGAGACCCTTAAACAAAAAATTTACTTCGCAGTAATAAATGACATTTGCAGAAATGCTATTTGCGTAATTTCTCATTCAGTTGAGTGTTGGAGATATAAAGAAAGTTAATGTTTATGACTTTGACGTTTCAAAGGCCGACTACAAAATTTACTATGGGCAGCTTGCTTGATGCCAAGAATGGTTTTTATATTGGAAAGTAAGATCTCGAATTTAACAAATGTTATAAAATTTATATCAGTCAAAAAAAATTGTACAACACGCGGTCGTTAAGCACTCAGTTTTCTAAAGCATTTCGCTTCGCGCCGTGCTTCAAAAATTCAAACCTCGTGCTGAAAAATGCAACCAACGCTCCTCAAACACAGTAAAATGGGCACGAGTTGCGTCAACGAATCCCTAACGCAACAGTACAGCTACAACAACAAGATGCAGCATGACAAATCTATCAATCGTTGCTAAGTTGTACGCAACTTTGCCTACAATGTAACGGAAAAAGCAGCAGTACCCAAACAAGTGATGTAAATAAATTAATTCTTTTATTTAGAACTATTAAACAATACCGTTGCTATTTTGTAATTATTTGTCAATTATGATATATATTATTAACTAAAATGACAATGCCTGCTGTTTATGTCTCATAATTACATCGATACCGCCATAAATTTTATGGAATGGAGGTTAAAAAATAATAGCATCCATTATATGCTCGTATAATAATATACTACTATGACCTGCATTTTTATTTTGAAAATTAATTATAGCTTAATGAAATTGTTTTCTAACTACTGTTTTACTTCTCCTTCTAGTGCTGTGGCCATTTAATGGTCGTTGGCGATCATGCTAACTACCGTGTTAGCGATATTAACCTTACTCACAGCTGCCGGAATAGTTGCACTGTGTAATTCTCAAACCATTGCCCCAGTTTCTTCAGCCACGAAGTTTTTTTCTACTAGGGCCTCCCTTGCTATCGATCTGTTCTTACATTATGAGATGTAGCAATTCATACTTCTCCTTCATCCTTGCTGTGGGTTCGGCAATATCAAATACCGCTGTGTATTTCCCATTGCCTAAATAGTATATAGAGACTCTAAATAAGCAGTTGGCATTCTTTTGTCTTGAAAATATCCCGTGCGCAGTTTCAGGGTGGGGATACCTTCCCGACCGTCACTTCCCCTTAGAAAATTTTAATTATTCTTGATTTTATTTTCGTATACGACATGGTTGTTCGGTTTTCCCTTGGCAAAGCTTTAAGAGGGCGGATTGTCTCCAAAAAAAAACTCGCTCATAGTATGGGGCAGATTTGGTTTTATTGCATGGTTCGGAGTATTGCTGCTACCATCTGCTTACCTCAATACAACATTTCGTAAGTAAAATGTCTGTTGGCCGTCCGCAATCTAAGGTAGGATTTGGTGATATCTGCTTGCATGTGTTTTAATGTTTTGTGGCATTTATTTGCAGGCTTTTTCTTTTTTCCGTTTCCTCTTCTCCTTTCTTTTTACGTTTTTACACTTTTGCGTTTGCTTTACTACTACTTCAATACTTCTACGGGAGTCTCGATATCGGTGAATGGTTCACATAGGTATCCTGCTCGCCTGTTGGATTGTAGATTCCCTGCTGGGAAAAGTCGGAACATCTGCAGTCACGAACCAGCCCCTGATATCGTCTCTCACGCTTACCGTGACGAGTGTAATGTATTGTTTATTTAATCGCGCGCATCATGGAAACTAATAACCTTAGGTCTTACATTGTGTGCAAATTTTTGTAAGCACAGTTATCAGCTGTTTACTGACTTAGGAGTAAGTTAATCGTAACTTTCTTGCTTGCAAACAACTATGTGTTGGTTACCAAATACTATTTACTTTGTGGTTTCAAATTTTACACTGTACTTCTTTATTTGCTAAGAATGGTAAGTTGTCCAGCGGTTGTGAGAAGAACTCGTTTTTTCCTTGATACGCTGATTTGTACTTTATCTACAGTGTGTTCCATAAAGTTCCCTACAAATGGAAAACTTTTTTATTATTGGTTTCTCAGAAAATTTTATTCTTTATAAAATTCTCTGCTTGGCTTCAAAACCTAAAATCGAAAACCAAATGACCGAAATATTGCGTAGTATACAGGGGAGGGTCAAAAACATAAATTCCTCTTAAGAGTAAAGTACCCTTATTTTTAAAAATACAAAAAAGTTTTATAAGAATTAATTGTTTAGAATGAAAAGTTATCCTCAGATTCAAAAGCATGGCCTTCTATTCGAAAAATTAATATTTTTTCAATTTTTTTTAATATTGCCTCTCTTTATTTAAGAACAGTACAACTGTGCTAATGTTTCTTTAAATTAGGTCCTATACAGTCACTTTTCAGGAATATTTAAAGTATTAAAACGAATTGGAAGAATATACAATAATTTTAATTTTTTTATTCAATCGTTAGCTGCATGCCTGTAGAGTAGCTATTTAGCACATTAATTTTTTTTGTGAAAATGGTTTTCTTGCATTAAAATGAATCAGGTAATAATCATTTGCAAACGTTTAAACCCTTACGTAATTCAAAACGCTTCAGATTTTCCTTCAAATTATTTATTGAATGCTGGCACATAACAAAATATGAAAAAAAACTACTATAGCCATGGGAAACAAATTTGTAAGACAAACGTTTAAACCCTTATACATATAATTCAAAACGCTTCAGATAATCCTTCAAACTATGTAACAACAACTAGATGTTTTGAAGGATGTAAAAGTAAACGTTACAACAGGATATAAATAAACATATTTTCATATTACACTACGAAATAAAACTAAAATAACACACAATTTGTTATTGAAATATTTAAAAACACTTTTAACACACTAGAAATTAACTGATAACATAAGATAATAGCTTATTGAACAGCTGCTTCAGTATATCCTCCCAATCTCTCCATGCAAACTAAAGTTCTTTTTGAAATTGTTTAACACATTTTTTATTTGATTAGAGGTAATTGAATGGACTGCTTCTGTGATCACTCTTTCTAAATGGTCAATATCCTGAAATGGTCTTTTTTGATATACCTTTTGTTTTAAGTAGCCCCACAAAAAGAAATCCAATGGAGTAAGATCCGGAGATCTCGCTGGCCAAGAATTTTCAAAATACCGTCCTATAACTCTCCCGTTAAAAATATTATGTAGGTATTCTCGTACATTTCTTGTGCTATGACACGGTGCTCCATCATGTTGATACCACATTTCGGACCTTTCGACGATGGTTCGTTCATGTAAAAATTCAAAAATTTGGTGTTGTAAGAAATCCAAATACCTTTCAGAGTTCATGGTTTGTCTAAAGAAAAATTTTCCTAATATTCTGTTCTTATACATCCCGCACCAGACATTTGTTTTGAAGGAATACTGGTCACGAGATTGGATCGTAAAGTTGGGGTTAGTATCACTCTACCACCGGCAGTTTTGAGAGCTAACTACTCCATTCGATGTAAATGTCGCTTCATCGGTAAACAGAATTTTTCTCGCAAAAAGCGAATTATCTTCAAGTTCTCCTTGAAACCATCCACAAAATTCAAACCTTTGATCAAAATCTGCCTGGTTTAAGGTGTGAATAAATTTTGGTTTATATGGCCGGAATCGATTTGATTTAAGAATTCTACCAATTGTATTCTTACTTATGTTATTGGGCAATATATCCGATCTTTTTCGTAAGGAATCCTTGGGATTTTCAACAGCAGACAGTATCACATTGTATCCTCTGTGGTGACTGACGGTTCATGAGGTGTCTTGAACTGATTGGTAACACATCCTGTGGTTTTGAATTTACTTAGTACATCCCGAATTGTAGTAAAGTGTACGTTTTTTTCTGGGTGTCTATTATTAAAAATAACTGCGGCTTCCCTATATGTTTTGTAATTTTCACCGACAATTAATGTTAATTCTATTTTATCTTGAAGAGTTAGCTTTACAGGCATTATAACGTTTTAGACGCTTACTTCAACGAAGACAACTCAATCTGACATTCTATTTCTGACATTCGTTTGTTGTCTTACAAATTTGTTTCCCATGGCTATAGTAGTTTTTTTTCATATTTTGTTATGTGCCAGCATTCAATAAATAATTTGAAGGAAAATCTGAAGCGTTTTGAATTACGTAAGGGTTTAAACGTTTGCAAATGATTATTACCTGATTCATTTTAATGCAAGAAAACCATTTTCACAAAAAAAATTAATGTGCTAAATAGCTACTCTACAGGCATTCAGCTAACGATTGAATAAAAAAATAAAAATTATTGTATATTCTTCCAATTCGTTTTAATACTTTAAATATTCCTGAAAAGTGACTGTATAGGACCTAATTTAAAGAAACATTAGCACAGTTGTACTGTTCTTAACCCTAAAACGCATAGGTGGCGTCATATGAGACACCACCTATTTAACTATCTAGTTTTTAGTGATTTGCTGTTATGTTATCATATTCATATTTTCAGTACCTCTCCAGAAGATTATTGTTGATATCTCCCTTTCATTTTTAATTTCCAAAACTTGTTACAAGCTTTATAATTAGTTTTTTAGTTACTTGGTGTCGCATATAACGCCATCTATGCAATCACGTAACACGTTTTCTCGGTAGGTGTTGGTCGGTAAGCACTTGCCATCTGTCAGTTTACGTACATAATTTTCATAGTAACATAATGCGAAGTGGAATTTGTTAAAATAGCTATGACTACTGTCTTTATAGGATTGCCAGTTAGCTATTATACTTCAGTCGCCGAACAGATAGAGTGGAGCAGGCAACCAAAATAACATATTACAAAGATAACTCGATAATATATTAACTAATTACTAAAAGGAACAGAGATGGCGACGCTTATAATTAGAACTAATTTCAATTGACATTAAATAACTTTTTGAGGTTATGATGCAAATATCGAGAGATAAAAAAAAATGATTCTCTGCGGGCTGTGGAAGTTCAAACGTATGAACAATATGTTGGTGGCACTGTAAGTCTATGTCAAATTTGAGGTTATCAGGTTCTGTGTCAAAACTTTGACACAGACTGACGCAAAACCTAACTTGATAGCCTGCAGTGTAATTTATGTGCTGAACAGAGACTACCGACTGATTTTTTAAACACTCAATTGCAGCAGGCCCTGGATAGCCTGAATCAGTTGGCAATACTGAAATGTATTGTTGGTGACACTGTAAGTCTATGTCAAATTCGAGGTTAGCAGTTTTAGTTTTGCTTGAGTTTTGACACGGACAGTGTCACCAACAATACACTTCAGTACTGCTAACTGATTCAGGCTATCCAGGGCGTGCTGCAATTGAGTTTTTACAAAATCACACTGTAGTTATTTGTCAAAAGTGTTTAACGTAGATATTAGTACCTGATCAGTTCCTTAGATTTAACAATTCATTAATTCATACTCATAAATAAATATTTTAAGAACTTTAATTTCCGCTTTGCGCTGTAATATGCATATATGCAGTCAAAATTATCTCCCAGATATTAAAAAAGGCGTATAGTAAATTTAAAGTGCCTCATTAAACAAAAAAAGGTGTGGTGTCGTATACGACACCACATATGCGTTAATGTAACTTTCTTAGATGTATGCGTTCTAGGGTTAAATAAAGAGAGGCAATATTAAAAAAAAATTAAAAAAATATTAATTTTTCGAATAGAAGGCCATGCTTTTGAATCTGAGCATAACTTTTCATTCTAAACAATTAATTCTTATAAAACTTTTTTGTATTTTTAAAAATAAGGGTACTTTACTCTTAAGAGGAATTTATGTTTTTGACCCTCCCCTGTATACTACGCAATATTTCGGTTATTTGGTTTTCGATTTTAGGTTTTGAAGCCATGCAGAGCATTTTATGAAGAATAAAATTTTCTGAGAAACCAATAATAAAAAAGTTTCCCATTTGTAGGGAACTTTATGGGACACACTGATTCATGTCCGTTCTGAGCAGCCTGGTCGTGCAGCGCGATGCGTGGATTATGTTGTAAAATAGCTTTTTTAAGATTAATGGAGTTCCTGTTAATTAAAGCTTTTACACTTTTCTCTATCGATTCTGTGCGCTTTTATTAAATCAAACTCTTTTGCTTGTCTATACTCGTATGAAATGTGCTCGTCTAGTAGGTACTCATGTAATTATTATTCCATAAATAGTTACGCAACAACAGCTTAGTACGTTCGTTGTTGGGTGTTTATACTGTTTATTGCCTTTTTCTACTCCTTTATTAGTAAATTGCTCATTAAGCACTGCTTACTTGATTAGTAAATTCGTTGTTACAAACAGTGTTACGTAATGATAATGACTAACACGTAATTTTTTTTATTACGTTACAGTTAGCTTCTGTTGTTTGTACGAAGCGGTGTAGGGATGTGACTGCAGCCTCCTAATTTTTAAGATGGTGTGACAGGTGATTTGACAGTTAATAAAATATTTCTTTTTCGTTTAACGAAATGAGTGTGATCGTAGAAAAAGTATAGTACGCAACTCGAGCTATAGAGCAATTACACGCTCGTGGAATTACACACGCGCCGCTACGTGGCTTTTGCGTAACTTTTCCAACTCGCGTGTAATATGCTTCCTACAGCTCTCGTTGTGTAATATACTATTACCTATTACCAATTAGGTAAAGTAATTACGCACTCTTCACTCCCACGAGCCCTATTCTGCAGTCTGTTTTGAGTTAGTTGTTTTGAATATAACAGAAAGTTACAAGAATGCACCCAATAGCCATAAATATTCAAAATGTTAGGTTTTGCTTTATTAAATATAGCAGTGCATTAGTTTTTATGAAGAAAATAATGCAATACACTTTATTAACATAATGTGACCAAATAGTAAGTTCAAGTCCAAAGGGTCAAAATATTTTAAAACTATGTCATATTAACTAGAGTTTGGTTTGGTTTTCGTGAGTGACGGATGTGTGTTAACGCGAGCTCCGACAGTTTAGTAAAATTAATCGAGTAGAACTGAAACAACCGAGTGCAACGAAGTACAGTGAAGAAGGGGAGGACAGTGCGTAAAAATCATCTAAAATTAACCGGCGGGAGAAGCAAACAGAGCCGCAAATTAAGTGTTAAGGGCGACAAATAACTCGCAACATACGGAAACCGGCGGAATAGCGAGTGACCTTGCGACCTTGCAGGCCAAACGGAGCCGGAACGTGCCGAAAAATAAACACAGATGCGGAAGGTCAATAACAGAGCGATTAAATTACTCAAAACAAGACCCGATCACGAAAAATTATAAACAGAATATAAAACGCGGCCAAAGACCTAACAAATCAACAGCAACATAATCAGATGAGTAAAAACAAGCAAATACAACAACGCGAAAGGGCGAGCAGTACTGGGCAGATCACCGAATTTTTTAAACGAAAAAGAGGAACAACTAACAACGAACCAACAAGTCCAGAAGACTACGCCGAGGTATTTCAAAAAAGCAAGATAATACTCAGATCGCCGAATAATACGGAAGAAAGCAAGAAAGGAAAGGAACCCAACGTAAACAAGACCCAAGAAAAAAACTCCGTAGAAGCAGAGGAAGAGAAAGAAAAAATGGACGAACTAAAACAACTAATAATTAACATGTCCGCCGACCTGAAAAGCGAGATAAGTAAAAGTAACCAGGAGCTGAAGAAAAACAACGAAGAAATGGGGACGATGAAAGAAGAACTAAAGAAAAACAATGAAGAAATAAGAAGGCTGAAGGAAGAAATGATACGAAAAGAGACAAATTGGGAAAGAGAAAAAAATCAACTAATTAAAAGAATAGGACTGCTAGAAGAAAAATATGAGATTCAAGAAAAAGCAAAGAAACGAAACATCATCATAAAAGGTCTACAAACAAGAAAAGAAGAAACGAAGAGGGAAGTAGAGAACTTTATGCGAGAAACACTGAGAATAACGCCAAAGAATACGGAAGCATACGCTGTGGGTAGAGAGGAAGGAAAACAAGCAATACTCGTAGAAGTGAGCGAATGGAATCAGAAAAAGATTATAATGGAAAATAAACATAAACTGAAGGGTAAACGAATTTTCATCGAGAGTGACATGACGCTAACAGAACGAAAAATACAGATGGCAATAGGAGAAAGGGCAAAAGAGGAAAGAGAAAAAGGAAATCAAAGCAAAGTGGGATATCAGAAACTAGAAGTAGAAGGAAACTGTACGCATGGGACCACGAGAGCAAAGAACTGAAGCCAAAAAACTAAACGAAGAAGAGCAGAATGTAAAGAGGGCGACAGAAGCTATGAATAGGACAACGAGTAAGGAAAATAAACCAAAAAATAAACAAAAAAAGAATTCCGACACTAAAAAAATAAGAATTGCGACATGGAATATTAAAAGTATGCTAGAAACGGGTAAAATGAACACAATAGCAGAAGAACTACAAAAATATAAAATAGAGGTGGCGGCAATACAGGGGAACTGAGATGGGCAGGAAATGGAGAAATAACCAAAGAAAAATACAGCGTGTTGTACAGTGGAGAAAATAAGCAAGAACAAAAGGGGGTGGGATTCATAGTGAACAAAGACACCAGGCACAGAATAATACAATTTACACCAGTAAATGGCAAAATAGCGACGCTAAGAATCGAAGCAAAAACTAAAAAGAAAACGACATTAGTAGGAGTATATGCACCCACGGAATCAAGCGAAGAAGAAGAAAAAGAACGGTTTTATGAAGAACTGCAAAGTGTCATTGAAAGAAAAACGGCACAGGATAATATAATCGTATTAGGAGATTTCAATGCACAAGCAGGCACAGAGGAATACCTAAAAAATGTAAGCGGGGAACACACGGCACACAAGTCTACAAATGACAATGGACACAGAATGTGCGGCCTAGCAGCAGCGATGAACCTAACAATAACGACCACTAGATTTCAACACTCCAGGGCCCATAAAGTAACCTGGAGACACCCAAACGGTACCATAGAAAATCAAATAGATCATATCTTAATCGCAAAAAAAATCTGAAAAATGTAAATGATGCAAGAACTGATCGTGGATCAAATGGAGACACGGACCACTATTTAGTAGTAATGACTATGAAAGATAGAAAGGATACAAGAGAGCAAAAAACAGCATTAAAAATATCAAGAAAATGGGATGTGGAAAAACTGCAAAATGAAGAACTGCAAAAAAGGTATGAAGAAAGTTTAGAAGAAAACAAAGAACAACAAGAGGGTGAGGGGGAAGACGTGGAGCCTAAATGGCAGAAAGTTAAAAACAATATTAAAATGGCAGCAAGAAAAACAATAGGCTACAAAAAAGGCGAAACCAAAAACAAAGAATGGTATGACCAAGAATGCCGAGAAATAACTGAAATAAAAAACAAGATTTGGAAAACATGGCTGGGGACCAGGAAGGAAGAAGACATGGAACAGTACAGGCATTATAGAAACAAAGCAAAAAATGTATTCAAAAGGAAGAAAAACCATTGGATGAACGAGAAACTTGATGAAATAGAAAATGAGAACAAAAACTGTAATCTGAGGAATTTCTATCAAAAAATCAAAAGTAATCAGAACAAGCAAAAGATAAAAATAAGAGCATTTAAAAACAAAGATGGCAAGTCAACACACGAAGAAAAATAGATCAAAGAAATATGGGAAGACCACTTACGCGAACAGAATCAACTGTATAGAGAAGACAGGCCACAAATCAGAGATATCGAAGGAGAAGAAGAACCTGAATCAACTTTAGAGGAGATACAGGCAGTAATAAACAGGCTAAAAAACAACAAATCGCCCGGGAATGATGGTGTACCAAATGAATTATTAAAATACGGAAGAGAAAAGACAACACACCAGATGTACAAGATGATAAGTGAGATATGGAAAAGGGAAACAATGCCAAAAGAATGGAGCAGAGGGATAATAACTCCGCTGTATAAGAAAGGAGACCCGGAAAACTGCGCCAGATACAGGGGAATCACGTTACTCAACACGTCATACAAAGTTTTTACGCATGTACTAAAGAACAGATTGCAACCGTATACAGAAAAGATAATCCAAGACTACCAACAGGGATTTAGACCAGGAAGAGGCACAACAGACGCACTACATATAATGGAACAAATAATGGAAAAAGCATATGCCTATAACATCGAACTTCACATAGCGTTTCTAGACTTCAGAAGTGCATTCGGCTCTATCAATAGACAAAAGATGATACAGGAGCTAAAAGAATCAGGAATTCCCAAAAAACTAGTAAAATTAGTAAAAATGACCATGGAAGAGACCGAAGTAGCAGTAATGATAAATGGAATAATAACAGACTTCATCTCAATAGATACAGGTGTGAAACAAGGGGATATACTATCACCAATACTTTTCAACATGATAATTGAGAAAATCGTACAGAAAGTAGGAATACAAGGGACAATTATCAACAAAGGAACCCAAGTTATTGCCTATGCCGACGATGTAACGATAATTAGTAGAACAAAGAAAGAGCTGATAGAGAAACTCAAAAGCATCGATAAAGAAGCTAAATACTATGGCCTCCAAATTAACGAAGCCAAAACAAAATATATGAAGTTCGACAAGAATCCAGCACAAAGACAGGACATTCAGGTAGAGCAGTACACATTAGAAGGGGTAAATACATTTAATTATCTTGGCAACCTGATCACAAGACCTGAACAGGAAAATAAAAGACTTAGAGAAAGAATACAAAAAGGAAACAAAGCCTTTTATGCCAATAAAGCTCTTTTAAATAGTAACCAGCTACAAAAAGCAACGAAAATACGGATCTACATGACACTAATAAGGCCAATAGTAACATACGGAATGCAAACCTGGGCCCTGAAAGCAGCAGAAGAAGAAGAGCTTAGAAAGTTTGAAAGAAGAATACTAAGAAATATACTAGGACCAATAAAGATACACAACAATACACTTAGAAGAAAAATGAACTTTGAACTACAAGCAGAAATAAAAGGAAAGGATATAGTCAGATACGTGAAAGCACAGAGACTGAAATGGTTCGGACACATTATGCGATGTCAAGACAGTCGAGTCATCAGAAAAATAACAGAATGGAAACCGGAAGGGAAAAGGTACAGAGGAAGACCAAAAACAGGTGGTGGGATAGTGTCCTGGAAGATCTAAGGCTAATGGAAATAGTAAATTGGAGAGAGAAGAGTAAAAAATAGAAAAGAATGGAGACAAGTAGCAGAGAAAGCCAGATCTATAACATAAAATCGGTGCTCTCTTTGTATGCGTGTTGCGTGTTTGCATGTTTGCGTCTATGTTTGTTCGCTATCTCCTCCGAAGATACTGGACCGATTAAGTTGTACGATGGCTTAAAAGTTTGCTAATTTTTAGATTTAGATCGTAGGCCGGTTTTTATTTTCAAAAAAAGTGCGAACAAGTTTTAATTTAATTAACACCTCTAGGCAGCAGGGCGAGCGCCTTACGCCGTGCTCTATTAGCTTGGGTGCGCGGCTGGCCTATCACGCGGGTGGCCCCGGGTTCGATCCCGCCGATGCATCCTTTTTTTTTTTAAATTTATATTGATGAATCTCTCTCAATTTTGCGAACCGAAACGTAGTTCGGGTGACTCACTAGTCATATTATAAGTTACGAAGACCGGAAGATATGAGGACTAATCCACCTCGGAAAATGGATTTCATAACATCCAGAAAGGATGAGGCCATAACTCTCATTGGGTTAAGGAGCCTATACATACACATACATACATATTAACTTTTGGAGTGTTGGTCAGTATTAATTATTATATTGTAAGAATTCATCATACTTCATTCGGTATTTATCTAGACTAAAAAATAGCATTTTTGATAAAATATGACTGCAAACTTATGTTGTGTGTTAATTACGTACACAACTGCCTCGCAGTTTCTTTAATAAATATTCCTGTTTTTATTCAAGACTCGCATCTTTTTCGCACTTATAAGTAGTACTCGTTAATACCTAAATTTAGTAAAACGCCATTGTTTTATATTTTGATATTATCAGCCACAATCTCACTTACAAGAGCTTTGGCTTTGTGTTGCGAGGACGAAAAAATAAGCAAGGTTTTCCTTGAGTCAACATCGCCATGTTTGGCCTCTGTGAGCGAAGGAAAGTTTCCAATATATATTTTATATAATGGCTTTGTCAAAATATTACGAAGTTGATGCAAACGCATTTAAAAATTTAATTGGCATCAATCAGATCCTCTAACACCGGACACTGACACAATCTAAAGAGTGGAACAGTAAGTCGGAATTTTTTCAAAAGTCAGAAGTCAATCAAAGTGAAAATCGAAAATAACTCTAAAATGTATAAAAGAAGTATGTCGTAATTACATGTTGAATATCATCATGGTAATCATGTTATTTTGTAGTTTTCTACTCAATTAAAAAAGTAATTTTTGAACCTAATTGCTTATATTGAACACTCAAAATTAGCAAAACCTTTTAGATATTCAAATATACTTCAGATGGGTACTTACGTTGATAACCTCGTCGGGGAGTCTCTTCTTCAAACTGTTGTAAAAGAGCTGGCCTACGGAACCCTCGGGGATGTTTATCGTATCAGGAGGGCCGCACAAAACGTTTGAAGTGAAAGACATTGTTAATATCTCTTCTGAATGGTGGATTTGAACTGAGCGATTAAAGTAGAAGAATGTTAAAGGACCAAGCGTATCTGCTATTCGAAATATCGGGTCTAATACACTAACCAATTTTATCTGCAATAAACGATTTTGGAAACTGATTACATTGTTGGAATTATCGAATACATACTATTATATATTTGGTACAGTAGAAGTTTCAACAAGTACGCATATGCTTGAAGATACGATCATATCGATAAATTATTAACAGGTTTGCTTGCAGTTGTTATCTCTATCTTTATTGTCTTATTTAATCAAATTTTTATTGAGGGTACTTGTTCAGTAAGAAGGATGACGTTTTATATATATATATGTAATCTTCTAAACAATACTACTGTGTCCTTACTAAACTTATTAAACTTTATAGTAGGTGGTGACAAACTAGCGAATTATATCATTACTGTGCTCTTCATGAAAGTGCATCGAGTTATTTCTTACAAATCATTTTCGAATAATCAACTGCATTCCCTAACAACCGGTAAAATAAAATGTAATTCTTTAGATAATGTGGCAAAACTGTTTAAGTCAATATACCGTGTATCGGGCTGTTGCTATGAAACATGGATAATGTACAATAGATTATTTCCACAACGTTACAAGATCTAATTAATGTTAACGTTTTATTTTTATTTTTTACAACAATAAATTTGATATATTTTGCATTTAAATAGAATATTTTGGTTACAGGATATTGAACGAGTTATTTTTTAGATAGAAGGAGCGAAAATCATGCATTTATTTCTTCGTCAAATATAAAAATATAGCCTCAGCTGCTAAATTTCAAGGATAAAAGCTTTGTATTGGAACTGAAAAACTTAAACTGATATTCAAATTTGTTACTAGTTAGTGAATGCCTACAACACTACCTTCTATAATGATCTACCTATTACATTGATGGTTATATACTTAGAAACTCCAAATGAATCGGGTTTGGCTCCGCAAGTGAAATGGCCAAATAGGATTAATGGCAGTAAAAGTAGCAACGGTGGAACGAACATCCTAAGACAGTACATGCATGGATGATGGAAAGCAAAGGTATCCCTAGCAAAGGCGCCGGAACAGGGTAGGGTATCACAACACCTCCACGAATGAGAAGGAAAAAGAAGAAGCTTCCATAAAGACTCTAGTCTGAGAAATAAACCGTCATCAAACCGTCAAACATATCCGAACTCAAGTAGAAGCAATACAGTGGATAACAGAAAACCGAAGAGAAGAAAAAAAGAACGGACTAAGTACAGGGTATTCCGGAATGTTTTTCTCACTTGTTCGTTGAATGTCTCGCACCATGTGGTTAAATACAACGCCTTGGAAATTTAGTCGCAGTGGATCGGTTCGTCGGTGAACATTCTGTCATATGTGTTAAAGCAAACCTTTCCATGGAAGTTACTCAAACCATATTCTCACTAAACGTGATCTCTAAGAGAAGGGAAATTATTTGGCCACCCATAAGTCCAGATCGAATGTGCTTAGTACAATACCTGCAAGAATGGGAAATTTTGACAGTAGAGTTGGCACAAGTACGAATAGACAAATTTTAGGAAGAAATGGATAAAACGATCAAAATGACAACAGCAGCAGACTTATAGAGTTTCCTGAACAAGTTTTCCTAAAAATGCCAAATGATTTCTTAAAACTTTTACACATGCATACAATAACTTGGGCACAACTAACTTGATGACTGAATCGATTATATACTATGTTATTTAGTAAGACAACAGATAACTGTTAAAGTTATGGATGTAAGGATACAGAGAGGTTTTGAATGTCTATCAGACCATTTTATGGTCAGAGCTAAATTATATTTTCAATACATAATCATTCACGTACTGATCACGATAAAACAGATAATAGTTATTTATGGTACAAGTGTGTTACATTACAAATAATCCAAGAAAAGTTGAGTCTTTTCTCGAGCGCATTACCTATGTGTAATAACACACGCGCACAATACACACTTTTATCCAGCAACTCAATAAATACTAAAAAAAACATTAATTTTGTATTGACAGTTGTGAAAAGTAAAAGTGACAAATTCATTGAGAGTGAGCTAAAGTATTTATAAGCCACGGGAGTGAGTCAAGTACTGAAAAAATACGTGTGGGTTATATCGAGTGATTATAAATGCTTCTCCATCAAGTTCCCTTTGAAATATTTGTTGTATGAATAATATGTTGGTGGCACTGCAAGTCTATGTCAAATTCGAGGTTATTAGGTTAGGTTTTCTGTCAGTTTTGACACAGACTGACGCAAAACCTAACCTGCTACCCTTGAATTTGACATAGACTTACAGTGTCACCAACAATACATTTTAGTATTGACAATCCTAAAACGAATAGTCGTTGCTATACTGTAATGGTTGTTATGGTGCAAAGTACCACATTACTAAACGATTTTACATGCAGAAATGTAGTACATTGCCATATGAAATGCGATAAAATAACATATCCGAACTTTAACTACTTAAAGCTAAAAGAGGAAGGCACGTAACGCTGAAGCCCTATACACTAACACTAAGTTAAAAGAATATTTATTTAAAGCGGTGAACGAAGCACTAGGGGACAGAAATAGGAAAAATGTGCCCTTGTTGGACCCCTGCCTATGATGGCCTACTGCCTGTATTTTTGAAAAGCGCGAGCTTGTCGTCTAACTCACTCACTATGTTTGTGCAGCAAGTCATTTTCAAAGTGACCACCACATTTCATCGTGCTCCGAACGCCGAAAGCGAGCGATGAACTAAAAACCAAAATCGGTAGGTCTTGATCTAATATAAAGCTTGGATATGCGACATATCATTTCTATCACAAGCTTAGCTAACGGCTGTTCTTTTATCTCAAGTAGAACTGCATGTTGCGCATCGGCTGCTGCATTCATTTTTAGGTTAGAATAAACAACAGAAAAGTTCGGAATTTTTAAGCTTTACTATGCGTAGGTGCCTATGATGAACCATCATAAGAACACGAATGCTTTGTCGTTGTCATCTCTATTAGACGAGTTATAATTGTGAAGATTGTTACCATTAACTATTGTTTGGAGAGATGACTATCCAAAAGAGAAAAAGACAACAATGGGAACAACATGATATGGAGCAAGCTTTGTAAAACTTGAAAATAAAAACATGGAAGTGCCAAGGGTGACTTAGAGGGGCGAAGATCAACATTTCCTGAGCAGATTGAAAATGAGTTAGTTGACCACATCATCGAAATGGAAACAACATTTTTCGGCCTAACAACGAAATAATTAAGGAGGCTGGTATTCGAAGTGGCAGAATGAAATTCGGGAAAGATTCAGTATCGTAAACCACTTTAAAACACCTTGAAATTGTTCCCGCAGTTATCTTTGTAACAGCAACAGCAGCAATTTGAACTACCATTCCTGGAACTAGTAATATAGGTGGGTACTAAGTACACATAAATCTTAAACTGCAGCTAACCCAAAATTATAGCTCCTGCGCATAAGGCAGAAGTGGTCTACGATACTGCATTTTAGCTAGAAATTCAATTAAACATGCCTTCAATCGCAAAACAAAAATGGCAGGATGGAAATGAATCAGAAGCTTCCTAAAACGTCACCCACAGATATATTTAAAAACGCCAGAAAGCACATCTTTGGCTAGGGCGCAGGCTTTTAATAAACCTAACATACGTGCCTATTTGTCTGCGTTGAATAACATTTTGGAGAAATACGATTTTCCTCCCGAAAACATTTTCAATATGGATGAGTCGGGTTTGACAACCGTGCAGAAGAGATCTCAAAAAATCGTCGCAAGTGGGTGCCATGAATGCCATTGGAACGTATGTGCCTCCGGCTCTTATTTTCTAGGACAAAGGTTAAAGGATGAACTCATGAATGGTGTGGCCTACTAGGAGCATATCTTTTATCCACGAAAAAGGTTGGATGACCTCAGAGATTTTTTGTTAATGGTTGCAACATTTTGTGAGGTATAATAAGACAACAATAATAATGACAACAAAATTCTGTTAGTACGGGACGGTCATGCCAGTCGCAAGGACCTGGAAACTTTGGAGTTCGCGAAGGCAAATGGCATCATCATTTTCTGTTTCTCGGCTCACTGTAGCCACCATATCCAGCTTCTGGCCATTGGATTCCACCGGCCGCTATACACCTACTACGGCCAAGATATTCAATTATGGTTGCGCCAGAACCCTGGAAAAGTGGTTACACCTTTCAAAATTGCTAGTCTTTTAACCCAGCGTATTTGAAGAGCGCAGTGCCTTCAAATGCAATAAATTCTTTCAGAAAAACTGGAATACATCCTTTCATCCCGAATATGTTTGAGGATTGGATGTTTTCACCTTCATTGGCAACTGATTGACAACTTTCGGACGACCAACGAGAAACATGGGAATCAACCAGACGGAACGGGATGGGAATCGGAAACTGATGATCATGATGACCCACAACTGAGACCGTTCTGTCATGCATCACCATGGGACTTGGAAACTGACCAGCAAGTGGGACATTCCAAGCATGATTCACCACGAAAATCAGAAACTTGCCAGAAATCAGTATCATCCAGTTGTAACTCATCATCAGTCCTCAACATTTCCATTAAAAAAATTGGTTCTCTTCCTTCAACTTCAATTTCTGCAATCCATAAAAGAGGAAGAAAACGTGGAAAACACAGAATTTTTGAACGACAAACCAAAAATTGCAGCATTAAAAGAAAAAGCAGTAAAAAAAGAAGCCAAAATAAGAAAACAACGCGCTGGACAAGTCAAAAGAAAGTTCTCACTGAAGATAGTTCCAGTGCAGAAAAAGTAGAGGAAGATACATTTGACGATGGTGATATCGCTTGCATTTATCGCAACTAACTTTATTCGCGTTCTCGACCCAGAGAAAAATGGATTCGTCGTTGACAAGGATGCCTCCGCTGGTGCCACACTGAATGCGTTGGAGTTGAAGATCGGTGTCAAAATTTTGTGTGTGAATTATGTTTGTGAGAACTCTTTTTTTGTGATTTAAGTTTAAAACCAAAGGGTGAAGTTATTTCTTTCGTTTTTTTAGAATGTATTTTTTATTTCGTTATTAGTTATTTGCAAACAAAAATATAGTATTTTTTCAGATGTTTAAATTCTGCCAGAACCGTTCTATTTTTTTGTAATATTTTCGAAATGATAACAAATATGAGGGGTCCACCATACACATATGGAGGGGGTCATCATAGGTGCATCTGTGGCTATGATGGCCCCCTCAGCAGTTTTTTAAAAATACATAATTTTAGCATGTGTTGTTTTTATTGGAAAAAAAGATCATTTAAAAACTGATAAGTAATATACACGTATCCAGCATCACCCAACAAAGTGCATAATTGTAAAAGCTATTAGACAATATTCTTAAGGGGTCCAACAAGGACACACTTCTCCTACAGAAAATAAGACATATGGAGACGATTGGTGGAATGAAACGATGACAAATCTAGTAGATGTAAACATACGGAAGATGGTTAATAACAAAAGATGCAGACGACCGGAAACAAGATATAAGGAGTAATGGATAACTACAAAAAGGCGTGTATACAGAAGAACTTAATGTGAAAAAACAAATGCTCAAAAAATCAATGATTAATGGGAAGCACAAGATGACATAAAGCCTAGAAACTATTAAAAGCCTGAACGACAAATGAAAGAAATTCCATACAGGCAACTAAATTAAAATCATGGAAACAGTATTACGTCAGACACACCGAAAAACGAGCAAAATTTGTCTAGATTCAATATGATCCCTTCGAAATAAAAATTGAGCAATGTGAGGAGGTAAGTCTAGAACAAATTGAACCTGTATTAAATAGTATGAAAAATAGAAGATCACCAGGTCTTAGAGGCTGTACGCTGTACGATAGAGCTAGCCAAGTACTCTCATGTTGCAGTACTAGAGCTTATACAAAAAATATAAGTAGCTACAAGGAGACGAAATTCCAATGCAATGGAAAATCGCCTATAAAAACTCAATATATAAAAATCTCTAAAGGGCTTTACTTGGAACTTCCCTCGCAAGTGGTCGTTGTAACACTAAGCAATTTTCAAAATCAAAGGAAAATAACGTTCAAAATAATACTAAAACCAGAAAAAAACCTGGTAAGGCAAATTAAATCAATTTCTACACCGCCTATGAACCCGAATTTAACCTGTCCCGGCTTTGAGATGCGCAGCTGTATTTACTGTATAATTTTTTGACCATTTGATGACATTACCCTGTATCTGTTGAGTCCCATTATCGTCAAGTGTAAAGCCTGACCTATGTGCAAATGACTAATTTTATCTATTTCTTAGTTAATGCAAAAATAAAGGAAGTTCTATTTTTTAAGTTGCTCACACTGTATATATTTGTTCGGAATTTTTCGTTTTTCTCCAACAAATAGTTTTTGAGTTATACTGCAAGTAAGAAGACAAACAAACAGACACACAGGACAGACGGACGCACGGAATTGAAGAAATTTGTTTTTCGTCCTTTAGGGACCCCGAAACGTGAAGATCTGAAGAAATGTCGGAAGGTGATTTTTTTGCGATTACAATACTTCCTTTGCCTTTTAGACGAGAAAATTAAAACGAGAATGAAATCGGACTGTGGTAATTACAGAGAAATAAAGCGTGACATGTGGTATTAGTTAATTAAGTGGACGGGTCATCATAAGAAAGACAAAGTAGATTTAGGGCATGACGATCTTTCATGAATAATATTTATACTTTTGAACTATTAGCAGAAAAATCAGTTTGTCGCAATGAAAAATTACACCTACTCTTCATAGATATTAAAGAGGTCTATAACAGCGCCTCTATATAAAAACTATAGGAGGTATTGCAAAACCACAAAGTAAATAAAATGAACCTGAACACTGTAAAGCAGATTGTTAGTTTTACTTTTCCCAAAGTTGCCAAAACCTCAAATATCGCAACGCTGTGAAGGTATACTTCAGAGCCGGCCAACTAAGCTCAGCGAAGACGGCGTGCGGTCCTTACAAGATGTTCACAGATATTATGAGCGCCAACAAGTCTTTACTTAATAATATATATACTCAGATAGTTCGAGAATTTATAAACCCAAATAATTCGCAGTAGGCAATCGCACAATATCTGAAAATACAAAAGATATCAGTAACAAAATTCGACAATTTTATTAATAGCGTATTAAATTTATTTAGCAAACATTGAGTGCCAATGCAACAAATTTTAAGAGCATTACTCAAGCGAGAGGTGCACACACAAATAGCATTTGATACTACTAGGTATTAATCACACAACAATGGGAAATTAAAAGCTAAACTTACTTGGTTACTTATTTAATCGGCGTTGCAATCCTTTTCGGGTTTTAGCCTCCTTAACAACATTGTTCCACCGGGCTCTGTCCTGTTCAACTCGTCTCCGGTTGAGCACCCCTAAGGTTCTCAAGTCTCGCTGGCCACCGTCTAGCCATCTCTCCTTGGGCTTTTCGCACCACTTATTAATGGTTTCCTGAAAGTTCGTCCCCCACATTTCGTAACACACATTTCGTTCCCGGGATATTTCGTCTCCCCACATCTCGTACCCGGAAACTAATTTGTCTCCTAGATTACAGGGTGTTGAAAAGCGAGTGCAGCGATCGGAATGCAGTTAGAAAAATGAAAGATATTTTAATTAATTTATTTATTATAATAAACTTATAGGAACTATATACAGTATGACCCCGCATTGAGTTTACAAGAGGAAATTAAATTTTATTTTTAGTTCTACATAAAAATGTTACAGGAATTATAATTCCTGCTTGGTTTGTAGAGAATGTTAAAAAAATCAGTTTTTCAAAAACAAGTCGGCCTTGACAGTGAAACAAATCTTTAGCTCCTGCTATTTGTTTCGCCATTTATTTATTCTTTTCCGGGCCAGCCTGTACATTCCCACTTGAATTATTTTCGCTGTATTTCGAATAATATCAAGTTTTGTCCGCGCGAAGGCGCTAGATTTGGTTTTCCCGAATTCACTTGTTATCGCTTTACGCCAGCGAACAGCGATTCGATTATTTTGGGCCATTTGATTTTCGCTTTCTGTCGAAGTAACTTGCTTCTTCGAAAGTATTCCCACGTGCTACAGCACTAATTAATAATTAATTTCGTTAGTGAGCTGATAACTAAATCAGGTATGTTTACGCTAATTGCTTGTTATCCATTTTAGTAATTTCTCTTTCTTATCAGCTTTTAGTTACCGCTTTTAGTTACCACTTTCGAGTAACTCTTTTAAACGCCGTTTTTGAGCGACTGGCTATGCTATTTGGCATCATAATTGGTAATCTTGGACCCCTCACAACTTCCTCTGGAATGCCATTTTGGGGGCTTGCCGTCTGTAACACCGAGTGCCTGTCCTTTTATCAACTTTGGCCACGAGGTCTGCGCTGTTGGTGATTGTTACATTAAGATAATCCTGGACCAATTCAACGCATGCCACCGGCGTTTCTTTCAATCCAGGTTAGTCTTATTTCAACGCCCACGAATTATTGGCTGAATCGATTTTTTCACAACGCTTCAAATTTATAATTTACTAATTTAAAACTACGCCTCATAAATCTAAAACATAATGTATCAATTGTTCCCTAATTTACAATTTACAAATTTATAATTTTACTAATTGAATACATATTAAGAATTTTGTAAAAAAAGTGCTTCACGCTATTTTATTATCATTACCGAGATAACGGATAATACACACAGACAGTGATAAGCTTATCCCTTCAGTGAATTGCATTCAAATTCAATCTAAGAGCCTAAAGGAGGTTCACATATTTTCGCTGTGCGTGTCGCATTTTCAGCACGTATAATTTATTGTATTCAGGTTATTTAATATTGTGATAAACGATTTTTCGACGCATTATTGATGTTGCCACCAAACATGATCTGCTGATTAATAAACTGAATTGTTTGTTATTTTTTTATTTATTTCTTGAAATCTGTGATTTCTGGCGCCCTGTGTTTTTTTTACTATTATTAAAAGAGCTTGCAGCAGCTCAGCTGATGATAGAAATCTGCGACCCAAGGCCATCGACTTTGACGCTAGCTAGGCCATTGCGGTAAGTAAGAAACATTTCAGAGCTACCGTGGTGTATAAATGATAAGTAGATGCCTTTTGCCGGTTCTGCGACCTCCCCCCACCACTTTTTCAAGGTCGAGGTCATAGTAGAGGCAAGTGGATGGTTCTGGAACCTCCCCCCACCACTTTTTCAAGGTCGAGGTTACGGCCTCCCCTGAGCCGCATACAAGCCCAAGGTCACTCCTTCCCCTGACGAGTCGGCCGTCAAGGTCATTTACTCGGTTTGCAAAGCACGTAAACTTCAAGGCCAACGTTACTCCTCAGGACCTCAAGGTCAGTCACTGGCATTGCAAGGTACGTGGACTTCAAGGCCAACGTTACTCCTGCGGCCCTCAAGGTCACTGGCATTGCAAGGCACGTGAACTCCAAGGCCAACGTTACCCTAATATCACTCAGATTAGTCTAAAATCTCCTCCACAACCTACCCTTTAGTGCAAGGTCAAGGCCATAAGCACTCGGACAACCTCAATAAGTTCAATGAAAGAGACACATTTTTAAAAGAATTTATTTTCAGCAATACATAAATCCATACTACATTATGGTACACAAACAAGGAATATTCTTATTCTGCGAATCGAAGATGTCCTCCAGCTCCGGGATCTCCTCAGTCGTACGTAACGTCTCCCATAAACACAGCTGCTTGTCGTCCGTATAGAGCACTAGAATAAATAATTAGGTATTATAGTACCAACATATTAAGAAATACGCCACACAAACACGCATAAAGAATGTGAATTATTAGTTGTTCGCAGATGTAGTAACGAAATTATTTCTTACTCTTCCTTAAGTACGAAATAAAAGAAATAAAGGCAACTAATATTTCCCACGATTACACAGCTCTGAATCTTCTCGACAAAACAAATATGTTTGTACCAGATTTATGTGAGCATGACATTTACAAATAATATTTATAACTACCTTATTATGCCAGGATCCGGTCGATGGTTTCCCACAGCTCCGGGCAATTACAACCGCATACCTCCGTATGGAGCACTAGAATAAATAATTAGGTATTATAGTACCAACATATTAAGAAATACGCCACACAAACACGCATAAAGAATGTGCATTATTAGTTGTTCGCAGATGTAGTAACGCAATTATTTGTTACTCTTCCTTAAGTACGAAATAAAAGAAATAAAGGCAACTAATATTTCCCACGATTACAGCTCTGAATTTCCTCGACAAAACAAATACCAGATTTATGTAAGCATGCCAAATAATATTTACCTTATTCTTCTACGTTTCCGTTCTAATATGCTGTTCACCCGGTATCCAATACATTTTCGGCCACGTAGTGTTGATTTCGAATAGCAGGAGCACTTCCTAACCACAAAACAAGTTCCAAACTGCAGTCTGAACGAAGCAGTTTGCAAGGTCAACATGTTCTGCGGCGGGAACACCTCTTGCTAGCAAGCGACATTCCTGTTCGACTGCAAACAGAAAGCCGTGCTATATTTAGCGTTACCAAAGAGCGGATTCTTATGCAAATACCTTTTTGTAGACTGCGCTTTAGAAAAATTAATCAATAAGGGCGAATCAAACATTTTCACGTCTACTGACATGTATTTTATTTTGCCTATAATGCCAATGTCATTAGTTTACTGCCTATTTTTAGCTTTACCGCCTAAAATTTGCCTAATTCAAGAAAGAATAATAAAAAATAAGCTAGTCTTGTCTACATTACATCGAATTTTACAGTTTTAGCTGACAGTGTCACTAAGTTACAGAGTGTAGGCTTAACTTTAATCGATTTCTTCCAGAATTTAGAGGAAGTCGAAGCCTCTTTAAAACATATGAATCTAGCAGACAAACTGAAGTCTGCATTAAATAAAAATCCTGATATAGGAGTATTAAGAAAGATATCTAAAGTACTTAATGGTGAAAAAAAGAAGTTGACTTTTTACAGAAAGCAATTGAGAACAAGTATTAGTTACTTATTTTGCAAGCCAAATTTAACATATTTAGCGCTACCAAAGAGCGGATTTTTAGGCAAATGCCTTTTGTAGATTTAGCTTTAGAGAAATTAATAAATAAGCGCGAATCAAACATTTTCACGTTTATTGACATGTATTTTATTTTGCCTATAATATCTATTTTATTAGTTTACTGCCTATTTTCAGTTTTACCGCCTAAAATGTGCATAATTCAAGAAAAAAATAAGCTAGTCTTGTCTACATTACTTCGAATTTTAAAGTTTTAGCTGACAGTATCACTAAGTTACAGAGTGTAGGCTTAACTTTAATTGATTTCTTCCAGATTTTGGAGGAAGTCGAAGGCTTTTTAAAACATGAATGTAGCAGACAAACTGAAGTCTGCATTAAATAAAAATCCTGATATAGGAGTATTAAGAAAGATATAGGAGTATTAAGAAAGTATCTAAAGAAGTTGACTTTTTTTACAGAAAGCAATTTAGTTACTTATTTTGCGGGCAAATTTAACAGTTAAGTAGTAGAAAATGGTACGTATTATTGGTACAACAGTTGGCTTTCAAGGTCAAATCTTAAAATGTTCATATCTCCGTTGTTTATTGTGACATTTTAGCATTGTACTCCTTTCTGATTATTGATAGTTTATAAGTAGAAGCCCACGCTTTCGGTATTCATATCCAGTTCGACGCTAAAGCAATGCCTATCGATAAATTTGGGAAACATATGCATGCGAATTCCACGTCGCACCCGCAGGTGTTTGTGGTTGAAGAGCTAAGCGAACCTATATACTATGAACGAGATTTACGACTAGTATCTAGTGCCATCAGTTCAGATAGATGGTACATCCTAGCTCATGGTGACACCGAATATACTATTCCCTTCCGTGTAGCTGAAATAACAAATGTCTTACTTTATCCCGAAAATACCGAAATTTATATCAACAAGAAAGGATCATATAATTTTCGCGAAATGATCGGGATGGCATTAAAAAAAGGTGATGTGCTAAAATTTTGGGCAGTCAAGCCAAATATGCTATATGTGGAATTTCAACTCAAGGTTCCCATAATTGTTGAGTCCAAAAAGGCAGTACTGTGAGTTGGAGGCCTCCTGCCACCACTCGGTCGTCAAACTTGCTCCTGCTTCAACTCAAACTTCAAGTTTAAGAGATGTAACGTTGGGAAGTGAAATGAAATCAGAAAGAAGGGTCGTGAGAGTAGTGGCACTTTAATCGGTTTTCAAGGTTAAGGTGAGATGCAAAGCAACAGAAAAAAATTAGACATGCAGTAAGCTGGAGCGAACTTACTGCATGCCTAAATTATGACTCGACTAGGATTCGAACCTAGGTCTCCCTGTATATCCGCAATCTGCAGCCGAGGGTATCTTAACCGCTAGACCATCGAGTCTTATATAAAAAACCCAATTAAAGAGACAAATATTGTACAAAAGCTTTATTTTCACTGTTCAAGATACAAAAAAAAAATGCTAGACTAAATTGTTATAATACCAACACATGAAGAAATACGTTACAGACATACACAATATAGCAAATAATAGGGTGCCTAAAACAATTGTAGATATACAACAGGAATTAACGGCGGGTGCAAGTAGCTTCTTCAAGACATCCGGTTTATTTTTTAACAAAATAGTTTGCCAAGGAGTGTCTACCGCATATGAAGGGAAATGGAATTTTACTTTGAACGTTAGCAAATCCTGAAGAGTAAAGTTGTGCACGTGTATTTTAAAAACGGATATAGTTGTCAAGGAACTGGTATCCATTTTACGCCACGTCACGTTGTGCACTCCGTCATTGTAAGCAAGATACGCGGAACTGCACCGTGGTGGTTGAAGGACGTAGAGAATCCCATCATGAACTGCAGCGAGAGCAACCAAAAATTGTATTGGTAGCATGTTCAACACGTCGATGGCAACTAGTGAATGGTTCGGTGAAGGAACAGCTTAAGTAGCTTCACCTCGAATAGGGTGAACCGCACTTTGTATCACTTATGACAACTGCAAGATTTTGTCGCGTTGGCTGCACCCGGTTTATTGTTACCTGCTACATCCACTCCGGAGGGCGTATTCATCTCGACGATTAATTTAAAAGTTGTAGCTAGAATTTCGTCCATGGTTTGGAAATGCTTCTTCACTTCGGCAACTTTGCAGGTGGGTGACCATCGGAGGTGTTCAGATAAGGGTGTGTCATGGTCTTCCCAACCAGAAATTTGAATTCCACAGTAAAAACACTGTACACAATCTAAAGTGTCGTTGATGCGAAAGAAACCAGCGTCTGCAAGCGATTTAGGAGATTGACATCGGCTCCAGTTGCTAAAGGTTCGTAGCCGTGTGGAGTAACTCGCAAACTTCGGAAATCTAGGTTCTGAGCACATTATGGTGGCAATGGTAACAACAGACTAACAGCATACGTGTGTATGAAAACTTTATATAGTACAATTGAAGGTCACAGAGAATTAAAAAACACAAAAATAGTTTTATAAATATTTATTTTCAAGTATTTATCTCCAACTATACGTTATGAATGCAACCTCGCCGTCCTGCAACCGCGACAGGAAGCTCTCCAACGGACGATAGACGTGGGTCAACCACCAGTGAGCTGTCGATCCGTCAAGAGTGGTAGGGTGCGTCCTGAAGGTGGTAGTCTCCGTGAGATTTTCCCCGAAGAGGTCGTAGGTGTACTCCACCGTGATTACCGCTTGGAGGGTTCGCTGAGGCGACGTTGGAGGGCACGCAGCCAAAAATCTCCGGAAGTGGCGGTAGAAGTGGTCAGCACCCGGAAACGTCGTAGCTGCTGGTGGATGGCTGTTGGTGGATGATGAAAGCTGTCGATGCATGATTCTGGTGATGCTGCTGGTTGTAGTAGCACGCATTAAGCTTAATAAAGGAAAGCAGTCAAGGACGACCTTCCACCACCAACAGCAACGCTGAAGGATGTGTATAAATAAAGATGAAGGTTACTTCTCCCACCACTCGGACTTCAAGGTTATTCCTCCGGCCACTCGGTCCTCAAAGCCATTCACTCGGATTCTAAGGTCAAGATTTCTTCTCCCAACCACTAGGACGGCAAGGTTTCTCCTCCCACCACTCGGACTTTAAGAGATGTAACGTTAAGAAGTGGAATAAAAGCGGAAAGAAGAGACGTGAGAGTAGTGGCACTTTAATCGGTTTTCAAGGTTAAGGTGAGATTTGAGTGGAGTCCACAATTTACCCCAGTTATTGTAATACGGGGTATCAAAAACGACTGGGTGCAATTGGATGAGAAGGAGTGGACTGCCCTATTTGCAAATCAAGGCGTGATTGCCAACTACTTCTATTCGGTCGACGGTCAGTGGCCAGCTGTAGAAATAGGAAGGAAGAGGATTGTATTCCAAGAGATTCAGACCAGGAAAATATTAAAATTAGAGGAAGTGGGCTTGTCAGAAGTGTGCTTAGCGAAGGAAACTGTAGAAGAGCTGTGGCGCTTGCAGAAACTGGTGGAACTGCGATTCGCACAATTAAAAGCGTTGAACTTTGAGAGTTTCTACAAAGAAATAGTTAGGGGTGTGGCAAACTTTTCTGGGGACTGTTTAGTCAATGTAAAGGCTGTAGTAGATCAGCTGGAGGAGAACTCTGAAAATACTGCGTGTATGGTAGAAGTGCTAACGTTCGCGAGTTCTATGGTAAAGTGCGACATCGAAGTGGAAGCACTGAGTCGTCAGTTGGCAGTGTAGTCATGTGGATGAATTATAGAGAGGCTGCTCGACCGGCTGCAAGAGACGTACCTAGTGCGGTTGAACGATTAGTGAGTTCGTTAAAGGATTTAGCTTTCGAAGCGTCGCACGAAGTCGTATATGGGTTAGGACGTTCCGGATTCAGTGACGAAGAGTTGTATAAACAGGAAAAAAAGTACAAAAATGGTGCAGCTGTTGGTCGACTATTTTTAGATGGAGCCATAAATGAAAGCCTCCTTCTGGATTTAATGTTTAGTCTTGGTCTAGAGTGGCATATGTGTGAAGTAAAAGCCTTTATAGAGAGGAAGGAAAATGAAGAAGAGTGTGCAGTTTGAGAACTCAAAGAATCAGGTGTACAATCTGCATACGTGGGCGTATGCGTATCGAAAAGCTCGGAAAGGATTGTGGGAGCGAGAAGCTATTGACAGGTTGCGATTCCAGCGGAGGATACTTACTGTGGCTGAAGTACTGCGAGAAGTCTTGTGCGCAGAACATAGGCAGACAATTTATTTAGAACGCTTTTCCACTAGTACGTAGGTGTGTAACACATGTATATATGTTGTATGCAAATAAAAACACAATAAAAATTTAAAAAGTTGTTTTATTCCATTATGTAGTGATTATAAATATGATACACGTTAGATAAAGCGCAATAACAAATCGGTTTGGAATGATATAAACAAGCAGGTTGTGATGGGGTGAAGGCCGGTTGTTCTTCCACTTCGATGATTGGGATGGTAGTAAAGCGGCGTAGAAAAGTTGCTTTTTCTCGGCCTTTCACATATATTTCGGTGGCACCTCGCAAAAGACGCCGCAGGATTGCAGGAAACAAATACGCTTGAGTAAATCCATCGTCCCAGTCGATGCAGTGATGATGAGTCATTAACCAACGGGCTTGTTGTTGCAAATGAGATGGCAAGGACGTGAATGGAAATGGTGACTTGAAGATATAGTGAGATACTGACGCACCGTCATATGCTGCCAATTCTTTCGGGCTAAAGTGCTTATCGGACGTTTTGAAGCCTTGAATGTCGAGAATGAGCTTCATCGTATTAGACAGAGAGAGCACGGTGCAGTTACGTTAACAGCCAAGATGCAACTGAAGTGGTTTTGAGAAATTACAGTTGTTTAACTGCTTTTGTCAACGCGTTGTAAGTAAAAACCCGATCGTGAAGAACGAGGCAATACGCGGTTGTGTTGGCTGCCACGTTAGCGGAAGTTTCAAATTCAACTCGAAAAACGACGGCGTTTGCATGAAGGTAGTCTTTTTGTTGAGAACAATCGATCACAACAATAGGCGCTTTGTCGGCAAAGTCATGGCGGGAGAAGAAGGGCTCATCGACTTTGTTATAATAAGATGATTGAAACTTGGAATACATGTCGTATAATGTTGCGTAATGATTGAGTGCATAATTGTTATGTAAATTGTCGTATGGAAATCGTTCGGTGTTCAGAAAAACTCGGAAATTGGTAAGACCAACTTTATCGAAATTAGCATTGTCCTTACTGATTAGCCCCGAACGACCTGATTGAAACCCTACGATGACGTATCTGGGGGTTTGTAATTTTGTGCTTGTAGCGATAGCGTGAGAATGTTGAGTCACAGCATGAACACCAGGTATGATATGAAGCTGCCAGCTGCGAAATGCTACTTGTGTGTCAATATTTTTATCGATGTATTTGGTTAGGGCTAATTCTTGAGCAAGACCTGGAGTGATATGAGGAACCTTCCAATATAGTTTGTCAATCGTAACTTTAGCCGTCTCCCCTACTGTAGCACTGAATACGGCGTCGGCATCGGTATTGCTGCGAATTAATACGAGTTCTTGTCGGATGTTAAGTATTACTTTACCATAATCTTCGGCGAATCCTAACAGCATTCTCAACGGTATGCAGGCACTAAAGTTACCTTCCTGATCGGTAATGGGAGGATCGCCGCCGGCAAACCAACCTGCATTTTGAAGCTTTTTAACGTCAGCGGAACTGTAGGACACATATCCCTTAAGAGTAGACGTAATACCAGGTTTGGTGACAGAGTCGACAACGACGCCATTGATTTCGTATCGGATTTCGCTAAATAAGTGAGCCAAACCATTGTTAAGGAATTTAGCCGTTGTAACTTCACCGTTTTCCTTCCGCAACTTTCCCTCTAGGTACAGATAGCTCAGGCCGGGAAGAGTTGACATATCTTCGGGAATTGGAATTCGAATTTCATCGTTATAGTCAAAACGGTTTGTATACGGTTGATGTGTGTGCAATTGATTGCTAATGATAGAAGTGTCGACGAGGACTCGCTCTCCAATATTTAAAATACTCATTACACTATTGTAAAGCCTAAGGACCGCAAGAAGTCTCTGTTTGCTTTAGTTAGCTGCGTGGTGGACGAAGCCGTACTGATCTTACGAGGGTGTGGGCGACGATTCTTATAGGAAGTAAAGCAGGGGTGGTACGGAGTGGTGAATCGAAAACCCATTACAGTTTCTTTAAATGTAATGTTACCGTAACGGTCTCCTTACTAAAACTGACAGGATTATCCGATTGGTCTAGTATTTTAATAGTTAAGTTAGTGATCTGTTTCGTGCTGATCGGTAGATAGATGACAGGGTTAGGGGTTTCCACTATTTTGTACCCGGGCGGTACTATGGGGAAGAATTGGTGAATGATATGGCCGGGCTTACCATTTTTATATGAACCAACGGAGATGTTGCAATGAATAAGAATCGAGTTGATGTTCAAAATTTTCGTAACATGTTCAGCTGTGTGCCACCTATCTGCAGCATAAACTTTTTTCTCAAAGCCTAACATGTCCCGGATAGTATTGTCGCTTTGAAAGTCGATTGGAACGGTGGACTTTATTTTAGTTTTTAAGGTGCTGTTGTTTCCACGTAGCAGTACCTGTTTAACACCCGTATCAGAATCGAGTTGGTTATGTAAAAATTCAGCAATGTCGGTAATTTCATATGCTCCCTCCGGTATAATAATAGGAGGTTCTCCAACAAGATGAAATTCATTGTTGGGAGGTCTAACGTTTGGAATAGTATAGTAGGTTTCGAAACTTAACAATCCCAAGACGTATTCGCTACCATCGTCTAAGAAAATGGGAGGGTCAAAATTTGCAGTAAGAACAGATGAATCTCCCGTAAGAGTGAATATACTGGACATGATGAAGCGCGGCACCTAAACTGACGACAAAAGCGGTTTCGCCAAGTTATATAAGAATTTGAGACACAAATGTCCGCATGTGTATGATGCGAGTTTTTGATATCTATTAGAATTGTACATAATTGTGTTGTTGCTACCATCGCTGCGAAAGTAGTTTACTAATTCGGGAGGAGGTTGTAAGCGACCTATGCTATCGCAATACAGAACAAATCGATCAGCTTTAACGTAGGCTGTCCAATGTGTGCCAGGTCCAACATCATCGTCTAAGTTAGTAACACCACATTCTCGTTGATGAATTTTGTCGGGTAGAGCATCTCGCATAAATATCCCCCTAAAATGGGGAATTTCTAAGCGTTTAACGTACTGTGCAATATCGATGTTCGTCAACGCTCGGCGTGGTAGCTTCAACGGTAGTTTTTTGACTGATACGGTCGTAGATATAGTCCTTTTCCTCGAGCAATGGATTCCATAGCTTTGTTATGCCGTTCCTTTTCCTGGAGATCCTTTTTAGAAGCCTTTGAGTCGCCAACCGCTTTAGCGACTGCTGCAGCACCGCCTCCGAGGGACCCCAATGCTCCTAATGCAGCAAGTATGGGTACAAGCGGCAATATACCTCCTCTCTTGGGAACAGGTACTACTCTAGAACGAATTCGGCGTTTCCTTCGCGATTTAAAAACGACCGCGCCTCCAATACGTTTACGCCTACTACACCTTGTACGCTTCCGTTTTCTAGATACCCCCGTACCAATTTTTTGCGCAATACCGACAATAGGTAGTGCACGCTTTCGTTTCCGGGAGACTCTCACACCAACAGTGGGTTGTGTACGCTTCCGTTTTCTAGATACTCCCGTACCAAATTTTTGTGCGGCAATAGGTAACGTACGCTTTCGTTTTCGGGGGACCGTCACACCAGCAGTGGGTAGTGTACGCTTCCGTTTTCTAGATATCCCCGTACCAAATTTTTGCGCTGCAATAGGTAGTGTACGTCTTCGTTTCCGGGGTGTTTCCATAACAGCAATGGGTTCTGTACGCTTTCGTTTCCGGGAAACTCCCATGCCGAGTTTGGTTTTCCCTTTCATAATCCCTGTAACAGCAAGAGCTGCCGCTCTTTCTCCAAGAGTAGAGTCTTTTGCTTTAACGCGTTCCCAAGCTTTCTGTGCAAGAACTTTATCCGCCGCGTGACGCGTCGAAAGATTTCTAGATTGTGAGTATGCGATGTCGTGTTGCTTGCAAGCCTCGTCCAGAGGGTTTCTTCCTCGATCGCCTCGAGAAAGCCGCTTGTTTAGGCGGGTACCCGGTCCGCAAAATTTGTAACCTGGTATATGTAATTCGAAGGGCAACTTATCAATAAGGGTATTCAACAAACCGCGACCTTTCCGTGTGACGGTTCGACGACTACTACGAGTTTTACGTCTAGTATAACTCGTCTTAAACAAACGCTCGTCGAAGAGCGACTGACGATGTGAAGCTCAAAGGGGTAGATATATACTTAGCACAGCGCGGTTAGAAGCTAGTTCGTCCCCGTCCGAAAACGATGAAGAACGTCAAAATTGTTAAACAAAAATGTTCGCTGCCGGTAGTAAATCATACAGTAAATTCCATGTCAGAAGGGTTCAGACGACACGGCACTTTACTGGGTATAGGATGTAAAAGGGGTTTGATCATTGATCCTTCCGGCTCTGGGAAAACCAATGCGATGATCAGTCTTTTGGTACACCGCAATGGGGTGCGGTTTCAAAACTTGTATTTGTATTCCAAAACCCTTGACCAACCTAAATACAAATTTCTGAAGATACTCCTGAAGTCACTAAAAGAAATCGGATTCTACGAATTCAGCGAGGGGTGTGAGGTTATCAAACCACACGAGGCGAAAGAAAATTCTGTTATTGTGTTTGATGATGTGGCATGCGACACTCAAAGCATTATTAGAGATTATTTTAGTTTCGGACGTCATCGAAATATAGATTGTTTTTACCTCTGTCAGACTTACTCATCAATCCCGAAACAATTGGTGCGAGATAATGCGAATATCATAATCGTATTCCGGCAAGACCACACCAATCTTAAACACATTTACGATGATCATGTAAACACAGACATGTCATTCGAAAAGTTTAAAAACTTATGTTCCCACTGTTGGATCAAAGATCACGGATTTTTAGTTATCGACAAAGAAAGCGAAATCAACGCCGGTCGTTATAGAAAAGGGTTCGACAGTTATTTCACTATATAGGCATGGACCACTGCTGTACAAATTATTAGTCTACGAACAACGACAGTAATAGCAACATGGACAAACGGTTAGTAAGCGATCTTATTAAAGCTAGAAAGGCTGTCAGGCGGAAATATGAAACTTTAAAAGCAGATATCGCCGAATCGCAGACGGCTCTTGCGGAGCAATTTAAACCAATTTCCCAACCACTCACGGAATTGCTAACATCCATCAAGCAAGAAGGAGGTCAAACAATACAGCAAGAAGTAGGACCTATGCTGAGAACCATCAAACGACGAGTGTCCACACCATCTATCCTACCCCGTCCGAGAAATGGCAAAACCCCCGTACGAGCGTCAACCCCCGACATTGCCATTCCCGGACCGTCGACTTCGACGTTGGTAACATCCACACCTAGATTTCTTGACAGAGAAGTATTGTATGAGAGTTTACCGGATGAGGAGCAACAGGTGGAGGCTCAAGAAGAAGCGGCAATTGAAACTTCGGTAGCAGAGGCTAGGGAAACCGTGCGACAAATGATGGAACCGGAAGTTCTAGGGGAATACCTGGAACAGTTCTCAGGGTTAGCTAGAAAATATATCGAGGGAATGATACGAGATACAGAGAGCAAGTACGATCTCCACTATGGAGTTCGATGGGACATAGACACTGATAAGTTTGCAATTGGGAATAAACAGCTTAATTTTGAGGGTCAGGACATGGTTATTACAGATCACGGCAATAGAATAGTATACAAAGGCACCCCCGGCTTTTACGAATTAATGTTCTTAAAGAAACCGATAACTTATACAACCAAAGACCGTGAAAATTACTATGACATAGTGAACCGATCCGCCGCAAATCGTAAGAACTACGATCCAACCCAAGGGATAAGCGGCAACGCCGGCGCAAAATATATGAAAGTAGTACGCCCCCTGGCTACATCCTCCGGCATTAGACAACCTACCAGAGCCGCATCGAGGGTGCAGCGTACCGGTAGGGGATTATTAACAGTAACCAATAAAAAAGTGGAATTTGTTCCTTGGAAAGATCCAAATTCATTAGTGGATCGTCTGCGCATATTACTAGCTTCTCAGGTAGCGGGGCACACCGGCCATTCCAACGAAATCGTAAGCATCACCCAAGCTCTACGAGATGCAAAAATAATTTACTAAGGCGAGTACAAAAGTGGAGTACCTATTGAATTACGATCAGAAGGTGCTAGGCGATAGAGTAATGCCCATCGACAAATTTGGACGCCACTACCATAGCACACGCTCTGCTCCTCATCGCAAACATATCTTTATGAAAGTTCAAAATATAAAGGCACTACATATAGAAACACCGCTTCTACTGGTGGGGCGTGGGCATAATGAGGAGGGATTTTCAAAAATATTCGGAATTGATGAGTACACTTTTCCGTTAGCGACTGGACAGATTATTGATATTCAAGTCAGCGGACCTTCTGTGGAATCATACATCAACGGAGTTCAGCGGGATGAGATGGTCGGTGTGACTTTGAATCGAGGAGATACGCTTAGATTCAAAGCCGTTACCCCCAAGTTATACGTACAGCTGCTGCTTAAATGTCCCATAGCAGTCGATACAGCGACATTCGACAATGAGTCCTAAGGAAGATCTAGTCGCAGAACTTCACAAACCAGCGCGAAAAAATTTCAAGAGGCGGCGGGTGATTCTCAAAGGATTGCATGATTTACTACAAGCGGATTTGGTGGAGATGCAACCATATGCACGAAGCAATAAAGGTTATCGATACATTTTAGTTGTTATTAACGCTTTTTCTAAATACTTGTGGGCTGTTCCGGTAAAACGGAAAACGGGAAAAGACGTAACAACTGCTATGCAAAAAGTTCTTGCCAGTATGAAGGTGTCTCCTAAAAACGTACAAACCGATTTGGGAAAAGAATTTTATAACACCGATTTTCAAGCTTTGATGCGACGGTACAAGATAAATCACTACAGCACGTATTCATCTATGAAAAGCAGCATCGTGGAAAGATGTAACCGCACCCTGAAGAACATGATGTGGAAGCAGTTCAGTTTGCAAGGGTCCTTCAAATGGTTGGACATTCTACTCAAACTCTTAACGAAATATAACACAACCAGGCATAGCACAACAGGTATGAAACCGGCTGAAGTTAATTATAAAAATGCCAAACGTCTGTTACACACCGTGTACAGCCACACAAAAACTGTAGATCCAAAACCTCAAAAATTTCATAAAGGATACTATGTACGCATTAGCAAATATCGTTCAATATTTAGCAAGGGGTATACACCCAGCTGGAGTAACGAAATATTCAAAATAACCACAGTGCGACTTACAAACCCTACCACCTACAGACTCATGGATCAGGAAGGGCAGGAAATCAAAGGTGGATTTTACGAACACGAACTACAGAAAACCAAACACTCGGACATCTACCTGGTAGAAAAGGTGTTGAAGAAGAAAGGTAACCAGCTTTACGTAAAGTGGTTGGGATTCGATAACAGTCATAATTCCTGGATAACCACAACCAACCTTGTGTAATTGACTGCTATTGTACTTATACGTTGTAAATAAAAAAATGTTTTTATACTCTCATTTATTATTTGTACTGCTTACTACAATAACATACGGAGCACTCGTTGCATAATAAAGATGTATTGAGTGTGTACATACATATCTTTCGTTGACAAAAAACATTTGTCGGATATCCCAACATATAATCGATGCTTCTAATCTAATAACCATCACCACTCCTATAAACAATATTTCTTTTATACTAAACTTAACCTACAAAGAACAAGAAAGCGTACGTAATGTGGGACCTATGCTTGCAAGTAATGACCAATACTGTTGCCCAAACATATTGCTACGGCAAGGTGTCGGCAATTCGTAGCAATTCGTCAAGCCTGTAATCAGGTATATCTCGGTGACCCCACGCCAAGGTCTTCGTTGTGTTGGGAATAAGAAAGCGTTTATCATCTTTCGAAGAAAGCGCAACCTTATTCATTAATTCGGTGTACATAGTGTGTAAACGCGAGCGAAAAACATACATTTGACAAAAGACAGCATCTCTTCTGCTCTCAGCAACAGACTGATAAATTTCGCTGGTGAGGTACTTTCGAACGGAAGACTTTTTGACGCCCTTAGCTTTCTTGTCAACTTTGTCGATAGCGTTTACACAGTATGTTTTTGCACCGACCCCGTAGAAGCTACGCACGACTACCCCAGCGTACTCGTCCTTAAATTTGCCAACAACAGATTTGGTTTGCGGAACGTCGTGCAAGTTATTCTTATAATTTGAGGTATCGAAGCGATGAAGGTGGCGTTTCATGTCCGCGTAAAAATTTTCAGTAAAAATTTCCAAAATTAAGGAGTCCGTATCTGTGTACAATAGAGAAACATTAGGACCATATTGCTCCTTCAAAAAATCATAATAAAACTCGTACATTACAGTTTTCGAAATATCCAAAACTGAGAAACCAACATAGCTGGGTTTGTCATAGACAACCACCGTCTTGTTCATTTCTACAGCAATTAAATTTTCACCAAACCGAATTCTATCTTTAAAGTTAGGTTTCGCGATCCAAGCTTCTGCCCCCATTCTGTGACCAAGTTTCTCCCAATGACTCACTAATTTTACCTCAACCCTTTTGTCCACGTTTTCCATAGTTTTGCCAAATACGCTGTTGTTAGCTAGCTTAAAAGAATTACGATGGAATTCGTTGTCAGACTGGTTTCTTAAATTTGTGTTTAGGTCGATGTACGATCTAAGCCAGGGGGATTGTCTAAATTTCAGTATCCTATGGGTTCTAGTCAAAATCAAACCAGCCTTTAAGCATTGCTTTAAATTTCTATAGTGAATAACGTATCTATGTTTGTCATGTAAATTTGGAATCAATTTCGCATTTTTATATTTTCCCTGTGGAGGAACCAACAGCTCGGGACAAAAGGGCAAGTCATTGTGAGCGTCGTGTAAATTTTCCGGGTACTGCAAGTCAACTTCCAGCACGTACCCAGTGTCAGATTTGTTGGAAACTTGAAAAACGTCAAAACTGTCAATTTCCTCGTCAGTCAACCAAACAAAACCACCTTGCGGTAGAAACTGTCTCATTCCAAATCCATATAGATTTGTAGAATCCAAAAACATGATAAAAGAAGTGGGTTTGGAAGGATCATAATTACCCGCAAATTTGTTGTTGGCAATAGCCTTTCTCCCGACACAAGTACTGACTCCCCCGCGAATACCTTTTTTGAAAAAGTTAAACATATCAATGTCAGTCAACAGCTCCAACTCAACCCCCGTAAATTTTAACATGGCATCCCAACTTAATCCGGGGACTGTGTAATACTGCGCTGGATCTAAATTATATTGTTGCAAATAAAAATTTCGAAAGTTTTCGAAAACGTCTGCCATAAACTTGTTTACGTTCCCCGTTCTCAAAAATTTCATCAACCCAAATACGTTTGCCAAATGAAATATATTTTTCTTTAGTTACCGGAATGACATCAATTTTCTCCTTATTTTGAGCCAACTTTTTTACGAAAAGGTGTGAATCGTAGTTTAAATTATGAAAAAATACGGGAATAAATTTTGGAAGTTTATAATTTAGATTGCAATTGGAATGAGCAGCTCCCCGATAGTGTTTCGTCAAATGGTCGTGATCACGAACTTTTACGTCCGAGTCTTTGAAAGGGCGATTGCAAATGTGACATGAAATAGCTCCGTTAAAATTTTGAATTTCCGCGAGATCCATATCCCTAAGGGGTACAACAGGCTTCAGGTAGTTGGAATACAACCTAAAGACGTCTTGATCTAGACGATCCACAAACACTTCGACAGCATCTGCACCCCGATAAATTTCGAATTTGGATAGAGTATCGTCAAACGAACATTTCAAATAATATGCAAAGGAATACGGTTTGTGTTCGCACTTTGTAACCGTATAAGGTCTTTCGCAATCGGGGTGTAGGTTCCCTCCATCGACCGGTGTTAAAATTGTTTCGAAATCTGCATAAATGACAAACGGTAGCTTCATCTGCTTCGCGCAGTTGTCAAACTTAAGAATATTGCGGGGCCTCATTTCCCCAAACGCAGGCGTGACCAATTCTGTCGTAGGCATTTTAGTGTACACACGATTACAGTCAAAACGTTGATGCATCTCTAACTTCGCATCGCTATCAAAATAATTTAGACAACCATCGCAAAAATGTTTAGCATGATCATTACGCGTTATTTGGTGTGAAACTAACCTAGACAAATCCGCGATACAACAGTAGTGACTATTACCTTTGTCGTTGGTAATTAGCAACAAATTTACATGCCACCTCTTTTTCAAAGAGGTGTGGTACAGAGGTCCCACAACTTCATATTCCGTAACATTGCCTCGAAAAAAATTTTCCAGTCCGTATACATTTACAGAAATTTGCGGATTATATTTTTCAAATTTTTGAATATCGCGCAATCTAACAGGGAATTCAATGTCCCTAAATTTCAAGAATCGACGACAATCCGGATACGAAGTCGTTCGATTAGGCTGTCCAATTGGTTTGCAAATGGCCGAGGTTACAGCCCACCCGAAACAACAGTCGTCATCGTTTTGGATGTTCACGATCGCTTTCTTGTTTTTAATCTGCTTCGGCAGCGGGATATATGACGATGCTCGAAGCGGATTATACCTATTTACATTAACCTCTATATACAGCAGCTGCTTCAGGATCCACCCTGTTAAAGAACAAAACGCGATTAGTTTTGCTGCAAGAACCCTTCAAAGATTGCACGTACCTGACTCTCGTTCCTGAAATTCGGACACCTTCTCGTCCAATATCCCCGTAAAATTATCATATAATTCGTTCAAGTTTGTACCGCGAGTAGCCACCTCGTTAGCTGTATTAAAACTTTTTACGTCTTGCACATCTTGAACCTCCAAAATAAAAAACCCGAAAAGTTCGAAATTGATTTTTACACTAGTTAATTTATGTAACTGTCCTTCTATAAGACCTATAATTTTGTCTTTGAGTTCGGTCATATAATCTACAACACTTATATGATAATTTTCCGTGGACACCCTATAGCTTATTACACGGGACTTGAAGGCGTTCTGTAGGGCCATCACTCCCTTCCCCAGGTAGGCGACACCACACCGTCTTGTGTGACGACTGCTCCGGAGATGTCCGATGAAACCATTCCGGGGCACGTTATCGTCACACACGTTGCAGTATCGGGTCCTGGGTGGCTGTTCTGTTATTAAAAAACGTTAGCAACCATGAAACGCTACAATAGAGACACACTCACCAGCACTGGAAACTTGGACTCTTCTGCGTTTACTGCTAGAGGGTCCTTCACCAGTCACCACCGAAGATTCCATAGCGTCGCCTGCAGCAAACACAATACCATTCAGCTTGTCTGCATTGCAACACCTATTACACTTACCACTCGTCGACGGGTGGCCCAGCTCTGGACAACAGCTTTCTCTTCGATGGCGGAACAAATTGTCGGCTCTGGTGAAGGATCGTTCGCACTCGGTGCATCTGAACATACTGGGTAATTAGCTTCACGCAAACTGTAATTATACTAACTACGCGATTAGCTACCCAGCTCGAGGGGGTGATATTCACAAAAGCGATAACACTGTCAATTACAGTCTACAAATAAAATTACTCTTGAAACCTCGAGCGGAATACCCAGGTGCCACCACGCGGAGGATTCGCTTTTGACACCCTGGAGGGGATACGGGAAGGTTATTTGTTTTGTGTTACGGACGTATCACATGTTAAACTACAATCTACTATCTACAATTGTACATTTTGCCAGAGCTGATGACGTGTGGCAAGAATCTCGTCCATTACCCTTGATAGGTCGTTGGATACCTTTCGCCGCTCCATCTCCAGCAACCGCATCTCGTTCAGAGTGCTTCCGCTGTGACCTTTGGCGAGGTTGGGTTTTCTGGATTTCATACGACCTTGAATGGCGTCCAGCGAATCTAGACACTGGTCCATTTCAGTGTCCAGGACGTCATCATATCTGGCAAAAAAAGCGGTGCGTTTGGCCTCATACTGACGAATGGCACATTGCGTTAGCGATATGCCTTCCTCTTCCTCTTTCTCATCGGCGGAGGCAGTCGACACCTCACTCCTAGAGGCCGCCGACGCGACAAGGGAAGCAGGTGTTGCAAGCCTGTCAGCTCCATCGTCCGCTACCAGGGAGGCCTGGCTGATAACGGATGTTGAAGCTGCCACTTCTGGAGAAGGTTGCGTTGCAGGTGGATTAACGCGTCCGGAACTACAGCTAGACGGTCGCCTTGAGCCCGAGACGACCTCGATATCTAGCTCCTTTACGACCCTTTCGAACTCTTGTGCTGCACGACCACCGTAAACCTCCGCGCTACTATCGTCAAATTTCTTACAAAACTCAGCGTTCACAATATTTTGTTCCTCTTGTGATAAGTGTGGAGACTGTGATCTCATTCTTTTTGCAACCGATTTTTCAGTTTCCTCCACGCCTTGAAGAAGCTGTGGAGTACATATATTTATCACACTATCTGAATCACTTCGAACTTGCCCCTTTCCGGTCACAGCCTCGACATTCATCAACACTGGCTCTACGCGTTTTGCCAAACTTAACTTCGACGCACGTTTTCGCTTTGGCCCCTCGGTAAGGAGTTGCCTTAAAATTTTGCAAGAGCTGTCCTGACTAGCAGGTGTACAGCTGGCCTCAACGTCCGAAATCGGAGAAAATAAAGAACGGCCAGATACCACTACTACATTGTCCAAAATGTTTAACGAGGCTTGCGGCGTCCGGCTTGCGGGGTTGGGGGTTGCCCCGCTTCGCTGCGTGCAAACGCAGAGTTCGGCATTAGCCCGTTCCGGCGTCGATAGGCTAAGTCTATTAGCATTACGCTTCCACTCCTGCAATACAATACCTCCACACGAAACACACTTTACAGCACTGGAACCAACCATCGCGACAGCAGAGAAGAGAATGACCCCTCCTCATCTGAGAATTGCTTAAGTACACATTGGTTGACCATGGGTTGACCATGGGTTGAAGGACGGAGACGTCACCTTGCACATACGGATGGTAAGCATTTAGAGTACGCGGACGATTTTCTGTGCAATTTCAACTCAAGGCTCCCATTATTTCTTTACTCGTTACCTCTGCTTGAAAAGATACACAGCTTTTATGTAAAGTGACAATACTCGATTTACAAAAATTTATTTTTTCTAAATGGTTACAACTTCTACAGCAAACAGACTTAACTATTACGTACCGCGCTTTGTTTGCATTCTATATCACACTGTATAATGTCCAACGCAAATTTTAGCATTTCGTACATACACATCGCATTTTCCGATGTAGGCAACGCGTTCGCAATGTTTGTTTTGAAATCACCCGGTTCATTCCACACACTTTCAATTACAGTGCTATAATATTTTTCAAACTGTTGGCACTTTAAACATTCTATTTTAGACTGTATGAGCGGCACCAGCTCCCAAAATTCTTCGAACGACTCCATGTCCAGTTCAACTCGATTACGCCCTATTTCCTCTAGTTCAATCATTTTCTTGTTTAGAAATTTCTTACAAGATATTCTTCTATTAGGTTCAATATCTACCAGTTGTGGCTGAGCATCATCACTGATAAAGTAGTTATTTATCATACATTGATTGTCCAAAAACACGTTAAATATCGGTTCCTCCATCCGCATCCAATCATAGTCCGAACCACAGAACAACACTGTCGGCGCAAACGATCCATAGCCGTTTAAACCCACACTCACGAATTTGTTCCTCAATTTATTTAGAGGATAGGTTGTGGAATTTAATAACACTGGATATGGATGCAGAAAATTGGCCTTCAGCAGTCTAAGCTTTATATTTTCCATAGCTTCTTTTATGTTCTCGTCTGTCATTGCTAATGTATTTGCTAGTACAACGCCCGCTACACTATTGCACATCTTTATTTATACACATGCGTCTGGCCTTGAGAGCCTAGCGGTAGGAGGATTCTCCTTGGCCTTGAAGTCCACGTACCTTGCAATGCCAGTGATCTTGAGGGCCTGAAGAGTAACGTTGGCCTTGAAGTTCACGTGCTTTGAAATCCGAGTAAATGACCTTGACGGCCGACTCGTCAGGGGAAGGAGTGACCTTGGGCTTGTATGCGGCTCAGGGGAGGCCGTAACCTCGACCTTGAAAAAGTGGTGGGGGGAGGTTCCAGAACCATCCACTTGCCTCTACTATGACCTCGACCTTGAAAAAGTGGTGGGGGGAGGTCGCAGAACCGGCAAAAGGCATCTACTATGATAAGGGGGTTGATCTGCGATTGTACTACCATTGGTTATTATTAGTAATCAATCGCAGGTTTGCTTTTTTATTGTTTCACTGACGCCAACGAGTGGGGCTCCCGACTTTGGTATTACATCAGCTGTGCAACCTGCAATTCTCATTTAATATTTTGACAAAATTATCTATTTAAAATGAATGTCAACGCACTTCGTGTTGATGAGCTGCTTTACGAACTACTGTTCAGGGGTTTAGATAGAGACACGGTGGAAGGTATGAACGTCGACCAACGTCGTAGAACCTTACGTGCTAAGTTGTTACTCGAAAAGGCTGACCTTACGCTGCTTAACGCTTATCAATTAGTGGCACCCTTCGATGTACAATTAGAACTTGATACTTGTAAAGGCAAACTAACTGAACTTTCGGTATTAGTTACTGCTTTCTCTGCTGCACCTTGCAATTCTGAATTTGCTCGGCTCGATACGCGGCTAACGCATTTGTATTCACGACTAACCAGGTTACAACCCTCTTCTAAATTAGAACAGGAGCATGCTACCCTTACCAGTCAATGCTTAGATTTATTACAGTCACTTAGTAATGAGCATGACGATTCGCAATTACAAGTAGATCCTTTGCCTTCAAATGTTGATGCCACTAATTTTGTCGATTCTGTTAATACAGTAGCTCCACCTAATTCTGACACTATTGAACCTATGGCAGATAATATTGTTGACAACCCTAACATAACTGAAGCCGCCGGTTTAGCTTCATCTACGTTCCAACGACCTAGGGTATTTTTTTCTAATGAGCACGTACATCCGTATCCTCCTTTTACACAACAACCTAGTATGTCCGCTACTGCTAATTTGCGAACTGAACTAGACCAAATTAATTACTCTACGACGTCTTTTCCTAGACATGTAGGTTTAGTTTCTGTACCGGTATGCAAATGGGGTTTATCATTTAATGGAGACACTACTACTATGGGGGTAAATTCTTTCTTACAACGTGTCGAAGAACTTAGGGTAGCGCGTAACATTTCATACGACCAATTATTTTCTAGTGCTGTTGACCTTTTCTCGGGTCGTGGGTTAGTATGGTACCGTGCTATGCATCACCGGGTTTCAAACTGGCACGACTTGGTAGCTAGGTTGCGATCTGATTTTTTGCCTACTGATTTTGATGAGGAATTATGGGACGAAATTAGGAAGCGTAAGCAGGGGGCCGATGAAAAACCCTCACTTTTTATTGCTGTGCTGCTTAATTTATTTGATCGTTTACTCATTAAACCATCCGAATCAGTTCAACTTAAGCATATTATGAAAAACTTGCAACCTTTTTACGCTACTCAATTATCCTTAACAGTAGTCCACGATATTGAACACCTTGCATTTCTGTGTAAAAAGCTGGAAGATGTTAAGATTCAGAATATTAAATACCGCAATCCTGCTGCTGCCTCATCCTTGCAACTGGAACCTGACTTGGCCTACCAGCCTACTCCTAAAAAACCTGTGACACAGACTGCACAAATGACAATTAAACATTCTGGTCCTAGAGCTAACCGTGCGAAAAGTACAACCACTTGTTGGAACTGCCGTAAATTAGGCCATACTTTCCATACTTGCTCGGCAGATAAGACTATTTTTTGCTATATTTGCGGTCATGCAAATAGTTATTTTGCTACTTGTCCTAAATGCCATCCAAAAAAACGCAAAGTAAAGGGTAGATATCACAGCCGATCTATTCCTTATCCCTATTATACTAAGGCTGATACTTTATCTTGGGAATCTTGGTTACGAACTGTGAATGAATTTTGCCGTATGACTTGTAATACTTCAGCCACCTTTACTAAACAACTTTCTGACAACCGTCCTTATTTAACCGTTTATATTAATGGCGAACCTATTCACGCTCTTTGCGATACAGGGGCCAATCAAACTTTAATTGGGCGCAACGGTCTATATTTACTTCAGAGACACGACCTCAAATTGTGTAACAATAAGTCTCCGCTTACCTTGACTACTGCTGACGGTCAGCTACAAAATATTTTAGGTACTGTTGCCTTACCCATTACCATTGATGGTATTACTAGGTCCATCGATGCGGTTATTTGTGACTCAATTCCGTCTACACTAATTTTAGGTGTTGATTTTTGCTACGCTTTTGGAGCAAAGACTGATTTTGTCGCTCGACGCTTCGATGTGGCTGAAACTTTTTCGCTGCAGACTATTTGTGGCGTAGTTGATTTGTCAGTTCAACAAAAACTTTTACTAGACCAAGTTGTTGGGAAATTTGCTGAAATTTCTGGTCCTACTTTAGGCTTAACTAATTTAGTTGTACACACTATTGATACGGGTGACGCATCTCCTATTAAGCAGAGATACTATCCTTTGTCTCCTGCTATGCAAGTCCATGCCGACCACGAACTTGATCGCTTGTTAGAGATGGGCATTATTCGTCCCTCGAAATCTCCTTGGAGTTCTCCAATGGTCTTAGTCAAAAAGAAAGATGGTTCATATCGACTTTGTTTCGATGGTCGAAAATTAAATTCGGTTACCAAGAAGGATGCTTATCCTTTACCATATTTAAATAGCATTCTTGATAAATTGCGCAATGCACGTTATCTTACGTCCATCGATCTTAAGCAAGCTTTTCACCAAATTCCTCTGCATCCCGATTCGTGCGAGAAAACAGCTTTTACAGTCCCTAGACGTGGTTTGTTCGAGTTTACAGTTGTACCGTTTGGGATCGCGAACGCACCAGCTAGTCAACAACGTCTCATGGATAGCATTTTTGGTCCGCTATTGGGTGAAAACATCTTCGTGTATCTAGGCGATATTGTTATCGTGTCTGGAACCTTTAAAGAACACTTGGACACCTTAGAGCAAGTTTATACCCGTCTTAAAGACGCTAACTTAACTGTCAATATCGACAAATGTCAATTTTGCCGTCCCAGTCTTACGTACCTCGGCTTTGTTGTCGATAAAAATGGTTTACGCACGGACCCTGATAAAATCTTGGCTATCACCAAATATCCTCAACCAAATACGGTGACCGAAGTCAAACGCTTTATTGGCTTAGCTTCTTGGTATCGTCGCTTCGTTCCAAATTTTGCCACTATTACTGCTCCTATTTCGGACCTAATTAAAGGTCGTATTAAAAAGCAGCGTGTGCATTGGACTGATGATGCTCTTAAATCATTTAATCAAATTAAATCTTGTTTGACCTCCGCTCCTGTTTTGAGTAGCCCAAATTTTTCGCTACCGTTCACGTTACAATGTGACGCCTCGAATTTTGGCCTCGGTTGTGTCCTTACACAAAATATTGACGATGAGGAAAAGGTAATTGCTTATGCTTCACGTACCCTTAACAAGGCCGAACGCAATTATTCTGTCACAGAGAGAGAGTGTTTAGCTGTCATCTTTGGCATTGAGAAATTTAGACCGTATATTGAAGGTACACATTTCACTGTGTTAACTGACCACTATTCCTTATTGTGGCTTACTAATATGAAAGACCCCACCGGCCGTTTAGCCTGTTGGAGTGTTCGTTTGTCGCAATACGATTTTACAATTCAACACCGACAGGGCAAACATAATGTAGTTCCCGATGCCTTATCGCGAGCTCCTATTCAGGTTTCCGCTCTAGAACTTGTTGATGGTGACTTAGACTCTTGGTACTTAAAAATGCTGGACCGCGTTAGCCAAAGTCCTAATCAATTTCCAACTTGGCGAATTGAAAATCATCGACTTTTTAAGTATGTTCCCAACCGTCATGCCATTGTTAGCAACTTAGTGGAATGGAAACAGGTGATACCTCGTTCTCGCCGAACTGAAATTTACAAACTCTTTCATGACAGTCCCACATCTGCTCACTTGGGTGGTTATAAAACCTTTTGTAAAATCTCCGAACAATATTACTGGCCTAAAATGCGTGCCGATGTCATCCGTTACATACGCCATTGTGAAACTTGTGCTGCGAGTAAAGTTAGTCAACTTGCTAGACCTGGTTTAATGGGCCAAAATAAGAAGATTTTATACCCTTTTCAATGTTTGTCAATTGACATTATGGGTCCCTTACCTCGCACGAAAACTGGTAACACCTCTATCATAGTCGTATGTGATTGGCTAACCAAGTTTACCTTAGTTAAAGCTGTTCGCGCTGCCACTGCTAAAGCAGTAGCCAAGTTTCTGGAGAACGAAGTATTCCTTATTTTTGGTGTTCCTCAAATATGTATGGTTGATAACGGACCACAATTTATAAGTTCCCAATTTAAAGCCTTGATGAAACAATACCAAGTTCAACAAGTTTGGTATAATGCTTCTTATCATCCTCAAGTCAATTTTGTTGAGAGAGTTAACCGAGTTATCGGTACTGCTCTTCGTTCTTATGTTTCGGATAATCATCGTTCGTGGGACGAACATATTTATCAAGTTGCACACGCTTTGCGTAACGCCGTTCATGAGGTGACGGGTTACACCCCTTCTTTCTTAAATTTTGGGAGGACTGTACCAGTTTCTGGGACTTATTACGGTCGTCTTAAGAACTTCCAAGAAGAAGAATTATCTTTAGAAACTCGTGAAGACCTGGCTTCAGACGTTAACCAACTTTCTGAACTTTATCAAGACGTTGTTAAACGCCTCAATAACTCCTACCAACGCAATTCCAAGCACTATAACTTGCGTAAGCGTCCATTAAAATTTAATGTCAATGATTTGGTTTGGAAAAGGAACTACGTCTTATCTGATGCATCTAAATCCTTCAATCAGAAATTGGCTCCTAAATATGTCAAATGCAGAGTACTAAAAGTCACCGGCCCACTTACCTATCAGTTAGTGACCGTCCCCGACAATAAAAACGTTGGAGTTTGGCATATTAAAGATTTAAAACCTTACTTTGGAGAAGGACAAGTGGAGGAGTGAATTTTGGTGTGCCTGATTGTGTGTATGTGATTGTATGTATGATGATGTATGTGCATGTTTAGCTTATCTCGCCTATTCACCCTACGGATAGTATTATACTATCAACATCATTCTCATCCTTTTCGACTTGTTAACCAATTTCTATTATTATTATAATTATTATTATTTATTGCGTGCTTTTTAAGCCGCATATTTTTTGCTTTTGAGTGCTAGTTAGGCACCTTGAGCGACTCCTTAATTACCGATTTGATGGTACTTTTCCCTATCATTAGATTATATTAGGTGAAACCCTTTTGAGTGACGGATTTCCTCGCTTCTTTATAGATAGCGATTGGACCTTTTGTCGAACTCTTCTTGAGTCTTTTGTTGATAGTGAAGCAAGTGTTTAGGTGAGTTGCTTTCGTGATGAATGCGTGAGTCTTCTTTACTTTTTTCGAAGTGTGTCTTTCTGACAATGGAGTTAGTTGTAAAAGAGTTTCTAGACCTGCACGATTTACTTAGGGTGGTTGGTTGGGCATGCAGGGTCGGTCTCTTTTTTGGGAAACTTTTCCATCAAATATTTTATTATTTCCTTTCCCCATCTCGCTTCACGAGATATTTTCAAAGCTTCAGGTCAGCATTCTTAGGTTCTTTGATAGCCTTTAGGATTTGTAGTATGCATGAGTTCGTGCTTGGGTTTTTAATAGTTTTTGGGGGCGGGTTTCTTTCGGTCTTGTGGAGATTTCTGGGGGTCGGGGCGAGCGATTGGGTTGCCATCCGACTCGGTGAGGGAGTTACATTCAGTCCGTCACCGGCGCGCCTTTTCCATCTAGCTGCGACGACTGGCTGAATGCCCGAGCTGGGTCTGGTGGTGGTGCGGTCGTTCCTTCCGGCTTCTGGGGTCTTTACCCAAATTCGGGGCGGGTATGGTTTTTAGGGATTTTTTTGTCCTGGGTTTTTCCCGAATGTTTCGTCGTAGTATTTTCACTTCTGCGATGTTTCATACAGGAGTAAGTTTTTGTGACTTATCTCCGGTGTTCCGCTGTGTGTTAGTTCACACGGTGTTTTAGTGTGCAGTCGTTCCTGGACTGTTCACTTTTCCTTGACCAGCAGGGTGTAGGGTTTTCTGCTTCGGCGCTCTTCTTCACAGTCGCTTACATTCGCGGTGATCACTACGGGGGCCCGCGCTGAGTGTCTGTGATTGACAGCGTCCTCACCTTTTGTTAATTTCTCATTTCACTGCAATAGCTTCTTTCAAACAGCCCTGCGTTGACTGACTGACTGACGGACATCGGACTTATCCCTTCCAAATCCCTCTTCATTATACTATCTTCCTTTATTATACTCTTTTAATACCCAAGTATCCCTTTTTCCGATTTCTTTTCTTCTCTACCTTATTGGCTAATTCCAAATCCCATTTTTTAAGTTCCATGCCAATTTCCGGCTGCTGCCACAGCCGTTGGCTAAATCTCAGCAACTTTTCAGTACGCTGACTTGGTCCATGTGTGTATTCTGCCAGTACACATTTAAGGTAACCTTCTGATTAGTTCGTTTTCCGTTGGCGATGGTACGGAGCTAAGCGTCTAACTTATCCACCGACGCGCCTTTTTCATCTAGCGCGACGGATCGGTTTAGCACTTTGCTCACGACTATTCCCTCCGTAAAACTTTCTATCCCTTCTTCTTTTCTTAACTTTACTCTTTTATTTCCCATCTATTTCCCTATTTTCCTTTCGCCTTCTTTTGACTGACGATGACCTTTCAATTGCTTTAGCATAATCATACCTCAGGTATTTCTCTTGGCCGTGGGGAGTGAAACAAATCTTTAGCTCCTGCTATTTGTTTCGCCATTTATTTATTCTTTTCCGGGCCAGCCTGTACATTCCCACTTGAATTATTTTCGCTGTATTTCGAATAATATCAAGTTTTGTCCGCGCGAAGGCGCTAGATTTGGTTTTCCCGAATTCACTTGTTATCGCTTTACGCCAGCGAACAGCGATTCGATTATTTTGGGCCATTTGATTTTCGCTTTCTGTCGAAGTAACTTGCTTCTTCGAAAGTATTCCCACGTGCTACAGCACTAATTAATAATTAATTTCGTTAGTGAGCTGATAACTAAATCAGGTATGTTTACGCTAATTGCTTGTTATCCATTTTAGTAATTTCTCTTTCTTATCAGCTTTTAGTTACCGCTTTTAGTTACCACTTTCGAGTAACTCTTTTAAACGCCGTTTTTGAGCGACTGGCTATGCTATTTGGCATCATAATTGGTAATCTTGGACCCCTCACAACTTCCTCTGGAATGCCATTTTGGGGGCTTGCCGTCTGTAACACCGAGTGCCTGTCCTTTTATCAACTTTGGCCACGAGGTCTGCGCTGTTGGTGATTGTTACATTAAGATAATCCTGGACCAATTCAACGCATGCCACCGGCGTTTCTTTCAATCCAGGTTAGTCTTATTTCAACGCCCACGAATTATTGGCTGAATCGATTTTTTCACAACGCTTCAAATTTATAATTTACTAATTTAAAACTACGCCTCATAAATCTAAAACATAATGTATCAATTGTTCCCTAATTTACAATTTACAAATTTATAATTTTACTAATTGAATACATATTAAGAATTTTGTAAAAAAAGTGCTTCACGCTATTTTATTATCATTACCGAGATAACGGATAATACACACAGACAGTGATAAGCTTATCCCTTCAGTGAATTGCATTCAAATTCAATCTAAGAGCCTAAAGGAGGTTCACATATTTTCGCTGTGCGTGTCGCATTTTCAGCACGTATAATTTATTGTATTCAGGTTATTTAATATTGTGATAAACGATTTTTCGACGCATTATTGATGTTGCCACCAAACATGATCTGCTGATTAATAAACTGAATTGTTTGTTATTTTTTTATTTATTTCTTGAAATCTGTGATTTCTGGCGCCCTGTGTTTTTTTTACTATTATTAAAAGAACTTGCAGCAGCTCAGCTGATGATAGAAATCTGCGACCCAAGGCCATCGACTTTGACGCTAGCTAGGCCATTGCGGTAAGTAAGAAACATTTCAGAGCTACCGTGGTGTATAAATGATAAGGGGGTTGATCTGCGATTGTACTACCATTGGTTATTATTAGTAATCAATCGCAGGTTGGCTTTTTTATTGTTTCAACAGTTAAGCAAAAACTATTTTCTTTTCAGGTAAACTACCCTTTTTGTTCATGATATGGCAAAATATTACGAAGAAAAGTTGTCAAGAATAAGAAATTATGGCCATATACAAAATATCAGGAAGATATTTAGATTAAACCGTAATTTTTAATAAATACAATTTATTTTGTTCTTATAGTAAACTTTATAATAAATTAATTAATTAAAATATCTTTCATTTTTCTAACTGTATTCCGATCGCTGCACTCATTTTTCAACACCCTGTAATCTAGGGGACAAATTGAGCTCGGTCGGGAACGAAGTTTCCGGGTACGAGATGTGGGGAGACGAAATATCCCAGGAACGAAATGTGAGGTACGAAATGTGGGGAACTAACTTTCCGCATCCCCTTATTAATACGTCTAATTCCGCATTTGTTCTACGGCGTGGGCCATTCGTATCTTGCACTGGGCCCCATATCCTCCTCATTATGGCTCTTCCGTCAGTTCGTAGCGCGTTTTGGTAGTTTATTGTTAAAGACCACGTCTCGCACTCATAGGTCATCACTGGCATTTTCATTGACTTATAAATCCTCCATTTGGATGTACGTTGCAGTATTTTCGATTTCATCAGATTCTTATAAATAAAATAAATTTTGTATCCATTTTGAATGCGCCTTGTTATCTCCTCGTTTATGGTATTTGTGGTGTTTAGTTATGAACCCAAGTATACGAACTTAGGGGCTAAGCACATAGGCATAAACTACAAGCAGTTCTACTCTAATTCACTCTACTCTAACCCTTCAATGCTCGTATGGCGAAGAGCATTACATACATTTATAATCGTCTTAACCCTGAATGGAACCACCAAGGTTCACATCTTCAGTCAGTGACAACACACATTCGCAGACGAGCTCCACTAATGACTCCCGCTTGCATTCAATCAGGAACTACGTTCATTATTTATGGTAAAGTATTAATTTATATGTTTTGATATAAATTTCACAAGCCTATATTCAGTTAAACTTGATGACATGGTTTTATTAGGTTAACATATGAAAAACCAGATGCAACATAAAAAATTTGCTTGTTTGGGATATTATTTTTATATTATTATCTTTAACTTCCCCTTATTACCTAGTAACTAACATTTCACTTGTTTTACATTCGCTTAATACTATTTTAATTTTTGTAATGTCAACAAATTTGGCACTTGTTCACTTTTAACACATTATAACCATTTTTTTCAGGTCACGCTTTTAATGTTGCTCTTAGGTACCTCCTGTCTTGTTTTTTATTTACAATTACATATTCTTTATGCGATTTATATCAAACTATTCTTTAAATTTTGCTCACATCCACGTAATTATCATCATGTGTTACGTGACTAATCTTACTTTTTTAAACAACTTGTAATTCAATATTAATTTTTAGCAGGTATTAGCATTATTTAGCATTACTTTCTATCTTGGCTTTCAAAATAAACTTCAAATTAATTCCATTACGTTAGCATAACAATCCTTATGAAATGTGACCCCACCTTGTAGTGATCTAAAAGCAATTATTAACATTCATTTGCAGCGACTAGTCTTTCAACTGAAAGCCTGCTCCCACGTTATAATCAATCCCGTCCACCTAAACCCATTATCTTTTATATCAACACATGATGTATCATTTTATTAAACAACTTTTATTTTCTAGAGAATCATAATTTTAACATTGAAACCATAACCAATACTGTTATTCTTATTTAGTTCTTTAAAACATAAATGATCAACTGGACAGAATAGCCTTCGGGTACAATACCATAGGAATATTTATTATACGTATACAGGGTAATTCATAAGTATGGTCGTTAGATGACATCAAACAGAACAACTTTGCATGTAAACTATATGCTAAAAGTAGAATTTAGAAAAAATTAAAACATTTATGGCCGTTTGCACCACTCCAATCCAAACTTCCACTTTACAAAGTGCTCCTTACAATTAAGTATTACATAAATATTATTTCCATTGCACCACCTTGCACCTAGGAAACTCATAATTAAGTGGAGGATATATTTGCCAAGGCAACCGTCGGCAATTTTCCAAAATCGAGTTACCTTGATTTTATTAAAATAAGTTCAAATGTTATTCTAATCATCTGTCAGTCAAAGTACCTAAATATTTTTATATGCGTAAGATCGTTGTTGTTAATAAAAGTGTGTGGTAGTTTGTTAGACAGTTGCTTTTTAAAAAGGCCTTATAAGGATTACCTATGGCAGATAATACGAATAACAGGTAAGATATCAACCAATTTTTCTGTCATATTTGTGGAAATAAAAAAAGCCTTTTGCTTTTGTATTTTAGTATTGAACATAAAAAACGGATTAGAAGCTCTAATTACTCTGAAGAGGAAGTAAATGTTTTATTAAATATAATTACACAGTTTAAACACATTAATTGAAAATAAAAAAACGGATGCTCTCACATGGAGGAACAAAGAGGATGCCTGGAAAAATATTGCGAACATATTTAATTCTTGTTCGCCCAAAGGCGTATATCGGACTCCAAAATCATTGCGAAAAGCCTATGAAAATAAGAAGAAACAAGTTCGGAAAGATGTTGCGACGTTAGCGTCGGCCGAAATTATTATTTCTACGCATTGGAATGCGTTCAAATTTCGTCCCGCTAAAATTTCGTCACATTCACCTAGAAAACATCGCCAAAGCGCGAGAAACATAATAACACGGCGTAATCATCGTTCTGCGCCCGCATCGACAGGACGTCGTTCGGCGCATCGCTCCCAAATTTCCAGCACTGATAAACAGTATGGTATTGTATAAATAGAAAACGCACGCTGTGAGAGGAGCTTGCGTCCACCGTCTCTGACCAGAGTCTCGCTCTAGGTCCTCTGGGATCTAGATCTTGATCCGGTCCGAAAGACTTGATTCCTGCGACTAGAAATTCCTGTGAAACCTTCCTGAACGCGCTATAACAAGAATCGTTTTGAGGCTTCGTGATTATCGACCTAAAACGACTTGTTATAAATCAATCTCGATTTCTGTTAAACTTCCCTGAATACGCTTTAATAAAAATCGTTTATGGGTTCGTGATTATCGACCTAAAACGACTTGTTATAAATCAATTTCGATTTCTGTTAAACTTTCCTGAATACGTTATAATAAAAATCGTTGATGGCTTCGTGATTATCGACTTAAAACGATTTGTTATAAATTTTTCTCAGCCTGTAGAAACGGCTCCTAGTATACAGACTTGTGTTTTCCCTATTTTAAAGCCCCTCTGGAGAAGCTCCCCTTTTGTTGGTCGCCAAAACACGAAACTTATTCGTAAAACCTAAGAGAGCTTCACTCGCCTCTCAGAAAGTTGGTAATTAATTTCATGTAACCCCTGTGAGTACTTTTGCGTCAAAGTAAAAGTTTCTAATCCCGAAATTAACCACGTAAACCTATCTCGAGGTCAAGGTCAACACCGGCAAATGCGCCGAGTAATTTTGTTATAAAAATTCAGAGCTTTACTCACATAGAGGAATCCTGTTTTATAGACGTCCTGAGCCTGTCCGTAGTGCTTTAATTTAACAATTACAATCTCCATGGTTTAATTAGCAAATTTGAAGGTTAACACCGTTTCTAGAAAAATTTGATACACTGTCATCTCACTCGCTGAAAGAGACTTTTTCGGCACTGCGGACTAGGTTGGGGCAAGTCAGGCCTTCGCCCCACGTCAATTTATGGTCACAGCCCCCGAAATGAACAAGATTGCACCCGAATTTATTATATTTGGCAATTGTAAATAAAAGTAACCTCGAATTCTTGCGTTTACAGTCTTGGCCGCTAGAGGACATTTGCGCAACCACAATCCCGGTGCGTGTACGATCTGGGTGACCTGCAACCCGTCCAGCCCGAGAAGCAAAAGGAGTTGTCTGCCTGCTAGGCGTTTGTCCCTCCAGAAAACACTTCAAGAACAATTTTTTTGTACCAGATACAGGAAATATTTTTATTATGTTACAATGTAAATAGTTATACCCAAATAAATCCCTTGTATGTTATGTGTACTTTTCTGTATACTTGAGAGGGTAAATTGGACCTTGGCATCTGAGCTGCCTGATAGTAAAAAGTTCATTAACAGTGGTAATTATTCATAGCTCAAAAGTAAGCAAATAATTAGCCAATGCAGACTGTTACAATGTGGCAGATGAAAAAGGAATTATAAAGAAAACTGGAGGAGGGAAAAAGGAAAAGACTAGGCATGATGATAATCAGGAACTAGTGTTGTCTGTAATGAATAGTAAAACTGTATATGGTCTGCAAAATAAATTTGATTGTGATGGACAATCTTTAGAACCTGCCGTAAATACTATTTCAGTGATGGAAAGTGAACCATTTGAGATTGACGAGCAAGACATACTTTTTGCAGAGGAGGAAACAGACGATATGTTACAAGTTCAGGTAGGTACTTATTGGTTTTTGTAAATTAATGTGATTTTAATTTTAAAAGTTGTTTTATACCTACACATTTACTCATTAATCAATAATTCATTATATATACTGCCAGCCAACAGGGCACATAATAAAGCTATTCATTTCTTGTTTTTAGGAACCCCAAAAAGAAGCTGGAACAACTCAAGATTGGGGAAATTATAAGGCTTCTAATTTGAAGTCTCCAATGCATAAGAAATTGAAAACGGTAAAAAGAAATACCAGCAATTCAAATTGGAAAGAACGAAGACGTCTTAGCAACGCAAAATACATCTAAACCCTCAGAACAATATTCCAATTTGGCGAAAATTAAAACTGAATTAGCTGAGCTGCAGTTGCAAATCCAGAAGGAAGAGAGAGAGGACAATATTAGAGAAAGATGATTAAGGTTATAAAGTCTTCAGTTAGATATAGAAATAAAGGAAGCGCAATTAGAAAATATAAAATCGTTAGAATAAGTTAATAGTATTTTTCACACAATTAAAATTAATGTTTACAAAATTAGTTTTCAATTATTATAGTAGTATTAGGAAACTATAAGTTATTAAAATAGTGATTAATAAAAGTGTTTCTGACATAAACACCCCGACCACCATCATTGGCCAATGGTACTTGTGGGATTTGACAATTTTGAATTAAATTGTCCAATTCAGGTTGGTTTAATAAATCTTCTGGGTAAGGGGGTTCTTCTTCATTCATATCTCGGGCTATATTATGCAAGACGGCTGTCGCTACAATTACTGTTAAAGTATTTTGTAAGTTCAGACGACATCCATACGCCATTACTGGAAAACGTCTTTTCCATACGCCAAACAATCTTTTAATTGTATTTCTTGTACGTATATGAGATTCATTATTCAATTGTTCAGAACGTGTTGTAGGATTTAATAAAGGCATAAGAAGATATGGACGAATATTTTAACCACTGTTTCCAAGAAGCAATGCGTTTTGATAAACTCCATTTTCAAATTCCCTTCGTAAATTAGAATTGTTGAAAATTGTGACATCATGTGCGGATCCTGGCCAAGGAGCAACTAAGTTTAAAAATTTTAGTTTTGCATTTCCCACTCCCTGCACATTAATAGAAAAATTGCTCTTTCTATTACGAAATACTTCAGGATCTTCTCCTCCGGGTGACTATTGCCCCTAAAATACTCTGGGAAAGGCAGCAATATCAAAGAAGTCTATTTGCGTTTGCATGATTTCATCATCTGTAGTGGCCATTTTAATGTATTGGGGAGTCAGATCTGCTATTGCTTCAGAAACTCTTTTAACAATTCTACACGCAGTAGACACATGTACACCACCAAAGTGGTAATTATTTTGAATATAACGTGGTGGTTTTTGGTGTTTGCTTCTTTACTATTATGTTTGAGTATCTTTATACTGTGTTGCTGAATGTATTAATTTTCTTTGGTAAGTTGAAAATACCAAAATTTATCTATAAAAAGTATCCACCTTAATAATACCTAAAGGGCAGTAGTTTGTATTTTTATTTCATTTTATTTAAGAAAAATTTACATAACTCTACATACCTACCATGCGTATACATAGGGGATACTCGTATGTATACTAAAAAGAAAAAAATCCGTTATTTTTGTCACAGCATGCTATTTGTTTTAAATTTAAACTCTTCAAATTGAAGTTTGCTGTATAATTGGTTGATTACATATAAGGTAAAACAATAAAAAATAAGGGTTTGTTTTCTTTTTAGTAGACAAACGAGTATCCCTTATGTATACTTTTAAAAAGAACGCATGGTATTTTCTTTGTTTAGTCATGTGTGGACTGTGTATATTTTTTTCTGTAGAGTCTATCCGCGAACTATAACGAGGCCATCAATAACTAAAACTAAAAGGCCCGCATCTACCCCTTCCAACTGCTGCATGAGTCAACCAATGTAGTCTGACAAAACTGTACCTTTATATGCAAAACGTTGAACGTGCTCGTGGTTCTGAATTGTGATTGTTATATCTCATTATTACCGGATATATAAGTAACATTATATTGTTGCCTAGTTCTTCCTGCAAAGTAATTAATTTTACAAATTTTATATGTGTATTATGTGATTATAGAGAGGATGCTTTTCCTTCCTATTTACCTGGACAACCAGCGTATTTGTCCCAAAAATTTCCTCCTCGACGTAAACCGCCAGCAATGAGATTCACCGTCAAAAACAATCCGAAGAAAAAATATTTAAAGCCGCAAAACTAGAGAATAGTATAGAAAGTTTCTTGAATTTTAAAGAAAAGTGTTCGCATTATGTTCCGAATGACTCGATGTGTAAATGTGAAGATTAATATGTATGTATGTATGTATGTATAATCGATAACCTCGTTTTACCTTGCGGTGAAAAGACTGGTGCTTTATGTGCAGTTTTATTTAAAGCGAATGCGGAAAATTTTCCAAAAACTATGAGCTCTCTAAAAGTAATGCAGAATATGAAATGTAATGTATTTTATAATGTAAAAAAATGTGAACCGTATATTTTGACTAGGACTACTTGACAAGGACATGAAATTGTAAAAATGGAGTGAATTATCGCAATTAATAATTTTCTTAAATTCGCTTGACTTGCCCTTTGAAAACGATTTAGAGATTGCAACCTGTCTACTTGGAGAATATATAAATAACATTTTCGATATTGAAAGTGAACGTAGATAATGATATAATTTCAAAAATTCAGTTTTTCCATGAACAATTAGAATTTGCTTTAAATAAAAGACGTCGTTATTCAACAGAATGTTTAATATTTTCTGCTAAACTATATTTTGCATATCCGACGGCTTATAAGTTAAAAGTTACTGAGGGACAGTACCTACCTGAATTTGCCTAATCCTAAATATTTAAAAAGTTTCCCAGCTCGCATTAATGTATGTGAGAGTGGTCTGCAGGATTCCCCTTTGATGAAATATACTTTCGATCGGAAATTCAGTATAAGGGTGGTAAATTGGAAGGATTTACAGCATATAACGAGCCTGCAAAAACTATGCAGGTGTTTATGTTAGGATCGATTTTTTCAAAAAATAAAGACGTAGCAATGTTTCCTGTAAAAAATATGACCAGTCATGAACTCAAAGACTCTACATGTGATTAAAGTGTTAAATGAATGTGGTTACACAGTTTTGTCACTATGTTGCGATAACAACCGTGTTAACAGGAAAATGCATCAGCAACTTTCAGGAGGTGCACTGGAAGAAATCATCATAAATCCATACAACAATTGCTACAAAATATTTCTTTTGTTTGACCAGTACATCTTTTAAAATCAATTAGAAACAACTGGTTAAATCAAAAAGAGACCAATCAAACCTTTTTTGTTCTAAACAATGTCGACAGCAACGGCTCTGAAAAACACTTGATATCGAGCGTACAGCAGAGCGTATCAAATGAAACAATTTTCTATAATTAAAACAGCACCGGCTTTAGATAGAAAGATTTTATTTCCCACCAACTTAGAAAGGCAAAATGTATCGTACGCATGTAAACCGTTCGATGCTTTAGAGGATCGTTTCGGTCAATATAGACAAACTAGCAGTCCAGTGAGACAAATGTCTCATTTAACGCGCCTTCAAACCTCGATCGGTTAGGCAACCACCCAGACCTGGAAGGTGTCAAAGTGGTTGCCTAACCGATCGAGGATTTAAGGCGCAGAGGGTCGCAGCTACGTTTGGCGGCCGAGACAGTTTTTATTTAATACGCGTTCTATTTGAAAAACGGTCTTTTTGTGATTTCTCGAAAACCGGAAGTGTCACGTGACTGAAATTCGGTTCCTGACCTGACATGACCATTCCAAACATATAACTTTGATAACTTTTTTCTCTATCTCTTACGGTTTGGCTGCTGAAACAGCGTCCCGGATAAAACAGCGTCCCAGACAGACACGTCTATTAGATAAAGGATGTGTAATGGACAGTACCATGTTTCAGCAACAGAAATTTTGGAAACTGAACGACACCTTAAAATGTTGTCATTAATAAGTTTAAAATCGTCTACAAGAGCGATATTCATTCTAAACGATTTTACAATTGCACCTAACTTCTTGATAAAGAAATTGTCAATTCTGAGTTTTCAGAAATACTGTTGGAGGAAATAAAATTGGATTTTGATAATAGTACCTGCCAAACTTTAACGTTCATAGGCGGTTACATTGCACAAGCAATTATCAAAAAGACTGATTGTACTGATTGCCAAAAATGTATAGCTAATCTGGAAAATTTAAATATTGATCACGAACATTTAGATACAACTTATTTACAAGCTCTGAACAGAGAGGGGCTTCGTTGTCTTTCAGATGTTACTTTAAATGTGTGCCTATACACTGTAAAGATTTTTAATATTTTAATTTCTGTTAATATAGAGGACAATTTAATAATAATAATAATGCAATATTGTATCTTACATTATTATTTATCAAGGATGATTTATATTATGTCGGGGTGAAAATTGAAACTGCATATTTAGCATGCTGCATTGATATCAACATTATCTCCGTTATTATTTGCTTCAAATTCACTTATATTAATTTGAGTTTCTCGAACAGCACTGTTACTATTTAGACAGGAGGTCATCAATGCATTTTTTAAGTTAGTTTCGTTAGTGTGTGAATGGATCTTTCTGCAATACCATTTGATTATTGATAATGTGGCAACGATTTATTTATTTGAAAGTTTCATTCATTTTGCAATTCATGAAAATTTTCACTGCTAAAGTGTTTTCGACTATCTAAAATTATTAGGGTTGGTTTACCATGTGTAAGAAATATTGATTTCGATTGGTCTCAGAAATTTTTAGAACCTATATGATTATTATTTCTGGAAATTTTAAGTGATAATCCAGTAAGATTAAATAATTTTGACGATACAGTTCTTAAATATCAGTAGGTGTCAACTTTTTGCCATCGTTTTTCAATTAGTGTATAAGAAATAATAGGGTTATTTCTTTTGGAATTTGAATATTTATATATGCTCAAGGTCTGAATTTCTGATAGGCTAATAGACACCGCAATTGGATCTGGCTGTACATTTTTTATTCCCAAACGGCCACTCTGAATAACTGATATCATTTTGTTTACAAGTATTTGTCTTCGATAAATTACACATTCGGTCCACATTCAACCAGAATGATATTTCTTATTTGCATACGCAATTTTACGATCAATCCCGAATAAGCTAGGGGCAAATAATGCTATCTTAGATTTTTATTTGTAGTAAAGTTTAATATTACCTGAACTTTTATTTAAATTTATGGCCAACCATTAGAATTTTATATGTTTTTATCGGACTTTTTCCACTGTCTCGGGTGTTTTTCACACGACGTTTCGGGAGTTTTTGATCTACTCCCGTCCTCAGGTGTTCCTGGTTAGTCCTGAAAAGGACTGAGTTTTGTACGTCTTTTCACGTACACTCAATTCGTGCCTACCGCGGGGTTTGAACCCTGGACCACTGATCGCTGTGATTACGAGTCTGTCGCTGTGACCAGTAGGCCACCGGTTATAATGTCTAATCATTTTTAACTCTTTATCATGTTTATTTGCCAATTGTGTTTGTTTTTATATATTTTGGTTTGAACTGCACAAAATTGATAATCAAAATTTAATTCGGTTAGAGGTTCATTTACGTTAATTCTAGACAATCCATCTGTACTTTTTCAATCTTCGCCAAGGTTATAAATTAATTTTATATCAAATGTTTGTGAAAATAAATACATATGCTGTAATCTCACTGGTGTGGAATTTAAGCCGTTTGTGAAAATATAAATCAGATGCCTGTAATTAGTTTTTACTATAGATTGTCTAGCATAAGCATATTGGAAACATTTTTGTAGACGAAAACAGATAGTAATATCGCATCAATGTAAATTTCACAGCATCAGTCGAAAATGTGTTCAAGAAATCTTCTTTGAAAGCTTTGGTCTCAATTTCTGTTTAGAGGGATATTTATATTTATTCTTAGAAATTTAATATATCGACCAAACGGTATTCCAAAAGTACATAAATTACTAGCTTTTTCATCTAAAGGTATCGCCCAAAAACCACTTGTTGCATCTAGCCAAGTGAATTTTAGATTAATTCGATTGTAGAGAAGATAAATTGTATCTAGATTTAGAGTCTTTAATAGCATCATTTACATTGCTAGGGTATAGACGGGATACGGAAAGTTCGTTCCCCACATTTCGTTCCCCACATTTTGTACCCCACATTTCGTTTCGGGGATATTTCGTCTCCCCACATCTCGTACCCGGAAACTTCGTTCCCGAACGAGCTCAATTTGTTTCCTAGATTACAGGGCGTTGAAAAACGAGTGCAGCGATCGGAATACAGTTAGAAAATTAAAGATATTTTAATTAATTTATATTATAATAAAATAAACTGCATTTATTAAAAATGACGGTTTAATCTAAGTACGTATCCTCCTGATATTTTTTATAGGGCCATAATTTCTCATTCTGAACAACTTTTCTTTGTAATATTTTGCCCTATCATGAACAAAAAGGGTAGTTGACCTGAAAAGAAAATATATTTTGCTTAACTGTCAAGGCCGACTTGTTTTTGAAAAACTGAAAATTTTCTTAAAATTCTCTACAAACCAAGCAGAAATTATAATTCCTATAACATTTTTATGTAAAACCAAAGAGAATATGCTCTTTGGTAAAACTAAAAATAAAATGTAGTTTCCTCTTGTAAACTCAATCCGGGGACATACTGTATATAGTTTTTATCAGTTTGTTATAATAAATAAATTAATTAAAATATCTTTCATTTTCCAACTGCATTCCGATCGCTGTACTCGTTTTTCAACACCGTGTAATCTAGGAGACAAATTGAGCTCGCTCGGGAACGAAGTTTCCTGGTACGAGATGTGGGGAGACGAAATATCCCCGGAACGAAATGTGGGGTACGAAATGTGGGGAACGAAATGTGGGGAACGAACTTTCCGCAAACCGGTCTAGACAGATGTATAAAGAATTTTCTGGTTTTTTCACTAAAACAAAAGAATTAACTCAATCTGTGCAACCATATACTATTTTGATTATGATAAAATATGTCTTTCCAACATTTCTAAACAAAAATTCTCTTGCCTAGTCAATTTAATATAATTACTTTTACTATTATATATTATTATATTAATCGTATTAAATGCCCACAGTCTTGTAAAGTACGTATTTCTAATTCTACGCAACCATTTACACCTATAACTGATTTTATGTCCGTTAACTACATAAAATTTTACAATATCCAAATATTTTTCATTAAATCACATTTTTGCACAACGAGCCCTAGTCTACACTTACGAATATTATCGACACTGACAGTAAATAGATTTTACCAAATTACTGTATGTCTCCATAAAAATAAAAAATTATAGTTTTGAAATATTTAGCAAAAAGCACTAATGCGGTAATTGAAGCAAGATGAGAAGGTGCAAGCGCCTTATCGATACTATAGTGATGGGAGGCAGTGATTTTTGCCATCTACTGTTTGAGACGCTGACTCTTTAGGACACTTTAATTTAATCTTCGTAATCTATTAACACGGTGCTTTCAGTATGGAAGCAGCAAACAGCTATAATGTAATAAGATTATATATAAGTATCAAGGTATCTACCATAAATTCTTAAAAATTCAAAATTTAGGTTTTACATTTGGAAATGGTATATTGTGTATCTAGGACGAAAAGCGTAACATTCCCAGACGACTGTAAATATTGTTGGGCGAGGCGAATGCCGATCCCAACAACACAGGAGTCTGGGAATGTTGCTTTTTGACCAAGATACACATACTATTTTTCCGCCGATCAATACGAGTAATTAAAAAAAATAAGAAATAGTACTCGAATATTCCCTGCCTAGGCCGGGAATATTATTCCTGTACAGTTGTTTTGTAAATTACCTAGCAACGGCTGATGTAATGGAATGTTTGAATTATTCCTGTACAGTTTTATTGTAAATTACCTAGCAACGACTGATGTAATGGAATGTTTGACTTTGCTCAACAAAATTTTGTCAATAATGTGACAGTTCTAGTACGATTGGCGGAAAAAATAATTTCGTTACTACACAACACTAACTTTGCAGCGACTATTTTCAACAAAATTTCAAATAATTAATTTTTTCTTCTTTATGAAAACGATTGTGCAAGAAATAGTATGCAACACTCAGATCGTTAAGTGCTTCTTTACAAATCTGGAAAATTGGGTCTTGTTTTTCCAACTTTTTCTCGGTTTGTTAAATAGGCACTTACCAACCTTATATCGCACTACACTATTCCCTATAATAAATATATTTGTACCTGTATATGTTAAAAAAATAATTTGATATTTGAATTTATTTTTAATTAAATTCATATTGCTATAAAAAATAATTATTCCGATTATCGTACCCTAAGAACAGTTAATATCCGTGGGGAGTTTGAAATGTGCAGTCTAGAAAACCGGATAAATTTTAGGATGATAATTTTTTAATATAAATTGTTAAATAATCAAATCAATGACTCGACATTTGCTATACAAAATTCTAAAATTCCTGCCAAACCTTTAAGACCTACCTCAATATTTGCCTTGCCTCAATCAACACATAGGCGAAGATCACCTATAACCAATTTTGACTTGCTAATCAAGTTATTATAACAAGTGACTTGGATTTTGCATATAATTTAAATACTTTCGCAAACTTTCTTAAATATTACTTTGAGTTATTAAGTCCTTCTTAAGCTATCGATCTATAGCTTATTTGTATTATGTTTTTCAGCCATATATCACTCAGCCGTTATGTATCTTCTTTAGTTCTTAAGTTCAGTTCCTTTTAAAAAGTGTAATTATTTAGTTTTAACTTAAGTTTTAATTTTAATTAATGTAGAGTACCCATTGTCATGTAACTAGGCAATGCCTGTTTGATAATTAAACAATTAAATAAAAAAATAAATGATGTAAAGAAACAAATATAACAGTAGCTCATGTGTCTACCTTAAAATTTGTAAATGAATTTAAGTTTTTGGTTATAAGTAAATTGATTGTAGTAATTGTAAGAATATTTTTAATACATTGTGTCTATATAATGTAATGTTCGTTTTATTCGGGATGCGGAAAGTTCGTTCCCCACATTTCGTTCCCGGGATGTTTCATCTCCCCACATCTCGTACCCGGAAACTTCTTTCCCGACCGAGCTCAATTTGTCTCCTAGAATACAGGGTGGTGAAAAACGAGTGCAGCGATCGAAATACCGTTAAAAATGAAAGATATTTTAATTTATTTATTTATTATAATAAACTTATAAGAACAAAATAAATTGTATTTATTAAAAATTACGGTTTAATCTAAGTATCTTCCTGAGATTTTATATAGGGCCATAATTTCTCATTTTGAACAACTTTTCTTAGAAATATTTTGCCGTATCATGAACAAAAAGGGTAGTTTACCTGAAAAGACAATAGTTTTTGTTTAACTGTCAAGGCCGACTTGTTTTTGAAAAACTGAAAATTCTCTACAAATCAAACAGGAATTATAACTCCTATAACATTTTTATGTAAAACTAAAAATAAAATGTAATTCCCTCTTGTAAACTCAAGCCGGGGACATACTGTATATAGTTTTCTATAAGTTTATTATAATCAATAAATTAATTAAAATATCTTTCATTTTTCTAACTGCATTCCGATCGCTGCACTCTTTTTTCCAACACCCTGTAATCTTGGAGAAAATTGAGCTCGCTCGGGAACGAAGTTTCCGGGTACGAGATGTGGGGAGACGAAATATCCCGGGAACGAAATGTGGGGAACGAACTTTCCGCAAACCAAATCATTATATACCTACCTAGCTTTATTTAATTTAGTTGATTTATTATTTTACCAAGAACCCATATATTACGATCGCATAATTATACCGATTTCAGATGTATTATGGGGCTTATAATTATAAGACAATAGTGATAGATAGAATAATGATATGCCTTCAAACAAATATACTCAGTGACAATCAAAATTTAGTAAAGATTGTCGTTACTAACATCAACTGTCCTTTGGCTTTTCAATATCTAGAGTGATTGTAATAAATACGTGTGGTACCCTAGCGTATTGTGTTATCACTAAAACAACTAACGTAAGCACAAACAACTTTATTCTTCTGCGGTCTACACTGTATCGATTCCACAGATCAACTAACTAACTTGACGAGAAAGTATTTATGTGATATCTTATTACCTAAACTTATGACTAAGAATAACTCATTCCTATATTACTAATACAGATGCTAAACAGCAAGCGGTAACTATATAACTTATATAACAGAATGTGACACAGCTGTATTAGCCGTTCTCCACATCCCTCCTTCCTTCACGAGAACCAGAGGTGGTAGTTTGGGTGATGTCTTTGGATCCTCTCCATTGCTCTGATTATCATAGTCAGATGGTTGCAAAGTGCTTTCATCTAGTGATGGAGGTCGGGTAGGATATGGAATCGGCGAGGTTGAAGTAGTTTCTGTTGTGACTGTGGTTTCTGGGCAACTTTTTTACAGGTGCGACATTTCGTTTAATTGTTTTACCATCTCCAAAAAGAGTTAGTTCGTTTCCATTTCTATGTAGTATGTCATATTCTGTGGTGCTAAAGTTAGGTGTCAGTTTATGTGGAAATATGGTGTTCTTTACTACAACTCTGTCTCCCGGTTTTAATTGAGTTGTCGTAGCTCGTCGTTTACTGTCTTCTTTCCTTTTTCCTATTTCTTTTTTCGTTATGTCTCTGTCGTACACTTCGTCATCTAGCGTTTCTGTAGCTATGTCCTCCAGGCACGAGATTTTGTCTCAAATTCTTCGATTAAGGAGTAGCTCCGAAGGTGACTTTCCGGTTGTACCATGAGGTGTAACATTATACATCATTATGTAGGACATGATCTCCTTTTTGTAGTCCCTTTCATTTTTCAAAAAAACTAATTTGCAGCCGCTTTTTAAGTGACTTGTTTATGTTCTCTACTTCCCCGTTAGCCTGTGGCCAATATGGTGGTGAATTAACTATCCCAATACCGTTAGTGTCGCAGAATGTTTTAAATTCGTCACTATTAAAATTGGTGGCGTTATCCACTTTAATAGTTTTTGGCAAACCCAGCCTGCAACAAATTTCTTCTAGGGCTCGAATGACAGTTGAAGATGTGGTGGATTTTGTAAATATGGCTTCAACGTAACGAGAATAATAGTCAATTACTACTAACAGATGCTCTTGATGTGGTTCGCCTGACATGTAGTCAATGGCCAGGTATTGCCAGGGTCCCGATGGAAGTTTTTGTCGTACCATTGGTGATGGTTGATTTGGTTGTGTTACTAATAAACAGTCACGGCAACTTTTAACATGTTTCTCAGCTTCTCTGTCTATTTGTGGCCACCAAACTTTGGAACGCAGTCTGCGTTTCATTACAGTTTCACCGGGGTGGCCCTCATGCGCTAGTGCTAGTACGTGACTTCGAAGGTTTGTCGGAACCACGATTTTATTACCTCTCAGGAGCATCGGCCCCATTGAGGTGAGTTCTAGGCGAAATGGATAAAATGGACTGTTGTCGTTTGCTGTCCAGGAGTTGTCCGCAAGTTTATTAATAACCTCTGGGATTTCCGTGTCGACTTTACTTCCAGATATAATTTCCGAAGTTGATAGTGCTCTTGGCACGGTTTCTTTAATGATCGTTTGCACATGATGTTCATTTGGTTCGTCAAAGGTTGCGTCTGGTTCTAATCTGCATAATCTCGAAAGAGGATCCGCAATGTTCGATTTTCCTGATCTGTATTTCATGGTAAACTTGAAGGCTTGAAGTCTTAATAACCATCGTTCTATTCTTGCTGGTGGTTTTGATGTGGGTTTAAATATAGTTTCTAACGGCTTGTGATTCGTCACTAGTTCGAAGTTTATTCCTGCCAGATAAAAGTAAAATCTTTCAACGGCCCACACCAAGGCTAGGCTCTCTTTCTCGGTCTTCGAATATCGACGTTCAACAGCAGTGAGACTCTTACTTGCGAATAAAATTACGCGAGGTTGATTATCCTCGTCAAATTGTAGCAATACGGCTCCTAAGGCAATAGGACTAGCGTCAGCAATCAATTGTGTGAATAGTTTTAAGTCGAAAAAAAGCCAAAGTGGGCAGTTTTCCCAACTCCTCCTTTAGTTTCTCAAATTTTCCCTGTTTGCCAGTACCCTCAGTGGTTCTGTAAGATCTCCGAGATTAGGTATGAATTTTCCGACATATGTGACGAGCCCTAAGAAACTTCTTACTTCTTCTTTGTTCGTTGGGGCTCGAAAATCGAGTATAACCTTGATTTTCTTTGGGTCTGGCATTATTCCTGACGATGTCAAAACATGTCCTAAGAATTCCAATTCCTTTACCGTAAACTGGCATTTTTTTTCATTTAACAGAACATTGTAGGTTTTTAATACTTTTAAGACATCATCTAAGTATTTATCATGTTCAGTTCCAATTCCACCATACACAATGATGTCATCTATGTAGGTTAGACAGTTCTTGCATGGAGCGAGTATACTCTGAAATATTCGTTGGAATATTTCTGCAGCTGAGTTAATGCCAAACAGTAAACGCTTATACCGGAATAAACCTTGATGTGTTATAAATGTAGTGATGGGTCGACTTTCCTCTTCTAACTCTAACTGGTGATAAGCACTGGCCAGGTCTAATCGAGAAAAGTATCGAGCTCCTCTTAGTTTAGTCATAAAATTGTCAAATGTCGGTAGTGGAAAATTTTCTCTAAGAATAGCTTCGTTAGCTCGTCTCATGTCGATGCAAATTCTAATATCATCGTCCGGTTTGAAAACTATAACCATAGGTGAGATCCAGGGGCTGGGACCTTTTACACTTTCAATGATGTCTCTAGCAAGTCCTTCTGTCAATTTCTCCTCTACTTTAGCTTCCACAGCGATAGAAATTCTTCTTACTGGTTGTTGTACCGGTTTTATATTTGGATCAATTGTAAGTTTCACCTTGATGTTTAGAAGTTTTGGAAAAGCAGTAATTTTTGCAAGTTGGTTTACCTCTGCCTTTAATCCCAACTTTAGGACTCCCAGGGAAATTGATGTCCGTTTCCCCAATAAAGATGTAGTGCCATTTTCTACTACCATAAAAGATTCAATGAGTTCTTGACCATTTTCTACTCTAATTGGAGCCTTAAATTGACATGTAATGTTTAATGGTTCATTTGAAGCATAGGATTTTATGGTGCTTCTTACTTCTTGCTGAATATCAAGCATAGCAGCATTAGTTTTCGTCAGCTTCTCCCAGTCTTCTCCATTTATAATATTACAAGAGGCTCCCAAATCAATTAGCATCTTAATGACTGTCCCACCGATTCTGACCGAAATGACATCATCTCTTGTGGTTTCTTTGGGGCTTGTTGGACTTGCTACTTCAAAGCACTCAAAATTTCCGATATCACTGGTTGAAGGGGGGTTGTCATCGTTAGATTCATCAATGCAATTGATTCGCCTTGGTTTTGCTGATTGATGATGTCTAGGATCTTGAACCATTAGACGCTTTTGTTTCCCAGTCCTACATCTTCTGGCAAAATGTCCTATACGACCGCATTGATGGCACTTAATGTTGAGGGCTGGGCAACTCTTAACTCCTGCGGGGTTGTGATGGTTCCCGCACCTAAAACACTCCACAATCTTTGTATTTTCCCAGTGCATGCGCTTCTTAGAGTTTTCAATCTGGTTAATTTGTGATCCGTTTCCTCCTGGTTGAGGAGTATCCGTCTTTTGCATGACTACACTCTGGTTGCGTGTTTGTTCATATATCTGACATTGTTCTATAACATCATTTAGAGGTAATTCCTTTTCCAAAAGTTTTCTCTTTAAATCAACTGGTGCCCATCTGTCAATTAATTTGTCTTTAATGTTTATTTCACGAGCTTCTTGTTCACTGTTTCCAAAAGAACACTTGTTGGCCTGTGTTCTACACCGTATTAAAAACTTGTTAACACATTCCCCGTCTTCAGGTTTCATGCTGCGAAAAGTATGTCTTTCAAAACAAGAATTTTGTTGAGGTGAAAAGTGGTTAGCCAGCGTGTCCACTAGTATTTGAAACACATCGTTTTGGGTTTCAGGATCGTAATCAACAACAGCTCCAGGTATTCCGAATGCTATTTCCTGTAAAAGGGGCCCTCCCAGATGTAACAACTTATTCTTTCTCTTCACTACGTCTGTGACTTCTTCAGCATCTAAATAAAGCTTTACTGAGCGTACCCATTTCCGCCATTCTACAGCTAGTAGTGCTTTATCTATGGTGTCACAAGTGAAATGTCTAATAGACGATTGCTCCATTGCACAGTAGTTGTGTTTTCTTTTTTTTTTAGTCCAAAAAACGTGTATCTGGCACACCAGTAATCTCAGCAGAATTGAATCCACTCTAATAGTAGAATTTAGTAGAATTTAATCCACTCCAATAGTAGAATTTAATCCACTCCAACGGCAGAATTTAATCCACCCCAATAGCAGAATTTAATCCACTCAGCACCTAGTAGAATTTAATCCACTCCTAGAATGAAACAATTTTGTTCAGTATGTGTTCATCACATACACAGAATATGATCTCATACATTTCTTGAGAATCGATACAAGAGCAATAAAAATAGTGACGCCAGCGAGCAATAAAAAGCCAATAAATATTTGGTGCAACTTAGCTACTATTCTTGACACAGTTTATTATTGTGAGCGTTTTTTTTGGCTCATTACATGCATCATATATTAATTTATCATCTCCCTACCTTAGGTCAAATGTAAGTTCACATTCATTAATTATGTAAGATCACATTCATTAATTAACGTTTTATTTGTTTGTTTTCCACTGTTATCCTTATTTAATTGTGTAATATTTACCTCGTCGCCAATTTGTGGTACCCTAGCGTATTGTGTTATCACTAAAACAACTAACGTAAGCACAAACAACTTTATTCTTCTGCGGTCTACACTGTATCGATTCCACAGATCAACTAACTAACTTGACGAGAAAGTATTTATGTGATATCTTATTACCTAAACTTATGACTAAGAATAACTCATTCCTATATTACTAATACAGATGCTAAACAGCAAGCGGTAACTATATAACTTATATAACAGAATGTGACACAGCTGTATTAGCCGTTCTCCACAATACGTGTGCCTTATTGCTTTAAATATCAAAAATATTTGCGGTGTTTTATTCAAAATAACTATTCAAGTAACGCTTGTGTGCAATAGTTAATAGTAAATAAGTAATATAATTATTTTTTTATTGTATTGTACTTTAAATTTATTTTTGTGACCCCTATGCATAATAAAACCCCACTCGCACACATCTAATTGCTATCTTAATTTAAAAAAGTCAGCATAACTATGTGTGATGCAGCAGATCAAGTATGGGCGTGGTTGCTCTATACTATACAAAGTTAGTCAGACGTTACCTGATCAACTACACAGGTGTACATTTTTTCCCAGTTATCTCTAGGGATATCCAAATTTTATAAAATTGTTGTAAGTTTACGTATGTTTTATACATTTTAATTTACATTTTGGTTTGGACAATCATTGCAGTGTAATCATTAAATCTGTGCGGACCCTAGATATTAGTGTTGTATAATAATAAATAATAATAATAAATACTGTTTTATTCCCCAAAATAAATAACAATAATATATACATATTAAATAATAAATATAAACATATGGGGAAGCGATGGTACTCAGATGGCTCTCTAAAAGAAAGCCCCTGCTCTACCTTACCACCGCTTCAAAGAAAATGTAATAAAATAAATATCACGCAAGCACAGCAAAAAACAATAGAAACGAAATTATCAAACATATAAAATTAATATTTAAAAAAAACGATAAAGTGAGATGAAATGTAATGATATGAGTGATTTACGTATGTTCATCAAATGCAACTATATAAAAAACACAGAAAACGAAATTTTTTAACAGAAATGAATTAATACTCAAGAAACTAGCCAGTTTAACAATTTATTTTTGAAAGTGTGCAAGGAAGTCGTCTTAAAAGCAGTAGGTAACGCATTGTATATTCTAGACACGTTATAAGTAAAGATCGTTTAAAGAGTTCAGTACGATGTAATGGAATGGATAACAAGCCTCTATGACGAAGATTGAGATTATGAATGTCAGTTCGAAAACTTATTTTATTGTAGAGATATGGAGGTGACTCCAACAAGATAACACCATGAAAGAAAACAGCAGCATGCATAAAGCGTCGTTTCTCCATGTCTAGCCAGTTAGTTTCACTAATTTTATATCTAATATGTTCTCGTCTGCGTATGCCGTGGATTAACCGCAAACAAGAGTTTTGGACTAATTGTATTTTATTTGATGTTGCTTTGTCTATACAGAACCCATAAAGTGTATCGCAGAAATTAAAATGCGATAGAACTAGTGAGTCACATAATAGCTTTTTTATATTACCATTTAATACTCGCCTGTTACCGTATAGCAATTTCAAATTACAATAAGCTTTACGTAGACAAGCATTTATGTGTTCACGAAATCTTAGGTCTTTATCAAGTATAACTCCCAAATTCTTAGCGGAATTTTTATATGAAATTGGCGTGTCTCTAATTTTAATTTGAATTGTTTGTAAGGATTCATTTCTGTGGTTAGAAGAACCAAATACAAGAAATGCAGATTTTGATGGGTTGATATTGAGAGAGTGTAAAGCTGCCAAATCAACTAATTCGTTCAACTCCTTGTTAATAACGGCACAGGCAGTCTGAACATCAGCTGGTTTAAATGATAGATAGACTTGGGTGTCATCTGCATACTGATGGTAAAGGCAATGATTGAGCGAAGTGCTACATAAATTTGAAGAATATAAAGTAAACAATAGAGGACCCAGTATAGAGCCCTGGGGAACTCCATATTTGACAAAGCGTAAATCTGAACGATTGTTATCCAGTACTACACAGTGTTGCCTTTGAGTTAAAAAACTCTCAATTAACTTAACCGCTCCCTCAGCAAAACCAAAATGCTGCAATATAGCATATAATATCACATGATTAATAGTATCGAAAGCCTTGGAGAAATCTAATAGTATCAATACCGTAACATTACCAGCATCGCTTGCACTTAAAATATCATCTGTTATGTTTAACAATGCAGAACAGCAGCTAAAACTACGGCGAAAACCTGACTGATAATCAGGTAATAATGAGTTAACTTCCAAATATGAACTGATTTGTGACTTTCTCCAAGACTCTCGATAGTACTGGTAGTATGCTAATTGGCCTTAGATCTTTCATATCTTTTGGCATGTTTATTTTAGCAACAGGAAGTATATTAGCAATTTTCCAGTCTTTTGGAAAAATACCTTCAGATAAACAAGAATTTATTAGTGGTGTTAAGAAAAGGCAGCACAATTGTATCATTGTAATATTTAAATTATTACTATCCATTGCTTTGGTTTTAATGGAGTTGATAATGTTGGTAACATCGTCATCAGAAATAGCAGTAAATGAAAATTTAGTGGTTAAGTTAGGTTTCATACGTTCATACATTTTTAGAATTTCCGAATCGGGTTGCTCCACACCATGCACCGAGTTGAAATATGAGTTAATTGCATTAACATCGTTCAGGTGTGGTGGTATAGTGTTGTTTTTTTGTTTCGAGTAAATACCACAACGCTGTAAATCTTTCCACAAAGTTTTAGAATTACCATGAGCTAATTTGTAATTTAGGTATGCCTTTTTTTCGTTCCTGATAGCAAGAGTGGTTAGATTGCGAAGTGATTTGTAATAATTCCACTGTTCTTGTTTTCGATATTTTTTAAATCGTTTATATGCAGCGTTTCTTAAGCTTATCATTAACCTGACAGTATCCGTTAGCCAAGGAGCTTTCGGCTTTCGAAAAGTTGATGTTTTATAAGGAGCAAAAATGTCATAAGCATGTATCAGGTTCTCATTTAAGCAATTTACCTTTTCATTGACACTATTTAAATTGTAAATATTACCCCAATTAAGAGCTTGAATATAATTTTGAAAATTATCATAGTCAAAATTTGAAAAGTCCCTAAATGTGTATGTTTTAGGCTGCGGTTTTGATGTTTCTAATAATAAGTTACAATAAACAAGTTCATGGTCTGAAAAAGCGCTTAGGTGTTTAGTACCAGATCCAGCAATGATATCGGAATTACTTACTAATATATGATCAAGAAGCGTTTCTGATTTGGAAGTTATACGAGTAGGTTCCTTAATTAATTGAGTGAATCCAAAACTGTCTTAACATAGATAAATATTGTTCAGATTCAGTATAGGGTTCATAACACACTAGTGGTTTATATTTCATAAGACACGAGTGTTATATAATCTACTAATCACTACCATGACGACCGAGCATCTACGGCGTAACGTCAAGCTATGGATTGTGGATAAAATGTTGTACCTATTGTACAAGTGTCTTATTGGCCTCCAAAACATTTAAAAAAAATAAACGCTGAATTTTCGCTCATGTGTCTAAACTTTTATTGCGTATTTAATATGTCCAATAAAACACACGTATAATAAATAACTATTATTTTTGTAAACGTTAGGAAAATTGCTTAATATTTTACAAATATTGGTATCGATAGCCCCGGATAAGACTAAATATATGCAACAGTAACTACATGCGTGTGTTACTATACAGGTACCATATTTAATTTTTACCTTTAAATTTGAACGAGGTATGTTTTGCGCATCTTCATGTGATGCATCTTCATTGAAAGCAGTTACTTTCTCTCTTAATTCTCAGTTAGATTGAAAAAGTCTAAAAGATTGCTTCTTTCCTTCCTTGAATAGTGAAGACGTCGTGTCGCAACCTGTGACCTGAAATACGGTATTCGTTGATGAGTTTTTCATAAAGTACGGTAACTTAGAAAATTGCTCTAACATAGAAATGACTAGATAAAGAATGAATTATATTTTTTGCATATACTTCTTCCACAACTCTTCTATGCCACTCTCTTCTATTATGGGTGTCAACGAATTTATTAGACAAGTCATAACTTCTAGAGTATTGGATGTATCAAAATCAGATTTGGTATATATAAATGGTATAGGGAGAGGAGAGTTTTCGGATATTTTTCACTTTCCGGTCACTTCCAGTTTCACCGGAAATGGCTCCGGTTTCGAATTGTTAAATGGAACACCCTGTATATTTTTACATTTTTGTATTTCTGGAGTAGAATGTAACATTTTAAAAAGTTTTTAAGCATACTTGATTTTTTTATAGCCATTTTTAATATTGCATCTAGGTAGCCATGATCGCCAGCAAACTAATCTAAGGACCCCAAGTGAGGAATAAGACAAGTTGGCAAAATCACATTTTCGTGTCTAACTATTTTTTTTTTCAAATGGCGACCCTTATTTGACAAGCACTTTCCCAAAAGAGGATTTTTTGGCGAATCTAACGATACTAATTTATTTGCGATTGGATTAAAAATAAGCTCATAAGTTAAATATTTCAAAGCAACGAAAGATTGACGAAAGCTGCTTACGTTGCATGTATGTCATATCACTTATCTTTGGCAAACAGTGAGTTCAGAGTATTGAACAAAATTAACTAATAACTTCAACGACGCACATAAATTATTTGAAAGTACAATATCCGAATTTATTAAAAATTGCACTGTAGTAAATGTTCAAAGAGCATTCCTCCTTGTTCACGACACATTTCAGCTCGTTCAATTGTTTCTCTCCACACGTTTTGTAACATTTGAGGCGGTATACTTCTAAATATCCGTAGAATTCTTTCTTCTAAGATTTCAAGGGTGGCTGGGGTTGTTGCATAGACCCTTTCTTTAACATATCCCCAAATAAAAAAAATCGAGCTCAGAGAGATCAGGTGAGCGGACAGGCCACCGTACTGACCATTGGTTGCAATAACTCTATTATTAAAATGCTCCATTAAGTAATTAAGAACTTCTCTGGTATTGTGAGACGGTGCTCCATCTTGTTGGAAGTAAATTCGCTGTCAAACTGCTAAAGGTAAATTATTAAGATGATCCTCGATTTCATTTTGAAGAAAGCCTAAGTATCTAACCACTGTTAAGTGACCTTGAAACAATATTGGCCCAATTATTCTCTTTCCAACGATACCAGCCCAGACATTGACGCCAAACCTTTCTTGAAAATGGCCCTCTCTCATTTTATGTTGATTTTTTTGAGCCCAGTACCGAGTATTTTGCTTATTGAAGATACCATTATATGTAAATCTGGATTCGTCGGAAAATAGAATAAAGTTGATAAAATTTGGGTCAACTCTATGATTTTGAAGCAGCCAATCACAAAACACTACCCGCCTATCGCCATCGTCAGCATACAAATGTTGGTGTAACTGATATTTAATTGCTCCATATCCGTGCTTTTTCACTATTTTTCTTGCTGATTCATGACTTATCTGCAGTTCTTGACCATTTTTTCTTAAGGAAACCGTTTTATCAACCTCAACCATAGCAAGAACGTTAATCTCAGTCTCTTCATTTATGATAAACGTCTCTTCCGCCTCTCGATTTCCTTCTTGCCTAATACGATTCTCAACATACTACGGAAAATACTGATGGGCTGGATGTTGCCAGTTGGGATATCTCTGAACATACAACTCAGCAGCATTCTTTGAATTTCTATGTCATTCTCCAAATATTAATAACATATCCACTTTTTCACTTTGAGTATAAATTATTTTGACGAAAAATTAAACTGAAATTCAACGAAAATTAAAAAACTTTTAGGTCTTCCCATAAAGCGTATGTCACTGCCATTACCTAAGTGTTTTTTTCCAAGAAGACTTAATAAAAACAACTGCAAAATAGGTATTATGCATCATGGCTATCCATGGCACACTTGACAAAAGTAAATAAATTATTATCCAGTATTTTGCTTAGAAATATTTAATTTATGAGCTTATTTTTAATCCAATCGCAAATAAATTAGTATCGTTTGATTCGCCAAAAAATCCTCTTTACGGAAAGTGCTTGTCAAAAAAGGTTCGCCATTTGAAAAAAAAACAGTTAGACACGAAAATGTGGTTTTGCCAAATTGTCTTATTCCTATCTATCATACTAATCACTAAAACTTTGCGATTGTAATTTTCTGATATCACCCGAGGTCCTTAGATTAGTTTGCGTCCGATCATGGCCACCTAGATGCCATATTAAAAGCAGCTCTAAAAAAATCAAGTAGGCTTTAGGCTTCAAAACTTTTGAAAATGTCACATTCTGATCCAAAATTGTCTCAGAAATCCAAAAATGTAAAAATATACAGGGTGTTTTATTTCAAAATTCGAAACCGGAGCCATTTCCGGTAAAACCGGAAGGGATCGGAAAGTGAAAAGTATGCGAAAACTCTCCTCTTCTTATACCATTTACCTATACCAAATGTAATTTTGATACACCTAATTCTCTAGAAGTTATGACTTGTCCAATAAATTCGTTGACACCCCAAAATTGTTTGTACCAGATAATAGTGTAACTATAATCTTACGTAACGTCCAATGAAAGGAGTTTTTAAAAACTGTTTTATTTACACACATTAAAATAGAACGGAATTCAGACCAGAACTGTCCACCGAATGTGAACTAAAGTAAAGTCAATTGTGATCTTAACTCGAAACCTGCGAATACAAAAAAAGCTTACATTAAAAGGAGTCTGGGGGACTCGCATATCGCACAGAATATTGATAACTATAATTTAAACGCTTCCTTAATTAAGATAACGAATAATCTTAATTAAGATAACGAATAATCTAAAGCTAAGTTCAACTTAAAGCGTGGGTAACACGAGTTCGACTGATGAGCGTAAGCGGGTCAGACAAGTCCGGGCGAGGCACACAATAGCTATTTGTACAATAAGTTGGGAAAAGTGATGTTTTTCCGTTTTAGACGTGAGGCTAACGCCTCGAAAAAAAAACCTCACGTCTAAAATGGAAAAACATTAGCCTCGAAAAAAAACCTCACGTCTAAAACGGAAAAACATGCTTTTCCCAACGTATTGTACACAATATTTTGTTAAATCCGGTACAAAATTACTCATTATTTAATTATCCTATAACATAAAATCGTTGCTCTCTTTCTTTCTGCCTTTCTGCCTTTCTTTCTGCCTTTCTTTCTATGTTTGTTCGCTATCTCCTCCGAAGATACTGGACCGATTGAGTTGTACGATGGCTTAAAAGTTTGCTAATTTTTAGACTTAGAACGTAGGCCCGTTTTTATTTACAAAAAGTAGGAAAAAGTTTTAATTTAATTAAATCCTCTAAGCAGCGGAGCGGAGCGCCTGTCGCCGTGGGCTACGGTGTGACAGCTGCTGTGGTCGTGCGCTATTAGTGAAAATTGTTCTAATTTTGTAGTTACCATACATAAAAAATAAAGTTTGCATTGATTCTTTTTTGTCTTATTTTTCCATTCTAGTTTGGAAAAATTCAACTTTTCCGCATCCAATTGAGTATTGAAAAATCGAAGAATTCCTAACCGGATTTAACAAAGTCACTTTTACTCCGAATAGCATATGCTATTTTATTTTCAAACACCCGAAGTAAATATAAGTAAATATATATTTCAAAAATTGCAATGTCTTCCCTGAATTAGGGAAACAATTTTACATTTAGTTATTGTGAAGAAAGAATTAATCTTTGCTTATAGTTGATACAATCAAGTAGCTCAAATCGCAGAGAGTGTGAAAATAGCCTTGCCCCAAAATTAACAATAAACATAGATAAAACATAATTACAACATAATTACTTAATTACAATGTAAAAATATGTGTATTTTGTATGAATAATAATAATTCAAACTTCGGGGACTGGTCGGCACGATAATCGGTCGATTGTCCTCAGGCTCGCCTAGGTCGAGTGTCTGCAACTTAGACAAATGTTAGTTTGTTGTTGGTGGACAATCTTGCAATAATTTGTAATGTTTTATGTCTTAGAGGGTGAAATTGTGGCTAGTAGGTGAACTACTAATACCTGTGTGGTGTTACCAGCGGCTCGGAAGACTGCGGGCGGGTACAGACTGTCCCTTAACTTCTTGTAAGTGTGATAGGTGATGTAATGAAACACTGCTGGTAGAGGGCCAATGAACATGGCCGACGGTCAATGTAACTTCAATAAATCATACAAGACGGAAGACGGTACAAGTCCACCATCTTTGTTCAAAAATTTATTATTTTCAAAAGAATTTAGTTGCTTGGTTGAAGTTAACGTCTTTAGAATTTTTAAGTCATCTTCTTTTATACTATGACCCGTTTCGAAAATATGTTGGGATACTCGATTTTTCGAATCTGTTGAATCTAAAATGAGCTAAATGCTCTTTAATCCTAGTACCAACATTACGACGTGTTTGCCCAATATATTTAGAATCACAATGGAAACATTTAATTTCGTAAATTCCAGATCTCTCTAAAGTCCTCAGTTTGTCTTTTGGATTTCCCAACAAATTTCTAATATTGTTGTTTGAACCATACACAACTTTATTCCCGATTCTTTAAAAATGTTTGCTAGGCCCTTTGTAGCCAGGTAAAATGGAATTTTGAACGTGCAATTTTGTTTTTTGTTGCCTAATCAAATTATCGATCATTCTAGAAGAGAAACCATTGTACACAGTGATGCTTTTTAGGGTCTGAAGTTCAGTGGTATCTCAATCTTTGTTTAAAGGAAAGGTCTATGCACTAAGAAATTTAGAGCAGCCATTTTGTGTTGAAAACAATGATTTGAATCCGCTAAAGTGAATCTGCTTATATTGGTTTCTTTTCTATAAACATCAAATTCCAACTTATTTTTATTTCTTATTACTAAGGTAACTAGAAATGGCAGTTGCCCTTCGTTTTATATATCATATGTGAATTTGATGCTAGGAAATTTGGAATTTAACTGATTCAAAAAACTATCAATGCTACATTTAGATAAATAAAAAACAGCAAAAACGTCGTCCACATACCTAAACCAAATCCTTGGGAAATACTATGTGTTATTTTTAAATTCAGTTTCGAATTTTGACATAAAAAGGTTGGCAACGAAAGGGGAAAGGTTATGTCCCATGGCTGTTCCTTCATGCTGTTCATAGAATTTTCCATCTATTTGAAAGCAATTCTGGGACATGCAATGTGTAGTTAATCTAACTAATTCGTCAATTTTGTTTGAATCCAAATTATTATCCGTAAGTAATTCCCCCAGATAAGTCATAGTTTGTCGGACTGGTACGCTTGGAAACAAAGAACACACGTCAAATGAAACTAGAATCTCGCTTTCACCACGTTTCAAATCTTTAATTTTATTTATAAACTCCAACGAGTTTTCGACCGCAAAATTATTTTGAAGTTTTGGCAAGTTTCTAAATTCATTTGTTAACCATTTAGATAGGAGGTAAGCCGGGGAGTTAATACCAGAAACAATAGGTCTCATCGTTTTGCCTGGTTATGTATCTTAGGTAAACAATACATTTTTGGCATTTCTGGATTAGAAGGGTTCAGCTTTTTTTTTCTTTTTTTTAAATTGTTTATTGTTTATTATTAATACATTATTAGTATTATTACACATAAAAAAATTATATAAACATTATGACCACAGAAGCAAAGCTTGCGCTTGGCCGTTAAACAAAAAAAAACGTAACTATATTACTGTAATGATAGCAACCAAAAACTTTAAGAAATTAAACAAAATATATATCTTCATACCTGAAACTATTAAATCAATTTACCAAATTTATTAAATAGGAGTAATAATCCAATCCCACTTCTTTTGTCCATTTTTTAATTTTATTTTTAAAAGAATTTAATGAGTAAGAAGATTTAATCTTAACCGGAACAAGGTTAAACAATTTGACATAAAGGTAATATGCATGTTTTTGGGAATGTGCTATACTTGTTTTGGGAATTAAAAGATTACATTTCTTCTTACCTCTTGTATCGTGCTCATGAGACAAGACGCTAAAGTGATCTTTATTTTTATAAACAAATATAGCAATTGATTGTAAAAACAATTAACGAACAGAAAAAAATGTTTGCTTCGGAATAAAGAATATCAGTTGGATAACTAAAGTCTTTATTAAATATGACTTTTATAATACGCTTTTGTAAAATTTCTAGTGGGTATAAATAACAGTTTGCAATTCCACCCCAGCCAATAATTCCATATTGAATTACAGACTGAACTAGAGCGAAATAAACGTTTTTAATAGTGTTAAGTTGTAAACTATTTTTAAGCAATTTATATTTGTATGTTATCTTTCTAATTTTTTTGACTAATTCTTCTACATAGTCTTTCCATTTAAGTATCGAATCAATAATTATACTTAAATATTTCACCTAAAACACTGCTTTTATAGTGTCTGTACATTTGCAATTGACTCTGTTGTGCTTTAAACAGTTTAATTGATGAAGAACGATTTCTGTAGTTGGCTGTGTTTGCGAATTTGTTAAGGAAAAGTTAATCAAATGAGTTTTTGATAAATTTAATGATAGTAAATCGCAATCCAGTTGACTTTTTATTAAAGCCATGCCGTATTTAACCTTCTGCAGTAGTTCATCGCAGTTCTCCGATGCAAAAAACAATCACAGTATCATCAGTCAAATGAAATAATTTTAGGATTCACATCAAGTTAAGTTAAATCATTGATATATATATAACAAAAAGAATGGGCCCTAATACAGTTCCCTGCGGTACACCCATCTCAACTTGTAATTCATTGCTGATGACACCATTGACTTTAACAATCTGCTTTCTGTTTGCCAAATATGACTTTATAAAATCATTAGCGGGACTTCTAATTCCGATATTTTCTAATTTGTTTAAGAGAACCCGATGAGACACAGTATCAAATGCCTTCACAAGATCAAGAAAGACAGCCAAGGTATTTTTATTGTTGTCTAAATTTTCATAAATAGTTTTGGTTAAATCAAAAATAGCATAATTAGTACTCATATTATCTCTAAAGCCATATTGTGTTTTTGATAATATATAGACCAAGAGCCCATAACACCTAAATTACTAGTCATAGCGGCAAGCTCGGTAGGTAGTAAACCTTTTTATATTGCCCAAGTAAATTGCAAAAACGCAAGTATGGCAGCCGAACTGCGGTTACAAATATTAACGGCGGCTTTCAGAAATTGTTTATAATTTTTTTTTTAAAGCGGCAAGGCTAATTTTTGTTGTAATCGATAGGCAAGGTCTCTAAACCCCATACTGAAAGTATGTGCCATACTGATACGAAGGGTATAAGGGGCCGCCATACTAGGTCAAACTGGTAATTTTTTCGTTGCAAAAATAATAATAGCGGCAAGCATCGGATTATTCATCGACCTAAGTAAAGCATTTGATAGGATACCTCATGAACATCTAGTAGAAAAATTAAATAAATATGGCCTAAGAGGAAAAATAAATGACTGGGCGCGGTCCAACCTTTCTGGAAGACAACAGGTTGTGTGTATAGATGGAGTAAATTCAAATGAAGGTTTGAGGACCCTGGCTATTTTTGATTTTTTTATTCATAAATGATCTTCCTTCAGCAGTTAATGCCGAAAATCTGACAATGTTCGCGGATGACACTTCCTACATGTGTTCTGACACATCTCTTGCAGGTGTTTTAGATTATTCTCAGCAAACTATTGATCGGCTCTCTAAATGGTTCAGTGCAAACAGGTAGTTTTTGAATGAGGACAAGTCAGTGTTTGTCAAATTTTCCCTATAGTCCATTTTCTAAACGCTAAAAATTCGGCAAAGTTCTAACTTAGTTGACTCAAAACCGATTTTGAACATTTTTTTTATTATTTCGGAAAAAGTTCATGGAAATGTTCCCCATAGGTGAGATAGTGTGCTTTTTATATTTTTAATTGTTATTAACAAATAAGTGTGTTTTAATATACCCTTAATTAAAAAATGTATAACTATTTTATTTATTTAAACAATTTCCTGAAATTTGACAACACAAGGTTTTTGGGGTCGCAGATTACGAATCTGGTCTCCAAATGGGTCTAAAAACAAAATGGCGTCGAAGGTCTAATTTTTTATTTTATTTTTTTAATTACTTTTATTAGATGTCTGGGAGGTTTTGGGGTCGCTAATTACGAATTTGACATTAAAACTCAACTAAAATAATAAATGGTGGATCCAAAATGGCGGAAAAGTGTCATTTTTTAAAATTTCCGATACCTATGCCTATTGGTTTTTTAGGTCGCTCATCCCAAATTTTATGTTAAAATTTATCAAAAATGAAAACGGTGTCTGAAAAATGGTAGAAACAAATGATAGAAGAGTTAAATGAGTATTAAAGATTTTATATTTTAATTGATTTATTAAAATTAACCCAAAATAAATTTAAAAACAATGAAAGAATTATGTAGATTTAGTTTCTTCTTCCTTTACTTCTTCCATTGACACTGCCGGTCGTGTATTAAGGCAACTATTTCCGCTACATTCACCGCAAGCCGCGGAGCCTAAAGGCCACTTTTCCTACACCCACAAGCTGGCCCGCAACTAGTTTTGTAGTTGCAAAACAATAATTTTTTAAGATGTTTTGTGGAGCTGGTTCTTGTGTCATTAGGATTGGAAAACACTTTCCTTTATCATATTTCCAACCCCAATCTTCCCTTGAAATATCTTGGTTTCCCAGCCACAACTGTGTTTGCAAATACATGCGCTTCAAATGTTGTTCTACTGAATCCCTCGTAGGGCACAATGATGCCTTAATAAAAGAGTCAAAACTAAAATTCAAAATATTTTTATTTAAAAAATATATGTATTGTATTGTCTGTAACCTCATTTACCTTGCGGTATATGAATAATAAAAAACGTTCAATCAATTAAACATTCCTGTAAGAGTTTAAACAGTTACTTTTCTTCGCACCATACATTGCAAGCATGCATTTTATACCAGCATTTTTTTATATACATTTTTGCAGTCTCTTCTAAATCACTGCTATTTTCAAATATTTTAGCAAATTTATTCTTCCGTGAACATAGCCATTGCTTCATTTACTAGGACTTATGCATGTGGATCTTTAACAAGGTGCCGGTCGTATTCGTCTTCCTCATTCTTATATATCTTCAATATATTAAACTATATTCAAAAGCCATGATCTGCACCTTGACACCAAAACTCGCATGCTAAGATGCTACATACACAAAAACCTTATGTTATCAAATGTCAGGCAATGGTTTAAATAAATAAAGAAGTTATCCATTTTTTTAATTAAGAATAAATTAAAAAACAATTTTTGTGTTAATAACAATTAAAAAAATAAAAAGCACACCTTCTCACCTATGGGGAACTTTTCTATAAACTTTTTCCGAAATAATAAAAAAAAAATCAAAATCGGTTTTGAGTCAACGAAGTAAGAACTTTTTTCCTTTAGTAAATGGACTACTACGAAACAACTAAGATGAAAATAACAGAAGTAATTTGCTTAGAATTAACAATAAATCAATTGAACAAGTTCCATTTGTCAAGTTCTTAGGTGTCTACATTGACAAAAACCTAATTTGGGAAAAGCATGTTGACGTTCTACGAGGGTAAGGTGAAAAATTATCGGCCTGACAATGAAAGACTGCGATTTTCAGTTAAAACTTGATTTTATTTTTCTACATAATCTTCCTTGACTTCAACACACTTGCTCCAGCGTTTCTCCAACATCAGTATTCCTTTCCGGATGTGAGAGTCTGGAAGGCTCTTAACTTCTTCATTGGACGCGAAGCGCTTCCCAGAAACAAATTTCTTCAGGTGTGGCAACAGATGGAAGTCCGAGGATGCCAAATCAGGAGAATAGGGGGGATGGCCGAGCAAATCGTACCCCAAATCCCGCAGTTTTCCTATCGCCAACGCACTCTTGTGAACAGGTGCGTTGTTCTGGTGACAAATGATTTTTTTTTCTTTAAGCTAGGCCTCTTCTTCCGGATTTTGGCATCCAACTGGTCAAGAAGGTTGGAGTAATATTTGCCTGTAATTGTTCTGCCTTTTGCAAGGTAATCAATTAACAGGATCCCTTTCGCATCCCAAAACACGCTGGCCATGGCCTTGTAACGTTTCGCTTATGAATTTAAATTGTAAAGATACTTGAAACGTATTTGAAATTTAATTCGCTGCCTTCTCAAATGTTTGCATCTCGATGCCGTGCCAAGAAGCGATAGCACGGACCAGTAGCCGCTGCGCGGACGGCCAGGATTGTACATAGGACTGTTTTCCCCCGCCGCGAGAGTGGGGAGCGCGAGACTCTGAACATATACAAAGGAGCACATGGCAGCTCCCGGATCATTCCTACGTGCGCCATCAATCCGTTAACATGGCAGGTAACCAGCTCCAGCCCGATCCCGAGTTCCAAGATGCGTCAAGGACCCGATCACTCCGAGATGCCGCCCGCTCCGCCGCCGCCGCCGCCGCCGAGGCCGCCGCTAAAGCCGCCGCTGCCGCGGCCGCGGCTGATGCCCCCGATGTTGCCGCAGCCGCCAACGCCCCTGCCCCCACCGTCAGCAACGCCGCAAACTCAATAAAAAGTACCGGTGAGAAAAAACCAATACCTTCCCTTTTATCAATGCCCCCCCTCGAACCTCCCACATCCCCAACAACTTCCCGCGCCCGTCAATCGGCCACCTCTTCTATTACCTCCCAGCCCGATTCCTTCAGGTATTCTATTAAAAATATCCCGGATAATTTCGCTACCCAAAAAGCTTTTTACCCCCTTCTGAGATCCCACGGCTTCAAGGGCATCAAAACCCTTGTAGTCAACTACAATAAATCCGCTCTTCTTATTACCCAGCAACCCCTCAATAGACTTACCCAATCCAACCTCCGCACCGCCACTAACAGCAAAACCCTTGAAATTTGCCCCTTATTCCGAAAGGCCTCCCCCACCCAACAACCCAAAAAGCCACCCACATTTTCTAATGTCGCCCGTGACGTCGACCAGGACATCGCTCCTGAAGACGTCAAACTCCAGTGCCCCCAACTCCAAATCTTCAAGTGCTGGGGAATCACGGCCAAAGCCACAAATCGCCCCACACCCTTACTCCGTATAATCTCCACAGATAAGGCCACCATCGACGAACTCCTCATCAACGGCCTCCAGCTTTTCGGCCGCAAACACCCTTGCGAGCCCTCCCACCCCCCCCCCAGCCCCATACCACTTCAGTGCACCAAATTTTTTACCTTTGGACACTCCCTCTCCGAATGCAGAAGTAAACTTGTGTGCCCTACCTGCCCAAACACCGACCCTCCCGGAAAATGCCCCAGCGAAACGCCCAGCTGCCCCTTTTGTAAAGGAAACCATCCAGCCTGGTCTCACCAATGCCCCCATTTCCCAAAACCCCAAACCATTACCCCCGAAACCCCTGTTGTCCCGACCAAAATCATCGAACCTAACCTCGATCCCGAAAACTCCGACATGGACGAAGACCAAACCCACGAACCCTTTCTATCGGTGAGGCAATTTATCCGTTTCCTCACCAAAACCCTCTTCGATCTTTTCCCCCTGCAGAAGCAGAAGATTCAGACCACCCTTGAGCAGTCCGCTCATGCCTGCCTAGTCCGTTTCCTCCGAATATCGAATTCCGGTAATAAAGTCATCTTTACTTTTAATTAAGTCTCCCCCCCCTCAACTTTCTTTTTTTCTGCCACCGGCCCTCCTTAATGGCGCACGACCTTTTCTTTGGAACCGCCAACGCCTGCGGCATCCGCCGCAAACTCCACTCCGTCAAGAACCTTCTGTTCAACGACAACATTTCCATTCTCGCCATCACAGAAACCCGCTCCAGACCCACCCTCAACATCACAAGTTACCATACCTACCAGAAAGCCCCCTCTAATCACGGACATCTATATGGCACATCTCTGTTAATTTCAAGCCAGCTCGCCTCTACAGCCCACCCCCTACCACCTCACCTAGCCCACCTCGAAGCAGTTGCAGCAAATCTCCATACCAACAACCTCCAAATTCTAATAGTTTGTTATTACAACCCACCTAACTCACACGTATCCGCTGACTTGCTCGATTACGTTTCCCAGCACAATCGCTCAATAATCCTAGGCGACTTCAATTCACGCCACACCGGCTTTGGTGAAACAATCACCAATAGAAACGGCAGATCCCTAGTCAACATCCTAAACAATCTCCGTATCTCACGTCTCCGCAACGCCCTCCCAACCTGCATCACCCACAACGGCTGCTCAATAGTTGACCACATCCTCGTTTCGGATCAACTTTCGCCCTTCACAAACCCTGATTCCACCATTGGCACCACCATCACCTCCGACCACCTTCCGGTCATATCAAACTTCAATTTGCCAGGCCGTCAACCTCCGCCAGATTACACCACCATTTTTGATTATCCAAACGCCGACTGGGATAACTTCCAAGATTTTATTGCCCGAAACCTCCCCCCCCCCCATAAACCCCACCCAAATCCCGGAAGACATCGATACCCAAATATCCCAACTAACTTCGTCATCGATCAAGCTAAAACACTTCATATCCCCATTAAACGTATTCCTAAACATAAACGACCCCTCCCCCCAAACATTCTAAGCTTGATCCGCCAAAAACGCCGAGCGTACCACGATTTCTCCCGAACCGGCTTGCCCATCTTTAAAACGAATTACAACAGGCTAAACGCCCAAATCCGCCGAGACATTAATCTTTTCCACCTAAACTCCTGGACCCAAACTTGCCAATCCCTTGACTATCGCCAAGGAAAACTTTTCTGGAATAAGTTCCAAACTCTCACAGGCCAAAAAACCCGCGTCAACCACCACCTAATGTCAAACAACGCCATCTTCAATAATCCCCAAGATAAGGCAAACTGCTTCGCCGAAACTCTCCGGAACATTCATTCAAGTCCCGAATGACCCAATTTTCAATGAGCCATTCCGAATCCGAACTGCCCACGCCATTGCCCAATTCCGCGTGAACCCCCTGCCGCCCCCCCCCCCAAACCCAGAACCCATAATGGAACCCACCAACCTTGATGAGGTCAAATCCCACTTCAAGCGCCTCAAAAATTCCAAAGCCCCAGGCCCCGACCAACTTAAGTCACTTCTATTTAAAAAACTCCCAGACCCAGTTATAGAAGCCATCGCCACAATTTACAACTCCTGTCTCCAGATTTCTTACTTTCCCACAGCCTGGAAAGAATCTACAACCATCATGATTAACAAACCCGGCAAAGACCCCCACAATCCCCTATCGTATCGGCCCAAATATCTTCTAAACATCCTCGGCAAAACCCTTGAGAAAATCATCGCTTCCCGCCTCCGAGAAACCCTCGAAACGAACAATCTCCTTCCCCAAGAACAATTTGGTTCTCGCCCCCACCGATCCACTATGAACCCCACTTTCGACCTCCACACCGACACCACCAAAAGTGCCAACCTGAACTGATGCACGCTCGCCGTCTTCTTGGACATGTAGCGGGCTTTCGATAAAGTCTGGCAAGACGGTCTCGTCCAAAAGCTTCTCTCCCTAAATCTCAGCCCACACTTTGTCAAACTCATAGACTAATTTCTCACCAACCGTACATGCAAAGTCAAAGTGGCCGATTCCCACTCCCACCCCATCAACCTTTTCTCAGGTGTCCCGCAGGGATCCATACTTTCGCCCCTTTTATACTCAGTGTACGCCCACGACTTCCCAGTCACAAACCCCACCCGAGCCAAAACCCGTTTCTTCGCGGATGACACCGCCATTTGGACTTCCCAAAAAACCTCCCTTTCCGCATCCCGCGTAATGCAAGTTGCCCTCGACCACATCTCCAGGTGGACCAGCAAGTGGAGGATTAAACTCAACGGCGCCAAATCAACCGCCATCCTTTTTCGACATCCAAATTCCTCCCGAAATCACAGACTGGATCCAGCCGACATAAATATTTCTATCCACAACCACGCAATTCCCCTCTCAAACCAAGCCCGATACCTGGAGATCACCTTCCCAAGAACCTGCTCCCTAAACCTCGACATCCGGGAAACCCTGAAAAAAGTCCGAAATCGTTCAAATCTTCTTCGGCGCATCCAAGGCCGCTTCTACGGCTGCGACTCGCGAACCCTCCTCCACACCTACAACACCTTCATTCGCCCCGTCATTGAATACCGAGCCCCCCTACTCGCCACTGTCAAACCACATTTCCTCCATCAAATCGCAGCATGCGAAAGGCAAATTCTCCGTCGCATATTCCGTCTTCACAGAGAACATCCCAGGAACCTAGTCCACATCGTCACCCAAACCACTTCAATATGCGACCGCCTAACCCACCTCCAGCAGAACTATATCAAGCGCACTCTTCATCAAGGCATTCCTATCGCCAACGAAACCCTCATGACCTCCCACAAACCCCTAAACCGTGACGGCGTCCCTGTAAACCGTGTACCGAGAAAACCCCGGAGGAAACTCCCACACCTCCCTACTGCCCTCTTGTCCTCCCTGTACCCCGATCTCCCTGGAATCTTCATTGATACTGTGGAAGACACTCCACTGTCAATGAGGTGAACTTTCAGGGATTTTTCCTTTCTTTTCTTATCTTTTCAGCATACAATACCAACCTCCCCTCCCTCTAACCGCACTAATAACGCGAGAAGCATTATTAGTGCCCCCAACTAACAGCCAATACTACACCAATTTTTATTCTTATTATAGATACCGGCCACCGAAGAAAGAAACAACAACCCCAACATCAGGACCAAAAGCAGAACCACCAACCCATAAGAAGGAAGGAAGATCCCAGGGCTGAAGAGGCCAAAAGCCTAAAACGGCCCCCTCCATAGATTTAGAATAAAATAAATAAAATTGATTGTAAATAATTAAATGTCAATATTTCGCTGAATATACGTATTTGATTTGATTTGATTTGAGCTCCCGGATTCAGATTCCATCCTGGGGTCCTCCCCTAAGCCTTCTCCCAATCCACCTGAAACGACTACTCTTTTGCCCTGTGCAAGTTACTGTCTAAGCAAAGGAGAAATCGGCTAAAAGGTTCTTACGGTGCTGGTATGGTTACTGTCAGTCCGCGAGAACATACCGATAACCTGGAGGTCCTTATCAAACCCGTCCACCGTCATTAATTTTCAGGCCGAGACCGCGGCTCCGTAATTAATGCCCCCGCATCCCCTGTAACCAGACCGCTGTTAGTTAAAGGCCGAAACCGCGGAATTTGTACACTAACTTTCCTGTAATCCGTTGAACGAAATCACCGCCACCGTCCCGTCCGCCGTCCGAGACCCGAGCGCGCATATTAATTGCGTCCGCGAAAGCCGCATTTCTATTGTATTAATTTGCCCGAGTTTTGAAACACCTGGAAGTTGTCAACATCTCGTCGCCGCCAGGCTGGACACATACAGCGATTATGCGATAAGGGACTCACCTGTAAGAGCTACCGCCAACATCCTGGGAGCATTCCAGAAGCCCCCTGAAGGAGGTTTCTGCACCGCTGCAATCCGCAGTTCGAGGCCGCAAATTCGCTCGAACATTGAAATCTTTGGAAGCCCGGCCGCTGCACATTTTCGAGCCACGGACGCCGGTAAATCACCCGGCGGCCCCGGTCCAGTTCGGCTCATCGAACGCAAACTCCCATAGCTTCTTATGTCGTCAGGTATATTCTCAAAACACAATTTCTAATCCAAAGTGTTCACAGAATTTGTTGTAAACAAATCTCAACTGGTGCATGCGGCCGATGACCTTCTCTCCGAAGTCGATCTCGAAGCAGCTGACGCACGGGCCGATCCACTCCAGGACATCGCCCAGGGGCGTAGCGTTCACTAGGCCGGCGCATTCCACGAGACCGCACCGCTTCCGTGCTGCCCCTCGTTTGTAATATGTTGTTATTTTTGATCTATGCCCTATTCGAGCCATTTGAAAGTATTCTCCGACTTAGAGCATATCCGAGGTATTAAAGTAAATTAAAGTATTCCCAATAAAGGCGGGATATTACAACCTTTGCAGCAGATACGATCGACTTCGCTTTCTTTGGCGCTGAACCACCGGCTTCCACCCACTGCTTCGACTGCTGCTTCGTTTCTGAGGTGTAGTGGTGAACCCATGTCTCATCCATGGTGACAGATCGCCGTCTCATCCATGGTGACAAATCGCCTCACAAAATCGATCGGATGCCTATTGAATCGGTCCAAACATTGCTGCAAAACTCGTTTGCCCATTTGCTTTTGATCGGCATTCAGCAAATGCGGCACCTATCTCGCGCAGAGCTTTCTCATTCCTAATTCTTTGTGCAAGATGTTTCGCACCCTTTCTTCCGATATCCCCACAGCCTCAGCTATCTCACTGACCTTCACTCGCCTATCGTCCAACACGATATCATGCACGTTTTCGATGGTTTTCGGTGTGGTTGCGGTTTTTGGCCGTCCTTCGCGTGGGCCATCTTCGAGGGACGTGCGACCATGTTTAAATTCAGCTGCCCACTTTTTAACAGTTCACATGGAAGGAGCAGAGTTCCCGTAAACTTTTATCAACTTCGGATGAATTTCCTTAGGGGTTAATCCATTCAATACGAAGAATTTTATTACCGCACGATATTCAAATTTATCCTTAACGAAAAACACATAAGACGTCTACGGCAAAAATTCGTTATAACAAACTACATGAGAGAACAAGTTGAAACTTGTCATACGAACTAATAACACTTGCACGCAGGCAGGAAAAATAAATTTTTGCAGATTGGAAAGGCCGAGAACTATTCACCTTACCCTCGTATGTGGAAAATTAACGCAGTTGTGATTTTCTCTGTATAGACTGCGATACTGTGCAGATAGAACAGTAATTATGTCTTACTACTATGCTTATTTCGTTTCCCGTATTGCATATGGTAAATTATCTGGGATAACTCGCCCCATGCAATCAGATTTTTCAGACGTCAGAAAAGAGCCGAATAAGTATTGTATTATGTAAAGCAGATTTATGAATCATTTGCCACGAACAATTTTAACCATGATTACAGCACGAGGAATGCCAATGAGCTAATTCTGCCGTTACATTCTCTTGTAAAATATGAAGAGTCCTAGATATATTGGTATAAAGTTAGATAACAAGATTTCTAGCTCTCTAAAAACGCTTAAGAACGTAACAACATTCAGGAAAAAACTTTATGATTACCTATTAATGTACAATTTCTATACAATAGACGAATATTTGGACCATTAGCTACTCTTCGATTGTTACATTATATAGGTAATTTATGTATTAATCATGTGTGACTTTGTATTATTAATGTGTCATTTGGCTAGTTTTATACCAGTTTGTATTGGTTTTTGGACAATAAATTAAATTAAATTAAATTAATTGCGTCAGTTCCTTGCAATCAAGGTGGTCAATGTCAGAAATATTCGAAAGCTAATCAAGTTTTGAGGTATTTTTACTTCGCCGGCGTAAAAGTAACCACTTTTATGCTTTGGCATAAAAGCAACCCATTTAACTTGTCTGTCAAGTCATATTAGTTGTCACTTTTATGACGTTTGAAAATAAAATATTTAAATGCATCAGACTAGATCTTCCGAAACAGAAGCGCTTATCCTTTGATCATTCGTCGACTGATAATCAAGGAATATTATATGTGTTAAGCACTGAGTTCTAATCCACCACTAACAATACCTTCGAACATTTTGTGCAGATATTATAGATACCCCCAGGTTTTCGTCGGCAGCTCTTTTTCGATAGGCTTAGGAAGACTGCCATTGATGAAGTCAGCAGCGTAAGTATATATCCATCCAAAGGACGTGTGAATTCAAATCTGTTGTAATTTTGAGTGTGCAACATCAGGATTTAGATTTAAATAAACCGAAAAAATAAAATTATTAGCATTATGACTAACGAAGGTTAAATATGACATGCGTCTTTCATGATTTTTTAAATTATTTTCAACTTTTAGTTCATGTGCTAAAAGTAAACAGCTGGTGTTGAATTTAGAATTTAGAACTGGAGGTGACTTTATAAAATTATTCTACTTACTTCTTTCGCTAGAGGTAAAGTGTTTTTTAAACAATTAAATCCTTATGTAATGAATAAAGTCAGATGAGTACTATTATAATTACCTTTAATAGCTAACTTTGACAGATACTGGCTGCAGAAACATTCACCTGCGCGTCAAGGCCATCTCTTTATTATTACATAAATTATAATGCAAATCTTTGTTAAATCGACATTTATGGATTCATTTCAGTAAATTTAACGCCGTAGAAAAAATATTGTGTGCAAACTCGTGCTAAAAGTGTTTATGCAGGAGACATGTTATAAAACTCAGCCTTCGGCTTCGTTTCATAATTTTTATGTCTCGTGAATAAACGTCCACTTTTAGCATTTGTTCCACAAATAGCTATTATTGAACCTCACCAATTGCAATTTGCCATAAAAACGTAATTCACATTCTAAAATTAAAAGTGGTTACTTTTGACAGTAGAAAAATTGCCATTTTTCTAACACAACAGTAGAAAAATTTACTCATGTATGAAAACGATGTTACACCTGTGTCTTATTTTTTCAGTTTCAATTAAAATCTTCTTGAAAATACAATGAATTCGTAACAAAGATTTTTTAAATTTTTATATAATTTATAATACATTCGTAAGTACTAAACAAAGAACCACGGGTGTCATGATGATTTAAATAGCTCTCTCAGATTTCTTCGTAGTATTTTCCCAGATGGGTTCTTGGGTATTTCTTGTATAAATTTTACGCCTCCATAGAGGCGTTTGTTGATGGATATCCTCTCTGAAAAAGAGCGATTAAACACCAACACGTCTCAAATTTGCTCTCATTTACCAGCTACAAAGTTTACAATTTCCTCTTCGGTGATTTTGCTGCCGCATTGGGGCACAACATAGGCCAAAGGTACTTCTCCAGCCCTCTGGTCGGGAATGCCAATTACCCCGCACTCCTTGACCTCTGGATGCGTCACGACCAAAGCCTCGAGTTCTGCGGGAGGAACCTGCAGAACACTCGGTAAAATATTACACACCCACGAAATTTGCCTTTACCTGGAAACCCTTATATTTAATGACTTCCTTTATTCGGTCCACCGCGTAAAACAGTCCATCTTCGTCGTAATAACCCAAATCGCCTGAATGGAAAAAGCCTTCGACGTCTATACTGTCCATGGTGGCTATCTCGTTTCCGAAATAGCCTGACATGATTACTGAGTTCTTGAAGCACAGTTCGCCTATTTGCATAGGACCCACCACCTTTTTAGAAATAGGATCCCACACCTTGGCGGCGGTTCCAGGAACCAGGCTGCCGACGGTGCCAGTCTTTTTCTCATCTGTTCGTTGAACCGTGACTGGACCGGTGGTTTCCGTTAAACCATAGAGTTGGCGTACCGTGATCGTGCCGAAGCTTGTAAATGTAAAATATAGCTTCAATTTCAGCTATTGAATAAATGGCTCTTACCAGCTTTCTACTTGGTCTTGAATCTCCGTGGACAAGGGCGCTGCTCCACAAATAATATCCCTGATTGACGAAAGGTCGTATTTGTCTGTTCCAGAAAACTTGACAAGGAACAATAGTATAGGGGGAACGACGAATAGCTTAGTCGCCTGGTATTCTTCGATGGACTTCAAAAACACGTCTGGCACAAATTTATCCATCATAACCACCGTCATTCCGTTGGTGAATGCAGTTATCTGGATCAGCAGCCCATATATGTGGAAGAGAGGCAAAACCAAAACTGTTACGTCTTGGGGTTGGGCATTTATAAATCTTGAATCTCTGAAATAGGAGCATCCTGAATAACTACTCCTAATATTTAAACAATTGAGAAGCTGTAACATATCATTAACATTCTTACCCGAAATAGGACATGGGCGACCTTAAATTGTCATGGGACAAAAGAACTCCTTTAGATAAACCAGTAGTACCAGAAGATAAACAAATAAAGGCATTATGTTCGGGCTCAAGCTCCTCAGGTGTGTAACTCATGTCAAGTTTAGTGCTTTCAATTAACCTCTCGTAGCTAAGGCAAGAACTGTTATCAGACGACAGTCCCATGACCACAACTGCTTCGACGAACTGCAGTTCGCCCTTTACTTGTAGTACGGTGGAAAGAACTGTCGCTGAGCAAAATATTACCTTTGCTTTGGAAATGCGCAGGGCATGCTTTAATTCGTCTAAAAACCGGAAAGTGGTGAGGTTGTTCTGAAGGAAAAGCTAAAAGTACCTGGAGTATAAGTGGGGTTTATTGTGTTAACAGTAACTCCTGAGTATAGCGCCCCCAGGACAGGCAAACAGTAGTTAATGGTATTTTCACTAAAAATGGCGATTATATCATCTTTTCTTACTCCCAGTGTCTGTAGTATGGTGGCGCATTTGATGCTGGCTTCTAGCGCTCTGCCGTATGTTAATGCTTTCTTTGTAAAGGCGTCGAACTGCACAATGTTCAGTATAACTTGTAATTGAATTGCAATATCAACTAAAGACTTACATTGATAATATCATTAGGGTTTTGCTTCTTTAAGATTTCGAACAGGTGCAAGCCCATAGAGCCCCGGGGAACCTCGACGATTTCTTCAGGGCCGTAAACGATTTTCGAGTTTGCAGGCATAGCTGGTACAAGAAAAAAACTGGATCTGAGGCAATGCTTTACAGGTGGACAATTAAGTACTGCTCTTATCAACAGCTGATTAGATGAAGAATGATTCGAAAATTGAACAGAGCTTGTAACAAAGTGTTATTTTGTGGTACTGCAGAGTAGAAACAGTGACTTAAAAAACATCCGCTACTGATGATCCGAATATTGCACTAGGCCACTAGATATAGGCTTTGTCGAAAACTTTTTTTATTGTTGTGAGAAACAATTGCTTCAAAATGTTTGTTGTGGGAATATAGAAAGTTGAATTTTACCAGATTTGGCGCTTTAGTTATGAAAGTTACAGTAAAATTTATACATTTGTATTTTGAGTTTCAGTGTGGCTATAGAAAATAGGTAGAGAATTGATACCGACACTAAGCTGTTTGTTGAAAGCTTACATGAAAAACAATGAAAACTGTATTTAATGTGAGCAGAGGAATTTGTTAAAATTTCACACTGGCCAGAAACATCTCCATGATTCAATTATAGTTACAATCTGCACTGTAGGTGTGAAATATTGTAACAAAATATTTATTACAGTCTTACATTAAGATTCAAAACTATATCTAATGGGATCAGAAGAATTTTGTTAACCTTCCTCGCTGACAAGAAACTCTTTTGTATGTTTAAAATTTAAGTGTAGTTCGTAGTAGCCATAAAAAGTTATAATTGTTACGACCAGAGGAATTTTAATTGACATTAAAACCATTAATTTTTATACCCAACAATTTGTATAAGCTCACTCAACCAATATTATCATTCATCCAAAATCACAGTATATTGCTTAAACAACAATAAACTAAATACTTGTCCTTTGTCGACTACTTAATGAAATAAAGTATTTATCTGTTTGTTTGGAGCATCACAGATAAAACGACGCTGTTAACAACAACAGATTAAGGAAATAGTTCACTATAAAAAGTGAGCAGACGAATATGATAGTATCTTTCATTAAAGTGCGCATTGTGTGATAGAAGACATTAAAACTGTACAAATCTAATTAACTTTCGAGAGGCCAACCAAGGTTATCGATAGTCACATTTCAATGGGAGTCTGTAGTACGACGATATTATTTTATTATGACGATAAAATTAGTATATTGTGTATCTAGGACGAAAAGTATAACATTCCCAGACGACTGTGAAATTGTACTCGAATATTCCCTGCCTATGCCGGGAATATTATTCCTGTACAGTTTTATTGTAAATTACCTGGCAACGGTTGATGTAATGGAATGTTTGAATTTGCTCAACAAAATTTTGTCAATAATGTGGCAGTTCTAGTAACAATTGGCGGAAAAAGCTATTTTTGTATTAAGTGCGCGCAGTGAGTTTTTTTGTTTTTTCTCCCAAAAAAGTAATTCGAACGCACAAAACCATTTCGCGCACGTAATACAAACAATATTTTTTCTACAACCTTCAAACAAGAATATCAATATTATTTCGCGCCGTACTTCTCGAAAATTTTTGGCGCTCCAGTGCGCCAAATTTCATTTTTTCACGTCGTCAATAGTAACGTGAAAAAATATCCCATTTTTTAACACATTAAAAAATGGTAAACTTCCCCCACTGATAGCGATGCGCGAATGTCCTTTTTTTGACAGTTGTAGAAAAAACGTAAATGTTATCCGTTTCCGCTGATGATTAAAAAGCAACCAACACGAAAAAGGCGAACACTTTCATTGTGCACATGAATTCTCAAAAGCTCTATAACAAAATGATTTAACCTCGTTATTGTTCTTAACCCAGATTCCACGGTCTAGAACATTTTTAAGTAGTATAATGTAATACGAGTGTGGAAAGAATGCTATTGGAAAACGCATGTGAACGGTGGAACATGAGTGCTAACGAGTGCTCAATTTGTAGAAAAAATAATTGAATGCTTCTTTTTCATTTTCATTTAATTCTGTCATTAATTAAAGCGAGAACAAGGACAGTATTAACTTAATTAAAATTTAATTTAACAATAATTCTAAAGTTTAGTATTGAAGGTCTGTAGGAAATTAAAATGAATATCAAACGTGATATAATTAGACAGATTATTACACACAACTGTCACATGACTGATCTCATGCAATGAGAACCATGCATTTTTTAATAATCGACCAATCCGAATTGATTCCCTGATAAGCGCCCTAGGGATGATTATCAAGCGATAAGCTCCCTCGTGCTGATTATCGACCCCGTAGATGGTGTCACAATTAGAAAAATAAATGCAAGCAACAAGCAAATTGAGTTCTTTGGCATCATTAGATCAATTTTAAATCATAATTAGTATATGGGTTTTGTGAAATAATCTTCAAAATACGGAGGGGGCATAATTATATATGTACAGTGAATTTATTTTAATGTGCAATGTGGTATCCTCGCTTCCATGAGGGCTTGATTGTAACTATTGGTTTCTAACGATACGCCACGCCATGCGTAAATGCATTTATTTTAAAATGCAATATATGAACCGTAATTTTCTTAAAAAAGAAGCATTACAAAGAACAAAAGGGAATGTAACATGTAACCCACATACTTGCTGTAAACTGAAATATTTATATCATCCCATAACAGAATCCCTCCATATATTAGGTTTTTACATACCTACTCAGTAACGCTTTATTTAAAATAAACGCATTTACACATTGCGCGTTATAATAAATTGTCTGTATAACAGCAATGAGATAACATGAACAACAAAATAGAATGCTTGAATAAGAAAAAGATGACCATGTATGTATGTAGGTATTATTTTTGGGGAGACTTAGTCTAGCAAGTAGGCCTTTATATGCCCTTTTTGCTAACCCCATGAACAAGGTCTAGGCATGCAGAGTACCAGGTACCATTGTCCTACTTAGAATTTTGCCGAGACTAAGGAGTTCCAACCGTAGCAAGGGATATTTTACATGCTACACATCTTAGTAACATGGGACCCACGGCTTTACAGCACTTCCGAATGATGGCATTCTGTAGAGGCTTTCGTCCGCATTTTTTATTTTTAAAAACCTCACCGGGATCGGGGATCGAACTCTCGACCCTTAGATCAGTAGCCAGAATGCTTACCACTGAACTATGGAGCCCGGCAAGAGATGACCATACGGAAACATTATTTTGGTAGGCATGTTTGGTTGACATCTGTCATAATTAAAATGAGTGTCAAGCCTAATCGAATATTTGCTATGTTTATCTCTTTCTTACTCAAGCAATGTTCATGTTATCTCATTTCTGTTATACAGAGTGTCCGGCAAAATGTGGGAAATGTCCCGGATATGAAAAAAAAACACGTGAAAAAAATACTACAAGTTCATATAAACTTTTTTCGTATAGGCCTCCTCTTCGGAGATATGGGCTCCCAAAGAGCTCCAATGGAATCAAGTTTTTTACACGCAACTATTGAACCACCAGGTATATTCCAATTTTTTTTAATATGATCTATACCAGCTAAGACCCTTCAAATCACTATCCAAGAAAGTGTTGTGAATTACCCACAACTGCATGGACGGACTAGCTATGATACTCATGACCCCATTTTTTACGCCCTGTATGATAAGAACTTTGGACAACGTTTTTTACATACCTTTAACTATTGACTAAAAATGAAGTAGGTATTCTGTAGTTCTGTTAAAAGGGATTCCAAACAACGCAACATTTCTTGTATTTCCAGTAGGGATTCCCAAAGTAAAATTATACAGGTCAATGTGTGGATGTAATCAAGTAACCAATGTTACGTCAAAATAGCTACTTGACATTTTAAAAAAAATGTCAAGTTGTTTGAATGTCGCAATGAGCTTGATCTCAATTTCACCAAAAATGCTGTTCAAGGTTTTTCTAATAAGCTGGCATATTGTCTAGAACGTGAAGGTGGCTATTTCGAGTATTTATTAATAGTAATTTATCATTCCTTACCTGGTCCTGCTACCTGAACAATAAATTTAACAAAAATCAATGTAGGTTGCTTGAATCATTTTGAATGGAATATTGTTACATGATAATTTACTTGAATCGACATCAATCACCTTAACTGACAAAATCGGGGAAAATAGTAAAGGGGGTTCGCCGGTTTTTACAATAACACAGATCTTAAATGTGTAGGAACAGATGTAGTTGTTCCAGTTGCCCTCAACTTAGCTCAGTCAGGAAGGGGTAGTTCGAAAGTTCACTTAAAACCGACGGCACTTACCCTATGCTCATACTCAAAATGTTTAACCCAAGACGCCACTTGCTTTTAAAAGGGGTTGCTTGAGTGAATAAAGCAAGAACTTCACGAAGCTATGAGGAGGTCCCCCCAGGTTCGCCGCTCTCCACTTCAGCGTTGTCCACCAAGCCTCCTCCGAGTCTTCAGGTCCAAATACACAGGGTGGCCGTGAAACCAAATGCCTTACCTTAAAGGCCACCCTCCCTAAAGGGTAACAAAAGAACACTAACACTAGCCCAAATCTTGGGGCTGGCTTAATCAGAGGACATGCTTTTAGCTTTATACTCATTTACATCCGACGTTAGTCGTCGTTAATTAGTGACCAAAGGGTTAAAAAACAACAAATAACTAGGCTGAAGTTGACAGAATTTACATTTAATAAACCACCCAAAGGTGGCTCAAATTCAATACAATGGGTACATCCTATATGAAATATCGGGGACCCCAAGCAAAAGTTACCTTAACAATTATATATATCGTTACAAAGTATGCAAACCGAAATAACTGGGGTGAAGCCCGTGATTAACAACAAACAAATCAAATAATAGAATTAAGCGAGCGTGCGCAATGTTGGAGAACGCGCAATAAAGCTATTGTCGCCACTTAACTCGGCACATAAATCAAACGCAGCGGATACAGTAAATAGATCCTACCTGAGCTGTAAGCGTGGGTGTTGGTGGGTGCTATGAACTCGGCCTCAGTGAAGCTTGGCAGAACGCTACGGTGGTGCGGGTCCCCAAACAGGAACGAACCAGGTCGGGAGGGCGTCGGCAAGAAGTTAATCCAGTCTTCGGGATGGCCCAACGAACGTAATCAGAATTTGCAGAGCAGAATTTCTCGAAATACACGAGCACACAGGCGGGAATTATAAAACGACGTCTTGGTTTGATGTGCACGACGGCAAATTTTGCGCCCCTCAACCCTTAATGAGCGGACAGCATACTAAACATTAATACGACGTTTCCCCAATAAAAACGTTTCGCGGGCCTAACCCATTACTTCGCGCTCAACCCTTATTTATTTTCGCACCTTCGGCTATGGAGACTGTCGCCGAACTGCGCCCAAAATTTAATTATCGTACGAAGACCACAAGATTTGTTCCCCGTTCCCCGGGAAAGCATCTCTCTTTTGCAACCGCTGATGGAAATTCTACCTTTCATTATTGCACCACTTTTTGAACTGTTGTGAAACAAAGACGCGTTACTGTGAGTGCTATCAACAAACGAAAGGAGCCTCGAACATTCTGAAATGAATTTTCGATGTCGCAGCGAGTCCCAGAGGATTGAATTACCAAGGTGGCCTCCCCGAAGGGCAGCGTTGAGTTATTGAAAAACACGATTTAAATTTAAAACCTAGTTCCATTGTTGCGTGGGACAAGGGGATTATTCAGAATTTATTCCCTTCTTATATATCATACAGGGTAATGCGTATAAATTCCAAGCATTTTTGGCCTATCGCTGCCAGGGTTGTGACACAAAGCAATTTATTATCCAAGACGATACGTGTTTCTTTTACCACCAATTCTTTGGCGTTGACGCCAGTATGTCGGGATAAATAAAGCAATTAGCGCACTACACCGAAGTGCTGACGGAGAAAATTCCGTAGCATTATAAGTTGGTTCAAACAGATTTAAATACAGGGACCGGCAGAAAAACCGGACGGTTTTGAAATGGTTTTTACGTTTTTCCTATTTGAGGTTGGCGGCGTAGAAAAAGACAATTGGTTGCTTCAATCTACGCCATTTAATTTAGTGACAGCTAAAATGCAGCAGTGAAACCCAAGCCACCGTGCTTTCGCAGTAGAAACCTACTTTAAAACTGGTGATTCTGTAGTCAATACTCAGGGATTGTTCCGAAGAGAGTTCAATATCGGTCGTCATGGCACAATGGCATACTGTGGTCATGGTGCTATACCCAGCTGAAATGCAATAATGCGCTGGGTGGCGCTGGCGATGAGAAATTTCCGAACACGGCTGAAGCACTGTGTCAGAAATGGTGGTCGTCACTTATCAGAAATAATTTTCAAATAAAGTAAATAATGTTGTAATTTTGTAATTTTTGCAATTAAAGATATATTTTAGTAAATGGCAATTCTTTTTCTCTCATTTTCCGTAATATAAATGTATGTTGTTGTAATTTTGCAATTTTTGCAACCATTTCAAAACCGTCCGGTTTTTCTGCCGGTCCCTGTATAATTAGGAGCACAGGGGCGTACTGAAAAATTTGTCGAGGAATAACATAACAATATCTAGTTGAAATTTCGACCAATTTTGACAGGTTTATGGTGTAGTTGGTTGCATAGAAAATACTCGCAATGCATTGCACTGTGCTTTTTTAAATTGAACATGGAGAATATGTTGAGAGTTAAAAATGTCCCGGTATAGTTGAACTCATATTTTGTAGTACCTGGTTGACAATTCTTGTTTTATTTTGAACAGTCTTGTATATACCCTTCAATCACAGCCGTTGACTTCCAGCCACCGTATCGTTTTATAGTCGTAACATCACAGCCTCTGAGTCTGCGAGCAGAGTAGCTGAAGATTTGCGTAAGCAGTGGTCCGTATACGTCGATGGATTTAGTGAATCCAAATAGGTTACGATTGCGCTTCGTATCTTACCAAACGTGTTTTTGTCCACTGGTTGAGATGAACACTTTCCTTTTTTATAAAATATAAAAGATCGATTATGGCAGACATGAAAAGGGCGAAATCCTGCGTACTGCGCTTTAACCCAATATCAATCTACGTTTTCTTTATTACTGGTAGTGATGGGCATAATCGGATGATTTCAATAATCGGAATGTTCCATTTCGGAATGTTTATAAAATCGGAATATCATCCGATTATTTTACATTCCGTAAATGCAAGCAAGAGAAAACGAACGAAACAACAACAAGCGGAAGGAAGATGAAGTGCGACCAAATTTGCGATGCGAGCACTCACCGTTGCGCCGTAACCCCTTATCTGCGTTGGCATCTATTGTTTGGGTTTCTAAGACGGCCAGTAAAACAATTTATGAGTTTGAGTCGCACAGTGGGATGTGAGGAAATAAAATATTTTTTAAAATAATTACAGTAGTTACTTTAATAGACTTTTGGAAAATGGTAGTGATATTTTAAAGTTTAATGGCACATAAAGTACAGAATAGATAGAATAAAACAATACATGAATTTGAAGTCTGTAAGATGTACTATCTAATAATTAATCTACGAAATACCACTGCCATTAGTGCCAGCATATAGCAGTCAAGTGAGTCAACACAATATTTCGTATTCCGTTCAGTTCAAATTGACATTTCGTTTTCTCATTTTGTATACCGAATAGTAAAATAATCGAATTCCGAAAGTTCCGAATTTTGTGCACCGAACAGTAAAATAATCGAATTCCGAAAAGTTCCGAAACGTTCCGAAATAATCGGAACCTTCCGATTTTTTGAACAATCGGAAACTTTCCGTCAAATATCTCTAAAATTCGTGCCAACCGACTAATGAACCCACTATACCAAATCTCCGTCTCGGCTATAGCAACATCACACATATTCATGATAGTCCGATTTCGATTTAGCAGTTTTATTTCGACACGAAGTGTACGAGGTATTGAAATTTTCTCATATCGAAAACCACTCTGAGTCAAATATCTCTAAAATTCGTGCCAACCGACTAATGAACCCACTATACCAAATCTCCGTCTCGGCTATAGCAACATCACACATATTCATGATAGTCCGATTTCGATTTAGCAGTTTTACTTCGACACGAAGTGTACGAGGTATTGAAATTTTCTCATATCGAAAACCACTCTGAGTCAAATATCTCTAAAATTCGTGCCAACCGACTAATGAACCCATTACACCAAATCTCCGTCTCGGCTATGCGGATCATTTGGTGAAGACCCCAGCCCACTAGATCCCTCTCTCGTATTGGGGGGTGCCTAAACGTGCTGTGCGGGGTATGTATGTTCGTATGTGTACACGATTCCGGTCGCCAGGAACCTTCCTGAAGTCTTGAAGGCAACATCAACTTTTGAGGTATGGTCGTCGACTTTTTCATAATATTTCATTGTATTAGCGAAACGTAGTGATGCTGAGTGTCGAAGTATTCTTGGAATGTACGAAATGGCCCTTTTATTGGGTGGGGGTACCGTCTATTTTAATAATTATTATTGATTCAAAATTATTGAATCAATGAACAATAAACTAATGAACGCATTTCGAAGGGTAACCGTCTTAACATTTCTCACTCGCTACGCTCGCTCGAGTGGTAAAAATATGCTCGAATATTAAGACTGGGTTACCCCTCTAAGTAACGTACTTAGAGGGGTAACCCAGTCTTAATAATATACGAATTACTATAAACGTTTAGGGCTTTATATAGTTTCTACTCCCGGTGATGAAAAATAGCATATACACCTCAGGGGAGAATGCTATTTTTCTCTCATGATGTATAATGTACTATTTTAATACTTTCTACTGATTAATATGCGTACTATATTGGGGTTTTTAAACGGTGATGCATTGTGAAACTTGCGCCTCCGCAAATTGAATGTAAATATAATCAATGTGCTACAATTTAAATGCCGCTAACTTAAGTTACAATTTGCGCATGGCCTCCAATACGCTGCAATGTGCCATAAGGGCAAAAACTCAGCGATGCGCGAGTTTGCGTTCAAGTAAACATGACGCATCCGTACCTGGATTCCCTCTAAGGGACGATTTAGATAGAGGGTATAGACCATGTTCCACCAGATCCAGTACTTAAGTCCAACGACCATCCACCGGCCCTAAGTTCTAAGATAGGGGGGAGGCAGCCTGCAACCAAAGCAGAATTGAGTCCAGCTCTTCCAGTACGAAGGCGCTCGTCACCTGCAGAAACCAACCAGCATTTCGAAACCAAAACCATTCCTGAAAACCCCATCTTTCCCTTTCGTCAAGCCGTTCCATCGGTAACGAAATCCCCCCCGTCAAGCCGTTCTATCGTTAGTGATATCGATCCCCATCCAGACCTGCAGATCCTCCCGTTGTCGAGCTGTTCTATCGGCAATAAAAACCGATCCCTAATATTGTTCCAGGTAGGCACATCACAGTCCGTCGCGAAACCTACAAGCCGCCGTAGACCCCCACTGTGAAACCTCGAGTTGCAATACCCGACACGTAAGCAGCTCTTGTTTTACGCGAAAAATAAGCTCACTTTCAGCAAATAAGAAGTTTCTACGATACCTTCAGAGGAAATTATAGCACCTCGCAAGAGCAAGGTAATTCGACCTACAAATTTACTGTAAAATCGGCCAAACACCTATGCTGGCACTAAAGAGTTTGGCAAACAAGAACCCGTAGCACAAGAAGACAGCTCTCCACAGCAGAGAAGAGATTTCCGAGAGTTAATTCTCCTTCAAACGTCCCCACATTGACCAGACGGAGTTTGCCAACAAACGCAGTCATTTTAACAGTATTAGTTACAACTGCTGTTCAAAATGCAACGCTTGTCAGAAGCTGGCAGACCAGATGACCGGCGTCATTGGCGTATCACGCGGTTTGCTGATTCAGGGAAGTGATTGACCTGCGGCTATTAACTTGAATTTGTTTCTTTTTAAACTTATATTGTATATGCGATTTGTGTATAAGTTTATTTACAAAAGTTGGTATGTAATATGCAGACCAATACACTTAATCTTTCTAAAGTGCTCTGAATCTATTCACTCGCAACAAAGCATTCAACTTTGGTTAGTGACTATCCCAAGGCACTTATATGCAAAATAATGGAAACATTTTTAGCGGGTACAAAACATATCATTTATCGTGACACCCAGATCTTTCATAATAGTAACTTCTTTAAGAGGATTAACACCCAAGTAATATTGACAGTAATTAGTCTGTTTAAAAAATATGAATTTGATTTGGTAAATTTTTTTTAAAGCTGAAAATTAAACCATTTTATTTGCAGTACGCATTTAATCTGTTTATAGTCCAGGATATTGAAAATCTATAGAGTTTTAGATCATCGGCGTACAATGGGAAATTGGTAAACCAGTATAGCAAGAAATATCTTATATATATTTCTAAAAGTCCAGACTCACTCACTCACTCACTCATCAACGCCCAGTCCAAACCCTTGGACTTAGAAAGCTGAAATTTTGTACAAAGGTTCCCTTTATGATGTATACAAAGAATAAGGAAGGATATTTTAAAATTCAACCCCTAAAGGGGTAAAATGGGGGTTCCAATTTTGTATGAAAAAATAATATTAAATAGACATTTCGACTTGAAACTTCGTAGGAGTACTCCTAAAAACAAATCAGCAAACACGTATTTCGTGATTTTCCGAAAATCAACCCCTTAGGGGGTGAAATGGGGTAAATAAACCTAAAAATCAATATGGGTGTCCTTATTGAGGTTTTTTGGGACGTTGATTGCAAACATGGCATTTGAAATTTGGCAGGCAGATTTCTAATAGGGAGTAGGCATCAGCAAATAAAGGATTTTTGTAAATTCAACCCCCAAAGGGGTAAAAAAGAGGTTGGAATTTTGTAAGATTTTGAACTAAGTCATTCAAAGTTTTTGGAAATTTGTCCCCTGAAGGTGAAAATAGGAGATGACGGGACGGGGCGGGACGAGACGGGACGGGACCGGAAGGGACGGGACGGGACGGGACTGGACGGGAAGGGATGGGATGGGATGGGAGGGGGGAGGGAACGAAGCGGGGCGGGGCGGGACGGGATGAGACGGGAAAAAGGACGGAGACGGGGAAAGGGACGGGGACGGGGATGGGATGGGATGACAGGAAATAATTAGTCATTATTTAATACACAAATAACGAGCCCCGCGCGTACGAAGTCGCGGGTAACATCTAGTCATTTATAAAAAAGATGGAAAATAAAAAGCCTAAGTGCGATCATTGAGGAAAACCTGCTGTAACAATTTTTGGGTCAGATTTATAGCAGTTAATCACAACAAGCTGAGATTCATTCCAGGGTTATGATTATATCCATCGAAGGAGATCACCATGTATACGAATGAGTTCATTTTTTCTCATAAACTTTTATAGCACAGCTGTTTTTATCGAAAGCTTTGCTGAAGTCTGTATTAAATAGCATTACCCTGCTGCCAACTGTCCATGCTTTTTAATATAATGTATTTCGTACATTACAATAACTTCTTGTGAAACGACTTACTAGCAAAATATCCTTGTTGTTGCTGAGTGACAAAAGGTTTTGTTAACAACAAAATTACGTTCTAAATAATTATTCCAACATTTTGTTCAAAATGTAGAGAAATAAGACGATAGATCTCAATATTATTGCTATTGTGGAATTTCTATATAGGCACAATATGTAAAAAAAAATTATATACGAGTAGATAAATTTGAAGCACATTCTATATAAAAAAAACGGTGATGCCATCTGGTTCTGCACGTTTGATAATATCGAGAGAGGTTGAAACTGTATAAAGTTTATAGTTAATTTATAGAATAACAGATCCCTTTTGTTAAAGTGTGAAATAAGACATTATCTTCATTTTAATCAGATATTGTATAGAATAATTTGTGTAGAGTGGGTGATCTAATAATAACATTATTTAGCATTCAAACGTATGCGTAAATAATTGATGGGACCAAACTAAATGTTCTAAGATGGGGAACCTATGTCCGAAACCGTTATTTTTTTACTTTCTTCTTGAGTTTGCGTGGTGTATGTTCATATGAAGTTACAACATGTACTGCTCCCATTCGAAGCCTAAACAGTATCTATCGATTATTTATGGGATGCTTACATCCACTTACTTGTTAAATTAAGTAGATAAACTATCTAGTAGGTATTACGTAGTTAGAACTTTAGAACTTTCTTATCTCTAAACATTTAGTTTGATTTGCTCTACTATTCCTGAGGGTTTGTCCGAGGTTTTTTGGTTCGCCCGATATGTTTACATGGGCATTTAGTTTAACTTTTAACGAACTTTGTAAGATTTAAGCTTCAATATGGAAACTGATATATTTACTAAACTGGACAAGACTGAAGTTATGACGAATAGGTTTACTAGTTTAATATCTCATCGCCAAGTGAAATCGAATAACTTTAATTTCTCTCATGAAAAGTAGTTGAACTTGTAGATCTGAACATATTAAAGGCTACGAATAAGAAAATCAGTACCTTATTGGTTACTTCAGCACTACGACGTGCTAAATGTGCAGGGACATGAAAAACTGATAGTATCATTAAATATTCCAGCTCAAATGTTCTTCATAGTACTCATCTTTATATGGGACATAGTGGTAGGGACTGCATGGTAATAGAACTAAACAATAATATAAAAACATTATGCGGCTCGCTATACTGACATTTTTAACCCGGCATTGGTCGCTACATGAGCGATTCCCTCACGTATTTACAAATTAATTCGCCATTTTAGTGCAATGGCAGGTACGGCCGTGCCAATTTTTTAAATCCCCACCCTATCCGTCAAGCACCGGCTAGTGGTATTATTTCATAAAAAAACAAGGCACAGTGCAATTGTGACAAGTAGTTTGGTAGGTGCGTGCGCTAGTGTGAGCAAATCGCTCATTACGCGACTAACCACGTTTACTTTTATATTTTTGTATTTGTTCTAAATATTTTTGATTTTGCGATCTTGCCAAAGAGCCATTTGCACGGAACATACCACATATACCTGCCCTAATTGTTTACAAGTTTCGGATGAGTCGGATACAAACTAGAGATTGAAGCAGAGCTTATATTATGTCTTTTTTGGATTTGAATTTAACGATTTGAGTTGTATTTACACATTGTGTAAAAAATAAAGTTTTGTATATTCAATGAATAATTTTTTATTTTAATTTTAAGGTATGACGTTAACAGATATTGCCACATTATGATTATAAAGTAATAATTACCAATTATGAAAAAAACACACGTATACATTCAAAATGTCATCTGTGAGCGAAACGCTCACGCGCGACCTACGACGCGAAACGAAACCTAGCGATTAATCCCGGGTTAAGTCTCTGGGAACTATTTCGGAAAAAGCATAAAACGGAAGAGCATTTGCAAAGGGGTTTACAAGGAATTAACTTCGCCCGAATTAAAATAACACACCCTTAGGCCCCCTTTTATGAGCTATGTGCAAAATATGACTTTCATAGTTCTTGAGTTAAAGTAAAAATAGGCATGTGGCCGCTTTGTAGATACTTGACTGATAATATAATTCATACGTCACGTGACGCCTTTTGCTCCAATTGAAATTGAAAGTTCACTTGGTTACGACGCCATCACAGAGATAATAATTTTATTTTGGCCTGTGGCACGTATTGTTTATACTTCATTATATTATCTTGGAAATATAACACGTGTTTCATTAAATAAACGGGGATATCATTCGTAAAACCGTAGCGGCACATTCAACTCGTCTTTCGGAGTAGTTAAATCTGCAGCTCGGATTCACTTATAGATATCATCGATAATAATGATAGATAGCACTTGTTATATTAATACTGAAAGTATATTCGGTGTCACGCAAGATAGACGTCGAATCCGCATGCAAAATATCGTCTCTCTCCGACAAATAAATAGTTTTGAGTCATAGGGCTTACAGGGAGGCAGACAGACAGACAGACAGACGGACAGACGAACAGATAGGCAGTTAAAATTAAGAAAATATGTTTTTATCATCTAGAGACCTTGAAATGTGAAGATCTGAAGAAATCTCGGAAAGTGATTTTTTCACAATTACAATACTTTGTTTTAGGCTTGGGAAATCAAAGATGATGTCAAGTCAGTCACGTGTCAGCGGCTGGAATTGAAAATTGTCCACGGAAAACTCAGAAACAACCAGAGCCAGGGGGCATGGAACGGGCCTGTCAAGGCATAGAAAATATGCTAACAACTTGGAGAGGTCACAATTCGCAAATTTAATTATTTCTATTTTTGAAAATGGAACACCTTCTATAACTCTGCAATTTTAAAAAGGTCCTTTTAATGAGCTTTCCTCGGATATCGCATTTGCTGCCCCTAAATTTAATGGTGTTTCATATTTCATTTTCTTCTTTTTTCGATTTTTATGTGTTTGTTATTTATTCTTTCAATATTGGCTGGATTTTTATTTTCTAGATCTGGTTTACTGTTGCAGTCGAAGAATTTTTTTACGAATTCCTCACTTTCGACGAGCAAGCTAGACACCCACATACTCGGCCTAAGGGCAAAGAGGGCTCATAGAACCACTTTGTCATTAAAACAGGCCACTGGCCTATAATAAGAGATAGAATTTATTATTATTGACTGCGGAAGAGTTGTATTTTCTTCGACCATTATGTATACAAATCTTCAAAAACTTACAATATGTGCCTACTCAGTTTCTGAAAGTTCTGCTTTCAGAAGGTATAGGAACTGGTAAGCTTATTTTAATATTTAAATTGAGTAAAGATCGTTCTGTAACTTCGTTTGGTTGAAAAACGTTGGATAAGACAATTTCCTTAGTCGGTGTAACCAATGGTATTTTAAAAAATCGGCAACTAAAGTTTTGGGTGATGAGTAGATATGTTGTAGATATAAACCACATTTTTGGGCAACTGATTATTTGCCTTGGCGTATGCTAGGTGCCTAGTGCATAGGACACAACGTCGACCGATGGAGTGAAAAAGAATCAAAGGTTGCAACTAACCTAAACAAGCTAAAACTAGATACAGCAACCTTGCCGAATTTCGTTACATTACTGATATTTAGACAAATGGTTGTTGCACCTATGACAGGTACAAATTCTCTTGCTTGAAAGTCTTCATGCTGCCAATATTTATTTTTTTAACTAAATTGTCTACTGCTTGTACATATTCCTTCTACGGCATTTAAAATGATATCTTTTTTATTTTCGGATATCGATATCGAGGTGCTTGGGCGATCATCCATGTGTCAGCAGCGAGGCTGCAGCATAAACTTACCCTTAGAGAGACGGAGCTGCTCTCGAGGCTTTCAATAAAGTTATGAAAGACACCAACCCTTAGAGAACGTCTATAACTCTCTCGATTCCTGGTTCTGGCCAAAGAAATGGTAAATAAATGGTGTACTAAATATATTAAGAATCCAGAAGAAAATTTCATTGTAAAATCTCCCATAATAAGCTCAACACAGTGGGAAAACTCATACAATTGACCCAAACTGCCGAAGGAGATTGTGAGATGACGAAAGCTTCACCTGTTATCACGTACCAGATGCAGAAGCTAAAGAATGCAACGTTTTTGAATACCCGTCCGAAAACTTTGAGTTCAAGAAACAGTTCTTTAGTAAATGGGAAGTTATACTGCCAATAAATAAAGAGGAATGGGCTTAAGGTAAATGCACATGCTAAAACGTATATGTGTAAACATGTTATTGAACTGTCAATTCGCTTGAAGTACACCGTTCCACCTGTTGGGGCCAAAAATATTTCTCTTAGCCAAGAAACGAAAAAGGGGCAGATCTTCTAAGGCAAAACCGGCTCTTAATTCACAATAACTTTAAAGTAAAACCTACTTTTTAGTATTTATTTTACTGACATCTTTGGAATTATTTTTCATGTTTAACATCAAAATGTAGGTCTATAACATTTTTGAACTTTTACTTCCCTCGTCTAAAAGAGGAAGAGAGTATTGTAATGGCGAAAAGATCACCTTCCCAAATTTCTTCAGATCTTCACGTTTCAGGTTCTCTAGATGATGAAAAAGAGGTTTTCTCAATTCCGTATGTCTGTCTGTACGTCTATTGGCGGTATAACTTAAAAACTATTTGTTGGAGGAAGATGAAATTTTGCATATACATTATATATCTACCTGGCATGAAACCGAGAAAATTTTAGACAATCATATGAAGAGTGAGCACTTTAAAAAATAAAATTTTGTTTATTTTTGCATGAACTGAGAAACGCAAAAGTGATAATTTCTACATAGCGCAGGTTTCGTTTCTGTCAAAAATGAGACAGAATACAGAATACAGATACAGAGTAAATATTGTACGAGACAAAAAGGAGCGACGATTAAGTGCGTTACTTTAAATGTAGCTTCATCGCAGCAATTCAGAGAGTCCCGGTGGCTCAGGCAGCAAAACGTTCAAACAACTAGCGACTTTTTTGTTCCACCCGTCTTGTAGCTGCAGGTCTCGGCAAATAAAAAGTTTTCTGTTTTACCGCCTCGCGTTTCATAGTTCTCTTGTTAGTCCGTAGGGGAATTTTGTGTCACGTTTCGAAGCTTAATCATCTCACGGATTACGTCACGTTTTTGCGACCGAGTTGGCGCCATTAAGATGCACTTTAAGGGACAAGTTGGAACTTGATTTTAAACCTTCGTGACAAAATACTCGTACACCATTAGATGTGATGCAACATTTTGAAACTTCTAAAAATTGGTGTATGTGCTATAAAGCTGGGTAGTGACGTTTAACTGGTGTCTATAACTCTTTATTCACTTTCCGAGCACTTCAAGTTAGTGGGTCTTGGACACAACGCCCACTGGTCACAACGTCCACCACCTAGTATGGCCGCCATGTTGGACACAACGTCCACTTTCAAATTTGGTCACAACGTCCACCGCCATAACGCCCACTCTGGTCACAACGTCCACCTTCGCATTTGGTCACAACGTCCACCTTGGACACAACGTCCACCGCCATAACGCCCACTCTGGTCGCAACGTCCACCGACGCCTCTTGAGAATAACAGTTTGCGGCGTCGGTCGTAACGTCCACTCTGGACACAACGTCCACCGCCATATCGCCCACTCTGGTCACAACGTCCACTTTCAAATTTGGTCACAACGTCCACCTTGGACACAACGTCCACCGCCATAACGCCCACTCTGGTCACAACGCCCACCTTCGCATTTGGTCACAACGTCCACCTTGGACACAACGTCCACCGCCATATCGCCCACTCTGGTCACAACGTCCACCTTCAAATTTGGTCACAACGTCCACCTTGGACACAACGTCCACCGCCATATCGCCCACTCTGGCCACAACGTCCACTTTCAAATTTGGTCACAACGTCCACCTTGGACACAACGTCCACCGCCATAACGCCCACTCTGGTCACAACGTCCACCTTCGCATTTGGTCATAACGTCCACCTTGGACACAACGCCCACTTTTGTTTTACTGGTTATTTATTAATAAATTTTTAACTGCTTTCGTTAATGCTTTTTGAGTGGACTAATGTTTTTTAGAATTAAAAAAAAATTTGGTTTTAGGCTATTTTATGTATTTTTTGAACCAATTTATAGTTTCAACTATTTCCTCCCCATTCTTGACGATTTTGGTCCTATTTTCTGCTGGATTTTTGTTCTACTAAGTACAAATCCCCTATTTGCTTTTAGTGTTTTACCACATACTTTAGAATATTTTAATGCTTATAGTACTGTAGTTTCTTTATGTTACCTAGGGTCTCTAAATGACATTGACAAATTAGGCACCTAACTGGGTCAGATAGAGGACCTTCAGGGCCGATTTTAGATATTTGCGGACCCTAGACGAGAGAGTCAAACATGGGGTTTAGTGGTGGCATGATTTTAAATGACAGCGCCGCCCATTTCACTTTCACCAAACATATATTACACGTGAATTCCCGAAGCATAAAGATAAAAGCCAGCTGAAGAAAATACATATATTTTTCCACGATTGGGAGTAAAAATCAGTTTCTAGATTGGTTATAAAAATTGTGGCAGAATTTTCATTTTAAAGCATATATTCATTATAAAGAATATATATAAGATGTATGTTGTTATAATACAATTCAAAATCCTACTAAATATTGCAGTATAATTCCAATTGACTATAACGCTTTATGAAAATAATTGTTTCTACTATAGGTCGTGGAAAAAATAATATATACAAGGCAGGAGTGAACGCCATTTTTCCCTCTGTGTATTTGTAGCCCGGGGGCTTCGCCCTTCGACTTTAAACTTACACTTCGAACAAAATCACGCTTTACTTTTTTTTGTATAATGTACTACGTAATTGTTTAAAAAAGTCATTTTAATAGAAACAGTACTAAAAAATCTAAATGGGTTTATGCCGAATTTCCCTCGCGCGAATTAGATCAATTTACAAATTTTTAAAAATGTATCCCGCTGGGGTTTGAACCCGCCGCATCTGCAGAGCGATCGTAACTGTACCTGCGTAGCAATCGACTGCATCGAAAAGTCGAACTGCGCCATTGAGTCTAATTGAAATGAGTGCGACGCGCGCCTCTATTTAAAGGAACGGTCTTATTGTTGAAATGTTTTGACCCATTTGTGACATTATCCTGTATCTGTTGAGTCCTATTTTCGACAAGTGTAAAACCTGACCCATGTGAAAATTATTACTTTCTTCTATTTCAAAATTAACGCAAAAATAAACAAAGTGTAATTTTTTATGGTGTTTACCTTGTATATGTTTGTCTGATATTTTCCCGGTTTCATTCCAGGTATATATATATATATATATATATATACATAATGTGTATGCAAAATATCATCTTCCTCCGACAAATAGTTTTTGAGTTATACCGCCGACAAACGGAATTGAGAAAACCTGTTTTTCGTCATCTAGAGACCCGGAAACCTGCAGATCTGAAGAAATCTCGGAAGGTGATTTTTTCGTGATTACAATACTTCCTTCGTCTTTCAGACGATCGAAGTAAAAAGTAACAAAATGAAAATAAATTACAAGTAATAAACAATACCTAACTATGAAAGGAAATATAGTTTTTTTTCTAGAATTTAATTCAGTGAAATCGTTTAATATCTCGTCATAATTCAAAGACCGCATTGCTTCTGCTTCTATCTGAATTATGGATAACGTTAACGCTCTATCCAATACAGTTTGGTAGATATAATTTTTAAGTTTTAAATGTGAGACATATTTTTCTAGAAGGATTACTAATCGACATAGTAAAATATACTCTTAAAACAATTCTACATTGGGAAGTTTAGAAATAATAATATTTTTTATTATAAATTTTACATCTCATAAGGTGAGTTTAAAGAATTCGTAGGGCTGTCAATATTCTGAAATTCTTAAGATTGGCATCCCGAATCTAAAAAGATTCAAATCCCTAAGATTCTAATTTTCGAATCTGAATATGAAATTCGAATTTGAACCTCTGTAATACGTAACACCTAATGTGAACGTAAGATTTGAATCTGAGCTCAAGTATCGAATCTCAACATAATATTCGAACCTTGCGAATTTGAACAAAGAAATTGCGTCTTCCAATCTAAATACATTTCAACGATGGGCTGTCGGTATCAGAAATTTATAAGATTCGAATACCGAATCTGTGTGAATTAGCAGCCTTACGAGTAACGTTGTGGCTCCCGGGATATAAAGTAAATATTAAAACAATAAATGTAACTATTATAAAAGTAGAAATAGTCTAGTTAATAAAGTTAATTGATATGAAACTAAAGTAATTGTTTTAAATACAAACAAAACCATTTTTAATCATTTATTTTACACTACCTACCTATATAACTAAGTACTACAGCCATTAACAATATGGGATTAACCCAAAATCTTTGATTGTGGGAGTCACACAATTTTAATTGGTACGATAGAAATGTATGATATTGTGGAATTGCTTTGGAGTACTTCCGATTTACATATGACCTCTCAAAAAGTAATTGTGCGATATCAAAATGGAGACGGGCATATTAAGAAGATTACATCAAAATCTAAATTAATTACGTGTGGCGTAATAGAAGGCTATATGCTGGGGAATATTATTTTTACATTATACAGGGTGTTGTGAAAATGTAACGCTATTAAGGAGCGCTTCCTGAGTAGGAATAAATAATTATACAAATTGTATAATAGTTTTTGAAGATATGGGAGTCCAAAAGTTTATGATTATATTCTTTAATATATTCAGTATTAGGATAGCAAAACATTGCAGACTTAAACCTAATGAAACGATTCTTGAAAGTAAATTGATATTTCTGAAAATTTGCATGGTACGGCAACTATTGGAAATAGTTCCAGGGTGGAAGCCAAAATTGGTAATGACCGATTTCGAAGCAGCGCTGGTTAAATCGTTACAACAACATTTTCCAGAATCGGTAAAAACTGGATGTCTTTTCCATTACTGCCAAGTGAGTAAATTGCTACTAGTAACATTACATTATTTTATGTAACTTTTATTTTAGGCACTCATGAGGCAAATTTCGGTATTGGAAATGAAAAATTTAATCAAAAATAATCGTATGGCACTGAAAGCCGTGAAGTATTTGTTGTCACTGTCCCTTCTTCCAGCAGCTAATTTTGAGGAGGCAATTGCTTTTATAAAGAGGTTCTTGGTGAGGAATAACCTTGGAAATGCCTTTGATGCACCTTTGAGGTAAATTTATATTACATTATATTATTATTTAGGAATACGGCGAAGCTTCGGTTTTGATTCGTCCAAAACCCAGCGTCCGCGCATCTCTGCTATTACTCTAACGTTCTTCAACAAGCGTTCCATAATTATAGCAAAAAAGCAATTACACGTTGTCAAACATATCACTTACATAACTCTATATATCGTATGACTGATGTTTGCCTGCTTGATCGTCATTCTTTTCCTCTTTTTTCTATAGGTGCAAGTGTTTTAGGGAAAATACCTATGCGAAATCAATTTTGATAATTTCTATTATGCTTCATTTTAGACAGCGTAAAATGTCATTTTTTAAAATTTTAATTATTATGAAACACCATATTATCAGCTATAATTAACCAAGGGCAGTGATATTATTTGTCAAAATTATAAGGATTTATCACTGACTGCGGTGAATTCCCAAAAATCATGTTTTTGTTCATTGGTCTGTGTGTGTGAACAGAATATCTCAAAAACGAAAATAGGTGTGACGTTGAAACTTCATATATATTTTTTGTGTACTATGTAGATGCGACAGAAAGCTATTGAAAAAATCGCGTAACCGAAAGTATGGTGTCTACTCTTGTGATTTTTCAGTTTTTCGATTTTTTCAAAAACTGCCCTTAACGATTTTTTTCAAACTTTATTCATTTTTATTACATTTTTAATGTGCATTGATGTGAGATAGATGATTTTCCAGTTGCATACCTCTAAGACGGATTTCAATTTGTTTCCTTTTTTTATTAACTCCTATTTTAAATGAACACCCGGTATAATATTAAATTTTTCAATTCCGTTTAAAATTTTAGAGACAATTCTCTCTTGAACTGACGCTCTATTTTGTACGGTTTCTGTAAAATTTGCAATTTTTGAAAATGTTTGACAAATGCTTAAAAATAAAAATTAAAATTTTTGGCTAATTACCTATAAGATTACTGCAAAAGGAAGTTGTTTGCGTGTATCACACCAGATTTTTTTGCACTTTAAAAAAACTTGTACTTTTTTTGTAGTAGGTTATAAACAAAAAAATGGAAAATCGTTAATTACATGCATGCATATCTAAAACCTAGTACAAACAATAGTAGGTGCTTGGGTTTCCATTACATCCGGTGTATTTAATAACAATACTATTCGTCATGACCTTTTGAGCCTAGTGCTTTTATATTATTGGTAGTTTGATATTTTTTTAATTAGACACCCCTATATTATTGGTAGCTTATAATATTATCAGTACAACGACAGTTTATTGTTGCAAATAGTTGCCATTCATTTGTGCATATCAAATCAACGCAAATCCAACTAATTAGACAAAAAAAATTGTAGGTGCAGATGCGGAATTGCAGATTGACGAAGAGGAAATTGAAGAATTTTCTGACAACTTTCAGGAAGCTGACAGAACGTAGGGGACTTCTCTTTAAGATAGCATGAGACAGAATGATTCTACCTTAGTGTTGTCTTTTGCTACCAGTGACACCAATATAATGGCAAGAATAACTCTAAATTACTAGTTACTATTGAATATTACTAGTTAAGTTGGCATGTGCAAATACAATATAACCTGACTTTCTGTATTTGTTTTTGTTTTTTGCTTTCTGATTCTGTTCCTTGTAATCCCAAAGTAAGTTCTTGAACACAATACATACTTTTATTTTGTGTTATTTGCTAGTTGTAAAAGAGTAGTGATGTGTAATCATTCATTTTATGCTTTTAGAAATACCACAAAATGCCAAAATGCTTTTACAAGGATTGTAGTAACACATCCACGTCTACGAAGTTGAAAACGCTGCGATACCATCCATTTCCTAAACCAAAAACAAACCTCGCAAAATTTTTTTATGGTTAGAGTTTTGTGGTAATGAAAACAACTATAAATTACTTATACCCCCATTTCTTGCGGGTAGATCTAGATTGACAGGAGGGAAGGAAATATTGATGAAACGAATTGCTAAGGGGCGTATCCATGTTGAACGAGCAATCTAAAGGATCAACACTTTTTTAGTAGTTATTAGCAAAACCAATTCAGATTTCCATGTTACCGCTGATATCAAATATATTTAAGTGTGATTTGTTTTTTGGTCAATTTTGAGAAACCTTTGGTTACTTGATTGTTTCTACTTGTATTTTTCTATAATAAACTAAATTATTTTATTACTAGTTGCTTAATTGATACTATAATAGTTATTTACTATAGAAGTAGCATAAATAAAAGACTATGTGCTTTATTTGACTGAAAGTCAGGTTATGATGTACTTGTACATGCCAACCTAACTAGTAACATTCAATAGTAACTAGTAATTTAGAGTTATTCTTGCCATTATATTGGTGTCACTGGTAGCAAAAGACAACACTAGGGTAGAACTTTTTTCTCACTTGTTTCAAGGTCGTATTTCAGGAGAAGTCCCCTATTGATGACGAGCTGTGCAGCATCTGTAAGATAACGCCACCCACCACTCTCTTAATTCCGTGTGGACATTTTGGGCTCTGCGATGTGTGCAGCGAAGACATCCAGGACCTTATCAGACGGGACGAAAGGCCTGACGAAGACACTGGTGTGCAAGTAAACTATAAGTTATGTCCAGTTGACAGAGTCGAAATTAAACAATTTGTACGTGTAATCACAACTTAAAATATTAATAAGTGTGCTATTTGTGTATAGTACCTATTTCACTAAGAAGACTACTATTTATAAATCTACTATGTATTTACATTGACAGTGATTGGAGTTACAATCAACATTAGACATGCACAGTGATTAAAGAAGAACTACATCTGTGCCAAAGCTAGTTCAAGAACAATAAAGAAACATATAATACATAAATTAATATTTTATTTATTCCGCCCTTAAACAAATATTCTACTATACTCTATTCACTATAGTCCCGGATTGTCAATGTCAAAATTCAATTAAAAAACATCCTTTATATCATGGTTAATACTTTTAAGTCAAGCTATGGGTAACTAGAAACAATTAATTAAGTTATTAATGTCAAAACTATAAATTATAGGTTATATTTCGAACTGACTTAAGCAAAAATAAATAAAAGTTGCCAGGTAACAAAAACACAAATTTTAAAAATTACGCTTTTGCGTTGTCCAACCTAGTAGTAACAAAGAAACCAATAGAAATTCAACAGTGCTACCATAAAACGTCATTTTTGACAATCCGGGACCATAGTGAACAGAGTATAAATTCAGTGATATACCGAATGTGCAACCTGAGCAACAGATTCGCCGGAAAACTGGATTTTTACATGCCTTCTGTTGAAAAGTTTAGCCGGCTATATTTCACATTATTTTAATAGTTATTTACTATACAAGTGGGATAAGAGGATCATTAATATACGTGTGTAAAAGTTACAAACGAGTGAGTAGTACGAGTTAAGCGATTAAAAAAGCCTCAAAAACGTTTAAAAAAGCTTTAACTTAAGCAAAAAAGCATTAACTCTTACATAAAAAAATGAAAAAAAGTAATTCTGAAGAACAAGCATGTAATGTGGCACTAAAAATATCAAATGCAAACACAATTCATAGAAAAACTTTAAATGTAACACAAAAAATAAAATAGAAAACTTGGGCACTAAAAAATTAGTCTTTCAGAAAACTATTAGTTATTAAATATTGTTCTAAATGCTCCATTGTTAAATTGAGTCGCCTTTCACTTAAAATGTTCTTATATGTAAAAAAAACTTCTTTCTACGTCAACACTAGTTATTGAAGCATATTTTAAATTTACTACAATAGTCGGATCAATCTCAAAGTCTTCTGCAATTTCGCCTGCCAAAATTGTGGAAATTTTATGGCCTTCTTTTTTGAAAAAAACCTTACATTTAGAAAGAACTATTTGACCAATTCGCCCACGTACTTTACAAACAGCATCTTTGAAATTATTAACAAACACTTTTTTCGCAAGGTGCAACATTTATCCAGGAACATTTTGAAGGAACTATTTTGTCATTTTTCAGTGGTATGTTAGGTTTTACAAAGATCGAAATTAAACTGTGCTTGTGCCCTGAAGTAGATGCAAACGAAGTCACAATTGTTTGTTGTTTTGGCTAATTTTTATACTTCTTTAATTGTTTTTGATGCAAAGTGGTTTTTACATGTGGAATGGCCTATTTTTTGTCGCACTGAATCTAAAATGTTAGTACTTAAATAATTTTAAAGAAGTTTGTAAACTCTTACCGTCTTAATACAAGCTTTACAAATTAATTTATTGTTTTTATATTTTAATTCATTATAGCCTCTGACACAAAGGATGATAGGCGTATAACTATCCCCAGATCTGCCGTTTTGCTCTTGTTTGTATTTTGAATTAAAATCATACAAAACGAAGAGACACCGAGTTTTCTGCGTGTGTGTTAGTTAACCAAAATAATTCAAGGGAATACCCGAGTTTTTTAGGAATTCCCAGAAAACCACTGCACTGACTGCATTTTTAAGCCCGTCTAACTGCATGCAAGCAAAAAATGTGCTCGCAAACGAACCAGATTGAAATATTCGATTACGAAATAAATTAGGCCGAAAATCGTACGACACTCATTAATGACCAATAGAAAAATTAGTTCACGAGCCGTAACCAAGACAATAAAAAAATTTCTTGGAAATTTTTTGTAGGTAGACCAACCTAACTGTGAGGGTTTGTGGCGTTACGATTTTCTTACCGAATCTGCATTCGAGCATAAATTCATATCCGGAAATTATTTTCGTGCATTCCAACAACGTCCTAATTTGCCCGAGCGGGACGCGAGGGCAAATTAATAAGACGTTGTTGGACCGCACTCAAAAAAATTTCCGGAAAGAATTAAAGCTCTTATGAGATTATATGTGAAAATAAATGCAAACTGACAACTTAAAAGTAAGTACAAATTAGCAAAAAAATCCGAAATATGCATAAAAATGCTAAAAAAGCAAAAAACACAAATTTTGCAGAGGTTCCCTTTATGATGTACCTATACAAGGAACAAGGAAGGATATTTCGAAATTCAACCCCTAAACGGGTAAAATGGGGGTTCCAATTTTGTATGGAAAAATAATATTAAATAGACATTTCGCCTTGGCACTTCTTAGAAGTAGGTACTCCTAAAAACAAATAAGCAAACACGTACTTCGTGATTTTCCAAAAAACGATCCCTTAGGGGGTGAAATGGGGTAACTAAGCCTAAACATCGATATGGGTGTCGTTATTAAGGTTTTTAGGGACGTTAATTGCGGAAATAATTTTGCTCATCCCAAGAGTCATCGTGCTGATTGCTCTTAGAAAACTGCCATCGGGACAGTTTTCATTACAACCAGCGCTCGCCCCTTGGCGTGTATAAAATTATCGGTATGTCTCGCCCTTGTTATATTACTAATGATAACACGTAAAACCACGTTTTTTCAGTGACGTCAACCTTCTTTTTTATTTTTAGTTTTTAGGGACTTGTAAATACTTATCTGCTGGTACAATTATCGGACAAGGAGGATGTCAAGAATAAATGTAATGACAGCAAGGGACTTTGGGATTTTGTTAAAACCAAGCTAAATAAAGGCCGCAATAATCAAAAAAATCAAATTGGCTCTCTTTTAGTAAAGGGAGAAGAAATTGATAACCCAAAAGATAAAGCAAATCTTTTTAATGAGTTTTTTTGCAATATTGGCAAGAATCTGGCAGACGAAATTGTAGTCCCACAAGAGGTTACTCGAGTTTCCATTCCTAGGAATGTAAAATCTATTTATTTATATCCTACCTCCAGTCATGAAGTTTTAAAAGTAATTGCAAATCTTAAGCTTAAAGCAGGAGGTTTGGATGGGGTAAGTGTGAAAGTAATTAAAACAATAGCTCATAATTTAGTTAAGCCACTAGAATTTGCTTTGAATTTGTGTATCCAAAAGGAAACTTGGCCGTACATGCTAAAAAATGCTGTCGTCGTACCCATTTATAAGAGTGGGGAACGAGGTAACGTGTCGAATTATCGTCCCATTTCATTAATATCAAATTTTGCAAAAATCTTCGAAAAAATAGTACACAAAAGGCTGTATAACTTTTTTGTAAATTCGGGTATATTATCACATAGACAATTTGGTTTTATGAAAAATTTGGGAACGAATGATGCCTTAGCAGTCTTTACAAATTATATTTATAAAAAGTTAAATGACGGTAGTAGAACAATTGCGACATTCCTAGATCTTGCTAAAGCTTTCGACACCGTAAATCATGATATATTATTACACAAACTAGATACATATGGAATTAGAGGGATGGCTCTAAACTTAATTAAAGATTACTTGTCAAATCGTAAGCAAGTAGTTAGAATAAATAATGACTGCAGCACAGAGAGGCTAATCACAGTAGGAGTGCCGCAGGGCACAATACTCGGACCTTTACTTTTTATCATATACCGTCTGTTCTATAAAAAAGGCCCCGCCTTCTAGCTACTTTATTATTTATTTTAGACCCAATATACCTTATATCAAATCAAATGGCACATAAAAACCTACATTTTAACACTATCAAAAAATTTTATCTTCAATTGTTTCAGAGTGGTGACGTCACGTGCAATTTTTTTAAATGACACTGTATATATTTTTTTACATTTTCTGGTAGAGGTTTTTTTTCTCTTTTCAACAATATAAATATTTTATGCCCTTACATAAGAAAATTTTCGAGAAAAATTAAAAAACGTTTTTATCGGTGGGAATCCACCATACAAAACTATAAACAAAAGTGTAACTCAGAAAAACAAAACAATAAACACTTTAGATTATTCTGAAATCTGACAGTTAAAGCGTTTGGCTACTATTTGTTTTGTTATTCTGAGTTACACTTTTGTTTACAGTTTTGTATCATGGCCTCCCACTGTGAAAAAGTTTTTGTAATTTTTCACGAAAAATTTTTTATGCAAGTGCATGAAATATTTATATTGTTGAAAAGAGAAAAAAAACCTCTACCAGAAAATGTCAAAAAATATATACAATGTCATTTAAAAAAATTGCACGTGACGTCACCACTCTGAAACAATTGAAGATAAAAATTTGTTGATTGTGTTAATATGTAGGTTTTTATGTGTCATTTGATTTGATATAAGGTTTATTGGGTCTAAAATAAATAATAAAGTAGCTAGAAGGCGGGGCCTTTTTTATAGAACAGACTGTATATTAATGATTTGTTGACTCTGGTGCCAAGTAAATCAATTATGTCCTATGCTGATGATACAGCTATCGTTACCTCCGGTGATAATTGGAAAGATGCTGAAGATCAAATGAATGAATTTTTGAGAATTGTATATAATTGGCTGTGTGTGAATCAGCTCTCGTTAAACATAACCAAAACGGTTTATGTCGTCTTTGGGATTTATGAATCAAGTATACAAAGAGATACAGATATTCGCATCAATAATCAAGTAATTCAAAGAGTAAATTCCACAAAATATCTCGGGGTAATGATTGACTGTTTTTTGAAGTGGGATAAACATATTACATATGTAATTAAGAAGTCAAGATACCTATTATTTGTTTTCGCAAAGCTATCAAAAATCTTGCCAACTGACTCAATGCTAATTCTATACTACGGGCTATTTAATAGTATTGTTTCATATGGGATAATTGCTTGGGGCGGCGCTTATGATAATACCATCAACAAATTAATGTCACTACAGAGAAGCATATTAAAGGTAATTTTTAAAGACAACTTCTGCAGTTCAAAACTGCCTCTCGATATAAAAAGTATTTTTGCCCTTGAGTCTATAAACCTATTTCATGAGTATCACAAATCTAATTTTGAGACCTCTATCAGTATTACCAGAAACAAAAGCTTGCTAATGCCTCTGATATTCAGGACAGTCAATTTTAAGAGTAGTTTCATTACCTCACTTAAAATCTTTAATTTGCTGCCGATTGACTTGAAAAGCATTCGTAAATCAAAAAAGTCTAAAAAGAAATTGTCAAAGTGGATCGAGCGAAATTATAACACAGTAATAAACTTACGAGCAAGAAAAAATATTGTTTAATTAACAAAAGCTGTTTTTACGTTTATATTTTATTATTTTGAATTTCTATTTCTATTTTTTGGGTATTATATTATATTTTATGTTATATTATATTTTATGTTTTTTGTATGATTTGTTCTGCGCCAGCCCTATGTACAGACAACTGGTTTTGTCTCTATAGGATTTTGGATTGCAATTGTATGTAATTGTAATCTTAATTTTGGCTTAAAAATAAACAATAAACAATAAACAATAAAGAAAAGTTTTTTTTCGAATGAGGTGTAACGCAAACCAATGAATCTTTAGGTATATTTAGTATTATAATATGACCCATATGCTTCATATACCGATTTATATGAGAAATGAGCTGGAAATACATACACTAGACAAAAACCAGCAGAAAAGAGAGACAAAATCGTCAAGCATGGGAAGGAAATAGTTGAAACTATACATTGATTAAAAAAAATACATAAAATAGCCTAAAACCATTTTTTTTTAAATTCTAGAAAACATTAGTCCACTCAAAAAGCATTAACGAAGACAGTTAAAAATTTATTAATAAATAACCAGTAAAACAAAAGTGGGCGTTGTGTCCAAGGTGGACGTTATGACCAAATGCGAAGGTGGACGTTGTGACCAGAGTGGGCGTTATGGCGGTGGACGTTGTGTCCAAGGTGGACGTTGTGACCAAATTTGAAAGTGGACGTTGTGACCAGAGTGGGCGTTATGGCGGTGGACGTTGTGTCCAAGGTGGACGTTGTGACCAAATGCGAAGGTGGGCGTTGTGACCAGAGTGGGCGTTATGGCGGTGGACGTTGTGTCCAAGGTGGACGTTGTGACCAAATGCGAAAGTGGGCGTTGTGACCAGAGTGGGCGTTATGGCGGTGGGCGTTGTGTCAAAGGTGGACGTTGTGACCAAATTTGAAAGTGGACGTTGTGACCAGAGTGGGCGATATGGCGGTGGACGTTGTGTCCAGAGTGGACGTTACGACCGACGCCGTAAACTGTTATTCTCAAGAGGCGTCGGTGGACGTTGTGACCAGAGTGGGCGTTATGGCGGTGGACGTTGTGTCCAAGGTGGACGTTGTGACCAAATGCGAAGGTGGACGTTGTGACCAGAGTGGGCGTTATGGCGGTGGACGTTGTGTCCAAGGTGGACGTTGTGACCAAATTTGAAAGTGGACGTTGTGTCCAACATGGCGGCCATACTAGGTGGTGGACGTTGTGACCAGTGGGCGTTGTGTCCAGGTCCCAAGTTAGTTACGCTTCCGCATTCAAGAACGTCGCAAACATTTTTACTGTCCGGCTCCCGCAAGAGCTTCGAGCTACCGCGGAGCCCCGTTGAAATTCGTTGTGTTTAAAGTTACGTTTTGGGACAGTCCTCAAACCAAGTTCGAAGCAACAGCTAGCTAATTAGCAAGGATAGTACTTTGTGTGTAGGGAGTGAACTTCAACTGTAAGGCAATGTAGGGTTGAATAGACAACAAAAACCTGCCGTAGAATATCGTTGTATTTATACAAAACCGCCTACTGACGGCTTGTAAGTAAATGAGGTTGTTGGTCGTCAAATTTACCCCTTGTTACTAGTCGTTTCGAGGATTTATGACTTGCAGCCTTCCATAAAGAAAATTTTATCCCTCAAGCCCTTTTGCCCCCAAGAGGTCTATGATTCGCAGCTTAAACCCGCTTCCATAAACTCCAATCCGTTAAGGGGCTCTTTTGCTGTAAGATGTCTAGTTGAACCTGTCGTTGCTTTCGAAATTGAGCCACCTGGACACTATAAAAGTATTAAACTTGATTTATACAGTGATACGCCCTTTTGATTGCTGTTACGGCTATTTATAGACTGATGTGGGTAATTTAAATTCACATGAAACCTACGGCCATTTTTAACCTGCTTTGTTTAATTTTTGCTTATAAGATTTGGGAGAATCGCAACTATTATTTTGATCGCAGCGAATGAACCCCCTCCCCTCGTTTTATAATCAGCTTAATAATTACTTAAATAAGAGTACTAACCCCTTTAGTTTTATTCAATATTAAATATTTAGATATCTCTTTAATTTTTATAGTTTTAAATTGATTTCATCCTTGTCACCTTTTATCTTTGGTTTTTTAAGTGTCTAAATATGTATGTGTATTTTCTTTTTATGTATTTTGTGTAAAGTGTTCTGACGGCCTGCAAGTAGATCATCACAAGGTAGGTCTGTGAATGTTGAATCTGAGAAATAATAAACTTGCGTGACCTAAAGTGTGATGCAAAATTTGTTGTTGATTTAAAAGTAACTCCATATTTAGAAAGTATGTGAAGAAAACTGTCACCACTAATTTTCTTAAATACTTTACAGAAGTCAATGTATATAACGGCAATTAGTTATTCTTTAAAGAGGAATTACGTTGTTAGTGAATATAGACAGATTTGTAACGGTCGATTTCTCCGAAAGAAAACCATATTGTGAACCTGATAACACTGACTAATCGTGCTGAGAGTTTTTCATGCATAATTATATCGAATAATTTCCAATGAACTTGCAAAATAGATGCAAGACGATAATTTTTGACATATGATTTATTCCCAGATTTATGTAAAGGAACAATAATTGAGTACTTTCAAAGCCAAAAGGAATTCCGAATTCGTAACTGAAACATTAAAATCATGAATGAATGGCTTTTCTATCTATTCTGAACAACCTTTGAGAACAAAGTTGGTATTTTATCGGTCCCAACAGTCTTTTTGAGTTTAACCATTTTTACCGTTTTTGGCCTTAATTAATACTATAAAAGTTAGGTAACTAGATACACCGTTACAAAATGTCGTCCAAAATCTTTAGCAGCTGCCCAGCGTGATTAAGGATTTGCAGTAGGTTTTGTAAAAGCTTGACAAGTACATTTCTTACTAGTTTCAAGGATATACTGCCAAAACAGATTTTGTTTGTGGTTGATGCTGTTTTCAGATGTATTTACATAGTTTTTAAACGCTACGTTTGTGAGTCTCTCGAAAACTCGAACCAATACAGTTGTAGTTGTGTCTAAACATAGTAATTATTAATCATAATTGCATTATTGTTCCCTAATCGCTTAACAATTCACTATCTGAATTGAAGTTAATACAAATACCGCACACCTGTGGACGTGCGCAATAGTACTTATCCCCAGACCAAAAAGTATCGGGAGAGTTATTGGAAAATTTAACCGCAAATAAATGTAAATGTAAAAATAGCAACAGTGATAAATCGAACATCAGAATGAGTATTATAAATTATCAAAATATGTCGGAAGCTAAGATTATGCACATTGATCCAGAAGTGACAGTTATTTGCGAAGGCTGCTTAGAAAATATGGAAACAACAGCTACAATAATGATTGAACTTCAAAATAGAGGAAAGTGCATATAAACAACCAAATCACGTATTAGTGCTAATGACTTGCAACACTTATTCACTGACAACATAGTAACTTTACTATAAGAGATCAGAATTGCAAACATACAATCTGGGAATGTAGAGCGAATAACCCAGATGGTATTAGACTACACGAGATATTAACTAAATATGGTATCCAGATTACGCCACCTCCCGAATCGACGTACATACCTTATCGAATAGACTACCAACCAGATATTCCTGATGTCATTCTACATAATAACTTCTAAAGTTTGATTAGTCAGACGGTGTTGCCCAAACTAGATTCTGATCATCTGCCGATTATTTTAACTTTTGATTATCAATCAAAGATAGCTGATAAAATTCCCAAACTAATCAACAGAAAAATTTATTGTAAAATGTTCAGCCAGACATTGCAGCACCACATAAATTGTCCTATTGTACTAAACAATAAATTCGACATCAATAGTAGCACAGAGGATTTATTGAAAGCAATTTAAAACTCAGTTGAAGGTTTTACTACCATCCAGAAACCAAGATGCACAACGGATTTTATGAACCCACCTACCAATATACAGCAATTAATTAAAGAAAAGCACAAAATCCGTGGATCGTAGATTAAAACAAGAGACCTAGCAGTCAAACCACACTTAAATTACTTAATACGCAAAATTCAGCGGGAATTGAAACAACATAGAGTAAACAGCTATTAGACATACATCCGTGAGCTTGAACCACAAGACCCAACACTGTGGAACGCAACCAAGCGAATCTTATTAGCACCATAATATATCCACCATTAAGACCAATATCGGATCCCACTCATCTGGTGAAGAGAAAAGTGTATTGTTTGCGAGTCACTTGGCGAACACATTTACAACTACCCTGGACGAAAACATCAACAACAACGTCGAATACGAGCTGCTAGAAAGACTTTTTTTTTCATCCAGAAGAAATATCACTAATTACACCACGTGTAATCAAGACTATGATACTTTCTTAACGTTCGGGCTATTTAAAAATTATAACGACGCTTCTTGTATTAAACATTTATTTACAACCATTAGATTAATCATCATTATTTACAAGCACACGAGAATTATCAAGCAGATTTCAAATTACTAAAACTAACGCACTATTTCTAAGATACATTTATTTATTATTTACACTGGTTAAACTTCAACTATTTATTTGTTTCACTCTTAACACTAACGATTATATATGGTTATTTATTTCTATTATTTATATGTACACCGTGCTTTTATTTATGTATATTACGCGAGCATTTATGTGGCTGCTTACGCCGTGTGAGCTTGATCAGAACTGCCGCAGAACTCCTGCAGCGTGTATTTATATTCCAATAATTTCCGTCTAGGACGTTCCAGACTTCGCCCGCACATTCTAGCATTCGCAGGTGTTGACTTCGAGCAAGCGTGAGTCACCTGTTGCATCTGCCACGAAGGGCGCTTCCGGAGCGTTCGACCGCGTGACTCATATCTTCGCAGCTGCTTCGAGACCGCTGACGTCACCCGTCTGCGGCTGCTTCCTGAATATTGATCGCGACGGTTCTGGAACAATGTCCGGGGCAACGACCTCAGCCGTGGCTCGTAACACTATTATAAAGTTACCACCAGAAAAGGCACCAGGTCATGATTTAATCCCAAACTGCTTATTGAGGAACTTACAAAAGAGGCAGTAGTGTACGTGACATCAGTGTTTAACTATTGTTTAAGAATTGAATACTTTCCTAACCAATGGAAGTATGCATTGATATTTCATAAACTGGGTAAGATATCTCATGACATCACTGGTTACTGTCCGATAAGTTTACTTTCGACCGAAGTTTTCCCGAATTTTCTGTTTGAGTTTAGAAGCCATCACTCTACGGTTCACCAACTTAATCGTGTTACAGAAATTATTGAACGCGGATTTGAACAAAATCATTATTCAGCTTTCATCTTCCTCGATATTAAGCAAGCGTTCGATACCGTGTGGCACAAGGGACTCTTGTATAAACTTAAGGAAATTCTCCGTTGCAATAAACTCTAAAAGAATGGAAATAAAACTGGCTAAAGCAGGAGTTCCGCAAGAATCAATACTTGGGCCCATTTTATTCAACTTATAGGTCCACGATATTCCCCAACTGGAACGCACATCATTGGCCATTTTCGCAGATGACACTGCCATCATTAGTCAAAACAAATTTATCGACACGGCAATCACACAATTGTGACGTAGCATTGTTAGTCAGCTCCCGGTTTTTGAACGACAAAGCCATTTGCATAGCGCTTGTAGTGAGTTTGTGGTAGGATTAACCGTATTTATTTCGGTTTTTAAACTTTAAAAATGCGTTGTGCAGTAGCTGGGTACAATACAAAAATTAGAAACAATTTCCAATGACATAAATTCCGATAATTTGCTTATTTGCAAGAGATATTTGAGTCATTTACTCAGTTGTGCATCAAATGTTGATTGTAGCAATAAAATAAAAACTTTATTTTTTCGACAAGAATGTTTTGTCGCATGCGAAACTTAAATAAACTGCTCAACTACAGGTCTAAAGAGTAGCTTCAGAATGTGTAGTTCAAAACGTGACCACCGAACTTCTGTAGATGGCGCCAAGTGGACAAGCCGCCACTGTGCTACAATGCTTGGAAATTTTGCAAAGTGGAAAATCGCCACCTTTCGCCAAAACCAAATAGCGCATGAAGGTGCTCGGGACCTTAGCAACAACTTTGCCCCCTTTCAAAATTTCGATATCTGTAGCCGTTCGAAAGTTACAGGCGATCCAGACAGACGGACGGACGGACGGACGGACAAAACGTTCGCATAAGTACGCTGAAGCTACTAATAAGGTGCTACAAGATACGGTTTTGCCAAAAAAGAGGAAAATGTTAAAAACTGTCGCATAATAACTAGATACTTATGTGAACAATTTTATGTTTCCCAGTAATAATATTTATAAAATTAGTTTTTGAAAAGTGACACCCAAGATGCCCAAACTAGAAAAATTGTATTTTTGTAACTGTTATTTTATTTTCATTAATAAGTACTTACTTCGTTAAAATAGCTTTATGTCTGTTTTATTTTTGTAATAGTGTAAACATTTAAATATATATTTTATCCACAACCGGCCATAATTACACTGTTTTCAGTTGTATTATGGTGTCTATAAGACACTAGTGTTTTCTATTGAAATTTATATTTTATATTGTTGAAAACAATTAAATATGACAATGTCAGCAAAATGTCAGATGAGTACTTTCAAAATTTTTGATTAAAAGTTAATAATGATTGCATACTTTTGGTTGTGGATAAAATTTTGTATTGAATTCGTGTGCTTAAATTTTTCCTTCGTGTCATATTTGCGTAATAAGACACTTATACCATAAATAACTATTAAAATATTATTACGACGAAAATATAAGTTATAATTATTACATGTATAATATTATCAAATTTTTAATGTAACATTTAGCACTAATAAAGATATAGAAGTAATATATCGAAAGCTTTGGTAAGAACATCCATAGGCGTAACTTGTGAGGGGCAAGGGGGGGCAGTGGCCCCACCAACATTTTGATTTTAAAGTGCAAGTACAGCATTTTTTTGCAATTTAGGTTTAAAAATGTTGTCTTGATTTTGCTCCCCCAAAGTGATGCCCCAAGTTACGCTCATGGTCAAAACTGACGCAAAACCTAACCTGATAATCTCGAATTTGACATAATTGTTGTGTCATTCATAATGAAAACTCCCTAGGGAAATTTTTGTCTTATTTAGTCTCTAGGGAGTAAATGTTTTACTTCTGTCACAATTTTGATGCTATAGAAACGGACTGCTACTCCCGGTCGTGGAAAAAATACGTAATATGTTAATATAATTCCATGTTAGATTTAATATCTTTCAGTAATGGTTGATATACCAGTCAAAACTCAGACTATTACTGACAGAATTGTTATAAAAGTCGGGAAGAAACCATATTCCCCCATGATAAATTTCAAATCTCCCTAACCGCATGACGTCATGCGCCAACTGGACGAAATTGGAACCGCTTTTTAGCATATCTTGTTTACTTGTATCATGGTGTACACATAATTAGCGAGTGGTTCAGCAAATGGCGTTTAGAACTAAATACCACCAAAACCAAGGCTAAAGTATTTTCGTTGCGAAGCAAAAATAGTCCAGCCAATATTGTGTTAAAAAATAAAGTAATCCCATGGAATATAGAAGATAACTTAGACAATAGATTGACGTGGGCATACCACATCAATAACAAGGTAAACAAGTCGAATTCAAGGCTCGTGCAACTATATCCTCTAATAAATAAAAACTCCCATCTGAACCCTAGAATGCATACATCTAAGAAAGTTACATTAACGCATATGTGGTGTCGTATACGACACCACACCTTTTGTTGTTTAGTGAGGCACTTTAACTTTACTATACACCCTTTTTAATATCTGGAAGACAATTTTGACTGCATAGATGCACATTAAAAAGCGCAAAACGGAAGTTTAAGTTGTTAAAATATTTATTTATGAGTATGAATAAAAACTTACATTCTAAATTAATTTTTAAATCTAAGGAGCTGATCAGGTACTAATATCTACGTTAAACAGTTTTGCCAAATAACTACAGTGTGATTTTTTTAAACTCAATTGCAGCAGGCCCTCGATAGCCTGATTCAGTTGGCAGTACTGAAGTGTACTGTTGGTGACACTGTAAGTCTATGTCAAATTCGAGGTTAGCAGATTAGGTTTTGCGTCAGTCTGTGTCAAAGCTGACGCAAAACCTAACCTGCTAGCTTCGAATTTGACATAGACTTACAATGTCACAAACAATACATTTCAGTACTGCCAACTGTATCAGGGTATTCAGGGCCTGCTGAAATTGAATTTTTAAAAAATCACTCGGTAGTCTCTGTTCAGCACATAAATTACACTGCAGGACTGCAGGTTATCAGGTTAGGTTTTACGTTAGTTTTGACACAGGCTGACGCAAAACCTAATCTGCTAACCTCGAATTTGACATAGACTTACAGTGCCACCAACATATTATTCATACGTTTGAATTTCCATAGCCCGCAGAGGATCAATTTTTTTGGATCTCTCGATATTGTCATCATAACCTCAAAAAGTTATTTAATGTCAATTGAAATTAGTTCTAATACAGTCACTTTAACGTTAGTGTATATAAAGCGACTGTAAGTTCTAATCATACGGGTCGCCATCTCTGTTCCTTTTAGTAATTATAGTTAAAATATTATCGAGTGACCTTTGTAATATGTTATTTTGGTTGCATGGACGACTCTATCTGTTCGGCGGCTCAAGTATAATAACTAACTGGCCATCCTATAAACACAGTAGTGATAATTACTATTAACAAATTCCACTTCGCATTACGTTACTATGAAATATATCTACATAAACTGGCAGATGGCAAGTTGTTTCCGACCAACACCTAGCGAGAAAACTTGTTACGTGATTGCATAGATGGCGTCATATACGACACCAAGTAAATAAAAAACTAATTATAAAGGTTGTAACAATTTTTGGAAATTAAAAATGAAAGGGATATATCAACAATAATCTTCTGGAAAGGTACTGAATATATGAATATGATAACATCACAGCAAATCACTAAAAACTAGATAGTAAAATAGGTGGTGTCTCATATGACGCCACCTATGCGTTCTAGGGTTAAGATCAAGTGCGGAACGCTAATATACTCGTCTCGGATTCGGAGTGTGATGATGTATGTATGCCGTATGAGTTGGTGCCAGTGAGACTCATCTCAAGAAACTGCAAATGTTTCAAAATAGAGTTGTACGAATAGTTTGAAATGCACAGTGATTTGTTAGAAACTATAGGTTAAAGCAATTAAGATTAATCTGAAAACGCCATTTTCTTAATATTCAAGATGCTGAACAGTTTGTTAGCTTAAAGAAGGCATTTTATGCGTGAAAAATAAAAATATATAAAAGCTAAAGCTGGTGAAGGTTACATTTATTTTCAAGCAAAATATACAAAAAATGCATAATAGTGAAGAAAAAGACTAATGTAAATGTTGCCGATTCGCCTGCAGATAAAAATGTGATGTAAAAATCTATTATAATAAAATTGTATAACAAAATTAGCAAGATTACATGTTATTAAATTATAGAAAGTAATAAGCGTAGTTTAAGGAACCACGGAAACTAAAAAGTTAGAATATTGCTCATTCATTTCTAAATATTATTTAGGAAGTTCGTACGTTATGCAAGAGGTTTTCCAACAAATTTTCAAAGCTTTTCTTAATTGTTATACAGTTAGTCTGGAAAGTATTTTAATTATTGTTTTTGTCAGGGTTTTCCACATTATCTTACCAGTGCATTCTAGGAGAAAAATAGCTATTATAAATACTATAGAAGACAGACTTTTCTACAAATTTCGTTCGAACATGAACAATAATTATAAATAAAGCATTAGTAACCAGTAATAACTATTTGCATCCTAGAATGCACCGCTCAGAAGATAATGTGTAAAAACTTGTGTAGAGCGCCATTTTTTCAAGATGACGGCACTAGCGGCACCTCGAAAAAGTTGCAAGCCAGATATTTTTATTGACAACTGAAACTGGTAAACCTATACAAAAATTGAAACTACCCCTTTTGCAGGGCAAGGGCTTTTTTGTAGCTGCTACTGGAATAATACATACATCACATTTTGAACTGGCCCGTATCCGACTCAAAACATTGGCCCGATAACATAAGAACCTTTCAGCCCATTAAACGTTTTTCTAGCACCGAAGCGCCTGGCGTCCAAACGCCTGGCGCACAAACACCTCGCGCCCAAACGCCTGACGCTCAAACGCCTGGCGCCTAGACGCCTGGCGCCCAAACGCCGTCGCCCAAACGTCCTGTTCCGGGTTACGTATTCTGTCATACCTATTATTTACTAGTGTTCTAAAGACTATGTTTAATTCTTCTTCTTAGTCGTGTTACTTCATGTCTGAAGTGTCGTGATTAATATAGATTTTTAGTTTGGTGAATTACATGTCGCCATTCTTCGCGGTTTTGTGCTCTTTGAATAACTTCGTGTGTTGTATTTCCGGTTAGGTTTTTAATTTGGTCTAGCCATCTGGTTGGTGAACGGCCTCTCGGTCTTTTTCCGTCCACTTTTCCTACTACTATAAGTTTTTCTAGCCCATCTTCTCTTCTTGTGATGTGTCCGAAATATCGTAATATCTTGGCACATATAGTCGATGATAGCGTTGTATGATCTTCAATTCCTGTAAGATAGACTCGTTGGTAAGATGGGCGGTCCATGGATTTCTGAGCAGTCTACGCCAACACCACATTTCAAAGGCGTCTATTTTCTTCTTATCGCTGGCTAATATTGTCCATGTCTCTGAAGCGTACATAAATGCAGGGAATACTAACGATTCTAAGAGTTTTTTCTTTGTCGACTTTGTGATATTTTTATCTTTCCAGATGTTACGTAGGCGAGTCATTGCTGTTTTTCCTATTCATATTCGTCGTTTAATTTCATCAGAGCAACCACCTTTGTTTGACACAAGTGAGCCTAAGTATATATAATTCTCTACGATGTTGCAGCCTGCTATTTGCCGAATTTCTGGGTGGTTATTATTTTGGCGATCTACAATTAGTACTTTGGTTTTATTACGGTTGATAGGCAGGCCTCTCTGTCTACTAGTACCTTCCAGCTCAACTTCTGAAGTTGCCAGAAGGACAGCATCATCAGCATACTTCAGGTTGCTGATTCTTCTACCACTTACTACTATTCCACCTTCCCAGTCATCGAGCGCTATTCGCACTATTTACTCTGAGTATATATTGAAAAGGATGGGAAAGAGGATACATCCTTGTCGTACCCCAGATTTTATCGTGAATTCTGTTGACTCTAACCCATTAACCCTCACACTGGCATTATTTGATGTATAAAGAGCACTGACCAGTGCAATCAAGTGTTCAGGTACACCCATGTCTTTTAAAATGTACCAAAGGTGCTTCCATTGTACCAAGTCAAATGCTTTACGGTAGTCGACAAAACATATACAGTGTGGTCCATTAAGTGTGCAACAAATGGGAAATTTTTTTATTAGTTGTACAATCGAAATTTAAATATTGCCAAAAGTTAGTGCATGTGCGATAACCATATCAGATGCCCTTAGAATGGCTTCAAGTCAAACAATATACAGGGCAGGACAAAAAATATGAAATTCGTTCAAGAACAAAGTTACCTTATTTCAAAAAATATAGCAAAATTTTATTGAGAAAAGTTGTTTAGAATTAAAAGTTATGCTCAAATACAAAATCACGGCCTCCTATTCAAATTTTGATTCTTTTTTGGAAAATTTTGTATTACCCCCGTATGATACATATTTTTATTATTTTGATTTTATATGTATTTAAAGTAGCCACAACCACACCCCTTTTAAATAACTTATAGCAACTTGAAGCGTATTTGTAAAATTAACTTGGATTTATATTTTTTTAGGTAAGCGTCCACTTCATGTTTGTTGCAACGATATTTAACAGAACTTCAGAATTTAGCAAATATTCTTTTTAACAAGGCAAATGCTTTACTAATAATAATTTACATATGAAAAACTCTTAATAAAATCAGAATAATAAAAATATGTATCATACGGGGATAATACAAAATTTTACAAAAAAAGAATCAAAATTCGAATAGGAGGCCGTGATTTTGTATTTGAGCATAACTTTTGATTCTAAACAACTTTTCTTAATATAATTTTGCTATATTTTTTTAAATAAGGTAACTTTATTCTTGAACGAATTACATATTTTTTGTCCTGCCCTGTATATTGTTTGACTTGAAGCCATTCTAAGGGCATCTGATATGGTTATCGAACATGCACTAACTTTTGGCAATATTTAAATTTCGATTGTACAACTAATAAAAAAATGTCCCATTTGTTGCACACTTAATGGACCACACTGTATATAGTGAGATGTTAAATTCTCTGGCTTTCTCTATAATCTGCCTCAAGTTCAGCACCTGTTCACGCGTTCCTTTGCCTTTCACAAAGCCGGTTTGCACATCTGGTATCTGAGAATCCAAAAAAGCTCTGAGTCGATTGTGTAATATGTGGAGCATGATCTTACTGGAATGATAAATCATTGCGAGTAGCCTATAATTAACGCAATCTTTTTTAGAACCCCTTTTGTGTATGGGAATAAAGTTTGATTTCGTCCAATCTTTGGGCCACCTGCCCGTACGCCATATTTTACGACATAGTTCTAGGTATTTCTGTACACCAGTTTCACCGCTTGCCATTATTGCTTCAGTTGGGATGTTGTCCGATCCGCAAGCTTTACCCTGTTTTAACTTTTTGATAGCTGCTTCCACTTCTTCTTGCAGAATATCTGGTTCCGTAACACTAATTCTATTGTTTGGTGGAGTTATGTTGTCAGGATCTTTATAGAGATTCTCGCAATATATCTTCCACGTTTGTAAAGCCTGGTCTATTTCTGTCACGTCTTCTCCAGATTTATTGGTCACTATCCAGGTATTGGCACTAAATTGGCGTGTGATCAACCTAATCGTCGTGTAGCTATCTTTGGACTGATTCTGGTTAGCATAGTTTTCTATTTCAGTACATATGTCTGTAAAATATTTATTTTTATCTCTTCTACAAGCAGCTTGAATATCCTTATTAAGTCCAGACACCGCTGCTCTTCTATCTGCCACAGCGCTGCAGTATTCTTCTTTTCTCTATTATGTTTAATTATACAGGGTGATTTTAAAATGTTTCGCCAAACTTCGGGGTATTGTTCTACACACCAACGCAAGTAAAAAAGTCCATATAAACATGTGTCCGACAATCGCGCGTTTCCTAGTTACGAGCAATCTTTGAACTTGGGAAATAGCCCAGTCAAATGGTGCTCAAAAAGGACGAATAAAGGAAAGTTTTGGTGAAGTTCTGATATTTGGTTCTTGTATGTTTTTTGGGTCGCTGTACACGAATATCAGGTTTGCCAACAAGATTTTTGACCGGAAACACCTTTTTTTAAGCAAAAACGGTGTGAAAACCCGGTTTTTTTTTTAGTTTTTCTAAAACCACTCGAAAACTATCCAATTTCGTAAATATTGAACTGATATGAAATAAAAGAGAATAAAACTTCCTACATTTTATGTACGAGCGGTTTTTTTTCTCCGATCAATCGTTCAGCCGCGAGAGCGCCGCGAAGTAAGGTGTTAAAAGCAAAAAAAGGTAATTATGCCAGTTGATTTCAAAGTAACTCGAAAACTATCCATTTTTCGTAAATCAACAGTGATATATGAAATGAATATTCATAAATGAAATGTTGACTGGACTATAATTTCGCTGCTTTCTCGCGGCTGAACGATTGATCAGAGAAAAAACCTCACATAAATAAAATGTAGGAAATTTTATCTTATTTCATTTCATATAGGTTAAACATTTACGAGAAATGGATATCTGTTAGGTAACTTTAGAAAAACCAAAAAAAAATTGAATTTTTTACACCATTTTTGCTTAAAAAAACGTGTTTCCGGTCAAAATTCTTGTTGGCAAACCTGATATTCGTGTACAGCGACCCAAAAAACATATAGGAACCAAATATCCGAACTCCACCAAAACTTTCCTTTATTCGCCCTTTTGAGTACCATTTGACTGAACTATTTCCCAAGTTCAAAAATTTCTCGTAACTCGGAAACGCGCGATTGTCGGACACATGTTTATATGGACTTTTTTACTTGCCTTGGTGTGTAGAACAATACCCCGAATTTTGGCGAAACATTTTAAAATCACCCTGTATTTTTCTGTTTTGCGTTTAGAATAACTCCATTCTAGCACCCAAATGACGTCATTTGAGAGAGAGAATAAGTCGCTATGAAATGAAGTCATTTAGGTGCTAGAATGAAGCTATTCTAAACGCAAAATAGAAAAAAGTTTATTTTTTAATTTATAAAATGGTATAAATCTGCAAAATAGAAAAAAATAGTATAAAACACTTGTTGCAGAAGGTCCTTCAAGCAATCATTTGTTCCTCAACTCGCCGCAATATGGCTCGTTTCGGAATTTCAAATTCGTGCTTGAATAGATGCTTTCTGCAACTTGTATTTTAATATATTATTCCACAACTAGCTCAGTTAATAAATTATTTAAACATGAAACTCTCTACTCAAGTTGAGACCTGCATTTATTATTATTACATACATATCTATTGTAGTGACAACAAGCACCACATTAAACAGCTAATATTTATACAATAGCTTCTTTTTTTGTTAGCCCTTATTAGTAGCTTCAGCGTACTTATGCGAACGTTTTGTCCGTCCGTCTGTCTGGATCGCCTGTAACTTTCGAACGGCTACAGATATCGAAATTTTGAAAGGGGGCAAAGTTGTTGCTAAGGTCCCGAGCACCTTCATGCGCTATTTGGTTTTGGCGAAAGGTCAACCGTTGGCGACCTATGTCAAAGGTCACTTTATTTTTCAATGGCAACATGGGTCATATGGGGTATCAATCGAAAGCTATGGTCAAGGGCTACATCTTTGCATATTGTCGCCATGCTCTGCGACGCCTCTGTGACCTTAAAACACTATAATACTTAATGTTTTCGCAGTGCTGAAGCTACTCTTTAGACCTGTACTTGAGCAGTTTATTTAATTTTCAAATCAATTATGCATTTTGAATAATTATTTTAATCGAGTACTCTTATCAGGGAGGTTCGCCAATCTAGTGATCTATTAATTGAATTTTAAATTGTATTCTTAAAATCATTCTAATGTAGGTGGCCACGTTTGCGACCCGCGACAGCGACCAATGTTGAAAACGCTGTGAAGAACGTTTTTCCAGCGTCACGACAGATTGTTTCTCATGCAGTATTATAATATGGCCCTAAGGGTAAGGCCATGCTTGCGGTTTAGTCGTTGCGACATGAGCGCCGCAACTAGGTCGAAGACATAAAATTTTCTGTCCAGGCCATAACATAACCGAAAACATCTCAGAGTAATATATACAAGGTGAGCACCTTAAAAAAATTAAATTTTGTTTATTTTTGCTTTAACTGAGAAATGGATAAACGTAATAATTTGTACATAGCTAAGGCTTTATCATTGTCAAAAATGAGGCCTAGCAGATACAGGGTAAACATCACAATTGGGACAGAATAATATGGTGTCTTTCTAACGCAGCAGAAACTCGGCTCGAAATATTCGCCTGGAGGCCCAAATTGATGTAATTCACATTTTTGCAAATGGATGTAACTCGTGCGAGGTAAGTTTACAGATTTTTTCATATGGAAATGCAATCTAGGGAAACCATTCAGAACAAACATTGTCACTGCATTGCATTGTGTTAGTACATAAACTTGTGGTTATTATATTTGCAATGAGAATAGGTTTTATGTTGACTGGTTGACACTGTAGTTATTTTAAACTGTAGTTCTGACTATTACATTCTAAAATTGTTCTTACTGCAATACCTACCAACTAGTTAAAATCAAATTAAAAAATCACATTTCAAGTTTATAATAGCCAAAACTACAATTTAAAATAATGAAATGTCAACCTGTCGACATGAAGCCTAACCTCACCACAAAAATAACAAGAAATTTATGTACCAACACAATTCAACCTGGCGACAATGCTTGTTATCAATGATTATTTCCTTCATATCCATAATAATGCGTAATCACTATGGTTTCGGTCAGTTTAATAATGACATACATTCAAACGTCAACATTTAACCGCGGTTAAATATATGTCAAAATTTAATCGCTTGTGCATAATTTTAACGTGATTATTAAAGGTGCTTCACCAACTGAATTCTATCTAATTATTCAAGAAATAATCACTCCGAACATCCCGCGTGCATGTAAACTAGCCTGAATAAATTTTGACGATGATCTATCAAAATGTTTTGCTCTGAAGAAATATATCTCGTAAATTTTCTGCCCCAAAATCCCTTGTGCTGCGCACTCGGGATTATTGTTGAGCGGAAAAATTTACTTAACATATTTCTTAGCAAAACATTCTGACAGAAAACGTCAAAATTTAATCGGCTATTTTAATGCACTTGGGATATTACTGTTGATTATATCACAGTTATAATAACTGTGATATAAGATAAGTCGTTCGCGAGCAATTAGACATATTTCATCAGCGTTTTAAAATAATAACGAGTGGCATTTATAATAAGTATTTGACAATTTGAGCTAATATTTTTGAAGATATTGGCAATCTGTGGTTGGCGAGTTACGCTTTTTATAAGTAAACTTTGGCAATCCACGTACTGAAACAAGGCAACCGACAAGAGACTTATAAGCGATAATCGCGTGGCGGTTGTTCTATGGGTTTATGTGCTTTACTGCACTTCTGCGGCTGCGATGCAACTTACACAAAGTAATTGCTTGCGCCTGTTAGTGCCAATTCGCGAAACGATTAGTTGCGGGGTGAAATGCAAATATTTAGCTCCTATTAGAAACACCGAATGATTTTTACTTAATCAGAATATGCCGTTTTTCGAAATTTTCAAAATCCAAAAATGCTAGTTTTCGAAAAGTAAGCAATATTTCAGTGAGATTTTTTGTCATGTGTTAGTTTTAGCTAACTGAATAGTCTTAAAGCCGGAAAAAACTATTTCTTTAACTTCCGAAAAACAATTTTTAATTTTTGAAATATTTTTGAGAATTTGACACACCAAGACTTATTTTCAAAATTATATTTTTTTTAGTTGAAAAAGAAAAAGATTTATAATTGGGAAAAACAAGAGAAAATGTTAATTAGTATTTTAGATTTTCTATTATTTACCGAAAAGTAATATGTTTGCATAATTTCTACGCTTTTGATGGTGGTGCTTTTTAGGGCAAATATTGTTAAATGACAATTAATATTTATTTAAACGGTTTTTACTATACAACGATCATAGAGCGTACATTATTTGACAATGAAAAATTTATTAGCTTAGTAGAGCCCAATCCCTGACTTTAAATACAGCACATCTAGACTAATTCGACAGAAACACAGAACAGCAATGCTAGGTGGCTAGGTCCATAACAGCACGGCACTGCAAGTGACTGAAGGCCCGCGTCTGAGATTCAGTCGCCGTGTCTGAAAAGACTCAGATTCTGTATCCCGCATACCGAATCTCGGATACGGAATCCCGTGTGTTCAGGGCCTTACTTTGACAGAAATCTTGTAAATGCTCTTTTACAGTTGCCTAAATGAAGAGTTTTTTCTTTATTCAGTTTACATGTAAAAACATCGGAATTTTTTTTTAAAAATTTGTATTTAGATAGGAAATATTTTAAGTAACTTTCGTTAGTAGTAGTATACAAGTTACAAAAAATGTATTTGTATAAAAGTTGTAAGTATTAAGGGGGTGTATAGTAATAAAATATTTTTGATTATATTGGGTAGCTCAGAGAGGTCTGGTAAACTTCTTTTTTTTAATAGAAATAGGACATTTTATTTAGATATTCTACAAGCGTCGGGCGGCTACTGTAACTTGCGAACAAGAAAAAAGAAAGAACGTAGTAAAAGTAAATAGTGGAAGTCACTAAAATTGGAAGCAGTGAGAGTAAAATATCAAAACAACATCGAGGAGATGCTAACACATAAATAAAGTAGAAAGGGAATAGCGGACACATCTAACACTTTACCTATCTTAAGTAATGTTGTGAATAGATGTAAAATCGCAGATCCAACTCTTTTCGTCTTCAATAAATTTAAACAAATTAATTTTGTAAATATTTGCCGTTATGAAATTGTTGTGTGTTTGCTTAACTTACGTATTTGCAATTTATTTGTATTCACTTAATATAAACACTTTACTGTTTCAACATTACTCTATTTGTTTCTAAAAAATCGGAAGTTTGACTCAGACTGTGTCAAAACGAAGAACCATTGGAAAAAATTATAAAACGTAGAAGATGGAGATGGATTGGGCATACATTAAGAAAACCAGTATCAGATTTAACCAGGCAATCACTAGAATTCAGTATGCAAGGGAAAAGAAAGCAGGGAAGGCTTGCCTTAACATGGAAGAGAATGGTTAAAAGTGAATGTAAAATACTAAATTTAAACTGGTCTGAGGTCAAGGAAATTGCAAAAGAACCAAAGAGATTGGAAACAGTTTATCGAATTATTGAGCAGCAAGGTAGAGGACTAACTCAAACTCGCGCGTTTAAAATTTAAGTGTATAAGTGAAGTGAAAATAGTGCAAGGCCGACATTGTCAACTCGTTCTAACTATGTAATCAATATTTGATGTTTGTGATCTACATTATGATGCTATGACAAACATAAAGCTAGGTAAGAGAGAAACTGTGTAAATTGCAAAACATTAGAATCTAACTGCACTGCGACTGGCCTCTTCGCTTGGACGTCTTTATATTGTTATAAATTATTTGCCTTTTCTACTGCCAGCTAGCTCAGTTTGCAAAGAGTTAACTTTTACCTTTACCCCAGTTAAAAAAATCGATGCTTGTAATAACTGAAAACGTACGCTCAAAATTGTTACAGTGGAAACTGGTTTCACAACATGAACAAAATTTGTTACACGATAAAACGACATAAATCAGAAAAATACAAGAACAGTTGCCATCTACGCTGATATTCCTCTCACAGTAGTCCACCAATTCAGTCAACTCCGCGGAAGGTGCAGAGCCAATTGAGTCACTGGGGAGGTATACCGATGCGAAAATTACATTTTCCTTCACTTGGTTTACACTACAACCCATATGTATCGCTATAATATCATGCGTGGAGAGGTGTGGCAAAACAAAAGCTTGTAAATGCTTGGGATAGCAGATGCACGTCTTTAGTTTCTCATGGGTGCTATCTGTAAAAACAGTGCTATTACGGTTAATTAATCCACAGACTTTCGATTTTACCATCCCAGGCTCTTGTATTAATGCAAAAGTTCCCTGCTCGTTGTCCAGCTGTCTGAATAGAGTAACAGCAGTGTTACAGGTTTAATGTTTAGTTGAGGTTGGGCGGACGTGATGCGAACAACAAATTATTTAGCCTAGGTGTCCGACCCGGACCTATAAGCATATTTATCAGCTTCATCTCCTCCTCATATCGGGTATCTATGGGGGTGGGGGGTTCAAAACTTCCTCTTCGAATAGCTGCTGTGGTAGCGGCGGCTCTCTTATTAGTGGTGAATCTCCACTAGTGGTGGATCACCACTAGTGCGAGGACGAACACTGGTCTAAAATAGAAAAGGGTTTAGGGGTACACGTACCCTGCCCTGAAGGTTTGATGCATCTAAAGGCCTATGAATGTTTAAGTTTAGGGTTGTAAACTGATAGTGCAGCTTACTATCTTTGCGCTTGACTGCTGTTTCAGCCTCTTGACTTAAGCCAAAAATTAGGAGTCTGCCAACTGGCTCCTTCCTTTCGGCTGCATGAAAGAGGGGCCAGCCCCCAACACCTCTCCCGAGGTTCTGCACTGCCATTCGATGAGTAACAGTCTGTATAGGTTTACGTTTTCCTGGAATACACAGATCTAATAGGTAGGTTTGAAACTGCATCTGTTATTCACTTCAGAGGCTGGTCTTCCTCGAAGGTGTTTCGGAGAATCTCCTCGGAGTACTGCCAGCTTTTGAAACTGAGTGCAGTTTGGCCTTCCGCCAGGGCGAACATGTGGTTGTGCAGCGTCATTAGCATCTGGGCTTTTATTAGGTCTGCATGTAACTGTGTAATATTGCAAGGGATGTCCTTAGATTGACGACGGCCCTGCAGAAGTGTCTGGTAAGGGCCTCCATATAACCGCCTGCCCTCTCGGTGACATTTTGGTTTGATCTAACCTTCTTCGCTTCTTCTTTGAATTAGAGGTGGACTGCGTGCTTCCATCCAATCGAATCCTCTTACTTGTGGAAGATGTAGGACCACCGAAATTGCAACCTTGGGAGTAGCTCTAGGAGCCAGTCCCCTGGTAGTGGTTGGGATGACCTTACATTCCATTCCGCTTCCGTTGCCAGTTCTGCCAAAACCTGCCGCCTTAAAGTTACTTTCAGGGACCAGCCTTTGCGTTGAGGTAGAGGCAGTAGCGTCGCGGCTAAGCCGAAGTCTCTGCAGCTAGACGAGCCTTCCTCTCGCGTTTCTGTTCGAAACCACAAACCCTCTTTCTCTTAGGAAGGGTCTGGTCTTTTTTTTTCTTTGGTTTTGTTGTAGCTGTTGCTGCTGGGCAGGTTGAGAGTTATCCGAGAGCGCACCCTGTTCAGTTTCTCGATTTTGTTCCATGTTGAATCATAATAGATTTATTTCTCTAACTCCCCACCCATCACAGAGACCGCCAAGGATACTAAAGAGAGTTCCCAGAGATGAGTTGCACACGAATAGGTACCCTAAAAAACCCTAGGAGATCAAAACTCAAGATTCCTGGAAACCCTAGGGACCTGCTGCATGCTCCTTCACCCCCAAAGTGCTCACCCTACCGGCGGTTTGACCTCACAGCATAGCCCATTGATCGATTTGGGTTGGTTTCCACCCCTCTTCTAGGTCATCATATCGAGAAAACTGGACAGCACGTGTACGATATGGTATGAGAACATGACGGCACGGGAACATTTATGGCTGGGTCAATACATCTTTACTTACCTCTAATCGTCGAAATCGGGCTAACAATGTTAGAGTATCTACGCTATGGAAAAAATCACTTAGTGAAAAGTTTTCAGGAAATCGCCAGCGACAAAGGCGGACAAGTTCAGAACGACTGCGAGACCGATTCGAAAAATTCGTTAAAGACTAGCTCGCAATTATCTCCCTATTGTCAGTAACAAATTTTCTTTAACTTTAAATAATATGTTGTTGGTGTTTCTCTGTTTCTATAAGATTTCCTATACTACAATTGTGTTTGTTATGTAATAAAACTTCAGTTTCTTTTCGGCACACTAAACAATTAAAAGTATACCTCGCGAAATAAATTTACTCCTCTTATCAAGGAAACTGAAAGTAAGACATTTAAATTAACAAATCAAAACTTAGCTTATATTGCAACTTCTTGATGGCTTGACAAGTTTTAACAGCCGCTTATTCTTTTCGATCTTTAGGATAAAAATTAAATAAAATAAAAATTTAATCTATCTGGGATTAACAGTAGCACTTTGGTCATTCAAAATGACATTTACAAGATTAACTTAGTACTCATCTACATTTCCAAATCCATCCATTTTCCGACTGGAACGTATAAACTTTGAAACCAGCAAAATCACATTTATTTCATGTTTTGTGATCAGGGAGTGGAAAAAATAGCGTATGTCCCTGGCGACCAAAGTACCTTTGATCCTTTGAGTAATTGTCCACTCATGAGATCAAATGATGCACTTTTGTCCCCTGGTATATAATAGACTATTATGAAAATTCGGAAGTATATCAGTTGTAATGTATATTTTGTGGTCATCGGAAATAACATTTACAATATCATATACCGTCGACACCTCAGAAGGTACAAGAATATTCGGATTATATGTATATTTATGGGGGATGTGAGATAATATCAAACAGATCATAAATGAAAATTATAAATAATAAAGAACCTACGTTTGATCCTTGAGGTACGCCTGAGTTCGCCGTTTGCATTTCCATTGTATTTTATAATAAACTTACGTGACCTCAAGTGTGATACAATTTTTTTTTGTGTTAAAAGTAACGCCATATGTGGAAAGCTTTTTCGAGAATATGGGGATCTACTTTTTCGAACGCTTTATAGAGGTCAGTGCGTCAATTTGTATTTCTCTGAAGAGGAATATACGTTGTTAGTAAATACAGACAGATTTGTAACGGTCGATATTTCGGAAACAAAACAATCTTGTGAAACTGATAACTCTGGCTAATCATGCTAAGAGTTTTTCATGCAAAATTATTTCTAATAATTTGTAATGAGCTGGCAAAATAGATGTAGGACGGCAATTTTCGGCACATGACTTATTCTCAGATTTATGTAAAGGTACAATAATTGAGTACTTCCACAAGGCGAAAGGAACTTTGAATTTATAACTGCGACATTAAAAATATAAATTAATGGCTTTTCTATCCATTTTGAACAACCCTGAGGAACATAGGCTGATATTTAATATGTTCCAACTGTTGTTTTGTGTCATTTTTACATTTAATGTAGTAATATATACTAGTAATTTTCGCAATACTAAGTAAATCAACATTTTTACTTCCCTCGTCTGAAAGACAAAGGAAGTACTGTAATCACGAAAAAATCACCTTCCGAGATTTCTTCAAATCTTCACGTTTCAAGGTCCCTAGATGACGAAAAAGAGGTTTTCTTAATTCCGTCTGTCTGTCTGTTGGCAGTATAGCTCAAACACTATTTGTCGGAGGAAGACGATATTTTGCTTACATAATATATATCTACCTCGCATGAAACCGGTACAATTTCATACAAATATATACAGGGTGACCTTAAAAAATAAAATTTTGTTTATTTTTGGGTTAGTTTTGAAATAGAAGGAAGTAATAACTTTCACATAGGTCAGGCTTTACATTTGCCGAAAATAAGACTCAACCGATACAGGATAATGTCAGAAAAGAATAAAAGCGTTTCAACAATAACACCCTTCTGTTCAAGAGAGGAGCGCGCCAGACTTATTTCGAAGAGGCTCGGTAGCGTAGTTGGATTTATCGATGTAGATACGATCTCTATGCAAGGGTGCGGTTACGATCGCTCTGTAGATGCGGCGGGTTCATACTCCAGTGGGATACAGTTTTTTTATTTGAAAATGTATTTAATTTATTAGAAACGTGAAGATACTTTTACTCCTAACTTAATTTGATTTTTAAAATTATTTAGTGTCACAATGTCGACGATGGAAGTTCTGGGTAAAGCCTTTTACAGATTTTTCATGCTATAATTATTTGGCCCTTAGTTAATAGTTAGGTACCTTGAAATGTACGGTTACAAAATGTTCTCTACGTTTTACAGCTTGACGCAGTATGTTTTACTAGCTTCAGGGACATACTACCAAAATAAATTTGAATTGCTATTTTCAGAGATGTTTTGCGTTTATTGAACTCTTTAATCTACGCATTGTTGCTGAGTACCAGACTAATCCACATCTGATAAATGTTTATAAGTATTGTGTTGACTTTTAAACTGTATACAATAGATAATATCATTATCAAACCATACCGAATAATTACGCCTTTTCCTTAAAGTTTTAGTTACCTTGCAATTGAAAGCTAAATACGATATAATAATAGTTATGTATATTTCTAGGGAGCAAAGGTGTTCATTTCCTTCTGCGTGTAAAATTTAATGCCCGCCGCAGAGCGGTGGTAGTACACTGCACTAAAAATTAATTGCTTGCGGACAAAAATGCGTTGCTACTTGCTGGAAATGGGTGTAAGCTTTTGAAAACCACTGGCTAAATCAGATGAGAGTACATTAACCTAATGTATCAAATGTGATAGAAATACTCACACAACTGCTTTTGCTCAGAATTTTATCGAATTTAGGTTGTATCGTAAACACCTGTTCAATCTCAATTTTATAGAAATTAATTCCAGTGACTATTAATCAGTTTAAGAATTTTTATTTTTATTTTATGTGGGATTATTATTAACTTTTGACGAGTAGTTTATTTATACAAAGTTGTTCTGCGTAACGCCCTCTATCTACCCTTAAATTTAATGACCATACTTATACATAACTCTGCATTTTGTACAGATTGAAGTTGTCTAAAATGTAGATTTAACAATTACGCAATCTTGAATTATCTTCCACAAAATTAATGAAGTTGAAACAGGCATCTACGCCGGAACTTAGTGGTAAATAAACTTTTAAAATTTTTATGAAAGAAATACTTGTATGTATTTCTTAGTTTAATGTCCAATCAACTCGCTTGACGAAAATGATTTCGAATTTTTGAGAAAATTATTGGTTTACACTTTACATGAACAGTTATAAGCACTAAGTAAAAAGAATTATTTAAATTCAAATATATCTTCGTTATGAATGTCTTCAGTTAACGATCTTTTCGTTATGTCTTATTCGGAATACCACAATTTCACATAAAGTTGAAAAGGTCTCCTTCTTAGGCCTCTGCAATTTTCCGAGTATAAATTTAACATGAAACAGTAAATTCTTAATTAAACAAGTATGTCGTTTAGTAAAACTATAGACGAGAGTTACTGGTGTACCAGTTCATTGCATTTTAATTGTTTCCGTCTGTCTGGCGGAATTGAGATAACATGTTTTTCGTGATGTAGAGAATCTGACGTTAATTTGCTATCAATAAAAAATATTGGAGAGCGAAGTTGTCATTTATTTAAATTAAAAATATATGTATATTAAATACGAGAGACCGGCCGGGAAGCATATAAGCATTCTTTAAGCACCTAGGGCAATAGCAACAAATGATGTCCTGTTATTGGTTTACATCTGCTGACCTTGTGCTGAATTAGATTTAGTTGCGTCATTTTATACGCAGCTGTAGACCATATTCAGTATTAGATTGTATTGCGTAATATACATTACAATAGCAAATGGAATTATGTAATAGTTGCTTGTTACGTTCATCCATTTGTTTGCTTGCATATTGAAATCATAGGACCTAGGAAATTATGTAATTCCGAGAGATCTATGATACAAAATGGTTTTAATAGCGTATCTGATAGTTTTAAATAACGTATTAAAAATTTCAATATTTCAAAGTGAACTCAAGTATTTGTATTTGTATAGCTTGGTAGTCTTCTATATTTCAAGTTTCAAGTTATAATTTTCTTTAATGTACACTTCTAACTGGACAGGAATTACCAGATGGTGTGATAAAAGTGTATGTAAAATCAAAGTGAAAGTCCATATTGTCACCAACAAAAAATACCAAAAGTGACCAAGCTGCAAAAACGTTTTCGGCAATTATTCATTTTCTTTGTATTGCGCGTTTGTTTTACAATGCATATTGATATTGAAAAATAAATTTGACAGAAGAAGTATAGAAAGAAAATTACAAGCAGTCTGCACAGGGTGTTTCACTTCTCACTTTCACACCACTGTATCTGTATTTCTTATTTATCTTCTAATTGATACCAAATTTTGGTTAATTATATTATTCATTAAAAGGAGTAGGTACTTGTACACTTAAAAAATATTGCAAAGCCGTAACTTACTGCAGTCAAAAATAAATGCGAAACATTAAAATATCACAGTTGGCCTACTTTTATCGAAAATAGCTGTTTATGCAACAAGTGCTAAAAGTGTATGTTTATGCACGAGGCATGAAAATTATAAAACGAAGCCGAAGTCTGAGTTTCATAACATGTCGAGTGCAATAAGACTTTTAGCACGAGTTTGCATACAATATTTTTTCTACGAACTTAAAGTTTCTGTTATCAATCCGTAAATGTCGATTTAACAAAGGTTTGCATTTATGACAGTTACACCTCGACAAAAGTCTAACCTAGAAATCTCACATATGGTAAAAAGAAAACAACTCGGCATGTTATTTAGTAAGCATTACTGGTTTTCTAGGCAGGAAATCAAAACTATCCCTAACAAGCAAACTATTAATCTACAATGCGATCTTTAAACCCGTATGGACATATGGCATTCAACTTTGGGGAACAACGGCCAACTCTAACATTCAAATACTTGAGAGATTTCAATCTAAAGTATTACGGTCAATGTGTAATGCACCATACTTTGTGAGAAATACAGACATTCTGAGCGACCTGAAAGTAAACACTGTAAAAGAAGTGATAGTTAAGTTTAGTGCTAAATGCATAAGTAAATTAGAACATCACCCAAATGCCTTGGCTATTAACCTACTTGATAATAGTGAAACCCTACACAGACTAAAGAGACACAAACCGCTAGCCCTACCGAATAGATTCGATTAAACTAATATAATGTAGTTCGTAGTAAACTGTAACTTGTAAATCGTTGGATTTCAATAATGTCATTGTTCATGTCCAGTAATTACTAAAATAGATATATTTTGCTTATTGTTGTATACAGATTGCAGAAAGTAATAAAATATATTAAAAAATATGACAGTTATAATTTATGTCATAATAAAGAGATGGCCTTGACGCGCAGGTGAATGTTTGTGGAGCCAGTACTGTCAAAACCAGTTATCAAAGGTAATTTAAATTCTACACATCTGACTTTATTCATTACATAACGCTTTAATTATTTAAAAAACACTTTACCTCTAACGCAAGAAGTAACTAGAATGACTTTACAACCTCACTTCCAGTCCGAAATTGTAGTTTTATAACCTCACTTCACTTTATAACACATGTGCTAAAAGTAAACAGCTGACCGCATTTTAAACAAGCTAAATTACAAACCGTCACTTTTAGTGAAAAAAGCTAGCGCTAAAAGGCCTACTTTTAGTGGTGGTCGTAGAAAAAATCATTTAAAGTTTCTCAGAATCACATTATGATATACATCATATAAAAAAAACGAAATACCATATTTTCATACCATATTTTGTACCTATCAAATAGGTAAAATTCTCCAAAAATAGTTTATGTTGTGAAAATACCCCAAGTAATTTAATATTGGATGTTAATTACTATTTTCATGTGTATTCTTGTGTTAGGTATTACTTATAGTAATAATATTAGTTCAGTATGAAAATTTGCAAATATGTTTAACATTTAGAATTTACCACACATTTTTTTACTGTTCTTTGTCACATCAAAGTTAATATGCACAGAAAGAAAATAAATAATGCTTTGGTGGATTTCAACTACTAGCTATACAAAGATTGATAGTTGTTAAGATTATATAAACAAAAACGAACAGTATTTAAAACTACACAGTAATAATAAAATATACTGATTAGTACCATGCGATTTAGCGTTTGGTTGATTTAAACTAATATTTAATTTCAGGTTTCTCGTTCTTCTTTTTTTGTTATTGTTTCCATTGTAGCTGACCTGCCAACAGATACACGTTTACTTCATCTTATAACTTGTACGCTTCTTCTTGCCAAAGTAGTTGGTTGCACTCTAATAGCAGTTCCACTTCTTTTTGGGAGGGGACCACTATTTTCAGCTGTATGAAGAAATATTTCCCATTGACCACTTGATTCGATTGCATTTAATTTCGCCTTCCTTTTTTTAATTTCAGTAGATGAAGCACAAATTGTTTACTGCATTCTTCATTGTGCCGAAGAATGTTTTCCGTATCTATAACCTTTATCATATTTTCTGAATTTGTTTCCAGAGTCATAGTATCATGTTCACTCTGACTATTAATAGTACTATAATTTAAAAAGGTTCATAAAAAGAAATATCTTGAGCTTGATCTCCTAGCGCTAATCTTGCAATAGCATATCGATCCTTTACGGTTACAGCTGGAAATTTGTTTGGTTTAACTTCAAAACATTTGTAAACGGCACATTGATGCTTACAGAACTTGCCACATCTTCCAAAAATTGCATGAACAATAACCATCTTCAATATTGGTATGATACATTGCAACATTTTCTTCACTTGCAACGTTGAATTCGTGTTCGCTTAACTGAATGATATTTTCTTTTTCGATATAGGTACATACCTACATTGACTTTGTCAAACTTTTTGTAAAAATAATTTTGCATTCGCAGTTCTAGTATCTGCAAAATCACGACGCCTACGTCGATAATAATCTTCGAGGGAAGTGCAAATAAAATCTACCAGAGATATAGCATTGTAGGCTTTGACTCGTGATAAAACATTATCTTTAAACAATCTGACTGAAACCCCGGAAAAGTTATTTGTAAAATGACCACTTGAGTTATAATGTCTCAAAGATAGGTATCAGTTTTCTTTTACTAGCCATGAACATTCTAAATATTTTGTCCAATTTTCAAACTCCAACTTTACTTTTGCATTTTGGAATGCTTTGTTCGCATCTGCAGGTGTACAAGAGTATAAAATTTGACGAAAATGGCCCATCAACTCCTGTCTATTTTCAAATGGAATTTTATGTTTCGAGTCCCACAACTAGCGCCAGACAGCTTGCTGTACATGAAAGATGAATAAAAGAGTTTTGCTTTCAGGTTAAACAGTTTTAATTGCATTGATTTCGGCATCGCTTTGATGAGTCAAAAATATTTTTGCGTATCCTTGTCCAAAAAGGGTATTTGTTATAGCACCTTTGAAAAGATCAAAACCAGCCAATATGCCTCATACGTTTGTCCTTTACTTATAATTATACCCAAAGGCACAGCACTAGCTGCAAGGGTCGCAAGAACTTATACTCGCTCACTTATTTTTATAATTTTCAACTTTCGTAAAGGCGCCAAGGTGGCACACGATTTTTTCTTATTGAACTACGTATTTTTACTGTATTGTCTTTTTCATTTTATAGTCCAGTTAGATTAGACAGAAAACTGCAGCATCTGCCGAAAAAATCCAAGCGAGCTGAAGTTTTACATACATCTTTATTAGTAGCTTCAGCGTACTTATGCGAACGTTTTGTCCGTCCGTCCGTCCGTCCGTCCGTCCGGATCGCCTGTAACTTTCGAACGGCTACAGATATCGAAATTTTGAAAGGGGGCAAAGTTGTTGCTAAGGTCCCGAGCACCTTCATGCGCTATTTGGTTTTGGCTTTCCACTTTGCAAAATTTCCAAGCATTGTAGCACAGTGGCGGTTTGTCCACTTGGCGCCATCTACAGAAGCTCGGTGGTCACGTTTTGAACTACACATTCTGAAGCTACTCGTTAGACCTGTCCTTGAGCAGTTTATTTTGACATTACAAATAATGTCACAAAAGTCCCCATCGATATCGCGCTTGCGTTTTGAGTTATTCAAGGTCAAAGCTCACAAAAATAAGTTTTTCGCAAATACCTCGCTTTCTATGGGTCGTATGATTTTTTCAGTTATTACAAAAAATGAAGGCTAGGAAATTCTCTACAAAAGAGATTATACAGGTTTTATACATACAACTAACCATTCAGTAAATAACACACTGTTACGTTTTGCAGAATGGTTTTACTTCCATTTACGATAAAGGAAGTATTGGATTCACCCCAAAAATTCGAAATTGAGTTTTCAACAGATCTTTAGAGTCCCCTAAATCAAAAAAACATGTTTTTGCTCATTGGTCTGTGTGTCCGTCCTTCCGTCCGTCTGTCTGTCTGTGTACAGAATAACTCAAAAACGAAAAGAGCTATGGCGTTGAAACTTCATATATAAGTTTTGTGGACTATCTAAATGCCACAGCAAGCTTTTGAAGAAAGTCGCATAACCGGAAGTATGATGTTTACTCTTGTGTTTCAAAAACGGCTCCAACGATTTTTTTCAAACTTTACATTTTTATTACATTTTTAATGTGTATTGATTGAGATGAGTGATTTTCAACTGAAAAATTACTTATCTCACATCAATACACATTAAAAATGTAATAAAAATGTAAAGTTTGAAAAAATAGTTAGAGCCGTTTTTGAAACACAAGAGTAAACATCATACTTCCGGTTATGCGATTTTCTTCAAAAGCTTGCTGTCGCATTTAGATAGTACACAAATGTATATATGAAGTTTCAACGCCATACCTCTTTTCGTTTTTGAGTTATTCTGTACACAGACAGACAGACGGAGGGACGGACGGACACACAGACCAATGAGCAAAAATATGTTTTTTGGGTTCAGGGGACTCTAAAACGTGAAGATCTGTTGAAAACTCAATTTCGAATTTTTGGGGTGAATCAAAAACGGCTCTAACTATTTTTTCAAACTTTACATTTTTAATACATTTTTAATGTGTATTGATGTGAGATAAGTGATTTTTCAGTTGAATACCTCTAAAATGCAACTTGAAAATCACTCATCTCAATCAATACACATTAAAAATGTAATAAAAATGTAAAGTTTGAAAAAAAGCGTTGGAGCCGTTTTTGAAACACAAGAGTCAACATCATACTTTCGGTTATGCGACTTTCTTCAAAAGCTTGCTGTCGCATTTAGATAGTACACAAAACTTATACATGAAGTTTCAACGCCATACCTCTTTTCGTTTTTGAGATATTCTGTTCACAGACAGACAGACACACATACAGACAGACCAATGAACAACACGTTTTTTTTTATTCTGGGGACTCTAAAACTTGAAGATCTTTTGAAAACTCAATTTCGAATTTTTGGGGTGAATCCAATACTTCCTTTATCGTAAATGGAAGTAAAACCATTCTCCAAAACTTAACAGTGTGTTATTTACTGAATGGTTAGTTGTATGTATAAAACCTGTATAATCTCTTTTGTAGAGAATTTCCTAGCCTTCATTTTTTGTAATAACTGAAAAAATCATACGACCCATAGAAAGCGAGATATTTGCGAAAAACTTATTTTTGTGACCTTTGATTTTGAATAACTCAAAACGCAAGCGCGATATCGATGGGGACTTTTGTGACATTATTTTTAATGTCAAAATAAAGGTGTATGCAAAATTTCAGCTCACTTGGATTTTTTCGGCAGGCGGATCCTAATGTAACCGACTATTATTTAAGTAACGCATTTGTAAATTCATCTGGCAACAAATTGCTAGTTAATTCGAAAGAATACATTTTTTTAATTAAAAGACACTTGGATGCAGCGCGGTGTTCAAATTGGCAGATTCAGCCATGCAACTTATTGCTGTTTAAGTGGTTGGAGTATAGGTAACCAATCAGACCCAAGTAACAATTTAAAATAATGCTATTTATCATGGTTCTTATTTTATAGAGGTTTTATAAAGGATTTTTGTAGATTAATTAGTTTTAAATTTGGTTTATTGAAGGGTAAATATATTTCTAGAGTATAAATATTTATTAAAAAGCCTTGTAGTGTACTTTAAAACTGAATCGTAAAGCCTTTTGGTCTTTTTCTACTTACAGTTTTGTAGAAGTTTTATTATTCCTGTTCTCTGTACTTTATAAAACTCTCTGGTTTTGATACATCATTCGACGACAAATTTGCTTTAATCACTTAGGTATAAACTTGTGATGTCTTAAAACTGTTTTAAAAATGATTTACAAAATATTCTTGTGGGTACCTATCATAAGTCCTATTTTAAAACATTTAACACTTAAGAAATTGTAACGGGCACAATAAAGCAATAATAATGTGTTCATTAAATGCTTCTCAAATCTTATTGGTGTGGAATGTACTTAAATAAAACTAAAAGTTCTTAAAAACCAGGTTATGAAAGTGGCAAACATTAGTGGCTGCATACTGCAAAGTGTATAAAATTATGTCACAATTAGAAGCTATTGGTAACTGGAAAAAAATAGTGGCCATTTTAAAAGGAAGATGAAAATAAACTATTTCAAAATTAGTAAGAGCACCCAGACAAACCAGACTCTTGGTGGCTTAACTTGTCAACAAGTCTGCTAGGTTTATTAGGCCATCTTAGTACCCCATTTTCTTCCCATATTGATGGGACCATCGATAAACAAACTTCGACATCTTCAATGATTTGCACAGTTTTAATGTTCTCGACATGGTCTCGAACACAAACGGTTTATAAATGTTGATCTAAGTTGTTTACCACACACAGGCAAAGACTACTAAATGATTTTTATAGGTTAGGTAGAAATTCAGGAGGCAAACATGAACAACAATCATAAATCCACATTGAAACTAATCAGTTTTATGAAAGTTCTGACATAAAACGGTCGAGTTTTAAACAGGGTGATATGTCTTTAATGAAATCCAAACTGTTTTATGCAGGCCTACAGGATCGTATAAGTAACTAGATGGAGTATAGGAATTAAGCATCTTAAGAATGATTTAACTAAAGAATAATGGTTTTATATCCAAAGCCGCCATTTTTCCAAAGTGTTCAATTTAAACAATGGATCAACCATTTTGGGCAATGTTTTGGGAAAACGCATTTAAACACATTGATTCCACTCATTGTTATGTAAAAAAAGTCGCTTTATTACATACGAGATGTATTAATGCAGTTTTATAACCTTTATAAACAAAATATTGATTGTTTGAAAATAAATAATTTTTTATAAAATGTATAAATCTTTACAATTTTTGAGGGGGGTGGTAAAATTTATAGCTATTTATAAAAATTTCATCAGTAAACTGTTTGTCGTTTGAAATTTTTAAGAATACATAGCGCATTTAACCAGTTTATAAAAGCACTGACTACAGAGGAAATATAAAAAAGCATACAACTTCCAAGATATATGGCTGTAAAACATTTTTGCTTTACCGTAGGCAATAGTAACTTAAAATGTTCTGAGAATTAATAATTTAAAATAAAATAGTTTTATAGTTGTCATTAATTAAGAGTAAGTTAGCTATATGCATAGCATCATTAAGAATGTAATACAACCTATCATCTAAGATCAAATACTCCTATTATAGGTTTTATTAAGCTCTCCAAGATAATACAGAGAGTAACCAATTAAAGTATTTATAAGTAGAATAGGTTGTATAACAGATTTAAACTCTTAGCTTTAACAACCTCTTGCAGAACGTCATTATTTGGGCCCATTTTGGGTTTATTAGACTCTTACCTTTACTGTCTCAGCAATATAGGTTTATGAATGGTTTTATAAATGGTGCTTATGGAAGGCCTGTAGTTTATTAAAAAACTTAAATTGTTACTTGGGGATATAAGTATTTATTCCTCTATTGCTCTAGGCCTGTTAAGAATGCTTATGTGCGGCCGGGAAGTAATCCATTGTTTTACGATTCTTACTTATCTTTATTGTAATCGGGAAAAAATCATATTCCGAGATTTCTTCATATCTCCACATTTCAGGGATGACGAAAAACATGTTTCTTCAATTCCGCCTGTCTGTCTGTCCGCCTGTGTTGGCGATGTCGCTCAAAACTATTACCTGCAGGGAAGCAAGATCTTGCATGTAAATTAGGTGTCTACCTGGCTTGAAACCGAATATATTTTCGACCAAATATATACAAGGCGGGCACCTTAAAAAATCAAACTGTGCCTATTTTTGCTCTAACTCGAGAATTGTGGGTTAAATAAAATCTTTTACAAATAGCTCAGGTTTTTTACCTTAATGAAAATAGGCGTATTTTAAACGCAACAGATAAAAAAATATTCCTTTTACTTTGATATTTTCAAAATTGTTGATTTCAAAACTTCCACCTGCAAGGAAAGTTCTGGGTAAAGCGTTTTACATTTCTCCATACCTCTTGCTCTTGTATTGCTAGAAAAATTCTTAGCAAAATCCTGTCCTTCCTTTTCTACCAACGTCTATGGTTCACTTCCATAGAGAGATATATATTCTAGTTTTTGTTCTTCTTGACAGTAATCGCACCTTGAACAGATCTTGTGTGGAGTAGTACACCCAGTAAATATTCTTGTCTGTATGTCTTCCGCTAGAGAATTTTCTTGAATAAAACCATACTATTCCTGCAAGCTATAAAATTCTTTCTTATTGTTGCCCACCAATCCCTCCGCCTACTTCACTTAAGAGTACTGTTTTTACGGACATTCTTGTGATCGCCTCTTACAGTAATACATTCTGCTTACCGCTTTGGTATTATTTAGTGCAAGTGCAATCGATTATTTTCAGTTTTGAAATTCCGCTGTAGTAATTAATATATTGCTGTGGTGTTCGCTTATTATAAAGATTAATAATTAATAATTAAATTTCTTTAGCGACAACAGATACCCTTGCACCTACAATTTATTTTGGTATCTGCATTTGCAAGAGAATTAATTATTCTGGCCACACGTACAAGATTTTAGACAAGCAAAAATGTTATTCGACTCTTATTTTACACACTCAGGGTTTATAAAATATAATACACAAAATCAAATAGGTTCGTGGGTTTTTGGAATTAAACAATGATTAAATTATTTGATAATCGAAAAATGAAAACTTTGTTTTATTACTGACTCTTTCAAACACCTATTATCGCCAGCTTAATTATCATTATAGAGCTCAACATTACAATGAAATTACGGGAGCTATAATTTTAATAATGACACAAAATATTATTGTTGACCTGTTGCTCCACGCCACTGTCCGATAACGTTTGAAACCTGCAACCTCTTGCCGCTGCGGCCCAAGTGACTCCAAGATGCCCGCTGCTTGAAAGTCGTCCAACTTAGAAATGAATATAAACAAAACTAAGTTAATGGCACACAGCGATAGAATCATTATGATCAACAACCAACCTATAGAGAAGGTAGAGGAGTATAATTATCATGTCATACAATTACGGTTAGTAACGAGAATCAAACGGCCGAAATTCGGAAAAGGATAAAGGTCTCTTGGATAGCCTTTGGAAAATTGCAGCATATAATGAAAAAACAGATATCTCCATCAATCTAAAAAGGAAAGTATCCGAAACGTACATACTGCCTGTGGCTACCTATGGGCTAGAAACAGCGTTATTCACACAGAGAATTGCCGAAAAGTTAAGGATATGTCAGAGAGCCGTGGAACGCGCGGTGTTAGTAGTAAGCTTAAGAGGTAGGATACGAAATGAAGATATAAGGAGCAGAACAAAAGTGCCAGAGTGGTCCAGGCAAAATGGCAATGGGCGGGGCATATAGCGCGTCACGAACCTACCCACTGCACATCAAAACTGCTGAGATGGTAACCTCGACTCACAAAGAGAAATGTAGAGAGACCATCAAAGAGATGGAGTGATGATATCCGTATAGTCGCTGGTGGAAACTGGATACAGAAGGCACAAGACAGAAATACATGGCGACAAATAGGAGAGACCTGTGTTGAACAGTGGACAAATCTAGGTTTATCATTAGGGGTTTGTGTAATTGCACCAAACCAGGATAAATCAGCACTTTGAATTAAAACGCAGTACACAAATGACTGCTATTTATTGACAAATAAGTAAATGATTCACAAACAAATTATAACCGAGGTCAGGTCAAAACAAATGACTTAATCTCTAAAATAGACGAGAATAGAGCGAGGTTGCCCTGTCAAATAAAAATAATGGAGTTTCCAGGCTCTCGGCGCTCTTTTATAACCACCGAAAAATGAAAGGTGACAGCTGAGCCGTTAATTGACCGAAACTGACGTCATTTTTAAGAACGGTGACGCTTGAAACAAAAACCAATTGCAAATTACAAACATGATTATGATAATTATACAATAACCTTACATCTAAATGCAAAACTAATTAGACCATCGTCTTCAGCGCACTTCGAAGCACAAATGTCCCCAATTTCTCTATCCAATCTATCCGAGCTGGTCCCATGTCGAAGGCCTTTTAGCATGAATGGGCCTTCGCCTTACACAAAACCCAGATGTGATGTTTGAAAGGTGGTTCCACAACCATACTGCAAATATGTGAACGTTATCTAAAAGGGGGAAATTGTATTAACGAAGACCTGTGCACATAGACCGACGACCGACTTTGAAATCTCGCACAAACTCGAGGAGTCCCGCAGCTGTGCCAGTGGATGACAGCCTCAATATGTCCAACAACAACTCCTCCAAGTAGGTGCCTGCTTTATAAACTTTATAAACAGCTCTAATTTTACTGTTACCTAAGTTCTTAGCTTTAACGTGCACAATATTCAAATTTCTCTACTTGCAGGCCCTCAATTATGGAACACACCCATGCTTTTCAGTTACAACCTTGGGATTCTGCAGCTACGGCCCAATTTTGCGTTGCTGCCCTCAGACCAGTTCCGATTGCAACTTCATCGCACACCAAGGGTCCAATTGGCTTCGCTAGTGCACAGAGTGTATTCGTTTTTGGTGTTCTTGTCCGGTTTTATACGCACTTTAAACGTAACTACACTGCCTGTTTAGTTTTTATAAGCGCATTTGGAAGCAAATACTGTACGGCACAAAAATCTCACATAAACGTGTTCAAAATGTTTTATTCTGTGCCCACTAAAGCTAATATGTGGTCCTATACGTCTGAGCCAGCAAACGTGTGCGGCTAAAATGGGATCTCCAAGTTTACTTTAACTTGGTTTTGCCAAAACATAACCCCATATTTTGCCGTAGACAATGGAAGAAGCCCGAATCTTACTTGATGCCGTGTGAAATGCACTTTGCATGTGTGCTTTACTTATATCTTTACTTGGTGTATGAATAATGTGGTTACTATTTACATGAATCTTCTAAAGTTTACTTTAGAAATAACGTATGCCCTAAATGTGACTATTTATAATAGTCGAATAAATGGAACGGCAAGGAAATCTGTTTGTGTCAGCATTTTTTTTTGCAAATTAAACTTTGTTAATTAGTCATTACATTCATTTGTAAATAATTTAACGTACAAACGGATATCACAGCAATATCTTTCTATGTTATTGAACATTTGCAATAATTGACGTTTATCAGTATTTATTTTAATACCACTGTTTCTCATGTAATTTCAAATAATGCAACTTAATAACTAAAAATTATAAATGCATTTCAAGGCTTATACAATAAGATCGATCATATAGTTAGATTAATTCGCATATACAATGAAATCGAACACTAGTTTATGTTGCTTTTAGCGCTTTGCTGAGACCTTTGTTCACTTATTTCAATTAATTTTCGTCGCAGTATTTTTCCAGAAGAGCTTTTGGGAATTTCTTCTATAAATACAACTCCCCCATAAAGACGTTTCTGTGCGGATATCTTGCCTGGAAAATTAAGCTTGTTAGAGCAACGTAACAGTAATACTTAGCTCTGCTTACTAGCAACAAAGTCGATCACGTCTTGCTCAACCAGTGTTGCTCCATTTTTCTTGGCGACGAACGCCAAGGGAACTTGCCCTGCTCGATCATCAGGAATTCCGATGACACCGCAGTCCCTAACCTTGGGATGCGTCAGAATAAGGGCTTCCAGCTCTGCTGGCGGGACCTGGAGAAGCAATCCATTTAAGTGGCCGAAGAAGCGGTTATTTAATTACCTGAAAACCTTTGTATTTGATCAGTTCCTTCATCCTGTCTACTATATAAAAGCACTTGTCGTCATCATAGTATCCGGCGTCTCCCGTATGGTAGAAACCATCAGCGTCAAAGCTATTCTCCGTCTCTGCAGCATTTCCAATGTAACCTTTCATTATCGCAGGGCCCTTAAAGCACAGCTCCCCTACTTCAAAAGGACCGACAGCCTCGTGGGTTTTGCTGTTGTAGATTTTGGCAAACATCCCTGGTACAAGAATGCCTACACTTCCGGGTTTGGTTTTTCTGCTTTGAATCGTGCAGGCCCCTGCTGCTTCGGTCAAACCATACATTTGTCTAATATTTACGGACTTTAACCTAGAATTACGTTCTGGTAAGACAGCGTTTCTGAACCTTTTCAAGTGTAAAAATGTGATGTGAATAGTTCGTTAATTAAGTGGCTTTCTCAGTACTAAAATAAAAATTCGTCATTTAATGGAAGAGACCGAAGAATTTGTACGATTACTGGATTCAGATACCCTGCTGGGTGGCTTGATAGTTCTACGTTTCATGATGGAGACAAATTAGTGTAGAGGAAAAAGATGTCAATATTTAAAGTACGAACAAAGTTGCTAATTAACGCAAGACTAAGGACAATTGCAACCGTAACCAAGTCTAAATTTTTTATGTTTTATGGTACCAGATAAACCACTAAAATTTAAAAAGGCAACACGCATAGGAGGAAAATTAACTAAAGAAACTTTAATCTATATGAAAACATGGATGGTCCTAACAATCGATAAACTTGTTGAGTTCGTTGTAAAATGCATGCCACCATTGCATTTACTTCTCGCGCCAAGCTCAAGCGCGGTGAGCAGATCCTTCTTTGGCTCAGAATAGTCAAGCAAAGATTTATGTGTATGATGTGAGCGTTATCATTCCGTGAATGTAGTTTTTTGGAAAGCCCGTAGCAATTTCGATTTCCGTCTCGTTTGAGTAACGCGGAATTTCATTTCAAATTCCAGCAGCGGTTATATTTGGAAAACCTTCGTATTACCCCGCTACCTATTGATTTGAATTCGTCCTGGAAAAAAAGGCTTAACGTCGACGCAGCCCTGGAGAAACCTTCCGTTAGATCGAGTGTGGAGTCACCCCGATTGCTCGCAGATAACCTTCGAACTACTGTTGGTTATTTTTCTCATCGAAGCATTGTAAAAAGATTCCTTTACACCGCGAATAGACTGACGATTGCCCGCAGCCTATATTGAAAATACCCATTTTGGTTTTATAGAATACCGTCCATCAGACACGTCTTGTCCGTTACCGATCCATCGCCATAACCATCGTTGAAATCGAATAAAGGTTGTTTAGAGGAGATTCAATAATCCTGCACAATTTCACTGTTGTGTAGCTATGAGAATACAATTTACTAATCACCTTTGTCGAACTTCGTCCTCGATCGCTTTACCAAGAGGCGCCGCTCCACACAATATGTCTTCGACGCTGGAGAGGTCGTAGCTATCCACCAAAGGACTCTTCGCTAGAAAAAGTACCAGCGGCGGAACCACGAACAGCCTCGTCACCTTATGGTCCTGAATAGACTGGAGGAATGTATCAGGCTTGAACTTGTCTATCAACACCACTTTCAAAGAGAAGGCAATCGTGCTTAAATTAAGCAAGAAGCCGAATACGTGGAAGAAGGGCATCACCAAAACAGTTACGTCGCCCGGCTGTACGTTGCAATAGTCTGGATGGCTATAAAAAAATATTTCAATTACTTTAAAATAGAAGTTCTACCACTGTTTCTATATCCACTGGTTTTCGTTCCAGATATTGCGATTGGACATGAAGACATCTGGTGGCATATATTAGATTTATGCTATTTACGCAATCTGCACTTTAGGCTAATCACCCTTCGCCCATAGATATAAATGCAATAATTTAGTGACACCTACCATATGTATCCCAAGCTCCTTAGATTCTGGTGAGTCACCGATACGCCTTTGGCGAGCCCAGTTGTTCCTGATGAAAGCAATACACAAGCCAGGTCTTCAGCGCAGTTTAGTTCTAACGGCGTGAAGGTCTTAATGTTGGTTTCGGAGGCTGTTATCGAGTCTTCTAGGTTTGCGATGTTGGGGTGATCTTCAAAGCAAACCCCCATAAGCACGACGGATTTCACGAAGTCCAATTCTTCTTTCACGGCAAGTACGGTGTGCAAGCTTCTTTCAGAGCATATTACCAGCTTCGGCTTACTCAGAAGCAAACCATGCTTCAGCTCTCCTAATTATAGATTTTTATAAGTGTTAAAGTGAAAAGGTTAAGACAGTCTTACCTGCTAGATAGTCAGCATTCAATGGATTAACCACCACGCCCATGTAAAAGGCAGACAGAACGGGCACGAAGTAGTTTAGAGTGTTTTCGCTAACTATGGCCACCGTGTCCCCCTTTCCCAGTCCTAGGTTTTTGAAAACGGCAGTAAACTTAATGCTGCTTTCTAAGAGCTGACCGCATGTAAATTTTTCTCCAGTGACTCCATCTACCTAAAAACAATCAGTATTTAGAGAGCTGAAACTTAGCAGGCTTGAACTGCAACCTGTTGCCACCATTGCATTTAATACATTATTGTAAGCAACCTGAAGATGTTGTCTGACTAAATACGAATAGAGAGGAGCTATAATTAAGGAAATTTAGAGCCTTGGTACATAAAGTACCGACAAAAATGACGTATAACAGTAGGCACCGCTAACGATCGAATTTCCGCAAGAAGCGCTGCGCCCGTTCATATCACGTAAACCCGACAGTTTCAACTTCTAATTAATAAAGATCTTCGTGCTATGTGCTCTAGATATTATTTGTTGCAATTAAAGTTGCGTACTTTGCAAAATATTGAGCTTGTGAATTTTAATATAAATCCTAACAAACATTTTGCACGTATAACGCCACCTACAGGACAAATAATTGTGACTGCTATTTTATATAATAGCTGCACCACAAAGGGCTTTCATAAATATTATACACCAATTGAATTAAATATATGTTTATTCACTAAAAGATGTTGAGCTCACGAGTACGTAGTGCGTGTGAGATCATATTTTTGAGTAAATACATTTTTAATTCACGTGGCGTATATATGTTTTTATCAATTTTGAATAAAAAATATTCAAATCAAGATATAAATTTGCCCATTCATTGTCTATTATCAGGGGTGGCGAACCTTTATTCATCTACGTGCCATTTTTTCTAAAGAAACGTTTAATGAGGCCATGACGTGCCATCAAACAATCTTGACTTAGTGATTAATGGGGAAAAAATAAAACTAAATACTATCAACTGAAAACTCTTTATTTGCAACTAAAAATATACATTTTGTACAGCAATAGTGACGTTATGTTTATTTAAATAAAAGAAAAAAATCGTGCGACTTCTGCTGTTGTAAATTAGATGCTAAATAACATATATTAGCTCCATACTTTGTTACTTTTAGCAGAATGCAAGCTGGACTGGATTCATCTGATAAACGGCTTCTAAGCGAGTCTTAAATGTTATTCATTTCTGAAACTAATGACTGAGAAGTATAGGTAGATGAAAATGTTGTTAAGATAGCAAACTCCAGCTTCTTCAGACTGCTAAATGTGTCTGGAATTGAACTCCACGTTGCCATAATTTTGATATTGTAATTTTTACTTATATTACCTTATAGTCTTTCTATTTCATTTAATTCCAACTCTTTCTTTGTTTCGAAAAATTTTTGAATCCATATTGAACTAGACTGGAAATCAATCAGCTGCATTTCAATTTCTTCAATTTCCAACCAATCAAATTGGGCCAAGTTCAGTTTATCAAGTGAAGTTACATCAGAATATAGTATAATAAATTTCAGTGTTTCCGATAATTCTTTGAACGGAGAAAATCTCCTTGAAAATTCTTTGATTGAAGAATTAATTACCGAATTAAACTCTTCAGTGACTTTTAATTGGTCTGGTGTTTCATGTAAATCCAAATCTCTGGAGATTTTTTCAAGTTTGGAAAATACTGTAGTTTTTGGTAACAATACCGTTACCGGAAACTTGCAGTTTAGCTTCGAAAGCATGAATGAGATCTATCATTACAATAATTGTTTTATTTGCGCCTTGAAGCTTCATGTTCAATCCATTGTTAAATATAAATTGCTTCGATTAGGTACCTAAATTCCTTAATTACTGCCGTGCCCAAATTATTTTGTGGCGTGCCATCAATGGCACGCGTGCCAATGGTTCGCCACCCCTAGTCTATTTGATCTAAATTTTAATAATTATATATTACACACTACAAATAGAAAGAGTAATTGAATGTAAATATTTGTAGAGATAATAAAAATATGTTGTTCTTCGTTGAAACTTAATTCACTTGTGAATTAAACTTTTTTAATTCGCTAGTGAATTGAAGCACCTTTATTTCTCTTGTGAATAATATACTGTTTATGAAGGTTGTTATGGAGTTAATAATGTCACTATAAACTGTCAAAATTGAATAAAATATTTGAATACTTCGAGATATTGATACATAGCTGAAACATTTTTTAGCGCGTCACAAATAGATTTTTAATACTAAATCCAAAAAATATGTCACCATTCTTTTTAAAGAATAAGAATAAAGAATAAACAAACTTACTCAACAACAAATTTACTCTTTCTAGCGTAACTGCAACTCTTCTGAACTGCTTGCAACTGGATAAATGAGCTGACTCCGGTCCTGATGTTTCGCTATTGACCTTGGCTCTAATAAACGGCTTTTATTTTGCTTTAGTAATGCAATTAGTTCGACTAAACACTGTACTAATTTGCTCTCGCGATACTAAATCACTTCATAGTGAGTGGTAGTTAATAATACGACGATCTAAGTTAACATTTTTACAATACTCTTCTTTAATTATCAATAAACTGTCATCATCATCATCATCACCATAGCGACCAATTGCTTGTAAATAACAGCATGATCTAATTAACAAGAAAGTATGACTGACTTTTCTAATAAAACAAATAAAACACACATTAGTTCATATTGCTCTCTGTCATCCTAATTCACGCAAGTGAGAGTGTTTCTGTACATTATTTGTTATGCTTTACTAATATGATGCATTTTCAGATTGCAACAGTCACTGCTCGGACATTTTGGGATTTTGCAGTATTTTCAATGAATTCAAATTCTGAGTGTAATTCAACATCTGACATTGCATTATTAGGATACAACATACCGTACTCGTTTAACTTTATGTTAATTTAAAAACGTTAGCTCAACTTTTGTATAGGTAATTTTTTTTAATGAAAATTGTTAACACGTGTCTTAAATAATTGTGTTTTTTCATATTCTCTTTTCTAAAAAGAGGCAAATACATGATCATTACAAAATTACAACGGAGTAAGCTTTTTGTTTTAGTTAGCCTATTTAAATTTAACTAATGCATAAGCTGATAGTTCTAAACTTGTATACTCTATTCACTATAGTCCCGGATTGTCAATGTCAAAATTCAATTAAAAACAATCCTTTATATCATGGTTAATACTTTTAAGTCAAGCTATGGGTAACTAGAAACAATTAATTGAGCTACTAATGTCAAAACTATAAATTATAGGTTATATTTACACTGACTTAAGCAAAAATAAATAAAAGTTGCCAGGTAACAAAAACGCAAATTTTCAAAATTACGCTTTTGCGTTGTCCAACCTAGTAGTAACAAAAAAACCAATCGAAATTCAACAGTCCTACCATAAAACGTCATTTTTGACAATCCGGGACCATAGTGAATGGAGTATATTTATATTTATGCAAAATCGTACTATAGCAATATCTTATTAATTTATGGGGAGATGATAAACTTGATCTTCGATATTCTTTACCTTAATGCATGTCCATAAAAGCTACTTCTAAATTCACCACTTCAAATTTTGCGCGAAAGTGACGTCATGACTGTTCGACTCTATCCACGATCACATTACATTCACTAATTTTATTAGCAATATCGTAGATCGCCCAGGCAATCCTTTTTACGTGTATATTTGTTTTCCAAAACTTTTAACAATACAAATTGTAAATAGAAAGGAATAACAATTTCCATCAGGAACCCATTATCTATGCTCTCATCACATTGTTAGCACTGACATTTGTAAATAACGTCTAACTTCTAGAACATGTTACTCAACCTTTTTGACCTGTGCTAAAACAACTAGATATTTTTCATATCGATATCTTCACGATAAACGAAATATAATAGAGCATTGGTTTTTGTTCGCTGCATATTTCAAAATAGTACTATAGATTGTAGAGAAGGCATTAAAGTTTTTAAAAGTGATCCAAAACACACAACCCAGACTACCGCTGAGTGATGACTTAATAGCTATTTGTGCAACAAGTGCTAAAAGCGGATGTTTATGCACGAGACATGAAAACTATGAAACGAAGGCGAAGGCTGAGTTTCATAACATGTAGTTTACCCGCTATGTGGAGTACGGCAACTAAAATCTGTTTGGGCCCTTTTATTAGGCATATACAGGGCATGTTTTTAGCAAAGTTTCGTTCGCGTTCTATGTGTAGTAATTAGCTGCAAATTTATCATTTTATTTAGGCGGGGGTAGTTTACTCGATATGTGGAGTACGGCAACTAAAATCTTTTTTTTGTATTTGAAGTTTAACCAGATCAACATCTTATGATGTTATACATGGCTTTGATCTTATAGTTTGTTTGTTTGATTTGGTCCTGATTGTCACTGGAGGCACTTCTTCCCTCGACGCTAAGTGAACTTTCACTCACTATTGTTTTAAAGATTGTTTGTTTTGTTACTATTTTACTTAACTAGTTATTCACTTATTTCATTGGCGCTTTCACTTGAACTTATTGTTAAATCTTGGGGCAGTTTCCTTTTCAAGCGAACGTGCAAGTTTTTTTGGCCAAGATTTTGGAGGATGTTGCTGTCACTGGTACTAAGAGTGTTGAAAAATGTTTTTGTAAGTTTCTTTATAAATTTATTGCTCTATGCTGTCTATTCCTAATTCTGCATGAATTTGTTGGGTACGAATGTATCATTTGATATTCGCAGTACTTTATTTTGGAAGACCTGTAGTTTTTTTAGGTTAGTTTTTGAAGTGGCGCTCGAAACAGGACAGGCATATGTGATGATAGGTCGGAGTAAAGCCTTGTAAAGTAGAACTGTACAGTCCGTGCGCAGTGGTGTTTTTCTGTTTATAAGTGGATAAAGCAATCTTAGTCTGGTATAGGTTTGATTAAGTTTTTGATTTATATCATGACTCCAAGTTAATCTCGTGTCTAAGTGTACTCCTTGATATTTCACGCTTTCGTTTTTGGTTTTCCATATGATCGATTCGCCGCCAATTTCTATACTACGTTTACGCGTAAATATTTTGGCAGAGCATTTTATTGGGTTGATACTGTTACACCACTTGTCGAACCATTTTCCTAGGGTGTACAGCGATGTTTGAAGATGGTCTATTGCTGTGTTAAGATCCTCATTTTGGGTGAAAACTGCCGTATCGTCGGCAATCAGAGCTATTTCGCTTAGTCGGATATTGGGTATGTCGCTCATGTAAAAATTAAATAGTGTTGGCCCAAGAGTACTGCCCTGCGGCACTCCTGCATGTATACTCTTCTTTTCGGAGACGGCACAATTAATACGAACCGAGAAGCTTCTGTCGAGGAACAAGAAGATGGTTGCGATTAAATATTGGGGTAATGGCGAGTGGAGTAATTTATATTTTAGCCCTTCTATCCACACCTTATCAAAGACCTGTGTGATATATAGAAAGGCAGCCACAGTATATTGTTTACTTTCGTAGCCACGTTCGATTATTTCAACTATTCTTTGCAGCTGCTGAACTGGCGAATGTCCTTCGCGAAAGCCAAATTGTGTTGGTGGTATTATATTGTGCTCAGTTAAAACGGATTTCAAGCGATTGCTGATAAATTTTTCGAGTAGTTTGGAGAGCGCTGAAAGTAAACTGATGGGTCGATAGGAGCTGCAGTCTCTTTTTTCCGTCCCGGTTTATGGAAAATGAGAATATGTGCGTATTTCCATTTAGTGGGGAAGTAGCCTAATCTTAAGCAGGCGTTGAACAGTGAAGTTAGGAATGCTATTGCTTTCTTAGTAACCTTCTTGACGACGATGTTAGGTATCAAGTCAGGACCTGGGGATTTTTTTAGAGGTAGTTTCTGAATGTATCCATTTAATTCAGCTGGTGTTGTTGGCCTATCAAAATCGGTTACAGTTGGTTGGTGTGTTTCTATATACGTAATTGTTCTGTGCGAGTGGAGCCTGTTGTGTTGTGGAATGGTTGGCATAAAGGTGTTTTCTAGGTGGCTTGCAAATAAGTTGCCTTTTTCTTCGTCTGAAGTGTAGGTACCATTAGATGTGTGTAGTGTTGGTATTATTTCAGGTGTCCGTGATATGTTTTTCGTTGCTTTCCAGAGGTTAGAGCTGTTTGGTTCAATATTTTAAAAAAATTTTCTGTATATGTAAATTCGATACTTATCAAGTTCTCGTCTGATTTGATGTGTAAGCGCGTTAAGTTGGTTTTTTAAGATTTGGTTTCTCGTTCTCTGCCATTGTCTTCTAATTTGGCTTTTCTGCTTAATCTTTTGTATTACATACGCAGGGGGGATGTTGGGATTTTTTGATCGCCTAGTTAAATAGGGCTTCGAAGCAGCTTGCACTGAGTCGCTGATTACTGTGGTAAAATTATCGATATGCATGTCGATTTCTTGTGTATTGATTATTGAGAATGGAATTTTTAGGTTTCTGTCTAGGTTTTCCTAAAAAGTTTCCCAAGTGACATAGCCATTTATCATTCTTGGGATAGGTGGTTTGTGAGCTGGTGCAGTGGTAAATGTTGTTAGCACTGAAAGGTGATCAGAATTTAATTCTGGGATAGCTGTCTGTTGTACTGGCGTTGAGAAATTTTTTACAATCATAATATCTAAGATATCCGGCTAGTGATCATTTCTGTACGAATAGTATGTGTAGTCATTTGGAGCATAAATCTGTAATTGGTGTTTAGCTGCAAAGTCATTTAGTTTGTTGCCACTTGGATTGCTGGCACGACATCCCCAAAGCGTGCTTTTACAATTCAGGTCCCCAAATACAATCGTTGGCGCATCACAAGTGAATAAACTGCGGATGTCATTTTCGATTAACGATTTGTTGGGTTGTTTGTATGCAGCTGCAACTTTAACTTTACAGATATTGGTTGTTCTTATAAATATACATATTGCTTCAAGGTTGTTCACAGGTAAATCAACTGGTGGAGTGTGATCCAAATGAGTTTTTATTAATATTGCTACTCCCCCCCATGCTGTTCCAGTTGTTCTGTCGTTGCGAAAGATTCTGTACCCGCTTACTTTAAATTGTTCGCCTTCTGATAGGTGCGTTTCAGTGATACAAGCTAAATCTACATTATATCTTGCTAAAAAGGATATAAAAACTTGCCGTTGTGATTTTATGCCATTGGCATTCCAGTTAAGGATGTTGAGTTTTTGAATTGGTTGTCGTAAATTAGCCATTAAGGATATTTGGTAGGATGTGTGTGAGTAAAAATGATTTAATTTGAGGTATGAAGGGAGTTATTAAATCTTTGATAAATTCTAGGATTTGGTCAATATTAATTGGAGCGGGGTGTTGGGATGATTGATTTGTTTGTTTAGTAGGAAGGGCATTTGATTGCGCTGCTTGACTGTAGGACATTTGGTTTGTTGTGTAGGAGTGTTGTTGAGTGATTATTCTAGGATTTTGCCTTATGGTTTTTTGCCTCTGGAGTTGCTGGTGATGGGGGCATCCTCTGTAGCTTGCGGGATGTTCTCCGCCGCAATTTATGCATTTTGGTGGGTCATTGATATTTTTCTTGCATACATTAGGTGGGTGATCTTCTAGACATTTTACGCAGCGTGGTTTGGCAGCACAGTAGTTTTTGGTATGCCCAAATCGCTGACATTTGTGACACTGTGGAATGTTAGTTGTTTTTTTCTCATTTCGACCGCGACAATAGAGTGGAAAATAGTTTTTAGATCAAAAATTTCTTTGGCGATTTTATTGGATGTGAGAATTACAGCGCATATTGGGGATTGGATGTTTATTTTTATTAATTAGACGGGTCACTTTCAAAACAGGCAATTTTTTGGCCATAAGTTTATCTTTGACCTCACTTTCGGTTAATGAAATTGGCACATTTTTGATAACCACTGAGAGGGGTTTATCCTTGGGGTTTTGAAATGTATGGAATTCTACTGAGTTATTCATGTAGTATTTAGTTAGGCTGCGGTAATCGTCATGAGATGGGAGACAAATTTTTAGATATTTACTTCTATAGTTGGTTGTAAACTCTCTATCTTTCGTAATCAGCTTGATATCAGCAACGATTTCCTTATGGTTGTTAGCATTGTGTACAAATATTGGAGGAATTTTATCTTGCTTCGTCGCGTTATTGTTTGGTTGGCTTGAGGATTCCTCGTTAGTTGTTTCATTTTGCGTTGCTAGGTGATAATAAGGGTTGTTTTTAATTAATTCATCCGGGTTCCACGTATAACGTTTAGCAACTTCGATAATAGGCGGTGTTCGCTCATCGCTTTTGCGTTTTGTGCTGCTCATTTTTGCCTACCTAACCCCGAAGGGTTCGTTAGTCTTGGTTGGTTTTAACGTTTATAATAAATGTTGTTAGTTCACTAGCACTGTGTATTTGTGTATTCAGCACCGGCGCTGCCGATAATCGGGTTCAAGTTTAAATTTCACTGCGATAAATCGACCTCACTGCCTGACCGCTCGCGTGATAACTAAAATCTGTTTAGGCCCTTTTAATAAGCATATATAGGGAATGTTTTTAGCAAAGTTTCGTTCGTGTTCTATGTGTAGTATTCGAGCTGCAAATTTATTATTTTTATTTCGGCGGTGGTGGTTTACCCGATATGTGGGGTACAGCAACTAAAGTATGTTCGAACCCTTTTATTTCTAATATAAGCCGCCTGTTTTTTGCAAACTTTCGTTTTTTATATGTGTAGTATTTTAATGCAATTTTGTAATTTTATTTAAGCAATGGTTGTGTGCCCGATATGTGGAGAATAACAATTAAAATCTCTTTATGCCCTTTTATTTCTCATACTAAAAAGTTTTGTTCACGATTTGAAGTTCTGAAGGGAGTTATATTGCCAATATTCGGTTCTCGTAATTCCTTGATTGATTTGCATATGGTGTTAGTGTCATTCTCTACAATTTTTTGTATATCTATGAGCTCTTCGGTAATGTTCGTAACTTTTGGGTGCTAATTTCTGGCTGCCATCTTCACACCGGTTGGAATTTGTAAGTACGAAAGTGTTAGTTACAGGCCTAGAGAATCGGCTGAACATGAGTACGACGGCTACTAAATGCCGTCTTTATCATACCATTATAATTTATAAAAATTCTTCATACCTGTACAACAACTTCAATTTTAGATATGTTATGCAGCATTTTAATCTTCGGTTTAAGGGTCTACTCACGCCTCCCCTTCAATCTACCGCGTTTTATGAGGAATCTTACTCACATGGCATTGTTAAAAATCTATAACAATTGGCTCTCTTATTAAAAATTATTATCTAAGGGAAGATTTCAGCAAACATTATTTACATTGTTGTTGGGTGGTCTGACACTTTAAATGTTTGCATTTGGAAAAATTACGTCTTATTATTTTCGGCATAGCTTATTGTTTTAGCTCAAATTAGTTGTTAATTATTGTAAGTTTTATAAATTCAGTTTTTTTAAGACTGAGAGCAATGGCCGAATCTGTATTTAATTTTAAGGGTTAGTTAGAGCAGCTGATAGTTCATAATCATAATTATCGGACTGAACTTCGCCTAGGAAAATATGTGTGTTTATCCCACTCTGAAATGGCCTTTAACCCGAAATAGACGCTATCAGCGCAACATAGTATCTGTAAAACTAAATGCGTTATCACAAGTTTAAATTGAGCTTGTCATTTCAAATACATTAAAAGTACGCATATGCAGCAGTTGAGCGAACTTTTAACAATTAACTGGAATGAGTTGCAAATCTATAAAGCGATAATGCCATTTACTTTAAAGAAGCACATTTAATACATGATAAACCTCCTACATACAATTGTATGAGCAAAACAGCCTAAACGAATAAAATTTGAGTTTTTCTTGGTCGCAAAGCAATTATTCTTTTTCATTCATACATTATCTTTAGCCTCTTTTTCTTTACGGTGTCGAAGACCATTCACACAGCGCGGGAAGTACAATGGAGGTAGTGAGTTGCACGCGACTAACATTACGCTCCCCAGCATCCATACATACCACAGGCTCATCAATCGTAAACTTAAATTAACTTTTAACGTTTACGCCGATTCCTGCTTCTAGAAAATTCTCGGGTACGGCAAGATTTAAATCAATCTCCACCTGGTTGCTTAGCAGATTATGCAACACACTTAACTATCCAGGTGGCCTACAATGTGAAAATATATTATAAGATTTATTATTTTTTGTTCTAAATTTTGCTCAAGTTGGCACAATACTCATATAACTATGATATAAGAAAAGTCGAGTTTTAAAATATTTAGGGTAACATGTACAAGGCGTACTTGATCGTTAGAGAAATATTTTTTGACTATTCCCCCCAGATAATATAATCCAATCCCATCTATCAATTTTCAAAATTTGATCCAATCAGATTCGAATACAGCGACTATTTTGCACAAGTGCAATACCCGGGTATTTGCATAAGTGCAATATTCGAGCATTTGCGTGTGGAAAACCAAACCAGCTAGGTATATAAGAAATTTCAGAATATTTCAGATTATACTGGGCGACTAAAAAAGGTGTGATACGCTTTTTTGTATTAGGACGTCTTATATTTAGGCAACCTATGAGCTATAAGCGACTATTGAACTTGCGGACAAGAATAAAGGAAGTAACGTAGTGAAAAAAAAGATTGGAAGTTACCAAAATTTTAAGAAATAAGAGTAAAATATCAAAACAACATAGAGGAGAAGGTAGCGCGTGAATAAAATGGAAGGAAAAGAGTCGAAAACTCTAAAATTAGAAAACAAGGTGTTTTAGAAGCTGCGGAATAGCAAAAGCAGGGACAAAAAAGATGAGATGAAAGAAACGAAGAGCAAATGGATTTTTTTTAAATAAGAAAAAGAGAGGATTGCGATATATACAATATTGCAGCAACCGAACATACTAAAAACTTTTAAGAGAGTTTATATATAGAATAAAATGAAAAATAAGAAATCCAAAGCTACGGTACATTGAAACGGCAAGAAAAGAGAACCAAGGTAAAACATATAAAAGATAGACACAAAAATGTACTAACTAATGGAACAGGCATAATAAAAAGATGGAAGCAATATTTCCAAGAAACGTAAGAGGACAAATAGCGGAAGGTGAAGATAGCACAGCTGAAGAGGCAACTAAAAAAATTTACATAATTGCAAACAACACGCAACAAAAAGAGGACAATATAGAGACAACAACTATAACAAGAAAAGGAAGTTAGAATAAACACCTTGGAAAGACGGCACATCGACAGAGATGTTAAAGTATATTCAGGGCCGTCTTAAGTGAGGGGGTAAATGGCGCACGGCACCCGGGCCCCAGAGTTTAGGTGGTCGGCCGCTACGCATTGTGTACTCTGTTTTTGCTGAAATTTCAAGAAAGATACAAACAATGTGTATTATACTTAATAAAAGGTGACTACTGATTACTGTAATGTATAGTAGCAATTGTGAGATAAAAATTTTATTTATATTAAACACAACCTATAAAAAATAGTCGGCAACCACAAAGCGTAAATAGTTAAATTCGCATTCTATAATTCGATACTGCACATTTCATTCGGGCGTCTCCAGGTGGTGCCGAAACAAAAACTTCACTTGCACGGCAATATGCAGTTCTTACACACTAGTAAATTGTGTTACGCTCATTTTGACATTTTCCTATTTATTGATTGAAATAAATTAGTCAGATTCGGTTATTTGCTTTATTTTCCTAAATGATACAATACTTTACTTGGGATAGGCAACTTTGTTAACATCTACCTTTAATTTCAAACTTAATGCTACACTGCTGTTATCAGTTCAGAGCACTCTGCATTCTTTAGTTTTTACGTTGGCCAACTTTCCAATTTTTGGGAACTTTGATAAGCTGAATTGGGCTGGTGTGGAGCATTTTTCGGCCATTTCCTGGCAAGTCTTGCGTTGTTAAAGTTGGAATCGCTTCCTCTGGGGGCTTGGTCTCGCGGCTTTTGGAAGCCATCTTCATAGTTGAAAGGATTTAGAGGCTCCGCATCCCCTGCTGGAATGTTCCGGAGATTGGTATTGATGTCTCCGGCATTCGTTTCGTCACAGACGGATTTCTTGGGACGTTCACACTTCGCACGCTTGGCTTAACGAGTTGGCTGCAAAACATCTTAAGGTTCGTACATGGTGTTTGCCTACGTTTCCCTCTTTTGAACGCCGTAATCTATTATGTGACGCACTATAGTACCAAATTGAATAAAGCTGTGATATTTTTATTGGTCGTTGCTATTTTGTTTAACTTGCTGGTTTTTATCTGCGACCTTGTGAACGGTCCGGCACAAGGATTAGATCTGAGTCGAGGACCTGGCGCCCACTCTCTTCGTATTTCGTTTGGTATTTCTTTTCAGCATAGTTGGAACCCCGACCCTCGCGACTAGTTAGCCCATTAGGCCGATAGTTACCAGCCGGCAAAATATCTAGTACAACTTTCGCCAAAAGGTAAGGCCGACCCTCTATCTTCCCTTACAATTGTATTTCCAATTGCAAATCGAAAGGTGATTTTTAAAAACACTTCAATAAAGGTAGGTTTTTCCCAGCAATTTCGCTTACTAGCCTTTAAAAATTGAAGCTCTTCGATTTGTACAAAGTATTTATTTGGCTTGGTTTGCGGAAAGTTTGTAACCCACATTTCGTTCCCCACATTTCGTATCCCACATTTCGTTTGCGGGATATTTTGTCTCCCCACATCTCGTACCCGGAAACCTGGTTCCCGAGCGAGCTCAATTTGTCTTCTAGAATCTAGATTACAGGGTGTTGAAAAACGAGTGCAGCGATCGGAATGCTGTTAGAAAAATGAAATATATTTTAATATATAATTTATTATAATAAACTTATAAGAACTTGAGCTGAGAAGAGGGAATTACATTTTATTTTTAGTTTTACATAAAAATGTTATAGGAATTATAATTCCTGCTTGGTTTGTAAAGAATTTTAAGAAAATTTTCAGTTTTTCAAAAACAAGTCGGCCTTGACAGTTTAGCAAAAACTATTTTCTTTTCAGGTAAACTACCCTTTTTGTTCATGATACGGTAAAATATTACTACGAAAAGTTGTCCAGAATGAGAAATTATGGCCCTATACAAAATATCAGGAAGATACTTAGATTAAACCGTCATTGTTAATAAATACAATTTATTTTGTTCTTATAAGTTTATTATAATAAATAAATAAATTAAAATATCTTTCATTTTTTAACAGTATTCCGATCGCTGCACTCGTTTTTCAACGCCCTGTAATCCATGAGACAAATTGAGCTCGGTCGGGAACGAAGTTTCCGGGTACGCGATGTGGGGAGACTCAATATCCCGGGAACGAAATGTGGGGTAAGAAATGTGGGGAACGAACTTTCCGCATCCCTATTTGACTTAGCCGAACGAAGGTAGGTAATTTCCCAATTTATTTTAACAATTTCCCTGACTTATAAAGAAGCCCTTTGTCTTAGTCTCCAGTACACACGTTTGTTTGCGGGCCAGTGCTATATCGTTACTGAAAACTGGAGAGCCAGTCTATTTTGAGGATTATTATACGAGGTATCTTACAATAGTATCAATCAACTGTAAAACAAAAGGTAAGTTGTATTGGCTTCTATTATTTATGTAAAATAGTAAATAAAGTTGTTGAATGATTGCAGATAGCTGATGGAAGAAAGAGACTTTCTGGTTTTCAATATCGAAATAGAAAAGCGAAAAAAGAAGAAAACGTGAGAAACATTAAGAGCTCTTTCAGAAAGTTTGTTGAAAAAGGACCTTTAGTAAGTTCAGCAACAGCAGTTTCACTCTCGGTATCAAGAGCTGAAATTTCTGATTCTAGCACTGATACTTCACAACCGCAACTTAGTGCCGATGCATCATGTTCTTTAGCCACAGCTTATTTCAGATAATATTAAATTGTCAATAGGTGAAATCGGGCCAGTACAAATCAAGAATTTTATCTATCCCCCAGATTATTCAAATCGTTCTTTTGCGGCTGCGTATTTTCTTAAAAAGTTGGAAAATAATGAAACACTAATTCGGGACTGGCTCGTTTATTCAAAATCTAGCCATTCTGTATTTGTTCTTATTATAAGTTCTGTAAGCACTGAAAATGCCTTTAATGATAAAATAGGTTACCTACAACGATTGGCGTCATTTAACTAGAAATATTGAAAGACATGAAAGAACGTGACACATTTTCATAGCGTGAGGCAATGTGTAGACTTAAAACAAACTATACAGAAAGGAACAACCATAGATTCTATAAGTCATTCCCAAATAGATAGTGAAACAAGAGGATAGCGGTTATTAAATTTTATAAGTCTTTTACTATTTAGCCAGATAAAATTTAGCTTTTAGAGGAGGCACGGAAAAGTTGTTTCAAAACGATGACGGATTCTTTTTAAATGAATAGAAAGTATTTCAAAATTTGATAACGTTATTATATAGTAGAGCACAGAAATTGCATTGAAAATCCCCAATACCACAGTATGCCTCATTACCATGGTCATAAGGTTCAAAATGAACTAATCACTATAACGGACGAAAAATAAAACAAACTATACCCGAAAAAATTCTAAATATTATTCTATTATTTTAGATTGTACACAAGACACCAGTGATGACGAACAAATTACAATAGCTTTTAGATTTCTGTACTTGAACTTCTCAGCAAAACATGTTGAGATAAGAGAGCATTTTCTTGGATTTTCTTCTATTACTAACACTTCAGGACAAGAATTAACTACGTTTTTATTGAATTAAAAAAATATATGTTACTATGCAATAGAGCCCACCCCCAACTTTTTATGGCGAATTCTGCCTTTAATAAAAGAAAGTGATTGGGAAAGGGTGCTCCTAAATTCGCGTATTGAATAAGAATAGTGCTGGCTTATTAAAATGTACAAATATTCTAATGCAAAAGTGAACGATTTTGTGCCCTTATTTTATTTTAACTAAATGCAATAATATTCTGCTGCTTCCGTGAACATAAATACTCTGTCTCATAGGTGTTCGTAAAATTAGAAGTACTAGGTAGAGTAAATTAATTTTTAGTACCTCCAATTAAACTCGGATTTTACTTGTGAACGCACTAAAACTAAATCTGAAGTAGGTAACCTCAAAAATTGACATAAAACACAAAGCGGTGTGCACTCGTATAAATCGCAGTAATTAATTTCAATCAATTCCAAAATCACCAAAATACCTCAGGTACGCAATAATTACTCTCGCATAGCAACAGTGTTCGAGCGTGACGTACAAGTGACGCCAACATCAATTGTTTTAGCTGGCAAACGAAAGGACACTTTTCCTTTGAATTCCTACAATTTCTAATGACGCCTCATCGATATCTAGGTTCTGGGATAAACTGGATAAACGGGAACTGTGACAATACGTAGTGCAAACTCCAATCTTTCAGGCCCTAGCAAAATAAAAGAGCTCTAGATGATAAAAATTGCGAAAAATACCTGGTTTGCAGATCCTTCCGATGCTGATCGCACCTCTAAGGGGACACCACCGCGTTTTTTTTTCTGCTGCTGGCCTGGCGACTCTAATTTCTGCACGAAGTTCTGGGTAGAGGCCTTCTCTAGGTGTTAAAGGCACCAAACTTGGCTCCAACTAGCTGCTGCAGACGGTATCAATTCTCGAACGCAGCCCATACCTGGACCGCACCTGCCTGGATTTTCTCGACGTCGAATAAGCACAAATTACACCACTTGAAGACTGGCAAACTGGTTCCAATTGTGCCCAACACTTTTATGATTAAATAAAACCAACACTTGCACTAAATGAATGTGTTTTTAATAACAAAATCAAACTTTTCTAGGAGCTAACGTAGAAGAATGTTAACAGCTTGGGCAATTTCAAAGCTCTCTCCTGTGGTTGTTAAACAAAGGAAGGTCTGGTATCTTGGAAACATATCACCACAATTGTTTAAAAGGAAATAAGGTTTGATACTTAAAATTAACATAAAATAAGGTTTTGATAACATCTTTAATTCTTACATGCTAAATAAACGTTTTTCTTAGGTTATAATGCACTACACTTAATACTCTACTCTTTCACTGTGTTTTTAACCGCACTGTTATATTCTGTAGTTTATTATGCACTTAATCATGTCTTTCGTTCTATTTCTTTGCTACTCGTAAGTTGCTCTTTTGCAACATTTATTGTTGGTTGCTTCTTGCAACGTTTCTAATCCTCGTACTGCATTGCTATACCCTTCAGTTACTTTCCCATTCTGGTCCTAACTTTCTGACCACTATACTGCTCATAATTTTGTACTTGTGCAAACCATTTAGTACAAAAACATACATACTACTGCAAACGTTAACGCTACCATCGTCAGATAAAATCCAACTGTATTCGCACTTCCAAAACCTCGTCAAATCTGAGCCCAAGAACATAACCCTTTTGAACTAGCTTTTCATATTACCTTTACCTCAATTTGTGAAACTGAGCTGAACCCATCAGTGCATTTATCTCAATAAAAGTAAGACAGACAGTCAGGCAGCACTAAGAGCATTGAGTTCACCCAGAATCAACTCCAGGTTGGTTCTGGAATGTTACCAGACACTGAATAGACTCGGTACAAAAAACTGATTGAAATTACTATGGGTACCAGGCCATAGTGAAATAGAGGGTAACGAAGAAGCTGATGCTCTAGCCAGAAGGGGTTCTCAAGAGCCACTCATCGGCCCCGAGCCGGCTTTAGGAATTACCCGTGCCACTGCAAAGAGACAAGTTGAGCACTGGCTAAGTAACCAATCCAGTGCCAACTGGGCTTCGTTACCAAAACTAAGTCAGGCAAAACTCCTCATCGGGGAAATGTCGTCTGCAAAAACCTTTACTCTCCTGTCAATTAGCAGGAAAAACATTAGGATCGTGACTGGTTTAATAGCAGGACACGGTCACCTACAGAAGTACTTATTCACAATTGGAATCGTAAATGATGCCACCTGCAGGAAGTGCCAGTTGGAGGAAGAAACCTCAATTCATGTTCTGTGTCAATGTGTAGCTCTCCTAACACTGAGACATAAACATTTTGGAGCCGGCCTGGCGGAACCCCAGGCGATAAGGGACGTTCCTAAGGGTGGGATTCTTTCCTTCGCGTTCAAAACCGGCCCATAACAAATTAGGTGGGAGCACAATGGACCAATAGGTCTCAGTGCAGCTTACAACAAGCCCCACCAGAAGAAGAAGAAAAAGAAGCTAAGCTTGCACTAATTAAAATAATTAATTCTGCGCCTCGGTTTGACTTTTAATGCATTCTAGTTTAATTGGCAAGCAGAATTGTTGAGAGCACAAAACTATTGCATTATATTAATATTATTTAATGACATCTGCGGTCAAGGCTATGGCTATGGCGCTAATATCAAAGGCAAAAGCATTAGCTTAGAAAAAAAAATATTGAATATCAATCATATGTCATTGTATGTACATTTTGCAACACAGTCTTAATTTAGTTGTGAATGATACTGCAAAAAGTTCGTTGGGATTCAAAATTTTTTGTCATTGTCCAAGAAATATACCCATTCTCTTCGGCGTTAATATTGCGGTGGAAAGTCTTAAAGAAAAAACTTCCCACTTTAACTTTACATCCACTTGGCGATGCACTATGTCAAAGCAGAAATAGCGCCGTGAAGGCCATCCGTTTTAATTTGGAAAATAAAATGATGCTTTGTTTTTTATTTATTTTGATTCAAGCAGGGACAATGACAAAAAAACTTGGAAAAATCTTTGATTTCAAAACTAAAAGTCATATAAATTTGTTTGTTCATTAGTCACTCGGTATAATATTTTATTGAAGTTAATATTTATTTTACGTAAAACTCTTGATACGGTTTATTTTCGCGTTAGTTGAAGTTTTACTGTTTCTGATTTCCGAACGCATGCCAATTGCATTTTCATTATCGGAACGCACTTTGTTCGCGCGAGCAGTCGTGCTTTACAGCGCAATTCTTCCTTCTGCACCGAGAAGACATCTTGAGTGGTCGTGTTTTAGGCCCTAGCCAAAGCTGATATTGTAATTCTGCACGTGGCGGATTTTTTCGTCGTAAATGTTGGTTTACGGATTTGTCGGGTTGGTTATGTACTTATAATATGGATCTTATGGGTCAGAAAACCGCATGAAGCAAGTTATCGTAATTATTGGCGCTTCTATTGAAGAAGGTATGCAACGTTATTGCGTGGTTAGGTTTGCTCTATATTTTTTGCTAATGTGTTATGTATTTATCATTAATTAGCGCTACTCGCAAGGCCGCCAATTTTGGGCTGTTGATAAGGAAAATCGGAATGCACTCTACCGCAGGAGCACCCCTGTTAGTTTGCTGAGCCGTATCGGTCCACGCGAGCAGGGACCACATTCCCACGATAGCGGCACATCGTCCATCAACGACGCTACATCTTGCAGAGAATTGCTGGGGGAACTTCGAACCATTGCTACAGAACGCGATCTAGCATTTTTTATTTATTTCAATATTACAGCAATTTACGTATTGCAAGCGAGAAGGTACTCGTTTCCTTTTCAAATAGTAAATGTACATGTTATGTGATTTCATAAGCTGTGGCAGAGTTTATGCCAAAAGGAACATAGGGGTAAGCATATTTATGACTATCGTATGTTAGATTGTGTGAACGTTGTGTGTACTGCTAGTCGTAATATGATTACAATCTACGTCATATAAGATATTTATGTGTATTACCTGTTGCTCTACATATTTACTATTTGTGTAGCCGATACTACTCGCTATGTGATGTTTGAATTATTGCTTTATTCAATTTTTATGTTTGCTATCATTTTATCATTGTATTCCTGTTTGCTATCATTTTATCATTGTATTCCTGTTTGCAGCTTCAACGTTTGGATTGATGTCCTTCATTTTGTACTCTTTAGAGTTAATTTCCACAGATTAATCCATGCGAATTAAATATTTTAATATGTTGGTAATGTTCATGTTACATTAATAATTTGTTGTCCATATTTATTAATGCAAATAAACCAAATATGTTGATCATTTTTAATGTAATGTTATTGGTTGTTCTTTTGAAGCAACATTGCAGGTGTTAGTAATTCAGGTTCTCCACAGCAAAAATTATAGCAACAGTTAGGTTTTATTGCAATGCATCCCGTGCGATTCTAGTTATTCGGTTTGAAATACTGAATCGTAATAATTATATTTCTTTGGGGCTTTGTCAAACTTGGCCCCTAAAATTAGAACTTATACATGTTATGGTTTGATCGATTGTAATAAATTGTATTCACCCACTCACCGATTAAAACTGAGTTCGCTATTGAAATTCACGTAGGAATAGATTGGTTATTTAGGCAATAACCGTAGTGCTGTTGTGCACACTTGATATTATATATTATTTTGTTACTGGGTGTTCAAAATTTAATGCCGATACTGAATGTTTGGTAATACTCTGCAGCAATCTATTATGATACTTCCAGAGGATGTTAAAATGTTATAATAATAATCTTTATTTCATTAATAGGCATTTGCCCAATTATAAGTGAAAAACAATATAATTAATGATAATAAACAGTTATATCCAAAACGACAAAATGAGGTAACATATCTAAAACGATACACGAAAAATATACCTAAAATAATAACACATTTTCTAAACTGCCAAACAGTAGAAAATAATTACACTTCTAAATTAGTAAAACTAAGTTAGCTTAGTGAAGAAGAATTAAATTAAATTAAATTAGTGAAGAAGACTTGCCGATCGAAATTCCTCTTTGGAACTATATCCATTGCACGACAGATACAAAATTCTATCGGTGAGATATGACTGAATGATTGAACTTGACGAGATTAATAGTAAAGCCGATTTGATCAAGTTTAAATAATAGTATTGAACTAGCAGTCCAGTGAGACAAATGTCTCATTTAATAAAACAAAAAAGACCGTTTTTCAAATAGAACGCGTATTAAATAAAAACTTTACCCAGACCTGGAAGGTGTCAAAGTGGTTGCCTAACCGATCGACGTTTTAAGGCGCAGAGGGTCGCAGCTCCGTTTGGCTGCTGAAACATCCTTTATCTAATAGACGTGTCTGTCCGGGACGCTGTTTTGTCTGTCTGGGACGCAGTTTTGTCTGTCTGGGACGCCGTTTTGTCTGTCTGGGACGCTGTTTTAGCAGCCAAACCGTAAGAGATAGAGAAAAAAGTTATTAAAGTTATATGTTTGGAGTGGTCGTGTCAGCTCAGGAACCGAATTTCAGTCACGTGACACTTCCGGTTTTCGAGAAATCACAAAAAGACCGTTTTTCAAATAGAACGCGTATTAAATAAAAATGTTTCAGCAGCCAAACGGAGCTGCGACCCTCTGCGCCTTAAAAGGTGGATCGGTTAGGCAACCACTTTGACACCTTCCAAGTCTGGGTACAGTTTTTATTTAATACGCGTCCTATTTGCAAAACGGTCTTTTCTGTTTTATTAAATGAGACATTTGTCTCACTTGACTGCTAGTTTTTATTTAATACGCGTTCTATTTGAAAAACGGTCTTTTTTGTTATTTCTCGAAAACCGGAAGTGTCACGTGACTGAAATTCGGTTCCTGAGCTGACATGACCATTCCAAATATATAACTTTCATAACTTTTTTTTCTATCTCTTACGGTTTGGCTGCTGAAACAGCGTACCGGACAGACAAAACTGCGTCCCAGACAGACAAAACAGCGTCCCGGACAGACACGTCTATTAGATAAAGGATGTTTCAGCAGCCAAACGGAGCTGCGACCCTCTGCGCCTTAAAACGTCGATCGGTTAGGCAACCACTTTGACACCTTCCAAGTCTGGGTACAGTTTTTATTTAATACGCGTCCTATTTGCAAAACGGTCTTTTCTGTTTTATTAAATGAGACATTTGTCTCACTTGACTGCTAGTTTTTATTTAATACGCGTTCTATTTGAAAAACGGTCTTTTTTGTTATTTCTCGAAAACCGGAAGTGTCACGTGACTGAAATTCGGTTCCTGAGCTGACATGACCATTCCAAATATATAACTTTCATAACTTTTTTTTCTATCTCTTACGGTTTGGCTGCTGAAACAGCGTACCGGACAGACAAAACTGCGTCCCAGACAGACAAAACAGCGTCCCGGACAGACACGTCTATTAGATAAAGGATGATCAACAGTACCGAACGCTTTTGAAAAATCTGTGTAAATTACATCCACTTGGTAACGATTATCTAAAGCTTGCGAAACAAATCGAGTAAATGTACAAAGATTCGTTACTGTTGATCTTTTTTTTAGTGAGACCATGCTGATCAGTTGACAGTATTTTATTTACGCAAAATTTAAGGCAGTTGTTGATACAGGTTTCAAATAATTTGGCAAAGCCGCTGATTAAGGCTATTGGTCTGTAGTTGCGAACATCCGACGTTTTGCCATTTTTGTGAACAGGAATTACTTTTGTGCGTTTCCACTGTATGGGAAATGTTGAAGTTTGTAAATATTGATTAAATATTTCTGTTAAAGGAGAACTTAAAAATTCGGCGCATCCTTTTAAAATGTAAATAAGAGTATCATCCGGACCACATGACCGCGTGTTCTTTAGGTGGCGAATGGCACGAAGCACTTCATCTTCTGTGAATACGGAAACACTGATGCTTTAGAAAAAATCAGAATAATCAGTAAGAACGTTGTGTCTACTGCAATCAGTACATTTAATGTATATATGACCAAAATAATCGGCAAATGCTTGCGCAATGCCTGCACCATCTGTCACCAAAGAACCGCGCATATCAGACATTGGCGTTGGGATACCTGAAGACTTGAGCTTGGAATTCATAAAAGACCAAAAAACTTTAGGTTCAGAAATAATATTATTTTCTATAGACTGAATGTAATCGCTGTAAGCCATGGCCATGACGTTTTTTGATTCGGTTCTAAGTTGCCTGAATTCAGTCAGATAAATAGGAAGTCCAGTATGTTTAAATACTATTCTGTATTTATTTTTCAATTTAATTTTGTTTATAATGTCTTTATTAAACCAGAAGAAGTAAAAAAATATTTAAGTGAACGTCAAACAGACTCAGCTTTTACAAAAATGCTAAATGAATCAAAAGTAATTGCTGAAGATTTGGATGTAAGATTAGTTTCGCAGCAATAGGTACTGCGCGACCGAAAAAAGGAGGCCTATGCTTAATTACGAATGTGGAGACGATGCTATACAAAATACAGAATTACACTTTAGCAAACTTAGATTCCGATGATAAACTCAAATACTAACCGGATTTGCAAATTGACAGATTTTTGTACTAATCATTCGGACAGAAATACAGTCGATTTACTGAATAAAATAAAGATTTTACTGACGTATCTAAAATCTACCCCATCTTCAGAGTAGATGTTTCTGAAACATATGTTTAAAAATAACCTAATTAGAACATTCCCAAATGTATGGATTGCTTTAAGCACTTATTTAACAATACCTGTCACTGTTGCAAGATCCTTTTCAAAGAAAAAAATTTGAAAATATTATTTAAGAACAAGCATGACACAAGAAATGATATGAAATCTAGCTGTAATAAGTATTGAAAATGACATTAACATAGATATAAATGACACTGTGAAAGAATTTGCAATAAGAAAATAAAGAAAAGTTCAGTTTGATTGTTGAAATAGTATATTATGATACTAGTGTAGAAGTACGCCTTTAAAGAAGGTGCGACGAGTTTAACAGCACGACGCAAAGCGGAGTGCTTTGAACGTCGCTAGTGCTTTAATGGCACTTATACACGTGTATCATACGCTATTTTTTCTACGATCCCAACAGAAATATAAAAAGTTAGTGGGGTGACACTTTTTCCGTCACATTGTGTTAGGCATTTTAGGTTATGTTGACATTCAAATTTACGGCAAAGCGTGTTTTAATATAGTATTAAAACACGCAACCAATGGCAACGTGCAAAAAAGACGTATTTCGGGCGCTAATATTAAGAGTGCTAAAAAGTCACTTTTGACACTAGAAACTGTGCAAAAAGTTGTCATTTTGACACGATCGTAGAAAAATATTATATATCACTTTTAATATTGTAATCGGTATTTTACTGTCATAAGATTGTGAGAATAGTAATAAATAAAAGTGTTTGGTTTATATGAGGAGTGGTTCTTTATTTAGTGTTCTAACCACCTAATCCACAACCCAGCACTTGAAACTTTGCACCCCGGCGGCAGTTAGGCTAGAGACGCCTATGGGTATATTGGAGATACTAGCAACAGAAAATTTCTTTAGTTACTAAATGATACATCACCAACCAAATAGGTACCGAGCGTTTGGCAAACAGGCAGAATAGCACTCTTCTTTAAAAATGTGCTTCAAAGAAGTGCAAATACTATAGGGGGGGACACTTTGTTAAGTATTCAGGGGTAAATCTTCACTACAAGAATAACAAATTAGAAAAAAAATAGAAAGCTTAATTAGCAAAACAAGACCTTGTATTTGCAATAAGAGGAACGGTTTCCTGAAAACAACATCCATGGAAGTTAGATACCCACATTTACAGGAAATATATGCATCTGTAAGTCGTCGAAGGCGTGATGCTAACCACATCACCCAGTACGCCGTTAACGTGTGCCAGATGACTGGGTTTCGAAAAGAGATATCTGGGCGACTCTGACTCGCCTTTTCTCAGGCCATGTTCCTACATGGAATGAATATTGCATTCAAAAAACCTATTTTGCCGTAGCATAAATATTTCATTCAAATAACCTAAATCAACCAGTCGAAAAATTGAAGAAGCAGGTCTATTTTACTTATCAAGGATAGGCATGGGTTGTCAATTTGTAAAGGAGAAAATCAAGAAACGATTTATCAAAACTTCTCAAACAGACACAAAGTTCACAAACACGACGTGTCAAAAAAAAAATAGACTTGAATGTATTAGCTGTCATTTGACGAAAACATATTTGGCATATTAATATTTTATCTTTTATTCTATGCGAAATATTCAAAACAGTATTAATATCCGTACATACGCAAATTTATTGTTTTTGGTTTACAGTTGCATTTATTTTAGAATGTGTTTATAGTCGGCGCAACAATCGAGAAAGATCAGATTACAAACGAATGTTATCAACGGTTCTGACCATTTGACAGTAGATAAATTAGCACTGTTTGTAACATGATAAACATTTATTTTAATACTAGCGTTCTGCACCCAAATAATTCATTTAATGCAAATTTGTACAAGAGTGATCCATTTTGTGTGTTAAGGTAATTTTGAGGTTAGCTATCAACAAAAAAAATCCACATAAAAAAAGTCACTTATAAAAATTTGAAAACCCTACTACTGGCTTACTTGCGTCGCCCCGAGTAGATTGACACCCAAAACAGCCAAGTCGGTCCACGGGTTCGCTCTCAAAGTAGTGTCAAGCAAGCAAGCAAGCAATGAAAATTATTATGTGGGATGGGCCCAATGCATTTAGAAACAAAAACTTTGCATAAAAGTTCCAAACAGTTAATATAAAAAACGGGTGACTTACGATAAGAACGTCGTCAGCATCTCGTTTCCTGAGGCAGTTCAGCAAATATTTCCCAAGGGAGTCCTTTGGGATGTCGTAGTTTTCTTCAGGGCCGGAAAGAATGTAAGGCGACCTGTCGTCCATGGTTGAAATCGAAGGAAACATTCTTTGACTGTTTTGGAATAGTTAATGGGGACAGCCGCGCGTATTCACTTCTTATAAATTGCGTCTGCTACAATTACTGGAGAACGACCTTATAGATAACAGAGGGCTTGCTTATTTGTTTGTTGTGGTAATGACAAGCAAATTATATCAACTTTAAAAGCAAAACGATGGACTTTATCTCAATAGTGGAATTTTATTTTCTGTTAACAATATTAAGCTATAATACAAGAGATCACAGGCAAGACAGAAGAAGAATAAGAAAAATATCAACTTAACGTTATGCCTATCCGAAGTGACAGTGTAAATAGGTGTCAAACCGCAAATTCATCTTTTTTGTTTACATTAACAGCTTCAATAAATTTATAACAAATGAATTGTGTAAATATTTTGATGTTATGGAATTACTGGCTATTTGTGTTCACTTTATCCTATTTGTTTCAAGAAAATTTAAAGTTTGATACAAAAATATAAAAAGTAATAATGTGTAAGTATTAGTATTAACTTGTTTCAACCATGTAATCAATATTGGATGCTTGTAATTCATAAAATCATTTTATTACTACATAACATCAAGCTGGGCAAGAGAGAAACTATGTAAATCGCAAAAGTCTGAAATCTAACTGTAATGCGATTAGCCTTGTTGCTTGGCCGCAAAATTATAACAAGTAGTCTCGTACACCCTTATGTTTTTATAACTCATTTGCTCTTTTTATTGCCAGCTAGCTCAGTTTGCAACGAGTTATCTCTTACATTTATCCCAGTTCGGGGTTAAGAAAAAATCAATGTGACAATGCTGCGGATGTTGACCAAACCCACAGGTAATAACCGAAAACATACGTTCCAAATGTCTACTCAATTTGCTTACACTCATTGTGCAACAAATATGTATTGAATTTTAAAATGCAATCAGAATAATGGCGTAATTTTAATTAACACTTAAATTAAATGGCTACTAAGGTCGATATAAATATTGTATAAAGACAATACGTTGCGCTTAAAAGTTGGAAATAAAATAATCTCAAACTTCAAAACCTTTAAAGGAATGCCCAACATTGGGCATTGGGCAAATGCATTAACAAGCTGGAAATAGAAATGTCAACTTACAGAATTGAATAAAACTATAAAAAAGGAACTCCGAAAAGACAAAAGAAAACATAACACCAGACTAATACAAAACGCAATCGAAAATAACAGGGGGCCGAAAGTAATAAGAAAACGTATAAATCTTGGCAAAAAAGAAATGAACAAAATCCAGAACAGAAGAGGTGATATAATAACGAACAAGAATGAAATACTGGAAGAAATTACAGCATTTTACTCCGAACTATACGAATCGAAAGTAAACCCTACCAATCAACAGAAAGAACAGAGTGAACGAAGTATAAGAAATATAGGATCATAAGAAATTCCCAAGATAAATATAGAAGAACTCGACAATGCTCTAAAAAACTTAAAAATGAATAAATGTGCTGGCCCAGACAACGTACTGGCGGAAATGTTACAAGAAGTGGACTCAGACTGAAACAAGAACTGTGCATAATCTATAATGAATGCTTAGAACAGGGAAATATACCAAAAGCGTGGCACTTGGCCGAAGTTATTCCCATACACAAAAAAGGAAACAACACAAAAATAGAAAACTACAGACCAATAAGCCTGCTGTCACAGCTATATAAGTTCTTCACAAAAATAATAACGAACAGAATAACAAATAAAATCGATTTTTACCAACCCTGCGAGCAAGCCGGTTTCAGGAAAGGATTCAACACTTGCGACCATCTATAAACACTCAGAACAACACTCGAGAAATGCAATGAATACAACATCGAAATACACATCGCCTTCATCGACTACGAAAAGGCTTTTGATTCAGTGGAGATGTAGGCAGTGTTGAAGTTCCTGACAAATTGTAGAATAGACAGTCGCTATATTACATTGATCAAAAACATATATAACAACTCTAAGATGTACATTAAAATGTTCGAAGACTCACGTCCTATAGCGATTAACAGAGGAGTACGCCAAGGGGACACCATCTCCCCAAAACTGTTTATAACAGCACTCCAAGACGCCTTCAATCAGCTAGATTGGTCAAACAAAGGAATTAATGTAGATGGTCGTTATCTCAATCATTTACGGTTTGCAGATGACATTGTATTAATAAGTAAGTCGTAAGAAGAACTACAAACAATGATCACTGAACTAAATGAAACATCAAAATCTATAGGACTAAAAATGAACATAACCAAAACAAAAATTATGACAAACACAAACAACAATATAAACATAACATTAAATGAAAGAGACCTTGACATAGTGGACAGTTACATAATATCTGGGCCAAAACCAGTGGCGTAACTATCATATGTGCAGGGGGTGCAAAGAACCTCCGCGCCGAATGTATATAGGCGCCGCGCTAGCGGAGTTTTTTGTGAAAATAAAAGTTTTCCTAGAATAGAGGTTCAAAGCGGCAACAGACTATGATACGTGAGCGCCACTGGGCTCTTTTGAGTTCGCAATCTTTTCTCCTTTTGAGTAGATTAGAAGTTCCAGCTCCTTTAGTGTGTGTTTGTGATTCTTAGATTGCATAGTGCATAGTAACATACTATAAATTCAAAGTTTTAAGCCGCAAATTTCTGACGATTGCCTCAGATGCAGAGGTCATAGAGAGTGCCAAATTACTTCAAACTACGTATGAAACTGATCTCGATGACGGCTTACTAAAGCAAATTGTACAATTTCGATCTTAGTACACAACTAGTATTAAATTTTGTTTATCAGTGAAGGAAGTGGAAGAAAAATGTCACACATCATTGGCTAGCTTTTCATATTTGTATACAGCTTATATCCTCCTTTTTACATCCCGTCACTACAGCCTCCACTGAGAGATCTTTTTCTAAATTAAAAATTATTACAAACTTTTTGCTAAGTAATATGGGCCAAATACGCCTAAAGAGATTTGCATTACTGAGTATCGGGAAAGTAAAAGCCAGTACTCTTGGTTTTAATTCACTGATAGATATGTTAGCTTTAGCAAAGTGTCACAAAAGAGAGTTTAATTAAAGTGCTATACCTACCTACATATTTATATATCTACTAGCTGGCCCGGCAACCGGCCTCCTAAAAATAATTTGTCTCTGAAACCCCGTTTCACCACTATAGAGTTTTAATTTTATGTCATGTCCATCGTCTTGGACTTAAAAATATATGCCATTTTCGCATTCAATATCGCAAAAAACCGCAATAACTACACCCACATCGATTTTTAGGCTTATTTGCCTTATTTCACCCCGACAGACGTTGTCCTCCCTGAACGTTGGTTTGCCTGCTGTTGGCGGATTTAGCAAACGTTTTTTCGATATTCGAATCTTTTTCATTTTAAAAAATATTGGAGGGTGGTGGGAGGGGGGTGAAATTTTGGGGTTATATATTTTGATATGCGAGAAATCTTAAAAAAATTTAAAAAAAGAAATTCGTCAAAAAATTTTTAAAAAAATTCCTAGAACCCGATTGCATCGCCACCTACCGGATCCAATTGTGAATCTAAACCATCCAGGGACCCTCTGAAACACACACAAAAAATTTCTTCAAAATCGGTCCAGCCGTTTAGGAGGAGTTCAGTCACGTGCACACCTACAGAAGAATTATATGTATAAAGATATACGGATGGGGCCATATTTATATATAACAGCAATAAGATAACATGAACTACAAAATAGAATGCTTGAGTAAGAAAGAGATGACCATACAACAAAATTACTTTAGTAAGCGCAATTAGTTGACATATGTCATAATTAAAATGAGCGTCAAGCCTACTCGTATATTTGCTGCTATGTTTATCTCTTTCTTACTCAAGCAATATGTGTTATTTTCTTGTTCATGTTATCTCATTGCTGTTATATATAATTGTGGCCCCATCGATATGTTATTTTTCTTGTGAATTATTTAAATTTGTATTCCTTTTACGTGGTTTTTGTTTTTGTATTTTCCTATGTATTTTTATGTTTCATGTTATATTTTGCGAGTGTTTGATGTAATGGTAAAATCTGTTCTACTTTATGGGTCGGAATCGTGGACGGTTACAAAACTGGTAAAGTAGAAATTGCAGGTGTTTGTAAATAGGTGTTAGGTGGCCAGTCATTATTTCGAACAAAGATCTTTGGGACCGAACAAATCAGGTGGACATTAATATAGAAATTAGGAGAAGAAAATATGGATGATTAGGGCATACGTTGCGAAAAAATAAAACTGAAATTTGCAGAAAAGTTTTGATTGTAAACTTTAGAGTTTCAGAAACACAGGACGCCCGCGAAAAACGTGGAGGTGAACTGTAAAACAAGAGACAGGAAAGACTATAGCACAACTGAGCCAAAGAGCAAAGGAAAATGACAACTGGAAAGAATATACGAATGTTCCAATAGGGAATAATGGGATTATTATTATTATTATTATGTTATATTTAATAAAAGATTGAAACATCTAAATGTGTTTTATTTTGCAGTAGGTAACATTTCATGTTAAGAAAAGAGCTTATTAATTTTCTTTTAAATTTAAAGTGTTGCATGACCAAAAATTACCCCCCCCCCCTCTTTTTTCTGAAACTTCTTGTCTACAGCGGCTATCATTTATTCTTGCACACCGGCGCTAAACCGTCTTGTTACGCCACTGGCCAAAACATAACAACCGCAAAAGACAGCATAAACGAAGAAGTAACGAGAAGAATCAAACTGGCCTAGAGTGCATTCGGAAGACTTGGCAACATTCTGAAATCTCTGTTACGCGATTAGAAAAGTATAAGAAACATACCCAAGAAGTAGACTGGAAATCAGTTCTTGAAAAACAGAGTGTCTAACAACCACGAAGGAGGAAGTAAAAATCTTCACATAGAAGGAAACCTGAAAATAAAAGCAACGCATAAATTCAAATATCTAGGATTCACTATATCGAATAGCATAACAACACAACAGAAGAAGCGATTAGTAGCAGCTAGGACAGACAAAGACAGCTACCAATCAGACTGTGACGTATAAACTATGTTTCAAATGAAATAAAGATATTCATTCAGGAATCAGGAATTATCTTGAGTTCCAGCTATTCGCTGGTGAGTATTTGTTTGCCTATGTCCTGGTCCATTCTGTGGAATTTTCGAAAATCCTTGGGGCTAGGAACCTTTTGATGATTTTTGGAAAATACTGTATGTATTGAGAGAGACAGAAAGATTTTCTGTAGACATTACAACGGCATTGATTGCTTAATTGCTTTTGGTATGTGCTGGTTCTTTCCGACGATTCACTTAATTGTGAATTCAAAATCCTTCGTTATCGGGGAAAGTTTATTCTAACAGCTATCTGTTACCTGTGCAATTACTGAAATTCATGTGGCTGTGACAGGATCTGCAAATATTTAAAAACTTACGTCTTGGCGCTCCCCAACTTCAGCCTCTTATTACTCCGTCCAGCCTTTCTTCGTTTCGGCTCTCTTACCACCACGTAATAGTAACCGCTTGAGATTCGAAGAGTAAAGTCGTGTACTCTGCGATTTCATAAACCAAGTGTCTTGTGTGATAACACGCTTGTGATATTTCAACATTTAATATTCAAATATATATATTTAAAACCACAAATTTAATATTTCGTGGACAACAGTGCATGGTATAAAGCGGTGTTTGGCCGAAATGGCTAACACTTCTTATAACCGCAATTTCGTCGGCATCCAACCAGGTCAGTCAAACAATAATTTATATTATGATCAAAATTCAATACACGCAAGTATCAAACATGCCCTACTATTTACAACAAAATTTCCCACCATTACCTCAGCAACAACCACAACTAACATACTTTAGTCAAACCACACCTAAGTTAGGGATACCACCACTACATCCAACATGCAATGAAAATGAATGGCAAATAGTACAACATAACAAAAGAATGCGAAGTCCAGAAATACTGAATACACAAAAACTAATGACTATTGGCTGGGAAAAGAGATTACAACCAGTAACAGGTTTTCCACCGTAAGAAATGAAAACGTACATGAAAATGAAATGCAAGATGTTGAAGGAATTATCGAAAAAGACAAAGAACCGAAACCACCACCAATATTCGTAGCCGGTGTTGAAAGTATCAAACCATTAATAACTCCGCTAGAAAGTACCGCAAAAGAAAAATATGTACTCAAAGAATTAAGCAACGAACAAGTAAAAATACAACCTTTGGAAGGCGTAACTTATAATACAATTTTAAAAGCATTAAAATAAAAGAACACACAATATCACACGTATAAACTAAAAAAGATAAAGCTTTTCGAGTGTCTTAAAAAATATTCATCATTCAACAGAAACTGAAATAATAAAGCAAAACCTGAAAAGTATGGGACATGAAGTAACCGATATATGGAATATTATGGAAATAAAAACAAAAAAGAATTACCGATGTTTTTTGTAGACTTAAAACAAAACAATAACAATAAAGACTTATACAAATTTAAACTGCTAATGAACACAGTCGTACAGTTCGAGGCACCTCGCCCTAACAGAGAAGTTCCTCAATGTATAAGATGTCAAGGTTTCGGACACACAGAAAACTTCTGCTTCAAAGATCTTCGCTGTGTCAAATGTATCAAAAACCATTTCACCACGGACTGCCCCAGAAATACGAGATATAAAATGTGCGAACTGTCATGAAAACCATCCTGCAAGCTACAGAGGATGCTCTGTATATAAACAAGTACAACAAAAAATATATCCCAGACTTAGACAAAAAACATTTACATCATTTACATAAACGTACAACCTGGATTAACCTACGCACAAACAACAAGACAAAATTTTATACCAACACAAAACAATAATAATCCCAACCAAATCAGAACTGAAATTCAAGAGCAACCAAACGACATAACCGAATTGAAATTGTTGATGAAAAACCTGATCATACAAATGGGGACTATAATGAACCTCATCACCACACTTTTCAATGAAGTAGCTTAATGGCGCAACTACTGAAAATAGCAGCGTGGAAAGCCAACGGTCTGAGTCAATAGAGCTGTGAAGTACAAATCTCCCTACATAAGAATGAAATTGATATTATGTTAATTTCAGAATCACGTTTTAATAACAAAAGTCACATAAAGATTCACAACTATACAATGTATAATACCGACCATCCTGATGAAACAGCACATGGGGGAACATCAATATTCTAGTCAGAAATAACATCAAACACCACGAACTCGACAAATTCCAACAAGAATACTTGCAAGCGACTGCAATCGAAATAACATAAAAAATCAACACCCTAACATTGTCAGCAGTATACTGCCCACCAAAACATAAGAATAAAAAAGATGACTACGAACAGTTATTTAAAACCTTAGGCAACAGGTTCATAGCAGAGTACTTTACAGGGTGTTCCATAAATATACCGACAAACTTTTATGGGGGGTAGGGGACATCAAAACAAACATTTTTTGCTTTATAAACATATGTCCAAAATGGCTTCGTTTTCGAGATACAGGGCGTTAACGTTTGTAGAAAAAAAAACGCTTCAGCCGATTTTAATTAAATGTTCACAGTTTGTTGGCAACTTTATGCAGCATCTTTTGATACAGTAATTTCAGGGGCGTACTCACGGGGCAACATGTTAGTGTTTTTGCATAAAAAAATAACACCCAGTAGTTTCTTTATTTTTAAACTTGTTTAAGATGAAGCAACTAAAAAAAACACTTTTGTTCACTTGACGGTTTTGCGTATCTTGCTTCGTTTTTGAGGAAAAAAATTTTAACCATTTTTTTTACAAATTTTTACACCCTATATCTCGAAAATGAAGCGTTTTTGGACATATGTTTACAAAGCAAAAAATGTTTGCTTTGATGTCCCCTACCACCCAGAGAGTTAGCCTTGTGGGTTATAAGGTATCGCAATAATCGTCACGGCCGCTAGGATACCCGGAGTCGGGTCCTCACAGGCGTGACTCGAACTAAGCAGAGTTTATTCATCCTGTGAGTGTTCCAATATTACAGATTTCTGTAATATTTTTGCTCCCTGTAGAAGTCCAGCGTTGCCATGTTGTTATAAAATGCGAAATTGCTAGCAATTTTTACTTAAGCCAAAATACCTTCATTACTTTAACTTGCTTTAATCAAAGATTAATAGTATGATGCGTAAGCAGAGCTGTTGGAATTAATTAAAAAGCTTTCGATAACAAAAATGCTGATGAACTACTAAAAAACATGGTCACACGTTTGTCCGTTTGCCACCGTATCACTGTGATTTTAATTCAATTGAATTAATTTGGAGTGTTGCTAAACACAAAGTGGCTATGAATAATTTAGCACAAAAAAATGCCAACATTGATCAATTACTAAAAACCGCATTTGCAAATATCCCAAAAAATGTGTGGAGGAAAGAGTGTGGCCATGTTTGGCATATAGGAGAAGAAATGTGGAGAAAATATGGATTTATGGACGAAATAAGTCATGAAAATTTTACTTTCACTGTCAATACTGGATCGTCAGACGATGAGATTTCTTCAAGTGACAGTGACAAAATATAATTATCTATTCAATAGACCTCGGTTATCATATGCTTCAGGGAACAGTCAATATTAGTCCATTATAACTAAGTGTCCAGCTGTTCGAAACTATTTGTGTGTTTATGGCCACCGCTTACCAACTTGCGTTTGCTTTGAACCATTTTCTATATCAGCAATCAAAGGCATTTTGTCACTTAATGAGAACACTTGTCTATAATACTTGGATATCATTAGATATTGTGTGTACTAAATATTTAACGCAACTGAAACGACAGCAAAACTACGGCTGTCGTTGGTGTGCCGAGAGCAGGGATCTCCAAATAAAATTCGATTCGGGTGTAATGGACTTTTAGCAAATTCTTAGTCAGTTACAAGCGAAAGTCCATTAGAAGCCAGTCCATAATTAATATACGATTCTATTTACATTTAGGTAAATAATTCTTTATTCTTCGCCTGCAGTGTAAGGTTGGCTGCATGCAGTGGGTGCAGTTGGCTAAGCACTGTTGCCGGTTCCAAGCCCGGACAAAGAAGGAGCTTTGTGGCGTTAAGAGTTAGCTACTCATCGGTCCATTGCAAACGAGAATCTCTTATAATTACAAACAAGTTCATTATAAGAAGAATATACTGTATTTGGGAGAGCAGTTTTTCTCTCTTCTGCTTTTCTTTGCTCCGGAGAATAATTTGTAAATGTATGGATGTTTTGAGCTATTTGATAAAATTGTTTCCAAAATACATTTTAATTTTTGGGTTAATCAAATAAAGTCAAGCATTTTTCCTTTCTATTTTAGTTTTTGTGAGAGTGTTTCTTATCTTTAGTTTTCTGTATAAAGTTATCTCTGATGGACATAATAGTTATTAAGGTACTAAGGGCATTATGAGTAAAATAAGAGCCCAAGATTGTTAGTGTACTAGGTAACCGAGGGCCTTTGGCCCGAGGTGTGTACAACAATCGCGAACTCTTAGCTCATAATGCCCGTAGTGCCTTCAAGGTTTTATGTCCTACTAATTTTCTTACCTAATTCATATTCATAATTCAATTCATATAATTACTATGATATAGTATCTAGTTAGCTGATCTAAGTTAGATTTGTGACATTAGCTGAGCTGTCATTAATTTTCATTGTGACAGTGGTGCATAATAAAGTTGTATCCATGGAAACAAATACTGTTAATTTTTCATAATAACCCTAGTGTTCTTATGAAGAAAATAATTGCCCTGGAGCGTTATTTTGTATCTAAGATACCTTAAAATAGAGTCATTAATTTCAATTAATGTACTGGTAGGACATAAATATTATTAATGAAATAGATTACACTAACCCTGGTGATATATTGTTAATAAATTGCTCAAACTGTAAATTGTTTGAAGGGGATGATTTGAAATTAATTCATTTTAATATAAGAAGTGTTAACAAAAATGTTAACGAAATAATCGCTTGATTGGAGAGTTTCCAGTCAACCTTTCATGTAATCATTTTTACAGAATATTGGCAAGGTACTGATACTGGATCTTGTAGTATAGATGGATATAATTTATATTGTGATAAGGCAAAATTTAATCAAAACGATGGTTGTTTGGTGTACATTAAAAACACATTAGTAGTTAATAGTTGCAATATTATTAAATACAGTAAAGTTTCCTTTACTAAAATAGATTGTGTAATCAATAATTTCAAGTTTAACGTTATTTGTACCTACAGATCGCCAGGTAGTGACAAAGAACTATTTTTGGAAAATTTACAGCAAATTTTATTGCACAATAGCTGTACAGCTAATTGCAAATAAAAGTGGGACAAGTCTTGAAACTACTTTTTGCGTTTTTAATAACGTGTGAAACTTTCTCTAACGTATATTTCCGTAGGTGAATACATAAAATATTTTTAAAGATAGAAACATAAGAAAAGGAACATAATTACGAGTATTTAATATGTTATTGTACTTCATATTACAATATTACATATTAGCTGTCCCAGTTTTATTTGCAATCAGCTGTACCTATGACGTAGGGTTTTTGTGGGAAATATAAAGATAGATTTTTGAATGAAAACCTCTAAGTATGCTGACAGCTATTTATAGTATTTTACATTACAAGCCAGGTAAAACAGTTTTTACTGGCGATAGGATTAGAATGACTGGCGAGCCTGTCATATCCTTGAGCCAGTAAAAATGGTTACCTGGCTTGTCAAGTATAATATTTTATTTGTTTTTCATTTGTAAATAAACCGAAAACTCGTAATAAAATAAAGTTTTTCCACGGCCGGGAGTAGAAGTCGGTTACTATAGCATCAAAATTGTGACAGAAGTAAAACATTTACTCCCTAGACACTAAATAAGACAAAAATTTCTCTAGTGAGTTGTCATTATGACTGACAGAACAATTATGTCAAATTAGAGGTTATCAGGTTAGGTTTTGCGTCAGTTTTGACACAAACTGACGCAAAACCTAACCTGCTAACCTCGAATTAGACATAATTGTGAGCTCTTTTCATAATGACTTACAGTGCCACCAACTATAAAATTTACCATAGGCTATTAATTTTAAAATAATTGTAACTAAAATGTCAATAAATGACGTTTAAAAAAAAGGGTTTTCGTTTTAAATCTACCTGCAACGTGAAAAAAATAGTATATGCAATTGGGAGAGAATGCTATTTTGCTTCAGTGCAATTTTTGACTCTCGGGCTTCGCTCTGGAGTCAGAAATTGTACCTCAGCAAAATAACGCATTTCTCTCCCTCATTGCATAATCTACTAATTTCCCCTCTTTTCATAACAATTATTATATTTTCAAAAATGTCTCGTTACCTTTCAAATCATTACTCTGACAACGGCGTTTAAAGTTTCTAAGCAGTAGGAGAGCGGGTTATAATAGTGGACTGGGGTAATAATGGACAAACCATGTTAAATTTACCGCTTCACACTTTTCGTTGGCGGTAAACATCACTTCCATGTCTTGGGAATGTGATGCAACAAGCGAAAATACGGTAATTTAAAATAATTAACAAAATATTTTTTCCTCCACCCACACGGATAAGACGTCATATTGTGGAATAATTTTGTATAAAAAATAAGCCATTTCGGGATGTTCACCAATTACCTTGGCAACTGTACCGGGTGGCCAATTAAGAAGGGCACTCGGCGCTATCTCGAAAAGTAATTGTCGTAAAGACTTGGGGTAAAAAATTTATGACTAAAGTGGCCAAGAGAAAATGCTGGAAATTATTTTTAAGTTTCTAGAATGGCCGCCAGAGGGCGTAATCGCATTCTTGAATTTTATATCCCGTTTTTTGAGAAATATTCTTATAATACAGATAGCTAAAATAAACACCGTTTTAAAGCTGAGATAAATTTGATTCTTTTTTGTTCAATGCTTTTTGCTCTATCTGTTAAGGGAAAGTGGTGGGGGGTGTCCGAACATTTTCGGAAGGAAATGTCAATAACTTCAAAATAGCTGAACGGATTTTGTCAAACTTGGAATAGTTGTAAAGAGCTTTTCTTAGGCTATCAAAGCTGCCTTGAACGGATTGATTTAGATTGCTTGTGTCGCCGCTAGAGGGCGTTTTGCGACAACACTACAAATGAAATGGATTTTCTCAAAAAAATTAAATGCAACGATATCACTTTTATTGCAACAGAAGATAGCTAAATAAGGGTCTAACACGCTAGTGAAAACCGCATTTCGATATTTCTTTCCTAACCTAAAATATCAGTAAAAGAAATTAAAACTCGAAATAATGTGCATCTTTGGGAATATTTTCAGTATACCTGCCATTATTAAATCCTAATTATCGTTCTTTTAGCAAAATATATATAAATTTCCTGTTAAAATACCAATATTATATTTAAAATGTCAATAATATAATTAATACTCATTCAATATGATTGAATATTGCCTTTCCTTTCTGTCCACACGAAAAACTTTGACAGTTGAATGGCGCCTATCAGGATACTCCATCGCATAGATTCTAACAGAAACAGTTGCGTTTTCATTGTTTTGAAAATAAACACGACACATATTAGACACTTCTACAGGTGGAAAAGGCATTTTTACAAGTAAGGCCACCAAAATGCACTATAAATAGCTGCAGTCTTAATATGATTGACATTTAAACACCACCATTATAATTTTTGCTATTTTGTTTTCCAAAGCACACTTGCATTTTAAAAATTTTGAATTTTGTGTGGTCAGAAGGGCAATATTCAATCATAGTGAATGAGTATTAATTATTATTGACATTTTAAATATGATGTTGGTATTTTAACAGTAAATTTATATATATTTTGCCAAAAGAACGATAATTAGGATTTAATAATGGCAGGTATACTGAAAATATTCCCAAAGATGCACATTATCTCGAGTTTTAATTTCTTTCACTGATATTTTAGGTTAGGAAAGAAATATCGAAATGCGGTTTTCACTAGCGTGTTAGACCCTTATTTGGCTATCTTCTGTTGCAATAAAAGTGACATCGTTGCATTTAATTTTTTTGCGAAAATCCATTTCATTTGTAGTGTTGTCGCAAAACGCCCTCTAGCGGCGACACAAGCAATCTAAATCAATCCGCTCCAGGCAGCGTTGATAGCCTAAAAAAAGCCCTTTTCAACGACTCTAAGTTTGACAAAATCCGTGCAGCCATTTTGAAGTTATTGACATTTCTTTCCGAAAATCTTCGGACGCCCCCCACTACTTTACCTTAAGAGATAGAGCAAAAAGCATTTAACAAAAAAGAATCGAATTTATCTCAGCTTTAAAACGGTGTTTATTTTAGCTATCTGTAATATAAGAATATTTCTCAAAAAACGAGATTTAAAATTTAAGAATGCGATTACGCCCTCTGGCGGCATTCTAGAAACTTAAAAATAATTTCCAGCATTTTCTCTTGGCCGCTTTAGTCATAATTTTTTTTACCCCAAGTCTTTACGACAATTACTTTTCGAGATAGGGCCGAGTGCCCTTCTTAATTGGCCACCCGGTACACCTTTCGATTCATATTTGCACTAGTACAAAAATGGACGCAAGATAGGATTTTATATGTTAAATTTGAAATAAAAACCAAACGCTTCGTCAATATTCGGCATTCGCCGTCGTTGTTGTTTATTTTCCCCTTATAGTGATTGTTTATTTGAGCCATGACAGTTCTACAATATAACCTACGATGTTTGATTCTAAATAATAAGTCATATTACCAAATTTATAAGTAGTTGGAGAAAAAATAGTATGTTTCATTCGCATAAAAAATGCGTTTTCGGGAAGCGTAAGACTCCCGGACTCTGCTGCGGGTCGTCCGGCGATCTGTCTTACTTGTCCCGAAATCATGCTGTAACGTTTCGCCCAGCGCGAACGCGATTCTAGAAATTAAAAATTAATTTGCGCGTTTACCCTGGTCTGGCACCACGTTAAGTACCGAAGCGCCGCGCCGAGAGGACGACGTGACGTCACCGCAAGCGATCGCCCTAACACCACTGCGCACCTAGACCACGACCTCCGATTACGCTCGCACCAGGTATAAAAGCAGAAATCGAGTCCGCAACAGACAGAATTTTCTAGAATTTCCTAGATCTTCCCACTCCTCTCGTCTCGCCTGTACTCTCAGGAGTGTCCCCCAGGACTCTTAGAGGGTATCCCGACCAGCTACCTGAACCCCTGAACGTTCGGAGTGTTGCTATACTGTCCAACGTTTTTTCCTCGAATTCCTGCACGTTTGGATTGTTATTTTACTTTCCAACGTTATTCTTTTGAACTCCTGCACGTTTGGATTGTTACTTTACTTTCCAACGTTATTCTCTTGAACTCCTGCACGTTGGGATTGTTGTTATACTTTCCAGCATCATTTCCCGAGCACCTAGCGACCTAGAGAACCGCCCCAGGTCCGACGGCGATGACGTCAGACACCTGGATATAAGCAGAGTTTTTCCAAACTCGCCGACGACGCCTTCCAAAGCTTGGGCACTCGGGAGGCCAAGCCGAGTGCGCCGGTGACAACGCCGTCCGTGAAACAGATTTCCTAGCACCAGGACGGCGACACCGACGCAATCAGGCCTGTTAATTGCGACCGGAGTGGCTTAGCATCTCCGAGGCCGAGGAGCGTGCACCGGGGGTTTCTGCGGAGTAAGCCCGAGGCCGCCGCCCATAGGCACGCACTCCTGGAGCTAGGGTAACTCAGTGGCCACCTCCGCCAACAAGAAACGGCGTTTAATCAATCAAAGCCCACTCACCTAGCGCGGTAGAACAGCTGGCAAGTAAAACAAATTAAATACGGCGCCCATCACTCTAACGTTGGGAATTTCACTGTCAGAGCTCCAGACGCCCTAGGTATGCACACAATTTAATTTAACATTGACCACAGTTTTGTTTATTTAACGATTTCAAGACCAAATGTATTGTTGTTGTCCGCCATCACTGGCGACCCACTAATCTGTCATATTACCTGTTCAGGGCCGGCGCGTTGCCAACGTGACGAGAGGACTGACGTACATACAGGCTGTCCCGTAATAGTGTGCCACTGCTCGATTGCCGACGAACGAACGCCCCGTTAGACGAGTTATTTTATTTCTATGTCATTACATTCTATTATTTCGTGTTTTTTTAATACAGTTTAATTTAATGTATCTAGTTAAATATTATTATATAATAGTAAGAAGTTATTCTGTGTTTCTATTCCACGTTACTATCTGAATTTATTATTTGGATCTTGGCTTTTTGAGCTAACCTTGGGCAACCAGTTTTCAGGCTGGTGATTGTAGCATTTAAATTAAATTAAACTAGCCCGTCAGGCTACAATGCATTTTTTGTACTAATGAAACAAATAACTATTGTTTGAAAATGTTCTATGTCTGAATTTAACATGCAAGTTGGAGTCTCTGCTCACAACAATTAACTTGAAAAATCAAGTTTACTATTTAGAAGTAAATTGAATATTGGAGGTTGTTATCCAATAGTGAGATTATGTATGTAGCAAATTTGAGGTTTTCTTTTAAAGCCGGTTTTACATTGGTTTTAGTCCACTATTACCCGCACAAATTTAAACTTTGGTTGTAATAGTGTACGCACGAGTTTAAGTTACGTGTATAATAGTGGACGCTCTCAAAATCATTTATTTATTTCAGAAACATGCCTAGAATATATAAAAGTAAAAACAAACGAGTGAAATATGATGATGGGGCTCTGCAGATGGCTTTAGCAGAAGTAAAATCTGGACATACCTTAAGAGATGTAGCCGAGAGGTATAATATTCCGAAATCCACTTTAGGAAAATAGGTTGGGGGTTGAAAATATTTCAAATATCCATGTAGGTGCTGGCAGAAAAACAAAATTGCCAATAGAAGACGAAGATGCTTTAGCAAAATACCTTTATGAAAGTGGTAAATATGGCTACGGCTTAACCAAGGCTGAAATGTTGCGATTTGTAGAAGAGTTCTGTGAGGCTTTTGAACTAACTTGGAATGAATTAGGGTCTAGTCGCGAGTGGTACGAAGGATTTATGAAAAGGCACCCGCAGATTTCTGTTCGTAAAGGTGAAAGCATGAGTTCACAGCGTTTGAGGGGAGCAGATCCATTCGTAATAAAAGGGTGGTATCAATTATTACAGAGTTTATATGAAAAGGAGAACATTTCTGCTACAGATGGACACCTAGTATTTAATTATGTTGAGGGTTTTGCCATGACCCAAAAGATGTAACACTTATTGCACCCAAAGGACAAAAGAGAGTTTCGAAAAACATCACAGGCTCCGGCAAGAAGAACACCACTGTCCTAGCCTGTGGAAATGCTAGTAGTGAAAAGCTGCCACCCTTTATAATTTTTAGAGGCAAATATGTTTGGCAGAAATGGATATCTAATGAAGATTATCCAGGTACTTTGTATACAGCACAAAAGAAAAGGATGGATGGAAGGTGACCTCTTTTTTAAATGGTTTACAGATGCTTTCTTACCTTTTGTAAAACCTATTGAAGAAAGGGGTGGTAAAAAAGCGATATGACGGTGCCAGTGTTCATACCAGTTATAAGATATCTAAATCTTCAATAGATAATGGAGTCATCTTGATAAAGTTGCCTCCCAATGTATCTCATTACATGCAACCTCTTGATAAATGTGTTTTTAAACCAATTAAGACAATGTGGAACAGGTTAATGACTGACTTTAATAGAGAATTTCCTGGAAAATTGTTGCCCAATGAGGAGTTCTCTAAAAAAATTAAAATAATATGGGAACAAACTTTTAAATCGGAATATTTAATTCCCGGATTTAGAGCTACCGGACTTTTTCCAGTCAATTTTAACAAGTTTCCTGAGGAAGGATTTCATCCTGTAAAATTTAAGAGATATGAAAGCAGAGATCAAGAAGTAAATACTTACAACCCAGAACCAGATCAAAACCCTACAGTGGAACTAGTAGCAGGACCATCAAAATTCGAAGATTTCATAAGGACAAAATTAACTGAAAACCTGTCTAAAATAGCTCCTGAATCTAAAAAGAGAAAAAGGGTAACTGATAATGTAGGAACTGTATTAACATCTACCACTACCCTGAAAATACTAAAAGATATGGAAGATAAAGAAAATGAAAAACCCAAGAATAAAGGTAAAAAGCAGTTAAAGGAAGGGACTGAAAAAAATCAAAGGACGACCGAAAATAAGAAAGTAGTAGTAAAACGTAAAATCCGAAAGCTATCAACTTCATCTGAATCTTCAGGAGCTGAAATGGTTTTAGAAAGCGAGTTTGAAGGAAAAGAGTTCATTGAAGATGAAAATGAAGATGTAGAACAAAATGTTATAAATGGTTGTGCAACTGTAACTGTAAACAACATCCACCGTGGTAGTTTTGTTTTAGTAGAATTCATATACAATCGCAACACAAAGAAGGAATCTGTTAAAACATTGTTGCTCAAATTTTAGATTCAAATTTGAATGATCAGTATCGAATCAGTTGTTTACGAAAGAAACACGAAATACATATGTATTCCCCCAAGTACTCGATGTAAACATAATTGAATATATTCAAATAAAATCTTTACTACCCGAACCAAATATTTATAGAGGACGCCATATTTTTTATAACGTAGGTTAGATTAGGTATAAACTGTACATTTTAATTTCCTTCAAATATACAAATGAATATAGCTACTTAATGTATTTTTGTGTGTTTTATATTTACTTTTATCACCTATCTCTAAAACAATTATTCTTTAAGACAAATGCAGCTTTTGCTAAATAAAAATTTTATTATTATTTAATGATAATATTGGTGCCTTTGTTTATTTAGACATGCATAACCTTTTTAAATTTACTGTGTTTCAAATGAAACAAAAAGCTGTTAATTGTGTACGTTTAGGGCATGTCCCTTATTACCCGCAATGAATGAACAATGAATTAAGAAGCAAATGGCAGAGTAATTCTACTATTACCACCTGGAGGAATAGTGGACAATAACAAAAAAATGTATTTTTATCTACCGATTGAACAGTAAAGTCTATTCAATTAAAGCTGTACTTTTTGGAGTCATACATTGAGGTAAATTCCCTGAATTAATTTGAATTTTTTAATGTTAATGGTTTCCAAGAAAAACAATAAGCGTGTCCACTATTAGCTCTTAAGTCCACAATTACCCTCCGCTCCCCTACCTATGTCTCTAACTTGTAAAAAATCAACAACTTTCGTCTCTAACTTGTAAATTTCTTGACTAGTAGCTAACTTGTTAAGATTGACTTTCAATGGCAATAGGCTGACTTGGTAAATTGATGTTTACAAATGATGAACAAATAATAGTATTTAACATTACAAGCCAGGTAAAACAGGTTTTACTGGCGATAGGATTGGGATGACTGGCGAGCCGTTAGGCGAGCCTGTCATATCCTTGAGCCAGTAAAAATGGTTACCTGGCGTGTATTGTTGAATGTTTTATTTGTTCCTCACTTGTAAATAACTAGAAATTCACCATTTATTCAAAATGTCAAACTGACAAGCAACTAAATTAATCAATATGACACATACTAACGAAGACAACTCTGGCTTTGCACGCTATCATTTATCTATGAGCACGCTTGTAAAATATAACTGGCTAGCCAGTAAAAAATTTACTGGCTAGCCAGTTAAGAAATATTTTCAAGGTGAATACAGTGACTTGATAAATTAATGTTTACAAGTAAGGAACAAATAATAGTAATTTACGATACAAATGCGTAAAGCTACTCTTTAGGGACGAGTGCGGTAGAGTTAAAACGCGAGTGAGCAAGCGTTTTAAGCCCGGCGAGTGACTAAAGATGCTTTACGCATGTGTATTGTACAATATTATATCTACGATAGAATCTAGAAAATACCGTAAATATAAAAAAAAATTAAATGTAAATTAGGATTACCAGCAACCGGTCATAATTTGGGTGTTTTAAAAATTTTAAAACACGTTGCTACTGACAACGTGCCTAATGGAATCTTTTAAACACGTTACTACCGACGACGTAAACTAATGCAAACATGTTATTAAACAGTCGTTTTACAAACTTAAAACTGCAAACTAAAAGGCAATTTTTAACACTGTCGTAGATAAAATATTTTTAGCGAACTTGGGTATGTACAAGGTGTAAATATTACTGGCAGATTATAGAAAACCTGTATCGATTACAGTATTTTCCCGCTGCTGATCATGTAAGTCAGTGATACAGCCTCAGTAACAAAACGTGTAAGTCGGTGATTATATTTGTTTGCTGCTTTTTCTTGACAACGGAACTTAATATTATTATTAAGTTCCTAGGATAATAATAGTATATTAAAGTATGAGTGGATTAGTGGATAACAAGGTCTTTAAAACACGCGCGAGTTTTCGAGCACGACGGCGTAGCCGGAGTGCTCGAAATAGAGCAAGTGTTTTATAGACCAGTTATCCACGAATACTTTACGCTATTTTTTATTATACCTCCAACACTGGAAATAAATTACGCACTAAAAACTGAGAAATAATTTTTGTCGTGATAAATCGAGAGGGCATAATAATATTGCTACTATAGTTACGAGAATTATTTACGTTTTTGTCGCGTCCATGTCCGTTGTTGCATTCAGTCGTTTCCTTGACAACCTTTAAAGCTCGGCGAGCTTTAATCGCCTGTATTCGCATGCTCAGGTGTGCTTTAAATGGTGATTCTGATTCAGGTATAATACAAAATTAGCAAAGCAAGATGCAGATTTAGACGTTTTGTTTATAAATTGCAAGTGTTTCTGTGACATGTGACACTCACAGGTAATACGACTCACGAAAACTAATCCTGGTGACAGGTGACAAACCAAACGACTTTTTCAAAAATCTAGGAAAATTTCGATAAGCAGCGGGAAAAATATAATAAGATAACTCGGAATGTATCGCCTATTAACATTTTCGGCAGGCAACAAGCCGGGACTTCGTCTTGGCTTGTACTTGCCTACCTCAAATGTTAATAGGTCCTTACATTCCTTGTTACTTAAATAACTTTTACATGGTACGAAATAAAAGTATTGTAAAATATTTTATATATGATAATGATATTACTGACCATTCTCCTGTGGGATGTGTGATAAAAAGCATACGTGAAAGCCATATATTGTCTGGTACTTCTGCTAGATCAAAATTGAATTATGATACATTGCAAAACTGTTTGAGTGCGGAAAGTTGATATTTTTTACAAAACATTACTGATATTAATTCAGCTACTGACCATTTTATTGAATCAATTCAAAAGTATGTTAGCCTTTCTACTACAACGATTACTTACAAAATTCCTTGTAAAAAAGTTAAATTTAAGCCTTGGATCACACAAGGATTAATTAATTCAATTAGAAAGCGGAATACATTTCGTAAGGCTTCAGAGTGATTTCCTGAGGGTGAACTCTTAAAAATTTAATACAAACGTTATAGGAATTTTTTGACCGATTTAATTAGAATAACAAAAAATTATTATTATAAAAATAAAATAGGATTATCAGAAAATTATCCAAAGAAAATACGGTCGGTAGTAAAAGAGGTTAGTGGTAGTACTAATTTTCTTCTTCTTCTTCTTCTTCGTTCCTGTTGGTCCTCTGGGGAGGGATCATAGGGCGTCCGACGGGACGTTTCACTGACTGTTAGTAAAAGTAATAAGGTTGTCAGCCTTACACTTTCGGTTCACTACACTTTAATTTAACCCGTTTTTTAACATTAGTGGTTGAGTAACTGTCTTCAACTGTTGCAAAGTGACTCCACAAACTCTTTCCAATTCTCCTTATTTTTTGCTAAAACTTTCACTTCATTCCAGGATATATTTCGCGCACGAATTTCACTGTTAACATTTCTTTTCCATGTCAGAGCTGGTCTTCCTTGTTTTCTTTTGCCTTTGATGTTGTAATCCATTGCCTGCCGTGTTATGTCTGCTACCGGTTTTCTTAGCTCATGTCCTATCCATTTTCAGCGTCGCCTTTTTATGGTGATTTCTACCGGTTCTTGTTCGGCCATTTCCCATAGCTCAGCGTTGGAAATTTGGTCCGGCCAATATATTTTAAAAATTCTCCTTAAGGCTTTATTAATAAATATTTGCAGTTCCTTTGTTTGTTGCTTATTCAGTGCCCATGTCTCGGCTCCATACAGCAGTACGCTTATTATATTAGTATTGAAGATCCGTAACTTTGTTTTCTTGGAGAATTCATTTGAGGCCCATATCCCATATTATAGGCGTTTTCTGCTTTACAAATTCTTGTTTCAACGTTTGCGTGGCATCCTCCGTGTTCGTCATGTATCAGATGAAGTTATTTATGATAAAGTACAAATATCACCTATAATATTAAAATACTGCAAAAATAGCATACTTTATCCTTTACATAAGATCTACAATCATATACTATCTTATTCTGTTATTCGGTGCTTTAAACTTGCTGTAGTAGTACTATCATTTAAAGAAAGCAATGAAAAAGAAGTAGCTAATTACTGTCCTATTTCGCTAATATCAGTTTTTTCAAAAATCATGGATTAAAAGATCATCTAAATTATAATTCCATATTATCTGAAAGTGAATACAGTTTAAAGGAAAACATGTCCGCTGAAAACGCTGTATATCAACTAACTAATAAGTTGTATAAATCTTTTGATAACAACAAAAAAGCTATTGGCGTATTTATGGATTTGGCGAAAGCTTTCGACAGTCTCCTATGGTATACTACTGGGTAAGTTAGAAATGTGTGGTATTAGGGGTATTGCATTCACTTTGTTCAAAAACTACTTGGACGATAGAAGGCAGTGCGTTAAAATTGGAAATACATTCAGTGATTATAAAACTGTAGAAATAGGAGTTCCAGAAGGAACTATTTTGGGCCCTATCCTTTTCCTTATTTACTATATAAATGATCTGCTGCTTCTAAAGAGTATAAATGCTATTTCCTATGCAGACGATACTGTCATTATCTTTGAGCACGATACTTGGGAGTTGTGTTACTTGGCTGTAAGCTGTTCTTGAAAATCATTATAAGTTCAATTAAATTTCCTTATGCAATATAAATCTAATATTGAAATCGTTATCCTTCTTCTTCATGTGTTCATTTGTGTCATCATTCACCATAAAAGTTTTAATAAGTGAAATTTTGCAGATATATTATGTAGCAGTTTCATGCTCATGTCAGCACCCACCAGTAGTTTACTCATCGTGCTCTAATTGTTTCATGTGTTATATGTATACTTTAATTATTATTTTTTGGTATTATTGCTGAATTACTTTTTTTCTCTCTTACATTGTATGTATTTGTATTAGTGCAACTATTTTATAGTATCTCTTTATTTTTAAATTTTGAAGTTATGATGCGAGCTAAATTATTATTACTATTAAAAAGAAATAGCATAGCAGATATGAAATGTGCTCTATACTAAGGTAAGATTACTTATATGAGTAAAAGTAGGGACATCCATAAGATGCCTGGTCTTTTAAACCAGGCTAATTGATAAGTACGTTGGCAGTACTGACTTTTTTAAATTCTACTAGTATGTTCGTCATTGAAGTTGGCGTTTCTCTTACTGACAAACAAAGTGTATCTTGCTATGCAACACCTTTAGTTCCTTGGATTAAAAGTACTTTGCCTATGAACTTTATGTAAGTTCTAACTGGTCACCTATAGATGCAGTTATCATAATTATTTTTAAATGAGAAACGTCAAACGCAATTAATCATCTAAAATTTTTAATATTTTGTACTTTTCGAAGTTGCAGAAAAAATAGTATGCATTATTTGGATTAAAAATGGCTCTGTGTGACTTGTAATTTTTGCGTTCGCTTGGCAACGCTACGCTTCGCCTCGCAAATGCAAACGTAATTGCTTGTCAACTAAAGTGCCACTTTTAATCCTAATAAAACAATATACTATTATTTTGCGTTTTAAGGTACTAGCGTTTACATTTTGGTGAAATTAAATTCATTAAACCGGATGAGAATGAATGATCTGATGATATTGCTGGAGGATAGCGTAGGATACTTTGACATATAAGCCGTTCACGATCTTTTTGGGTCAGGTGAGGCTATGACCATCTAGTAATTTTGTTGGCAGTACTTCTGTGGCAACTAAACTCCCTAATGGAAATTGACACTTTTTGTAGGTACATTGTTGCCGGATATTCTCTAGTCTCCACATTGACTTGCGTTCTTTTAAATTTGGTCTGTCATTTTTAAATTGGAAGTAGCATCGTTTAATGGAAATTTTTTGTTGTAACAAAATTATTTTGGGCATTTTGACTTTTCCTTTGACGAAATTAAAATTATTTTTACACATTTGATAAATCATTTATTTTCTTACGAATATTAAAATAATAAATCTGGCAATGTGGTGGCAAGAAAATGTCGAACAAACACTGACAGAAAAAAAAAGTTGCATCCGCTCCATCATGGAATCAGTTAGTCCAACATGAAAAGAAAAAATCATAGCCAACTCTGTCCCAAAAAGGTCGTGAACGGCTTATAGGTACGCAATTTTTACAGAAATTCGAAATAAACTACTGCTAAACTCTATTTTATCATTGAAATAAAGAACATTTATATACGTATACATATTTATATAACTAGTAAAATTTGATAAAGTCCGGTACATGCACCAAGAACAGGCAAAATAGAACATTTTTATAATTTCTTTACATATGGAAGAAGAGCGTAGATAATCTAGGCTTTTTAGAATGAGCACTTTGTCCAGATTTTTCAGGTTTTTCACATTTTGAAGATGTTTCACTTTTTTCAGGTTTTTCCGTTTTTACGGTCTCTTCAGAAGAAACTTTGTCATAGGGTGATAAACTACTACTTGATGAAGTTTCTAAAATAATTGGGCGACGGCGTTTAGTTTTAGCAGTTTTCTTTCTCCGCTTGCCTTTTTTTGCGCGTCGCGGTTGTTTCGTGCGGCCCACAGTCATTCTTGCCGCCTTACAAGCTTCTCTTACAAAATGATCTCTTTCAGTTTTGGACATCGCAACCCACTTCCGAGCAGCTTCTACAGATACCTTTTGAGAAGGCCAGTCGGAATGCTTTTTCTTGAACAATCGCAAGAAATTGAGAAAGGGGTTACTTGTTACTTGAGTTAGCTCGCGCTTCATATTCTTTCTCGCACCGCTACTTCGCTTCTTCTTTTTTCTTGATTTAACCATTGTTCACTTTAAATTTACATTTGGTTGACACTATAATTTTAACTGTAGAATAGTTCAATTTTGACAGGAAAACGTCAATCAAAAATAAACCATGTGATCCCGTGTTCTGAGACTGTTGCGTAATCAAATGTTTTGCTTTATTTGTCTCCAAGCTTACACGTTCCGAACATATTATAGAAACCACGAAAGATGAGCCCTGCGTCATCAATGCTATCCGTATGATGTAAGATTTTACTTGCTAGTCAAATTAGCGTCAGTTGTATTCTGAAGCAATCAGGAGCCAATAGGTGGCGCTTTATCCGGGAAACAAACAGCTGTCAGTGTAATTATTTTCGTTTTGACTAAGAAATGTAAAAATCCATTTTTTATTATACTGTTTTAGTTATTTGCGTTTATTTGCTTTTATAATGACTAAGGTTATATGCAACTTAAATCATTTACCAATACACAATTTTAAATGATATAATAATCTAACCAATAAATATACAACTGTATTTCTTCCGCAACGCCATTCCACAAAAATAATTCCATTGAACATAGGAATTTAGATAACGACTAAAATAAAATAATGTAAACATATTAATAATTACAATTCTTAATAACTATCACCACTTAAACTAGAGTCACTTGAGTCGTTGCCAACATGAATGATTAGTTCATCAACAGTTACATCTAAAATCCTTTCACGCTCATACCAAGTCCTAATTTTTTCTTCAGTGTGACAATTACTCCACACATCTTTGGTACATTGTTTTAATGCTTTCTTCCACATTGCAAGAACTCGATCATCACCATAACCATCCCTAACGATGTGATTATTGTAATATTGTTTTGCATGTGCCCATATTAATTCAATGGCATTGAATTCACAATGATATGGTGGTAGACGTAAAACATCATGACCATAACTTCTCAGTAATTCATCTACTTCATAGCGCTTTTTTCTGTGAGATTTGGCTAGTATGAGTAATTCAGTTTTAAATGAAGTTGGATCGTGATTAATGGAATTTGTATTTAACCATTCTATAATATCGGCTTTCTTCCAGGAAGTTGAGGGATTTCTTTCTATTAAAACAAAATGGTAAGGAGCATTGTCCAATATTATCAATGAAGGCTCATTCAAATTATTAATTAAATGGTTGATGAGCCATTTTGAGCAATTTTTTAAAGGTTTCTGAATTCACCTCCCCATGATAGTATTCTTTTAAAGATTTTGTTGCAAATAATAGGGATGCGTTTTCGACAAACCCTAATTTAGACCCAGAATTACCCACAATAAAACGTTTTCCTTCATAACCTTCGGGTTTTTTAACACTGCGAATATTTGAATCTTGCCAGGACTTTCCAGGATTTCCTTTAGAATAAATTCACGTTTCGTCCATAAAGACTACTTGCAGTGGATGAGGTGAATTTAGATTCTCCATGAAACATTTTAAAAACTGGAGCCGCATAATAGCAATATTTTCTTTTTCAGTTAGTGCTCTACGGTTATCATCTTTCTCGAATTTAAAACCGATATCATGTAGAACTCGATTTAAGGTGGTGTTACTGAGTAAAATATGACTTTATTTCACTTCAGTATTCAGGGAATTGATGGTAACGTACTTTTTTTCCGAATACATCGTGTATATGGTGTCCCTTATAACCATTTTTGAGGAATCTGGTAAATCAGTAGATTTTAACTGTTTACGTGGTCTTTTCTTGCCAGGGCTACATAAAACTGGATTCATACTAGAACAACTCTTAACTCTTTTCACAGTAGAAACACTAATGCCTAGAGCTTCCGCTGCCCTCTACAAATAAACGATAAATGTGAAATATAATTAGGTGAATTATGTTTTATTTACCTCTTGTACACATGACAATGGAATTAGATGACCCCCATTTTTTCTCTCGTTCGAAGTAATCCAATAAATTTAATAAGAGCTGCTGAGATTGCAAATGTAACGTTTTACCTTTCATAGACATAATTTGTATCAAACCGTAAATAATAACCTGAAAACGTAGTTATAAAACGCTGAAAAAACGAACAAAGCTTCACAAGTATCATTTGACAGTTGACGTTTTAGTGACGAAGTGCGTATGTGACTTAAACTACTTTAATCAAATAAGCACTTTAATCATAACATACGCTTATTGTAATGCTATCACTGTTGTGCGCATGGAGTTTGTGAACAAATGTACACGCATGTTTGTCGTTACTAAATTCAGCGTGTGATGACGCAGGGCTCATCTTTGGTGGTTTCTATAATAGTAATGGAGCTTTCCTTCTCTTCCTCTTCTCTCCTTAATTAGTCCGAAACCGACTAGTATACCCTATAAGCGATTTTACTCCCAGGTGTTAATGGGTTCTTCATCGCACTTGCTCTCGCGTTTTCATTAGCAAGCAAATATTCGTAATATTACTAGTTACTTTTATCACTACTATTGAACGTCTGGTACTTTTTTAGTTTACACCCACACATTTAAGCTAAATATAAAAATCAAAAACCAGTTGTATGTGGGAGTGTAAAATAAATTATTATCTATGGTGAACTAATAGCTATTAACGTATCTAGGAATGTTATGAGTGTCATAACTGCCGCAGATGTTGTTTTAAGACATCTAAGGCTCTTATGATTCATAACATCTGTAGTCTATTCAATAGTTTACCGGTTGCAGTATGGTAATGGTTGCCATGTACGGTAAAGTACTATTGCCGTAACGATACAGTTATGACTTAGTTACCAGCCTACTTTGGTATATGTAAACAAAGGGTTAATCTCCTGAAACCGGTAAATTAGTTTACACCCCAAACTTTTTATTGTTCACATTTATAAACTTTTGCTACTTGGAACCACAAATGGTACATGACATCGTTTCCAGCAAACAACTGACGCCACAAAAACTGTGTCACTTAAGAGGCAACCATTGAATAAATGCTTCATCTAACATCTCTGCAGGCAATGAAATAGTTGGGGGTGTAAACTAACTAAGCTACCCGTAAACATTATTTTAGTTTACATCCCCACGTTTATGCAAAAAACAAAAGTCATAAACCAGGTGGAAGAGGGGAGTGGCAGTAGAAACTAAAAAAGTGCCGAATGTTTTATGTTGCCGACGGTTTTGTTCAATTCTTATAATTTCATTAATCAATAAATACCTAAAAAACATAAACTTTGTACTGAGAGCCGTGAAAAGTCATAGTGACAATTTGGAAAGTACCGAGAGATTCGTATCATACGTTTGTTTGTACTGAAGTATATTGTCAGTCTACGTCAAAGTTGACGTTAGTAGGTTAGGTTTTGTTTGTTATTTGACATAAACTGACGCAAAACTAAACCCGCAAATCTAAATTTGACATACCTAGTTTGATAGTACTACCAACAATGCAGTAGTGAGTGACATAAATATATACAACCCTATTTAATGCTTCTGAAAGGCATAGTTAAACCACAAAATAAACAAATCGAAAGTTGCACTCAACGTCGCCACCTTTGATGTCGGCGGTGCAACTGTAGACGTTGCGCAACTTCCACGCGCAGCATTTACGTTGCCGATAAGGCGCCAAATTTGAAATTCAACTTGTGAAAAGTCTCCGGTTAATAATTGACCAACCTAATGTTCCATTAAAAATATCGGTAAAAACCTAAAAATGTTTCGGTCTTTACACCATGTTTATGTCTAAACCATCCCAACCGGCCTAATATAAGAGGAATATGGAAAAATATTTATATTTCACTGAAGTTTTAGGTAATTCTCAAATGTGTATGTCTATTGAAATTAAATATGCAATTTATATATATGGTCAGTCCTTTATTGGCAAGAACCATGACATAAGAGAAACAAAAAACGTGTTGTGTAGCATGGAATTCTTCAAAGCAGTGTTCATGTTCTATAATAATAATAATATATAAATCTGCTTATTTTCGTGGCTAGCTAACAATAGTAGATTATGCAATGAAGGAGAGAAATGCATTATTTTGCTGAAGTGACATTTGTGACTCGAGGGCGAAGCCCGAGAATCACATAGCACTGAAGCAAAATAGCAGTCTCTCCGAATTGCATATACTATTTTTTTCACGTTGCAGGAAGATTTAAAGCTAAAAACCTGTTTTTTTAAACATAATTTATTGACATTTTTAAATTTTAAAGTTGGTGGCACTGTAAACCTATGTCAAATTCGAGGTTATCAGGTTAGGTTTTGCATCAGTTTTGACACAGCCTGACGCAAAACCTAACCTGCTAACCTGGAATTTGACATAATTGTTGTGTCAGTCATAATGAAAACGTCCTAGGTAAATTTTTCTCCTCTAGGGAATAATTCATTATTTCTGTCACGTGTGAAAAAAATTTGTTTCCATAGAGCCGAGAAAATTTAGCTTTCTGATAGTGTAGGATAAAAAATAATAAAGTATTACATATCAAAGTCTTTGCCTACTGTAACAAAATGATGGAGATAAGCTAAAAGAACCCTATATTTTACCCAGTTTCTTACAAATGTAATCCGCCTGCTTAGATAAATTTAATTGTGGGTTCTAACTCCTAAATAATTAATTTCTGAAACATACTCAATAGGAAAGTTGTCAATTTTTACAGACAAGCCTGATTCAGAACATAACATACATTATTTTTAGGCATTATTTATTTTTTACCAGTTCAGGAATAGGTGCATGGCGTTGTTAAAAAAATCAACTAGAGCAGGTAGGATGTCATTAAAGCGTTTGAATACTCACCCTCTGCTCAACCATCGGACCTCAGAGTGAAGAAGTAAATCACCGTATTTACAGTCAAGTTCATAGGTCAGTACTTTAAATATTTTCTCTGTAACGACTTCTAAGGCGCTGACTTATAGTAGGTATACATTTTACTCATATTACAATTAAGGTCGGGACAGATTTAATGATAACACAATAAATTCAGAAAATAGCAATGGCTGTCCAAACCAAACTTAAAAAAAAACAAAATTAAAAAGTATAAAATATATGTAAGCTTAGAAACAATTTTATAAAATTTGGATAGCCCTAGACATAACTGCAGAATTTCCTGAAACATTTGCACCTGTGCAGTTGATCAGGTGACGCTTGACTATCATTGTATAGTATCACCCGTGCCATAACTTGATCTGCTGCACCCCATGTAGTTATGCCGAGTTTTAAACTAAGATAATAATTAACATGTTGATGGACGTTACTGCTATAGCAGTAATTAAAAAAGACTGCTATGGGACACATACTTTTATTGCAGTAAAATGAAAGGTCTCTATAAATGCACTTCTGCTATAGCAGTAATATTTTGGATCTAGATATAATATCTCTCAATACTACTGTCTTACAGCAACACCTGACAATTTGGGACACTGTCCCAGTTGGTTTGCGGAAAGTTCGTTTCCCACATTTCGTTCCCGGGATACTTCGTCTCCCCACATCTCGTACCCGGAAACTTCGTTCCCGGACGAGCTCAATTTGTCTCCTAGATTACAAGGTGTTGAAATAGTATTAGTAGTTCTAAATTTGAGACAAGGTAATCTGTACAATGCAACTGTTCCAAACGAAAGGAAATATTTAAATTTTAAAGTTTACAATGTAAATAAAATTCGATCTTAAAAAGTGCATCAGTGGTACCCCTCAAACAATTAATAAAACGAAAAATAATGCACAGGACGTTGAAGGGTTAAGGGAGAAATCAAACAGATTATTCTTTTATTAAATACTTTATTGAGACTAAGAGTTGTTGCTCTGCTCTCTGCTTATTGACTGACTTGAAAACAGATCTTTTAATGCTTGCGTTAGCATTTTACAAACACATACACATAATATGATCTCATACATATCCTGAGGATCGATACAAGGGTAATAAAAATAGTTAGGGCAGCTGAAGGCTGGCCTTCCAAGAAATATTTGGTAATACCTGATTAAGGTCAGCGATTGCTGAATTTTGATATTATTGTTTACGTAACTTTATTATTCTGGGAACTGCATAAAACTCCAACGCAGGAAAAGAGTTTAAGTAACTAATTCGAAATATTTTCAAAATCAGCAGCAGTCAATACCGCACGAGTTTTATTATTATACTTAATAAAAATAGTTCCATCAGATATCCAAACATTACGATAGCTAAATTTTTCAACAGCTTTCTTCCATAGTTCTAATCGAGCTCGTGCCAAGTCCTCACGAATGACGATGCCCGTTCAAAGTTCTTCTTATCTTGTCATACAGCTCTCCTGTACCGATAACTTATAAACTTAACTATTACCAGACCTGGTTTTCTTAAACGGCTATCGCTTGATACAGACCACTTCTTCAATATTTTCATTTGACGCTTCCTGGATGCCAAAAATACGGACACAATTCCTACGAGAATTTTTGTTCCAACTGCTCAACCCTAGCTTTTATCTTTCGTTTTCTTCTAACAAGGCGGCATTACTTATTTGAAGAGTAGATATTTGTTCACTGGATTGTTGCATAAAGTCACTCACAACCTTATCAACTGCGTCGTGTACGACTATGTTTACCTAGGTTTGTAGCAGGTCCAGAAAATCTTGATTTGCCATTAGATCTTTTATTGTCGAACTAACTAGATCCTTCATCGTGTTCTTATCCTTTTCCAATCTTATTTCCGGCATCTTGGCAACAATTAACAACCCAAAGCACTTTTTTTCGGCAGTAAATGGAAATTAAAGCTTTACGTGTGGTGCACCCACTGTGTACGTATAGTCTGTGTGACGGACCATTGACATTTCTACTTCTTCAAAACCAAGCTTACAGTTGTGGGAGCAATCTGTCCTCTGAAACCGTTTTGTATTCCGCTTGGCGCATGGCTCCCTCGACAACATATAAGTGTCCCATGCACATTACAAATCGCAATCTGAATTATACCTCTCAATTGTTTTTCTCCTAATAGACCTATCTTGTAAGATTTAAAATTTGCAATAAAAAATAATTAACAATAAATATATAGGTAAGATTATTTACTACACGTTACAATTTCCCAATCATGGAGGGTTGAATGTTTATGATTATTAGCTCATGCTATTGCATTTCTGGTCATCTCTGGAGTTAGTCGAGGTTGCTTTACAGCTCTTCTACATTTGAATTCAAGCTCTTCAAGTTTCACCTTATGGTAGGACTCTGACAGAAAAATTACGTCGATCGGTAGCGATCGTTCAACATTTGAAATGCATCGACTTGAATGCGACTAGTCTGACAACGTCGAACGGTCACAATCGATAGCGGTCGATATCGACCGTCCAGCACGAAATTCAATTCGACTAGAAATAGAAAACTTTGTTGTTGGACGATAGCGGACGATGGTTGGCGCTTGCGTAGTTCAGTGCAAGTTGCACAGAACAATACTCAATGCACACTAAACTGTATAAGCACGTGCAGAGGCGTGCTGGGCCGCCGGGATACCGGGCGAATGCCCGGTGGCCTGCGTCAGTGATCTGATAGCCTGCGCCCTTAAATTGAGAAAATTCCAGCTAGCCCGGAAAATAAAGCAATTATGAATAAAGACACACAAACTCAGGAGTCATGATGTAATGTAATAGGGAGTCAGCCGCCAGCAAATGATTATTAGTCTTATTCTGGTTATGACGCCGGGCCGAGCGCCGTGCCTGGAAATAAAAATATTTGGGTTAAATGTAATAAAATTCTATATTGTATTTATCATGATTACTGCGATAAGACTGAGATGAGGCCACTATGCACTATCGGGTTGCATGGAATTGTTGAATGGATCGAACCGGTAAAAGACTGCGAACGTGCCAAGTATTAATTCATTCAGTCTTCGCGTCACGCCGTCGGGTCCACATCCTACTACCCCCAAGAGTACCTAAACTTTAAACTTTTTTGCACCATAGACATCATGGATAAAAAACGTTAGGGTGGCGCGGAAAGATTGCGCAATAAAAAGAAAAAGATGTTGAAAACGGAAGCCGAAAAGTGTGTAAAATTACACAGTTTCATTAATAAACCCAGTTCAGTGACGGAAAAATTGAGCATTGTTCAGACTTCTGCTTCGAATGAACGTTCTACGAGCAGTACTGCAAATAAGGTTGACTATACCACAGAAGATATTAGGGTGGAGACAGAAGAACGGAAACCACCAGTATTTCGTGTTGAAACGGGTCAATTCGTGTCACCTATATTTATATATTTTATGCCTTTCTATTATACACATTGCCAGCAACAAGCCTAACCGTATCTTTTATGTAATAGTATGTTAAGTTAGCGCGTAGCATAGGCAAGCGAAACGTGTTGAGTGTGCACGCATCATAGTGTTTGCGCGGGTGTGCTGTAATTAAAGGCGCAATATAGTTATTCCAGAACGCTAAGCGATGACCAAAGTGCAACGCGGCATTTTCCGGGGAATTACATTGACGCTGTGAATACACTGCACAGTCAGTCGCAGCTAGACTCCCAGACAGTGTATGCGACCTGAAAGAGCCGCATCCATGCTCGCATATAGTGCGTGCGATCTGCAAGGAGTCGCAAATCAACTCCCATAAAGTCTCTTGCGACCTGCAGGAGTTGCAAGAAATACCTAAGGGGGCGACTTCGTCAAAGGTTCGCTCCAGCATCTAGGGGAAGGAAGTTGGATTCTGCCACCAGAGAAGCGTTGTGGGAACTCCATCCTTTGGGGCTACATCTTAAAAGTTTCGCCCCAGCATTCAGGCGAAGGAAATTGTATTCTGCAGCCAGGTTAGTTTATATCTAAACCTAAGAAAAACTGCTACAACATAAGGGGTGACTGCCACTTTCTTAGGCGCGGCACCAACCCCGGGTGTCATATCAAGGAAGCTGGGGATCTACCGGCAAACAGCTGACGCACGTTCGCTGTGTCAACATTCACCGTAATCCGCAGTGAGCATCAAGCGGGTTAAATGTGCATCGTATGCGAATATTATAAGAATCGACAGCGTCGCGTAGTCCAATTCGATTTCGCGGCATAAACATTGGACTTGGAATTAACCTTTGAACTTTGTCGTTCTATTTAAACCCTTCTGTAGGCCATAGCGTCTAGCTTCGGTATTGTGTACTTCTTGTGTAATTTTTGGTATTTGTGCTTTATTGCAGATTATATGCCTTTTTATGTAAACGGTTGGACTTTTTATTGCCATTGGGTTTGCCTTGGTAAGTTCAATATTTTAGGTGACGACGAGCTGATCTAAAACAATATTAGCTTACCCTTAGCTACACTAGGGATGGAAAAAGAGTCTCATAGCTCACCGACTGAATCAGCTAGCAAACCCAGGGCATTTTAAAGTAATAATTCAATAAGTGTAGGACGGTGTGATAGGCCGCATTTCAGTGTAATCATCGTGCTAGTACGTCAGTTTCCACCAGGCTACAGATGAATCAAACAATTTTAGAAAATGTTCAAGTGGAAAAAGTATCTGTGAAACCAAAAGAACTCGATATTGATTTATGTCTCAAGAAGCATCCACAACAAACATTTAATGATACGACGCTACCATTCTCGGCACAAAAAGCTTTTTTGCGTGAAAATGGGTCTAATCGGAAGTGGTTAAGTTATGATTCAGAAACTTCTAAACTCTTTTGTACTCTATTGTTTATGTTTCTCAAAATTGTGCGATAAAAATTCTTTTTGCGACGAGGCTGATGATTGGCGACATATTTACCAAAGAATTAAAGAACATGAGCTTGGTAGAGCTCACGAAAATTGAATCATATATTATGAAGTTAAAACATAAAGACACCTAAAGTCTTCTATTTTATGATCAAAAAATCTCAGAAACGAACAAGTTAAGAAAAAGTGCCTTCTAGAAAGAATCATTGATATTTTAAAAGTTATTGGAAAATGAGGTCTCAGTTTTCGAGCGAAAAAAAAAATTAAGGAGCTTATACATTGGACGATCCCAACTTGGACCATGGCAATTTTTTGGACTTAGTGATTCTTCTTAGTAAATATGACTTAGTATTAAGAGAGCACTTGGCAATGGTAACTGATAAAAGTAAAGAAATACGGGATCGTTACTTACAAAAATCAGAACCAAGTTTGAATAAACGCAAACGGGGTAGGCGAAATTTGCTGACACTTTTGTCAAATAACACAATAGGTTTTATTATTCGAACAATTTCCTCATTAATTAAAGATAGTCTAGCAACTGAAATCAGAAAAGAAAAAATGTTTTCTGTGGAACTTGACACCACGCAAGATATATCAGTAAAGATCAATGTTCCATAATTATTCGATATATGTTAGGTGATGATATTAAAGAATGCCTGCTTGCTGTAGAATGCTGCAATGATTCTTCGGGTCAAGGCTTCATGAATTTAGTCCAGAAAGTCCTAGATAACAATAATTTGAATGTCAAAAATTGCATAGGAAATGCCACCGATGGAGCAGTAAATATGAGAAGCCAATATAATGGCTTTACGACTTGGTTAAGTGAAAATTCTCCTGGACAAGTTCATATATGGTGTTACAGTTATGTGTTGAACTTGGTATTAAGTGATGCTACCAAGGCTCCAATTGCAGCTCCTGCGTTTTTCAATCTATTTAACCATTTAGCAGTTTTATTTGAAGAATCCCATAAGAGAATGGACATGTGGCGTGATCGGGAAACAAATCAACACAACAAGAGATTGCAAACAACTGGGGAAACGAGATGGTGGTAAAAAAACAAAGCTTTAATCAGCGTTGTAAGTAGAAATAATAATAACACTAATCTAAATTGAAGAAACTCAAGCTATAACTCCCGATGTTAGAGCGAAAGCCAGAAATTTGAAGGAACAATTATTAAAATATGAAACAATTTTGATTGCACAGATTTATCTCCGAGTATTCAGTATTATTAAACCCGCGTTTAAATATTTACAAACTAGCGGATTAGATCTCTTAAAAAGTCAACAATTGCTTTCTGCCGCTCTTGTTCAACTTAGATCCATTCAAAGGGATATGAAAAGCATTAAGTTAGAAGCAGATAACTTTATTGACTGGGCCTAAAATGAATTTGATTCTAGAGGTGCAGATGTGCTATTGGAACATAATTTTCCTGCGAAACAATCCAGGAGAGTAAAAACAATGCCTGGCGAATTGTCTCGTGATAATCCGATTGCAAATGATTTTTCAAAATTCATTGTTGAAGTCCACAATTTTATTTATCTAAAGCAGTTGTAAAGAGGGGATAACGGTCGGCCTTACCTTTTGGCGAAAGTTATATTTGATATTTTGCCGGCTGGTAACTATCGGCCTAATTGGGCTAGCTCGCCGCGAGGGTCGCAGGGTTCCAGCTATGCTGAAAAAGTATAATAAAAAAAAGGAGAGGGCGCCAGGTCCTCGACTCAGTTCTAATCCATGTGCCGGACCGTGCACAAGGTAAAAACAATTTCCAGCAGAGCAAAGAAAAATAATCAAATCAACCACCAAAGAAAATATCACAGCTTTATTATTAAATGGTGGATATGTACTATAGTGCAAATACAAACATAAATGTACAATAAATCAGGCAGGCGTTCAAATACATATAAGTAACCATACGTTGTACCAATTATAAATTTCAATGTAAATGTATATATATCTAAATAAATTACAACAAATGCATGCAAAAAGAAGAACTGTAGTTTCGAGCCGAAAATAAATATTACCATGCAAATATTCGTGAAGCTAAATTTAGGCCGCGAATCGTTGGACGGTACAAACACTCTAAAAAGAAACGAGAGTACGCAGGGCGTCGCGGAGACAATTAAAATAATTTAAATTGATTAAGCGCGAGTCACGGAGCGAGTTTAAAATTTTGCGTATACCGGCTCAGAGCAATACAAGACCACCTTGGCTAACGTTTCAACCCCGAGGGTTAGCTAAATGACGCTATATCTATATTCAAAATTTTCTAAAGGGCGGAATCAGCGTGCGTTTGCGTGGCCACACATGAACGACGGTGTCCATATTAAAAATGCATTAAGTGTGCGTATGTATATTTACATGCTAAAGATAGCAACGGCTTGGATTTGCCTCTTACTCGGTTAGCGGAGATCTGCCAATAATCACAATGCTCCCGTAGTGGGCTCACGAGACACTGCCACTGTAGTGTGCCTATCTTCACGCCGAACGTTTGACATGAAAATATTAGTTATTGTTTTGTGATGAAAATAGCGAGGCTTTAAGGAGTCCGAACTATGTTATGCAAGCGGGTGAGTAAAAGCGACGTCCAGATAGGACACAAGTGAAGCTCAAAGCCCTACAAGTTTTACTCTATAAATTTTTCAGATAACGCAGAGGTCAGTGGGGTGCCCACCGAAGCAACGACTCCAAAGCAGTACGCAGGTTATGACCTCAAATTAGTAAGTAGCAGAGGGTATCCGCATATCATTGCGAGGCGGCCCTAACAAGAATAACGCAAGTACAAATATTACTAAACTAACGATGCACGAAACCTACTATCGCACAATCCGTGCTGATGAAATTACACATGCCCGAAGTGCTAACGGCATGAAACAGTATGATTCAATTATAAGTTACAACAGGCGCGATGCATATTAACTACAATAACGTCTTGCCTGCAGGAAAGTTTACCAGAACCTAACCTCTCCGTTTGCTCTCCTGTGGTTGGACGTAGCTAGCGAAGCAAAGAGGACGGCCGCAGCTGCGGGATGCAGTGCCAGCTATGGAGGCTGCCAAAAACGACTTGCAGGTGGGTGTAAAGCAGTTGCTCAACCTTCAGCGTTGCCCACGAGAGTTGCAAAATTCACAGGCGATGCGACTATCTTAGGGGCCCAGTGCATCGGACTGGATTCCAGCAGGGTGCAGTCGAACGGGGTAGGTCTACTCCAGACAGGAAGGATTTCAAGCAGATGGGGAGTGTTTTAACTCCCACCGGAAATTGGCTAAAAACGCACAGAACCCAAATGTATTCCCGATTAAGAAGAAACTGGCCTAGTCTTACCTCAAGCTGGGGGTGGAGCCGAAAGAACGTGCTAAAGTCGGTTCCAGGAGATCCGCCAAAAGCGAAAGGATGCAAGTAAGTAGCTAACTAATCATTACGAACACCCACGATAACGCAGAAATGCTTCCAGATTCCTCAAACAATCTATTCGAAGAGGCGAGCCCTACCAAAGGGCTATGAAGCACTTAGCTGCAGAGGAACACCTACTAGCACGACAATTTAGCTTGAAAAGAAAGCCGAAAAATTCAAAAACCCAGCCTACAGGTCATATGAAAACAAAATTTGGGCCAGAAGATGCCAAAAAACCAGTCAGACAAGTTTGACTGCAGGAAAACATAACATTGCTCTAGCAACAAATGGAATAGTTAAAAATAATTTGTATCACCGGTTGCCTAGCGGCCATACCCAAATATTTGTAAAAATATAGCAAGAATAAACCTAATTTCAAGATATGAGTAGTTAAACGAGGGGTTGCTTACGAAACTGCATGATAATTATAGGAGAGTAATTAAAAATAAGATATAGCCAATTATGCCTAGTTTAAGGTATGCAAAAATTGACAAAAGCCAACCATAAATATTCAAGTTCAAAAATTCAGCTAGCGAAAGTTCAATACTACGGGGGACGCTCCAAAAGTATCGTAACACAGTGTGTAATTTTGACTTTTAGTTGGCAGTTTTCAGTTTGTAAGACGACTGTTTAATAACATGTTTTCATTAGTTTACGTCGTTAGTAGCAACGTGTTTAAAAGATTTCATTAGACACGGAGTCAATAGCAACGTGTTTTAAAAATGTTAGCCACTCAAAATTACGACCGGTTGCTAGTAGTTCTAATTTACATTAAAAAAAAATTTGTATATTTACCGTGTTTTGCAGATTCTGTAGTAGATAAAGTATTGTACGATATACATGCGTAAAGCATCTTTAGTCACTCGCGGGGCTTAAAACGCTTGCTCACTCGCGTTTTATCTCTGCCCCATTCGTAACTAAAGATTAGCTTTACGCACTTGTATCGTAAATTACTATTTGGATCGTGTCATTGAAAGCATGGATTCCAGATTCCAGAAAAACAGATAACTCTACTTAGATCTTAATATTCTGTCGCCTTCTAATTTTAAAGAATTAAAAGATACCCCTATTCCAACAAACGCCTTCAGTAAGTTGGCTGAAACATTATTTCATTTCGATAACAGTGTAACTAAAGAAAACCTACAGTCTGAACTCATTAACTTTGCCAATAGTTGGGATACAATAAAATTGACGAATATACAGTGCAAAAGGAAACTCCGTCATCAGATGAGGAGGAGGACGGAGTCGACGAAGAAGATTATTTTGTCAGTGCAAAGTGTACAATTTGCAAAAATTGTGCGATCTGTTGTTACAAGCTTCTAATCAAATACAATTTATATAGTGAGGCTTATAAAACCCTAACATTAGCATACAAATACTTATTAACACTACCAACAACACAAGTTGCGTGTGAAAGATCATTTTCGACCCTAAAATTTATAAAAAAATCGGTTAAGAAGTACACTAAGTGACATCAATTTGGAGACTCTGATGCTGATGTCTGTGGAGAGAAAAGTGATCAATAATTTAGATAGTGACTTGATAATTGACAAAGTAGCTGAAAACAGTTCTTTGCTACGAAGAGAATTGTCACGGGACGTGTTATCAGCCGAGGTTGCCCAGCAATCATCATAGTATCTAACATCGTAAGTTACAAATTTCTACTATTATTATATTATATTGTATTCAGGTAGGTACCTATTTATTTTATTGATCTATAGTTAATGCGGCTTGATTTTGTAGTGCTTTTTTTACTACCTATGCAAGGTAATAGTTTCACCAAAACAACGTCTTCATCACCTAAAATTTCTTCTAATTATACAGCGTGTCCCATTTGTTCTGGGCGCTACTTGATTTATTCAAATATAACCACCTGTTCATATATATTCAGATTCTCTGGAAGAAATAAGGGTCACTTTGTTCAAATTTTTTCATACCGAAAATCAGTATCTAGTTTTCAGAAGAAAAAATAACCTTTGAAAATTTAGGCTAAGACAAGGAATTTCATCACATAAGATCTTTTGATAAGAGAATAACGAAACCTTGCGAAAGGTTTCCAGGCATGTTATGGCGTATCGATGTAAGGTCGCATCCAGGTTTTTTGTAACAGCCTGATCAAACTACAAGAATGTCAATTTCTTGAAATGAAACAACGTGTCAATTTGTTCACTTTAGGTACATATAATTTTCTTGTAACACCCCGTTTTTGTCTGAATTTTCGCAATAGTTATTTATGCAACTAGTGTGTAAAGTACCTTTACTTTACTACACACGTGTTGCATACTACATTCTTTTTACAACTGAACATTTCACAATTGCTTTATTTATTTTGGTACGAAACTGGTTGGTTGATTGAAATTAGTTTTAAGTTGGCGCCACTGATCGTGATCGATGAACTGTCAAAATTATGTAAAATTTTGTAAATAGGCAACCCAAAATCAATTTCACTTTTTATGCGCTAGGGTTTCTAAAGAACCTTTTATGCACTATTACTGTTACTAATAATAATTCATTAATTATGTTAATTTTTCACGATTATTATAGGTTTTTTACCTATAATTACTAAATTATATTAAATAAATTACATCTTTCTGGTTTTTCACATGATTAACATCTAGAATACATAACCTTATGTAAATAGGCAACCCAAAATACATTTCACTTTTTATGCACTAGGGTTTGTAAAGAACTTTTTATGCACTGCTTTTTAAAAAGTGGAACTTTACAAACTAACTAACGTGTTTAAAATATCTACTTTAGATACGGTTGTAGAAAAAATTCTTTATCTACGACAGTGTGTAAAATTGCCTTTTAGTTGGCAGTTTTAAGTTTGTAAAACGACTGTTTAATAACATGTTTTCATTAGTTTACGTGACCAGTAGTAACGTGTCTAAAATATTTCATTAGGCACGTTGTCAGTAGCATTACTAAAAATTTTAAAACACGCAAAATTACAACCGGTTGCTGGTAATCCTAATTTACATTTATTTTTTTTTATATTTACAGTGTTTTCTAGATTCTATCGTAGATAAAATATTGTACGATACACATGTGTAAAGCATCTTTAGTCACTCGCGGGGCTTAAAAGGCTCGTTCACTCGCATTTTAACTCTAGCCCACTCGTGCCTAAAGAGTAGCTTTACGCACTTGTATCGTAAATTACTATTTTTCAATTTTATTTTAAAATATAATTAGCTCTGATACTAGCAACCAAATGTACGTAATTTAAGTGTGTTTTTATTCCTATGTGCTGTAGATAATCTTGCACATATTTCTATATAATAATTTATTTATTGTTTCTGTGTATTGAATATTTTTATATAAAATATATTTAACATGCTGTAAATTTGTTCCATTAATTTCTCGTTGGCAGTAAATATAGTTAGTATTTACAATTGTGATTTAACTTTTAAGTCGAGATTTGCTTTACAGAAGCTTTGTATAAGTATTTCTGTAAAGACAATGTCGACTTAAAAGTTAAATTACAATTGTGCAATTTATTAACTGAAAAAATATCCATTGCCACGAATTTGAATTTCTCGCCATGTTTTACTTCTTTCCCGCAACCGTTGGATGGCGCTAGCATTTCAGTCCTTCCAGGTAATAAAGGACTTTCCCATCTAAAGTGCTTTATTTATGGTATGTATAGCTTTTTCTCTGAAGTGAGTTTTTTTCTATGCATCTAAAAAAATATAATGGTAAAACATCAAATAAATTTCTTATTTTTTTGCAACTCATCTTTTTCAATAATTTTAAACCATGCACAAATGTAGTAGCAAACTTTACAAAGCAATTTTTGTACTTACACTCTTATAAATTGGTATTAATTGTTGTTTAAATCTAGTCCTTCCAGAAACACTTGCTCGAATTTGTAGGTTATATACAAGAATGTCTTGAATTGTCTGAATTTTTGCTGGCTATACAATCATTTTTAACATTATGCAGCCTTAACAGCACTGTATAGATGGTGGCTGCATACACAAACATAAAATTAAAAGTCGATTAATTAGTAATATGGATTTACAAGAATATAACTATTGAGTCTAATAAACTGATAAATACCTAGCAATAGCTTAATAATATAAAAACAACTTTGATAATTCGCATCCGGGCAGTAATGCAATATTTTCAAGTAGATATTCATAATATGCAGCCTGAATTGCGCGTACGACAGCGCCTCTACAATCACAGAAATAATGCCTGGAACTACAAACACGCCAAGCCGTAATAGAGACGTTCAGTCTCGTATTAATCCAGGAAGCCGTGAAAATTACCCATCAGAATCTTCAAAATCATTTGCAGTCGACTCACCTAAATCTCTTACACCGTGGTTTTAGGAAATATATAAAGAACAAAAGAGCATCTCTCAACAGAGAACACCATTTGGTCATGGATAACCTTTATACTCGTAATAGTGAAAAGCTCTCAGAAAATCTTTTAAAGCACAAAACTCATACTACAGGAACTCTCCAGAGTAACAGAAAAGGCAATCCCCAAGTTATAACATTAAACAAGTTGAAAAAAGGTGAACATATCTGGAGAAGACGTCAGGGCACAGAACCTAACAGACTCAGAAGCGACACTCCACGGCGCGGCGGCGTACATATATCAAACAAGTAAAGACACTCACTGTCGGTTCCTTTGATGTAAAAATACCGAGTTTGATGACCTTGAACGGCTTTTGGGGGGTACTTTCCGATAGTACTAACAGATAGCGCCACTATTTAATCACATATAGTGTACCTGTATAATACTTTAGTCAGAGTAGGTCAAACAGCGAAAAATTGTGGATTATTGTTTCATGGCTACCAAGATTTAATGATATATTGAAAAACAAGATTGGTAAAACTCACACACCAGTTGTTAGTTTTATCAAATTCAAGGTTACCAGGTTAGGTTTTGCGTTAGTCTGTGTCAAAACTGACGGAAAACCTAACCTGCTAACCACGAATTTGATGAAACTGACAACTCGTGTGTCAGTTTTACCAACCTTTTTTTTTCAATATATTATTAAATCTTGGTAGCCATGAAAAAATGATACAAAATTTTTCGCTGTTTGCCCTACTCATACTAAAGTATTATACAGGTACACTAATCACATTTTGAGTCTCTGTATATAGGTTACTAAGAGTTGGGCAAACAGTGGGATATATTTTGATTGGTTCGGATCACTCTTTACAAAGCATGTGTGATAAAAGTGAATTTTTTTACATATTTTGTAACATGTTACGACCGATATATTGCGATAGTTTCACATATGCAAATCTAAATTTTAACTAAATTGGTCGTATATTCTTAATAGTCGGTTCCAGAGATCCTACGAATGAGCAATGCTCTGAAAACTCTCCCATCGAAAGCAAGTTAGCAAGATTGGTTCCCATAACCTCTTTGTTCGACATATGTTAAATGTCTAGCTTGGATCAAAACTGTATGTCAAATTAGGCTGTTTGCCCAACTCTTAATGAACTATATACAGGATCTCTAATCACATATGATTGGTATCAGAGCCAGTAACTGGCTCTGATTGGTAGAACTTTGTGCTGCCATCTGATAGTCAAGTTTAGAAATACCCACCGAGTTACTGTCCCCGGCACTCTAACAGGATTCAACATTTGGCATGAGTATCTCTACTTGTTTGATGTATGTACGCCTTCGAACATATAAGACTGGAAGGAGCATACTTTTAATAACGTAATGTTAAACCGATGGTTCAAAGAAGATCAACAGAGATGAAAATAGAATAGTACGCAAGTATAAGAAGGATAAACTGATAAACTCGAACTCATTCTCCTTAGTATAGAATTTCGGCTTAGACCGCGTAGTATTTGTATATGAACACCCAGCATTTTCTGCCCACCTGCCATGCCGTATACTTGTTCCACTCTTATATGTTCGAAGATGTACGCTGACTATACTGTGAGCAAGTAGAAAAGGCGGGAAATTTAAAAAGTTGAATTATAGGCTCACCACCGACAATATCTGTTAAAACCAATCCATGGAAACACACGTCATGACGTCACAAATCTACTAGTTAGCGTTACGCATGCGCACTGATTTTTAGACCCCTGCCAAAGTCGCGAGTGTCGCTTCTGAGTCCGTTAGGTGTTTATTCTGTGGTCAGGGTGTATACGTTTCCAAATGGAGGGACAGCAGGTTTGTCAACAGCAGTTGTCAACTAAGTCCAACTAATTGATTCCAACCATTGTTGCCTTCTGTTAAAGAAACAATAGGAACACTAAGTAAATTGCTTACAATACCTAACCTACGAATTTACGTACCTCCTGGGATCCTTCGGAAGGCGACAAAACTTCAACTCTGGTTTTACTTAGAGTACCTATATAATAAGTAGTAGGTACTCTAGTTTTACTCTACTATTGTTGTTGCAACTGAACACTGTACACGCACAGTATTGATATCCCATTTTTTGCAATAAATACGAACAAAACCAATTCACCCCGCAACCAATTTAGCGTGAAAGCGGCATGTGGCAATTGGCAGCTATTTCCGTGTTTGAATGCGACTTCTTAATGGCTCTAAAATGCTACTATCAGTACTTAACATATTATAATTATTAGACAGTAATTGCAGAATGCTAGAGATTGTACAGAAACAATTGTAAACTAATTTTAAATGCATCAGAATGGCAGCTACAGTTTTAGAAGTAGACAAAATGTCATGTTAGAGCCTGTAAACGCTCTGGCGGACGATTTGAGACGTTTTGGATACCGTTTCGATAGTAGAAACGCTCTTAGATTTTTTAAACTTTAGTAACGCTATTTTTGTGTTTGAATGCGACTTTTTAAGGGCTTCAAAATGCTACTATCAGTACTTAACATATTATAATTATTAGACAGTAATTGCAGAATGCTAGGGATTGTACAGAAACAATTGTAAACTAATTTTAAATGCATCAGAATGGCAGCTACAGTTTTAGAAGTAGACAAAATGGCATGTTAGAGCCTGTAAACGTTCTGGCGGTCGATTTGAGACGTTTTGGATACCGTTTCAATAGTAGAAACGCTCTTAGATTTTTTAAATTTTAGTAACGCTATTTTTGTGTTTGAATGCGACTTCTTAAGGGCTTCAAAATGCTACTATCAGTACTTAACATATTATAATTATTAGACAGTAATTGCAGAATGCTAGGGATTGTACAGAAACAATTGTAAACTAATTTTAAATGCATCAGAATGGCAGCTACAGTTATAGAAGAACAAAATGGCATGTTAGAGCCAGTAATTGCTTTGGCGGACGATTTGAGCCGTTTTGGATACCATTTCGATAGTAGAAACGCTCTTAGATTTTTTAAATTTTAGTAACGCTATATCTGTGTTTGAATGCGACTTCTTAATGGCTTTAAAATGTTACTATCTGTACTTAACAAATTATAATTATTAGACAGTAATTGCAGAATGCTAGAGATTGTACAGAAACAATTGTAAACTAATTTTAAATGCATCAGAATGGCAGCTACAGTTATAGAAGAACAAAATGGCATGTTAGAGCCAGTAATTGCTTTGGCGGACGATTTGAGCCGTTTTGGATACCGTTTCGATAGTAGAAACGCTCTTAGATTTTTTAAATTTTAGTAACGCTATTTCCGTGTTTGAATGCGACTTCTTAATGGCTCTAAAATGCTACTATCAGTACTTAACATATTATAATTATTAGACAGTAATTGCAGAATGCTAGAGATTGTACAGAAACAATTGTAAACTAATTTTAAATGCATCAGAATGGCAGCTACAGTTTTAGAAGTAGACAAAATGGCATGTTAGAGCCTGTAAACTCTCTGGCGGACGATTTGAAACGTTTTGGATACCGTTTCGATAGTAGAAACGCTCTTAGATTTTTTAAATTTTAGTAACGCTATTTTTGTGTTTGAATGCGACTTCTTAAGGGCTTCAAAATGCTACTATCTGTACTTAACATATTATAATTATTAGACAGTAATTGCAGAATGCTAGAGATTGTACAGAAACAATTGTAAACTAATTTTAAATGCATCAGAATGGCAGCTACAGTTTTAGAAGTAGACAAAATGGCATGTTAGAGCCTGTAAACGCTCTGGCGGACGTTTTGAGACGTTTTGGATACCGTTTCGATAGTAGAAACGCTCTTAGATTTTTTAAATTTTAGTAACGCTATTTCCGTGTTTGAATGCGACTTCTTAAGGGCTTTAAAATGCTACTATCTGTACTTAACATATTATAATTATTAGACAGTAATTGCAGAATGCTAGAGATTGTACAGAAACAATTGTAAACTAATTTTAAATGCATCAGAATGGCAGCTACAGTTTTAGAAGTAGACAAAATGGCATGTTAGAGCCTGTAAACGCTCTGGCGGACGTTTTGAGACGTTTTGGATACCGTTTCGATAGTAGAAACGCTCTTAGATTTTTTAAATTTTAGTAACGCTATTTCCGTGTTTGAATGCGACTTCTTAAGGGCTTTAAAATGCTACTATCTGTACTTAACATATTATAATTATTAGACAGTAATTGCAGAATGCTAGAGATTGTACAGAAACAATTGTAAACTAATTTTAAATGCATCAGAATGGCAGCTACAGTTACAGAAGAACAAAATGGCATGTTAGAGCCTGTAATTGCTTTGGCGGACGATTTGAGCCGTTTTGGATACCGTTTTGATAGCAGAAACGCTCTTAGATTTTTGAAATTTTAGTAACGCTATTTCCGTGTTTGAATGCGACTTCTTAATGGCTCTAAAATGCTACTATCAGTACTTAACATATTATAATTATTAGACAGTAATTGCAGAATGCTAGAGATTGTACAGAAACAATTGTAAACTAATTTTAAATGCATCAGAATGGCAGCTACAGTTTTAGAAGTAGACAAAATGGCATGTTAGAGCCTGTACACTCTCTGGCGGACGATTTGAGACGTTTTGGATACCGTTTCGATAGTAGAAACGCTCTTAGATTTTTAAAATTTTAGTAACGCTATTTTTGTGTTTGAATGCGACTTCTTAAGGGCTTCAAAATGCTACTATCTGTACTTAACATATTATAATTATTAGACAGTAATTGCAGAATGCTAGAGATTGTACAGAAACAATTGTAAACTAATTTTAAATGCATCAGAATGGCAGCTACAGTTTTAGAAGTAGACAAAATGGCATGTTAGAGCCTGTAAACTCTCTGGCGGACGATTTGAGACGTTTTGGATACCGTTTCGATAGTAGAAACGCTCTTAGATTTTTTAAATTTTAGTAACGCTATTTTTGTGTTTGAATGCGACTTCTTAAGGGCTTCAAAATGCTACTATCTGTACTTAACATATTATAATTATTAGACAGTAATTGCAGAATGCTAGAGATTGTACAGAAACAATTGTAAACTAATTTTAAATGCATCAGAATGGCAGCTACAGTTTTAGTAGTAGACAAAATGGCATGTTAGAGCCTGTAAACGCTCTGGCGGACGTTTTGAGACGTTTTGGATACCGTTTCGATAGTAGAAACGCTCTTAGATTTTTTAAATTTTAGTAACGCTATTTCCGTGTTTGAATGCGACTTCTTAAGGGCTTTAAAATGCTACTATCTGTACTTAACATATTATAATTATTAGACAGTAATTGCAGAATGCTAGAGATTGTACAGAAACAATTGTAAACTAATTTTAAATGCATCAGAATGGCAGCTACAGTTTTAGAAGTAGACAAAATGGCATGTTAGAGCCTGTAAACTCTCTGGCGGACGATTTGAGACGTTTTGGATACCGTTTCGATAGTAGAAACGCTCTTAGATTTTTTAAATTTTAGTAACGCTATTTTTGTGTTTGAATGCGACTTCTTAAGGGCTTCAAAATGCTACTATCTGTACTTAACATATTATAATTATTAGACAGTAATTGCAGAATGCTAGAGATTGTACAGAAACAATTGTAAACTAATTTTAAATGCATCAGAATGGCAGCTACAGTTTTAGAAGTAGACAAAATGGCATGTTAGAGCCTGTAAACTCTCTGGCGGACGATTTGAGACGTTTTGGATACCGTTTCGATAGTAGAAACGCTCTTAGATTTTTTAAATTTTAGTAACGCTATTTTTGTGTTTGAATGCGACTTCTTAAGGGCTTCAAAATGCTACTATCTGTACTTAACATATTATAATTATTAGACAGTAATTGCAGAATGCTAGAGATTGTACAGAAACAATTGTAAACTAATTTTAAATGCATCAGAATGGCAGCTACAGTTTTAGTAGTAGACAAAATGGCATGTTAGAGCCTGTAAACGCTCTGGCGGACGTTTTGAGACGTTTTGGATACCGTTTCGATAGTAGAAACGCTCTTAGATTTTTTAAATTTTAGTAACGCTATTTCCGTGTTTGAATGCGACTTCTTAAGGGCTTTAAAATGCTACTATCTGTACTTAACATATTATAATTATTAGACAGTAATTGCAGAATGCTAGAGATTGTACAGAAACAATTGTAAACTAATTTTAAATGCATCAGAATGGCAGCTACAGTTTTAGAAGTAGACAAAATGGCATGTTAGAGCCTGTAAACTCTCTGGCGGACGATTTGAGACGTTTTGGATACCGTTTCGATAGTAGAAACGCTCTTAGATTTTTTAAATTTTAGTAACGCTATTTCCGTGTTTGAATGCGACTTCTTAAGGGCTTTAAAATGCTACTATCTGTACTTAACATATTATAATTATTAGACAGTAATTGCAGAATGCTAGAGATTGTACAGAAACAATTGTAAACTAATCTTAAATGCATCAGAATGGCAGCTACAGTTTTAGAAGTAGACAAAATGGCATGTTAGAGCCTGTAAACGCTCTGGCGGACGTTTTGAGACGTTTTGGATACCGTTTCGATAGTAGAAACGCTCTTAGATTTTTTAAATTTTAGTAACGCTATTTCCGTGTTTGAATGCGACTTCTTAAGGGCTTTAAAATGCTACTATCTGTACTTAACATATTATAATTATTAGACAGTAATTGCAGAATGCTAAAGATTGTACAGAAACAATTGTAAACTAATTTTAAATGCATCAGAATGGCAGCTACAGTTTTAGAAGTAGACAAAATGGCATGTTAGAGCCTGTAAACTCTCTGGCGGACGATTTGAGACGTTTTGGATACCGTTTCGATAGTAGAAACGCTCTTAGATTTTTTAAATTTTAGTAACGCTATTTCCGTGATTGAATGCGACTTCTTAAGGGCTTTAAAATGCTACTATCTGTACTTAACATATTATAATTATTAGACAGTAATTGCAGAATGCTAGAGATTGTACAGAAACAATTGTAAACTAATTTTAAATGCATCAGAATGGCAGCTACAGTTTTAGAAGTAGACAAAATGGCATGTTAGAGCCTGTAAACGCTCTGGCGGACGTTTTGAGACGTTTTGGATACCGTTTCGATAGTAGAAACGCTCTTAGATTTTTTAAATTTTAGTAACGCTATTTCCGTGTTTGAATGCGACTTCTTAAGGGCTTTAAAATGCTACTATCTGTACTTAACATATTATAATTATTAGACAGTAATTGCAGAATGCTAGAGATTGTACAGAAACAATTGTAAACTAATTTTAAATGCATCAGAATGGCAGCTACAGTTTTAGAAGTAGACAAAATGGCATGTTAGAGCCTGTAAACTCTCTGGCGGACGATTTGAGACGTTTTGGATACCGTTTCGATAGTAGAAACGCTCTTAGATTTTTTAAATTTTAGTAACGCTATTTCCGTGTTTGAATGCGACTTCTTAAGGGCTTTAAAATGCTACTATCTGTACTTAACATATTATAATTATTAGACAGTAATTGCAGAATGCTAGAGATTGTACAGAAACAATTGTAAACTAATTTTAAATGCATCAGAATGGCAGCTACAGTTTTAGAAGTAGACAAAATGGCATGTTAGAGCCTGTAAACGCTCTGGCGGACGTTTTGAGACGTTTTGGATACCGTTTCGATAGTAGAAACGCTCTTAGATTTTTTAAATTTTAGTAACGCTATTTCCGTGTTTGAATGCGACTTCTCAAGGGCTTCAAAATGCTACTATCAGTACTTAACATATTATAATTATTAGACAGTAATTGCAGAATGCTAGGGATTGTACAGAAACAATTGTAAACTAATTTTAAATGCATCAGAATGGCAGCTACAGTTACAGAAGAACAAAATGGCATGTTAGAGCCTGTAATTGCTTTGGCGGACGATTTGAGCCGTTTTGGATACCGTTTCGATAGTAGAAACGCTCTTAGATTTTTAAAATTTTAGTAACGCTATTTCCGTGTTTGAATGCGACTTCTTAATGGCTCTAAAATGCTACTATCTGTACTTAACATATTATAATTATTAGACAGTAATTGCAGAATGCTAGAGATTGTACAGAAACAATTGTAAACTAATTTTAAATGCATCAGAATGGCAGCTACAGTTTTAGAAGTAGACAAAATGGCATGTTAGAGCCTGTAAACTCTCTGGCGGACGATTTGAGACGTTTTGGATACCGTTTCGATAGTAGAAACGCTTTTAGATTTTTTAAATTTTAGTAACGCTATTTCCGTGTTTGAATGCGACTTCTTAAGGGCTTTAAAATGCTACTATCTGTACTTAACATATTATAATTATTAGACAGTAATTGCAGAATGCTAGAGATTGTACAGAAACAATTGTAAACTAATTTTAAATGCATCAGAATGGCAGCTACAGTTTTAGAAGTAGACAAAATGGCATGTTAGAGCCTGTAAACTCTCTGGCGGACGTTTTGAGACGTTTTGGATACCGTTTCGATAGTAGAAACGCTCTTAGATTTTTTAAATTTTAGTAACGCTATTTCCGTGTTTGAATGCGACTTCTTAAGGGCTTTAAAATGCTACTATCTGTACTTAACATATTATAATTATTAGACAGTAATTGCAGAATGCTAGAGATTGTACAGAAACAATTGTAAACTAATTTTAAATGCATCAGAATGGCAGCTACAGTTTTAGAAGTAGACAAAATGGCATGTTAGAGCCTGTAAACGCTCTGGCGGACGTTTTGAGACGTTTTGGATACCGTTTCGATAGTAGAAACGCTCTTAGATTTTTTAAATTTTAGTAACGCTATTTCCGTGTTTGAATGCGACTTCTTAAGGGCTTCAAAATGCGACTATCAGTACTTAACATATTATAATTATTAGACAGTAATTGCAGAATGCTAGGGATTGTACAGAAACAATTGTAAACTAATTTTAAATGCATCAGAATGGCAGCTACAGTTACAGAAGAACAAAATGGCATGTTAGAGCCTGTAATTGCTTTGGCGGACGATTTGAGCCGTTTTGGATACCGTTTCGATAGTAGAAACGCTCTTAGATTTTTAAAATTTTAGTAACGCTATTTCCGTGTTTGAATGCGACTTCTTAATGGCTCTAAAATGCTACTATCTGTACTTAACATATTATAATTATTAGACAGTAATTGCAGAATGCTAGAGATTGTACAGAAACAATTGTAAACTAATTTTAAATGCATCAGAATGGCAGCTACAGTTTTAGAAGTAGACAAAATGGCATGTTAGAGCCTGTAAACTCTCTGGCGGACGATTTGAGACGTTTTGGATACCGTTTCGATAGTAGAAACGCTTTTAGATTTTTTAAATTTTAGTAACGCTATTTCCGTGATTGAATGCGACTTCTTAATGGCTCTAAAATGCTACTATCAGTACTTAGCATATTATAATTATTAGACAGTAATTGCAGAATGCTAGAGATTGTACAGAAACAATTGTAAACTAATTTTAAATGCATCAGAATGGCAGCTACAGTTTTAGAAGTAGACAAAATGGCATGTTAGAGCCTGTAAACTCTCTGGCGGACGATTTGAGACGTTTTGGATACCGTTTCGATAGTAGAAACGCTCTTAGATTTTTTAAATTTTAGTAACGCTATTTCCGTGATTGAATGCGACTTCTTAAGGGCTTTAAAATGATACTATCTGTACTTAACATATTATAATTATTAGACAGTAATTGCAGAATGCTAGAGATTGTACAGAAACAATTGTAAACTAATCTTAAATGCATCAGAATGGCAGCTACAGTTTTAGAAGTAGACAAAATGGCATGTTAGAGCCTGTAAACGCTCTGGCGGACGTTTTGAGACGTTTTGGATACCGTTTCGATAGTAGAAACGCTCTTAGATTTTTTAAATTTTAGTAACGCTATTTCCGTGTTTGAATGCGACTTCTTAAGGGCTTTAAAATGCTACTATCTGTACTTAACATATTATAATTATTAGACAGTAATTGCAGAATGCTAAAGATTGTACAGAAACAATTGTAAACTAATTTTAAATGCATCAGAATGGCAGCTACAGTTTTAGAAGTAGACAAAATGGCATGTTAGAGCCTGTAAACTCTCTGGCGGACGATTTGAGACGTTTTGGATACCGTTTCGATAGTAGAAACGCTCTTAGATTTTTTAAATTTTAGTAACGCTATTTCCGTGATTGAATGCGACTTCTTAAGGGCTTTAAAATGCTACTATCTGTACTTAACATATTATAATTATTAGACAGTAATTGTAGAATGCTAGAGATTGTACAGAAACAATTGTAAACTAATTTTAAATGCATCAGAATGGCAGCTACAGTTTTAGAAGTAGACAAAATGGCATGTTAGAGCCTGTAAACGCTCTGGCGGACGTTTTGAGACGTTTTGGATTCCGTTTCGATAGTAGAAACGCTCTTAGATTCTTTAAATTTTAGTAACGCTATTTCCGTGTTTGAATGCGACTTCTTAAGGGCTTTAAAATGCTACTATCTGTACTTAACATATTATAATTATTAGACAGTAATTGCAGAATGCTAGAGATTGTACAGAAACAATTGTAAACTAATTTTAAATGCATCAGAATGGCAGCTACAGTTTTAGAAGTAGACAAAATGGCATGTTAGAGCCTGTAAACTCTCTGGCGGACGTTTTGAGACGTTTTGGATACCGTTTCGATAGTAGAAACGCTCTTAGATTTTTTAAATTTTAGTAACGCTATTTCCGTGTTTGAATGCGACTTCTTAAGGGCTTTAAAATGCTACTATCTGTACTTAACATATTATAATTATTAGACAGTAATTGCAGAATGGTAGAGATTGTACAGAAACAATTGTAAACTAATTTTAAATGCATCAGAATGGCAGCTACAGTTTTAGAAGTAGACAAAATGGCATGTTAGAGCCTGTAAACGCTCTGGCGGACGTTTTGAGACGTTTTGGATACCGTTTCGATAGTAGAAACGCTCTTAGATTTTTTAAATTTTAGTAACGCTATTTCCGTGTTTGAATGCGACTTCTTAAGGGCTTCAAAATGCTACTATCAGTACTTAACATATTATAATTATTAGACAGTAATTGCAGAATGCTAGGGATTGTACAGAAACAATTGTAAACTAATTTTAAATGCATCAGAATGGCAGCTACAGTTACAGAAGAACAAAATGGCATGTTAGAGCCTGTAATTGCTTTGGCGGACGATTTGAGCCGTTTTGGATACCGTTTCGATAGTAGAAACGCTCTTAGATTTTTAAAATTTTAGTAACGCTATTTCCGTGTTTGAATGCGACTTCTTAATGGCTCTAAAATGCTACTATCTGTACTTAACATATTATAATTATTAGACAGTAATTGCAGAATGCTAGAGATTGTACAGAAACAATTGTAAACTAATTTTAAATGCATCAGAATGGCAGCTACAGTTTTAGAAGTAGACAAAATGGCATGTTAGAGCCTGTAAACTCTCTGGCGGACGATTTGAGACGTTTTGGATACCGTTTCGATAGTAGAAACGCTTTTAGATTTTTTAAATTTTAGTAACGCTATTTCCGTGATTGAATGCGACTTCTTAATGGCTCTAAAATGCTACTATCAGTACTTAACATATTATAATTATTAGACAGTAATTGCAGAATGCTAGGGATTGTACAGAAACAATTGTAAACTAATTTTAAATGCATCAGAATGGCAGCTACAGTTTTAGAAGTAGACAAAATGGCATGTTAGAGCCTGTAAACTCTCTGGCGGACGATTTGAGCCGTTTTGGATACCGTTTCGATAGTAGAAACGCTCTTAGATTTTTTAAATTTTAGTAACGCTATTTCCGTGTTTGAATGCGACTTCTTAATGGCTCTAAAATGCTACTATCAGTACTTAACATATTATAATTATTAGACAGTAATTGCAGAATGCTAGAGATTGTACAGAAACAATTGTAAACTAATTTTAAATGCATCAGAATGGCAGCTACAGTTTTAGAAGTAGACAAAATGGCATGTTAGAGCCTGTAAACTCTCTGGCGGACGATTTGAGACGTTTTGGATACCGTTTCGATAGTAGAAACGCTCTTAGATTTTTTAAATTTTAGTAACGCTATTTTTGTGTTTGAATGCGACTTCTTAAGGGCTTCAAAATGCTACTATCTGTACTTAACATATTATAATTATTAGACAGTAATTGCAGAATGCTAGAGATTGTACAGAAACAATTGTAAACTAATTTTAAATGCATCAGAATGGCAGCTACAGTTTTAGAAGTAGACAAAATGGCATGTTAGAGCCTGTAAACTCTCTGGCGGACGATTTGAGACGTTTTGGATACCGTTTCGATAGTAGAAACGCTCTTAGATTTTTTAAATTTTAGTAACGCTATTTCCGTGATTGAATGCGACTTCTTAAGGGCTTTAAAATGCTACTATCTGTACTTAACATATTATAATTATTAGACAGTAATTGCAGAATGCTAGAGATTGTACAGAAACAATTGTAAACTAATTTTAAATGCATCAGAATGGCAGCTACAGTTTTAGAAGTAGACAAAATGGCATGTTAGAGCCTGTAAACGCTCTGGCGGACGTTTTGAGACGTTTTGGATACCGTTTCGATAGTAGAAACGCTCTTAGATTTTGTAAATTTTAGTAACGCTATTTCCGTGTTTGAATGCGACTTCTTAAAGGCTTTAAAATGCTACTATCTGTACTTAACATATTATAATTATTAGACAGTAATTGCAGAATGCTAGAGATTGTACAGAAACAATTGTAAACTAATTTTAAATGCATCAGAATGGCAGCTACAGTTTTAGAAGTAGACAAAATGGCATGTTAGAGCCTGTAAACTCTCTGGCGGACGATTTGAGACGTTTTGGATACCGTTTCGATAGTAGAAACGCTCTTAGATTTTTTAAATTTTAGTAACGCTATTTCCGTGTTTGAATGCGACTTCTTAAGGGCTTTAAAATGCTACTATCTGTACTTAACATATTATAATTATTAGACAGTAATTGCAGAATGCTAGAGATTGTACAGAAACAATTGTAAACTAATTTTAAATGCATCAGAATGGCAGCTACAGTTTTAGAAGTAGACAAAATGGCATGTTAGAGCCTGTAAACTCTCTGGCGGACGATTTGAGACGTTTTGGATACCGTTTCGATAGTAGAAACGCTCTTAGATTTTTTAAATTTTAGTAACGCTATTTCCGTGATTGAATGCGACTTCTTAAGGGCTTTAAAATGCTACTATCTGTACTTAACATATTATAATTATTAGACAGTAATTGCAGAATGCTAGAGATTGTACAGAAACAATTGTAAACTAATTTTAAATGCATCAGAATGGCAGCTACAGTTTTAGAAGTAGACAAAATGGCATGTTAGAGCCTGTAAACTCTCTGGCGGACGATTTGAGACGTTTTGGATACCGTTTCGATAGTAGAAACGCTCTTAGATTTTTTAAATTTTAGTAACGCTATTTCCGTGATTGAATGCGACTTCTTAAGGGCTTTAAAATGCTACTATCTGTACTTAACATATTATAATTATTACACAGTAATTGCAGAATGCTAGAGATTGTACAGAAACAATTGTAAACTAATTTTAAATGCATCAGAATGGCAGCTACAGTTTTAGAAGTAGACAAAATGGCATGTTAGAGCCTGTAAACTCTCTGGCGGACGATTTGAGACGTTTTGGATACCGTTTCGATAGTAGAAACGCTCTTAGATTTTTTAAATTTTAGTAACGCTATTTCCGTGTTTGAATGCGACTTCTTAAGGGCTTTAAAATGCTACTATCTGTACTTAACATATTATAATTATTAGACAGTAATTGCAGAATGCTAGAGATTGTACAGAAACAATTGTAAACTAATTTTAAATGCATCAGAATGGCAGCTACAGTTTTAGAAGTAGACAAAATGGCATGTTAGAGCCTGTAAACGCTCTGGCGGACGTTTTGAGACGTTTTGGATACCGTTTCGATAGTAGAAACGCTCTTAGATTTTTTAAATTTTAGTAACGCTATTTCCGTGTTTGAATGCGACTTCTTAAGGGCTTTAAAATGCTACTATCTGTACTTAACATATTATAATTATTAGACAGTAATTGCAGAATGCTAGAGATTGTACAGAAACAATTGTAAACTAATTTTAAATGCATCAGAATGGCAGCTACAGTTTTAGAAGTAGACAAATTGGCATGTTAGAGCCTGTAAACGCTCTGGCGGACGTTTTGAGACGTTTTGGATACCGTTTCGATAGTAGAAACGCTCTTAGATTTTTTAAATTTTAGTAACGCTATTTCCGTGTTTGAATGCGACTTCTTAAGGGCTTCAAAATGCTACTATCAGTACTTAACATATTATAATTATTAGACAGTAATTGCAGAATGCTAGGGATTGTACAGAAACAATTGTAAACTAATTTTAAATGCATCAGAATGGCAGCTACAGTTACAGAAGAACAAAATGGCATGTTAGAGCCTGTAATTGCTTTGGCGGACGATTTGAGCCGTTTTGGATACCGTTTCGATAGTAGAAACGCTCTTAGATTTTTAAAATTTTAGTAACGCTATTTCCGTGTTTGAATGCGACTTCTTAATGGCTCTAAAATGCTACTATCTGTACTTAACATATTATAATTATTAGACAGTAATTGCAGAATGCTAGAGATTGTACAGAAACAATTGTAAACTAATTTTAAATGCATCAGAATGGCAGCTACAGTTTTAGAAGTAGACAAAATGGCATGTTAGAGCCTGTAAACTCTCTGGCGGACGATTTGAGACGTTTTGGATACCGTTTCGATAGTAGAAACGCTTTTAGATTTTTTAAATTTTAGTAACGCTATTTCCGTGATTGAATGCGACTTCTTAATGGCTCTAAAATGCTACTATCAGTACTTAACATATTATAATTATTAGACAGTAATTGCAGAATGCTAGGGATTGTACAGAAACAATTGTAAACTAATTTTAAATGCATCAGAATGGCAGCTACAGTTTTAGAAGTAGACAAAATGGCATGTTAGAGCCTGTAAACTCTCTGGCGGACGATTTGAGCCGTTTTGGATACCGTTTCGATAGTAGAAACGCTCTTAGATTTTTTAAATTTTAGTAACGCTATTTCCGTGTTTGAATGCGACTTCTTAATGGCTCTAAAATGCTACTATCAGTACTTAACATATTATAATTATTAGACAGTAATTGCAGAATGCTAGAGATTGTACAGAAACAATTGTAAACTAATTTTAAATGCATCAGAATGGCAGCTACAGTTTTAGAAGTAGACAAAATGGCATGTTAGAGCCTGTAAACTCTCTGGCGGACGATTTGAGACGTTTTGGATACCGTTTCGATAGTAGAAACGCTCTTAGATTTTTTAAATTTTAGTAACGCTATTTTTGTGTTTGAATGCGACTTCTTAAGGGCTTCAAAATGCTACTATCTGTACTTAACATATTATAATTATTAGACAGTAATTGCAGAATGCTAGAGATTGTACAGAAACAATTGTAAACTAATTTTAAATGCATCAGAATGGCAGCTACAGTTTTAGAAGTAGACAAAATGGCATGTTAGAGCCTGTAAACGCTCTGGCGGACGATTTGAGACGTTTTGGATACCGTTTCGATAGTAGAAACGCTCTTAGATTTTTTAAATTTTAGTAACGCTATTTCCGTGATTGAATGCGACTTCTTAAGGGCTTTAAAATGCTACTATCTGTACTTAACATATTATAATTATTAGACAGTAATTGCAGAATGCTAGAGATTGTACAGAAACAATTGTAAACTAATTTTAAATGCATCAGAATGGCAGCTACAGTTTTAGAAGTAGACAAAATGGCATGTTAGAGCCTGTAAACGCTCTGGCGGACGTTTTGAGACGTTTTGGATACCGTTTCGATAGTAGAAACGCTCTTAGATTTTGTAAATTTTAGTAACGCTATTTCCGTGTTTGAATGCGACTTCTTAAAGGCTTTAAAATGCTACTATCTGTACTTAACATATTATAATTATTAGACAGTAATTGCAGAATGCTAGAGATTGTACAGAAACAATTGTAAACTAATTTTAAATGCATCAGAATGGCAGCTACAGTTTTAGAAGTAGACAAAATGGCATGTTAGAGCCTGTAAACTCTCTGGCGGACGATTTGAGACGTTTTGGATACCGTTTCGATAGTAGAAACGCTCTTAGATTTTTTAAATTTTAGTAACGCTATTTCCGTGTTTGAATGCGACTTCTTAAGGGCTTTAAAATGCTACTATCTGTACTTAACATATTATAATTATTAGACAGTAATTGCAGAATGCTAGAGATTGTACAGAAACAATTGTAAACTAATTTTAAATGCATCAGAATGGCAGCTACAGTTTTAGAAGTAGACAAAATGGCATGTTAGAGCCTGTAAACTCTCTGGCGGACGATTTGAGACGTTTTGGATACCGTTTCGATAGTAGAAACGCTCTTAGATTTTTTAAATTTTAGTAACGCTATTTCCGTGATTGAATGCGACTTCTTAAGGGCTTTAAAATGCTACTATCTGTACTTAACATATTATAATTATTAGACAGTAATTGCAGAATGCTAGAGATTGTACAGAAACAATTGTAAACTAATTTTAAATGCATCAGAATGGCAGCTACAGTTTTAGAAGTAGACAAAATGGCATGTTAGAGCCTGTAAACTCTCTGGCGGACGATTTGAGACGTTTTGGATACCGTTTCGATAGTAGAAACGCTCTTAGATTTTTTAAATTTTAGTAACGCTATTTCCGTGATTGAATGCGACTTCTTAAGGGCTTTAAAATGCTACTATCTGTACTTAACATATTATAATTATTAGACAGTAATTGCAGAATGCTAGAGATTGTACAGAAACAATTGTAAACTAATTTTAAATGCATCAGAATGGCAGCTACAGTTTTAGAAGTAGACAAAATGGCATGTTAGAGCCTGTAAACTCTCTGGCGGACGATTTGAGACGTTTTGGATACCGTTTCGATAGTAGAAACGCTCTTAGATTTTTTAAATTTTAGTAACGCTATTTCCGTGTTTGAATGCGACTTCTTAAGGGCTTTAAAATGCTACTATCTGTACTTAACATATTATAATTATTAGACAGTAATTGCAGAATGCTAGAGATTGTACAGAAACAATTGTAAACTAATTTTAAATGCATCAGAATGGCAGCTACAGTTTTAGAAGTAGACAAAATGGCATGTTAGAGCCTGTAAACGCTCTGGCGGACGTTTTGAGACGTTTTGGATACCGTTTCGATAGTAGAAACGCTCTTAGATTTTTTAAATTTTAGTAACGCTATTTCCGTGTTTGAATGCGACTTCTTAAGGGCTTTAAAATGCTACTATCTGTACTTAACATATTATAATTATTAGACAGTAATTGCAGAATGCTAGAGATTGTACAGAAACAATTGTAAACTAATTTTAAATGCATCAGAATGGCAGCTACAGTTTTAGAAGTAGACAAATTGGCATGTTAGAGCCTGTAAACGCTCTGGCGGACGTTTTGAGACGTTTTGGATACCGTTTCGATAGTAGAAACGCTCTTAGATTTTTTAAATTTTAGTAACGCTATTTCCGTGTTTGAATGCGACTTCTTAAGGGCTTTGAAATGCTACTATCTGTACTTAACATATTATAATTATTAGACAGTAATTGCAGAATGCTAGAGATTGTACAGAAACAATTGTAAACTAATTTTAAATGCATCAGAATGGCAGCTACAGTTTTAGAAGTAGACAAAATGGCATGTTAGAGCCTGTAAACGCTCTGGCGGACGATTTGAGACGTTTTGGATACCGTTTCGATAGTAGAAACGCTCTTAGATTTTTTAAATTTTAGTAACGCTATTTTTGTGTTTGAATGCGACTTCTTAAGGGCTTCAAAATGCTACTATCTGTACTTAACATATTATAATTATTAGACAGTAATTGCAGAATGCTAGGGATTGTACAGAAACAATTGTAAACTAATTTTAAATGCATCAGAATGGCAGCTACAGTTACAGAAGAACAAAATGGCATGTTAGAGCCTGTAATTGTTTTGGCGGACGATTTGAGCCGTTTTGGATACCGTTTCGATAGTAGAAACGCTCTTAGATTTTTTAAATTTTAGTAACGCTATTTCCGTGTTTGAATGCGACTTCTTAATGGCTCTAAAATGCTACTATCAGTACTTAACATATTATAATTATTAGACAGTAATTGCAGAATGCTAGAGATTGTACAGAAACAATTGTAAACTAATTTTAAATGCATCAGTATGGCAGCTACAGTTTTAGAAGTAGACAAAATGGCATGTTAGAGCCTGTAAACTCTCTGGCGGACGATTTGAAACGTTTTGGATACCGTTTCGATAGTAGAAACGCTCTTAGATTTTTTAAATTTTAGTAACGCTATTTTTGTGTTTGAATGCGACTTCTTAAGGGCTTCAAAATGCTACTATCTGTACTTAACATATTATAATTATTAGACAGTAATTGCAGAATGCTAGAGATTGTACAGAAACAATTGTAAACTAATTTTAAATGCATCAGAATGGCAGCTACAGTTTTAGAAGTAGACAAAATGGCATGTTAGAGCCTGTAAACGCTCTGGCGGACGTTTTGAGACGTTTTGGATACCGTTTCGATAGTAGAAACGCTCTTAGATTTTTTAAATTTTAGTAACGCTATTTCCGTGTTTGAATGCGACTTCTTAAGGGCTTTAAAATGCTACTATCTGTACTTAACATATTATAATTATTAGACAGTAATTGCAGAATGCTAGAGATTGTACAGAAACAATTGTAAACTAATTTTAAATGCATCAGAATGGCAGCTACAGTTTTAGAAGTAGACAAAATGGCATATTAGAGCCTGTAAACTCTCTGGCGGACGATTTGAGACGTTTTGGATACCGTTTTGATAGTAGAAACGCTCTTAGATTTTTTAAATTTTAGTAACGCTATTTCCGTGATTGAATGCGACTTCTTAATGGCTCTAAAATGCTACTATCAGTACTTAACATATTATAATTATTAGACAGTAATTGCAGAATGCTAGGGATTGTACAGAAACAATTGTAAACTAATTTTAAATGCATCAGAATGGCAACTACAGTTACAGAACAACAAAATGGCATGTTAGAGCCTGTAATTGCTTTGGCGGACGATTTGAGCCGTTTTGGATACCGTTTTGATAGCAGAAACGCTCTTAGATTTTTTAAATTTTAGTAACGCTATTTCCGTGTTTGAATGCGACTTCTTAATGGCTCTAAAATGCTACTATCAGTACTTAACATATTATAATTATTAGACAGTAACTGCAGAATGCTAGAGATTGTACAGAAACAATTGTAAACTAATTTTAAATGCATCAGAATGGCAGCTACAGTTTTAGAAGTAGACAAAATGGCATGTTAGAGCCTGTAAACTCTCTGGCGGACGATTTGAGACGTTTTGGATACCGTTTCGATAGTAGAAACGCTCTTAGATTTTTAAAATTTTAGTAACGCTATTTTTGTGTTTGAATGCGACTTCTTAAGGGCTTCAAAATGCTACTATCTGTACTTAACATATTATAATTATTAGACAGTAATTGCAGAATGCTAGAGATTGTACAGAAACAATTGTAAACTAATTTTAAATGCATCAGAATGGCAGCTACAGTTTTAGAAGTAGACAAAATGGCATGTTAGAGCCTGTAAACTCTCTGGCGGACGATTTGAGACGTTTTGGATACCGTTTCGATAGTAGAAACGCTCTTAGATTTTTTAAATTTTAGTAACGCTATTTTTGTGTTTGAATGCGACTTCTTAAGGGCTTCAAAATGCTACTATCTGTACTTAACATATTATAATTATTAGACAGTAATTGCAGAATGCTGGAGATTGTACAGAAACAATTGTAAACTAATTTTAAATGCATCAGAATGGCAGCTACAGTTTTAGTAGTAGACAAAATGGCATGTTAGAGCCTGTAAACGCTCTGGCGGACGTTTTGAGACGTTTTGGATACCGTTTCGATAGTAGAAACGCTCTTAGATTTTTTAAATTTTAGTAACGCTATTTCCGTGTTTGAATGCGACTTCTTAAGGGCTTTAAAATGCTACTATCTGTACTTAACATATTATAATTATTAGACAGTAATTGCAGAATGCTAGAGATTGTACAGAAACAATTGTAAACTAATTTTAAATGCATCAGAATGGCAGCTACAGTTTTAGAAGTAGACAAAATGGCATGTTAGAGCCTGTAAACTCTCTGGCGGACGATTTGAGACGTTTTGGATACCGTTTCGATAGTAGAAACGCTCTTAGATTTTTTAAATTTTAGTAACGCTATTTTTGTGTTTGAATGCGACTTCTTAAGGGCTTCAAAATGCTACTATCTGTACTTAACATATTATAATTATTAGACAGTAATTGCAGAATGCTAGAGATTGTACAGAAACAATTGTAAACTAATTTTAAATGCATCAGAATGGCAGCTACAGTTTTAGTAGTAGACAAAATGGCATGTTAGAGCCTGTAAACGCTCTGGCGGACGTTTTGAGACGTTTTGGATACCGTTTCGATAGTAGAAACGCTCTTAGATTTTTTAAATTTTAGTAACGCTATTTCCGTGTTTGAATGCGACTTCTTAAGGGCTTTAAAATGCTACTATCTGTACTTAACATATTATAATTATTAGACAGTAATTGCAGAATGCTAGAGATTGTACAGAAACAATTGTAAACTAATTTTAAATGCATCAGAATGGCAGCTACAGTTTTAGAAGGAGACAAAATGGCATGTTAGAGCCTGTAAACTCTCTGGCGGACGATTTGAGACGTTTTGGATACCGTTTCGATAGTAGAAACGCTCTTAGATTTTTTAAATTTTAGTAACGCTATTTCCGTGTTTGAATGCGACTTCTTAAGGGCTTTAAAATGCTACTATCTGTACTTAGCATATTATAATTATTAGACAGTAATTGCAGAATGCTAGAGATTGTACAGAAACAATTGTAAACTAATTTTAAATGCATCAGAATGGCAGCGACAGTTTTAGAAGTAGACAAAATGGCATGTTAGAGCCTGTAAACGCTCTGGCGGTCGTTTTGAGACGTTTTGGATACCGTTTCGATAGTAGAAACGCTCTTAGATTTTTTAAATTTTAGTAACGCTATTTCCGTGTTTGAATGCGACTTCTTAATGGCACTAAAATGCTACTATCAGTACTTAACATTATAATTATTAGACAGTAATTGCAGAATGCTAGAGATTGTACAGAAACAATTGTAAACTAATTTTAAATGCATCAGAATGGCAGCTACAGTTTTAGAAGTAGACAAAATGGCATGTTAGAGCCTGTAAACGCTCTGGCGGACGTTTTGAGACGTTTTGGATACCGTTTCGATAGTAGAAACGCTCTTAGATTTTTTAAATTTTAGTAACGCTATTTCCGTGTTTGAATGCGACTTCTTAAGGGCTTTAAAATGCTACTATCTGTACTTAACATATTATAATTATTAGACAGTAATTGCAGAATGCTAGAGATTGTACAGAAACAATTGTAAACTAATTTTAAATGCATCAGAATGGCAGCTACAGTTTTAGAAGTAGACAAAATGGCATGTTAGAGCCTGTAAACGCTCTGGCGGACGATTTGAGACGTTTTGGATACCGTTTCGATAGTAGAAACGCTCTTAGATTTTTTAAATTTTAGTAACGCTATTTTTGTGTTTGAATGCGACTTCTTAAGGGCTTCAAAATGCTACTATCAGTACTTAACATATAATTATTAGACAGTAATTGCAGAATGCTAGAGATTGTACAGAAACAATTGTAAACTAATTTTAAATGCATCAGAATGGCAGCTACAGTTTTAGAAGTAGACAAAATGGCATGTTAGAGCCTGTAAACGCTCTGGCGGACGATTTGAGACGTTTTGGATACCGTTTCGATAGTAGAAACGCTCTTAGATTTTTTAAATTTTAGTAACGCTATTTTTGTGTTTGAATGCGACTTCTTAAGGGCTTCAAAATGCTACTATCAGTACTTAACATATTATAATTATTAGACAGTAATTGCAGAATGCTAGGGATTGTACAGAAACAATTGTAAACTAATTTTAAATGCACCAGAATGGCAGCTACAGTTACAGAAGAACAAAATGGCATGTTAGAGCCTGTAATTGCTTTGGCGGACGATTTGAGCCGTTTTGGATACCGTTTCGATAGTAGAAACGCTCTTAGATTTTTTAAATTTTAGTAACGCTATTTCCGTGTTTGAATGCGACTTCTTAATGGCTCTAAAATGCTACTATCAGTACTTAACATATTATAATTATTAGACAGTAATTGCAGAATGCTAGAGATTGTACAGAAACAATTGTAAACTAATTTTAAATGCATCAGAATGGCAGCTACAGTTTTAGAAGTAGACAAAATGGCATGTTAGAGCCTGTAAACTCTCTGGCGGACGATTTGAAACGTTTTGGATACCGTTTCGATAGTAGAAACGCTCTTAGATTTTTTAAATTTTAGTAACGCTATTTTTGTGTTTGAATGCGACTTCTTAAGGGCTTCAAAATGCTACTATCTGTACTTAACATATTATAATTATTAGACAGTAATTGCAGAATGCTAGAGATTGTACAGAAACAATTGTAAACTAATTTTAAATGCATCAGAATGGCAGCTACAGTTTTAGAAGTAAACAAAATGGCATGTTAGAGCCTGTAAACGCTCTGGCGGACGTTTTGAGACGTTTTGGATACCGTTTCGATAGTAGAAACGCTCTTAGATTTTTTAAATTTTAGTAACGCTATTTCCGTGTTTGAATGCGACTTCTTAAGGGCTTTAAAATGCTACTATCTGTACTTAACATATTATAATTATTAGACAGTAATTGCAGAATGCTAGAGATTGTACAGAAACAATTGTAAACTAATTTTAAATGCATCAGAATGGCAGCTACAGTTTTAGAAGTAGACAAAATGGCATGTTAGAGCCTGTAAACTCTCTGGCGGACGATTTGAGACGTTTTGGATACCGTTTCGATAGTAGAAACGCTTTTAGATTTTTTAAATTTTAGTAACGCTATTTCCGTGATTGAATGCGACTTCTTAATGGCTCGAAAATGCTACTATCAGTACTTAACATATTATAATTATTAGACAGTAATTGCAGAATGCTAGGGATTGTACAGAAACAATTGTAAACTAATTTTAAATGCATCAGAATGGCAGCTACAGTTACAGAAGAACAAAATGGCATGTTAGAGCCTGTAATTGCTTTGGCGGACGATTTGAGCCGTTTTGGATACCGTTTCGATAGTAGAAACGCTCTTAGATTTTTTAAATTTTAGTAACGCTATTTCCGTGTTTGAATGCGACTTCTTAATGGCTCTAAAATGCTACTATCAGTACTTAACATATTATAATTATTAGACAGTAATTGCAGAATGCTAGAGATTGTACAGAAACAATTGTAAACTAATTTTAAATGCATCAGAATGGCAGCTACAGTTTTAGAAGTAGACAAAATGGCATGTTAGAGCCTGTAAACTCTCTGGCGGACGATTTGAGACGTTTTGGATACCGTTTCGATAGTAGAAACGCTCTTAGATTTTTTAAATTTTAGTAACGTTATTTTTGTGTTTGAATGCGACTTCTTAAGGGCTTCAAAATGCTACTATCTGTACTTAACATATTATAATTATTAGACAGTAATTGCAGAATGCTAGAGATTGTACAGAAACAATTGTAAACTAATTTTAAATGCATCAGAATGGCAGCTACAGTTTTAGAAGTAGACAAAATGGCATGTTAGAGCCTGTAAACTCTCTGGCGGTCGATTTGAGACGTTTTGGATACCGTTTCGATAGTAGAAACGCTCTTAGATTTTTTAAATTTTAGTAACGCTATTTCCGTGTTTGAATGCGACTTCTTAAGGGCTTTAAAATGCTACTATCTGTACTTAACATATTATAATTATTAGACAGTAATTGCAGAATGCTAGAGATTGTACAGAAACAATTGTAAACTAATTTTAAATGCATCAGAATGGCAGCTACAGTTTTAGAAGTAGACAAAATGGCATGTTAGAGCCTGTAAACGCTCTGGCGGACGTTTTGAGACGTTTTGGATACCGTTTCGATAGTAGAAACGCTCTTAGATTTTTTAAATTTTAGTAACGCTATTTCCGTGTTTGAATGCGACTTCTTAAGGGCTTTAAAATGCTACTATCTGTACTTAACATATTATAGTTATTAGACAGTAATTGCAGAATGCTAGAGATTGTACAGAAACAATTGTAAACTAATTTTAAATGCATCAGAATGGCAGCTACAGTTTTAGAAGTAGACAAATTGGCATGTTAGAGCCTGTAAACGCTCTGGCGGACGTTTTGAGACGTTTTGGATACCGTTTCGATAGTAGAAACGCTCTTAGATTTTTTAAATTTTAGTAACGCTATTTCCGTGTTTGAATGCGACTTCTTAAGGGCTTTAAAATGCTACTATCTGTACTTAACATATTATAATTATTAGACAGTAATTGCAGAATGCTAGAGATTGTACAGAAACAATTGTAAACTAATTTTAAATGCATCAGAATGGCAGCTACAGTTTTAGAAGTAGACAAAATGGCATGTTAGAGCCTGTAAACGCTCTGGCGGACGATTTGAGACGTTTTGGATACCGTTTCGATAGTAGAAACGCTCTTAGATTTTTTAAATTTTAGTAACGCTATTTTTGTGTTTGAATGCGACTTCTTAAGGGCTTCAAAATGCTACTATCAGTACTTAACATATTATAATTATTAGACAGTAATTGCAGAATGCTAGGGATTGTACAGAAACAATTGTAAACTAATTTCAAATGCATCAGAATGGCAGCTACAGTTACAGAAGAACAAAATGGCATGTTAGAGCCTGTAATTGCTTTGGCGGACGATTTGAGCCGTTTTGGATACCGTTTCGATAGTAGAAAAGCTCTTAGATTTTTTAAATTTTAGTATCGCTATTTCCGTGTTTGAATGCGACTTCTTAATGGCTCTAAAATGCTACTATCAGTACTTAACATATTATAATTATTATACAGTAATTGCAGAATGCTAGAGATTGTACAGAAACAATTGTAAACTAATTTTAAATGCATCAGAATGGCAGCTACAGTTTTAGAAGTAGACAAAATGGCATGTTAGAGCCTGTAAACTCTCTGGCGGACGATTTGAAACGTTTTGGATACCGTTTCGATAGTAGAAACGCTCTTAGATTTTTTAAATTTTAGTAACGCTATTTTTGTGTTTGAATGCGACTTCTTAAGGGCTTCAAAATGCTACTATCTGTACTTAACATATTATAATTATTAGACAGTAATTGCAGAATGTTAGAGATTGTACAGAAACAATTGTAAACTAATTTTAAATGCATCAGAATGGCAGCTACACTTTTAGAAATAAACAAAATGGCATGTTAGAGCCTGTAAACGCTCTGGCGGACGTTTTGAGACGTTTTGGATACCGTTTCGATAGTAGAAACGCTCTTAGATTTTTTAAATTTTAGTAACGCTATTTCCGTGTTTGAATGCGACTTCTTAAGGGCTTTAAAATGCTACTACCTGTACTTAACATAGTATAATTATTAGACAGTAATTGCAGAATGCTAGAGATTGTACAGAAACAATTGTAAACTAATTTTAAATGCATCAGAATGGCAGCTACAGTTTTAGAAGTAGACAAAATGGCATGTTAGAGCCTGTAAACTCTCTGGCGGACGATTTGAGACGTTTTGGATACCGTTTCGATAGTAGAAACGCTTTTAGATTTTTTAAATTTTAGTAACGCTATTTCCGTGATTGAATGCGACTTCTTAATGGCTCTAAAATGCTACTATCAGTACTTAACATATTATAATTATTAGACAGTAATTGCAGAATGCTAGGGATTGTACAGAAACAATTGTAAACTAATTTTAAATGCATCAGAATGGCAGCTACAGTTACAGAAGAACAAAATGGCATGTTAGAGCCTGTAATTGCTTTGGCGGACGATTTGAGCCGTTTTGGATACCGTTTCGATAGTAGAAACGCTCTTAGATTTTTTAAATTTTAGTAACGCTATTTCCGTGTTTGAATGCGACTTCTTAATGGCTCTAAAATGCTACTATCAGTACTTAACATATTATAATTATTAGACAGTAATTGCAGAATGCTAGAGATTGTACAGAAACAATTGTAAACTAATTTTAAATGCATCAGAATGGCAGCTACAGTTTTAGAAGTAGACAAAATGGCATGTTAGAGCCTGTAAACTCTCTGGCGGACGATTTGAGACGTTTTGGATACCGTTTCGATAGTAGAAACGCTCTTAGATTTTTTAAATTTTAGTAACGCTATTTTTGTGTTTGAATGCGACTTCTTAAGGGCTTCAAAATGCTACTATCTGTACTTAACATATTATAATTATTAGACAGTAATTGCAGAATGCTAGAGATTGTACAGAAACAATTGTAAACTAATTTTAAATGCATCAGAATGGCAGCTACAGTTTTAGAAGTAGACAAAATGGCATGTTAGAGCCTGTAAACTCTCTGGCGGACGATTTGAGACGTTTTGGATACCGTTTCGATAGTAGAAACGCTCTTAGATTTTTTAAATTTTAGTAACGCTATTTTTGTGTTTGAATGCGACTTCTTAAGGGCTTCAAAATGCTACTATCTGTACTTAACAATTTATAATTATTAGACAGTAATTGCAGAATGCTAGAGATTGTACAGAAACAATTGTAAACTAATTTTAAATGCATCAGAATGGCAGCTACAGTTTTAGAAGTAGACAAAATGGCATGTTAGAGCCTGTAAACGCTCTGGCGGACGTTTTGAGACGTTTTGGATACTGTTTCGATAGTAGAAACGCTCTTAGATTTTTTAAATTTTAGTAACGCTATTTCCGTGTTTGAATGCGACTTCTTAAGGGCTTTAAAATGCTACTATCTGTACTTAACATATTATAATTATTAGACAGTAATTGCAGAATGCTAGAGATTGTACAGAAACAATTGTAAACTAATTTTAAATGCATCAGAATGGCAGCTACAGTTTTAGAAGTAGACAAAATGGCATGTTAGAGCCTGTAAACTCTCTGGCGGACGATTTGAGACGTTTTGGATACCGTTTCGATAGTAGAAACGCTCTTAGATTTTTTAAATTTTAGTAACGCTATTTTTGTGTTTGAATGCGACTTCTTAAGGGCTTCAAAATGCTACTATCTGTACTTAACATATTATAATTATTAGACAGTAATTGCAGAATGCTAGAGATTGTACAGAAACAATTGTAAACTAATTTTAAATGCATCAGAATGGCAGCTACAGTTTTAGAAGTAGACAAAATGGCATGTTAGAGCCTGTAAACTCTCTGGCGGACGATTTGAGACGTTTTGGATACCGTTTCGATAGTAGAAACGCTCTTAGATTTTTTAAATTTTAGTAACGCTATTTTTGTGTTTGAATGCGACTTCTTAAGGGCTTCAAAATGCTACTATCTGTACTTAACATATTATAATTATTAGACAGTAATTGCAGAATGCTAGAGATTGTACAGAAACAATTGTAAACTAATTTTAAATGCATCAGAATGGCAGCTACAGTTTTAGAAGTAGACAAAATGGCATGTTAGAGCCTGTAAACGCTCTGGCGGACGTTTTGAGACGTTTTGGATACCGTTTCGATAGTAGAAACGCTCTTAGATTTTTTAAATTTTAGTAACGCTATTTCCGTGTTTGAATGCGACTTCTTAAGGGCTTTAAAATGCTACTATCTGTACTTAACATATTATAATTATTAGACAGTAATTGCAGAATGCTAGAGATTGTACAGAAACAATTGTAAACTAATTTTAAATGCATCAGAATGGCAGCTACAGTTTTAGAAGTAGACAAAATGGCATGTTAGAGCCTGTAAACTCTCTGGCGGACGATTTGAGACGTTTTGGATACCGTTTCGATAGTAGAAACGCTCTTAGATTTTTTAAATTTTAGTAACGCTATTTCCGTGATTGAATGCGACTTCTTAAGGGCTTTAAAATGCTACTATCTGTACTTAACATATTATAATTATTAGACAGTAATTGCAGAATGCTAGAGATTGTACAGAAACAATTGTAAACTAATTTTAAATGCATCAGAATGGCAGCTACAGTTTTAGAAGTAGACAAAATGGCATGTTAGAGCCTGTAAACGCTATGGCGGACGTTTTGAGACGTTTTGGATACCGTTTCGATAGTAGAAACGCTCTTAGATTTTTTAAATTTTAGTAACGCTATTTCCGTGTTTGAATGCGACTTCTTAAGGGCTTTAAAATGCTACTATCTGTACTTAACATATTATAATTATTAGACAGTAATTGCAGAATGCTAGAGATTGTACAGAAACAATTGTAAACTAATTTTAAATGCATCAGAATGGCAGCTACAGTTTTAGAAGTAGACAAAATGGCATGTTAGAGCCTGTAAACTCTCTGGCGGACGATTTGAGACGTTTTGGATACCGTTTCGATAGTAGAAACGCTCTTAGATTTTTTAAAATTTAGTAACGCTATTTCCGTGATTGAATGCGACTTCTTAAGGGCTTTAAAATGCTACTATCTGTACTTAACATATTATAATTATTAGACAGTAGTTGCAGAATGCTAGAGATTGTACAGAAACAATTGTAAACTAATTTTAAATGCATCAGAATGGCAGCTACAGTTTTAGAAGTAGACAAAATGGCATGTTAGAGCCTGTAAACGCTCTGGCGGACGTTTTGAGACGTTTTGGATACCGTTTCGATACTAGAAACGCTCTTAGATTTTTTAAATTTTAGTAACGCTATTTCCGTGTTTGAATGCGACTTCTTAAGGGCTTTAAAATGCTACTATCTGTACTTAACATATTATAATTATTAGACAGTAATTGCAGAATGCTAGAGATTCTACAGAAACAATTGTAAACTAATTTTAAATGCATCAGAATGGCAGCTACAGTTTTAGAAGTAGACAAAATGGCATGTTAGAGCCTGTAAACTCTCTGGCGGACGATTTGAGACGTTTTGGATACCGTTTCGATAGTAGAAACGCTCTTAGATTTTTTAAATTTTAGTAACGCTATTTCCGTGATTGAATGCGACTTCTTAATGGCTCTAAAATGCTACTATCAGTACTTAACATATTATAATTATTAGACAGTAATTGCAGAATGCTAGGGATTGTACAGAAACAATTGTAAACTAATTTTAAATGCATCAGAATGGCAGCTACAGTTACAGAAGAACAAAATGGCATGTTAGAGCCTGTAATTGCTTTGGCGGACGATTTGAGCCGTTTTGGATACCGTTTCGATAGTAGAAACGCTCTTAGATTTTTTAAATTTTAGTAACGCTATTTCCGTGTTTGAATGCGACTTCTTAATGGCTCTAAAATGCTACTATCAGTACTTAACATATTATAATTATTAGACAGTAATTGCAGAATGCTAGAGATTGTACAGAAACAATTGTAAACTAATTTTAAATGCATCAGAATGGCAGCTACATTTTTAGAAGTAGACAAAATGGCATGTTAGAGCCTGTAAACTCTCTGGCGGACGATTTGAGACGTTTTGGATACCGTTTCGATAGTAGAAACGCTCTTAGATTTTTTAAATTTTAGTAACGCTATTTTTGTGTTTGAATGCGACTTCTTAAGGGCTTCAAAATGCTACTATCTGTACTTAACATATTATAATTATTAGACAGTAATTGCAGAATGCTAGAGATTGTACAGAAACAATTGTAAACTAATTTTAAATGCATCAGAATGGCAGCTACAGTTTTAGAAGTAGACAAAATGGCATGTTAGAGCCTGTAAACTCTCTGGCGGACGATTTGAGACGTTTTGGATACCGTTTCGATAGTAGAAACGCTCTTAGATTTTTTAAATTTTAGTAACGCTATTTTTGTGTTTGAATGCGACTTCTTAAGGGCTTCAAAATGCTACTATCTGTACTTAACATATTATAATTATTAGACAGTAATTGCAGAATGCTAGAGATTGTACAGAAACAATTGTAAACTAATTTTAAATGCATCAGAATGGCAGCTACAGTTTTAGAAGTAGACAAAATGGCATGTTAGAGCCTGTAAACTCTCTGGCGGACGATTTGAGACGTTTTGGATACCGTTTCGATAGTAGAAACGCTCTTAGATTTTTTAAATTTTAGTAACGCTATTTTTGTGTTTGAATGCGACTTCTTAAGGGCTTCAAAATGCTACTATCTGTACTTAACATATTATAATTATTAGACAGTAATTGCAGAATGCTAGAGATTGTACAGAAACAATTGTAAACTAATTTTAAATGCATCAGAATGGCAGCTACAGTTTTAGAAGTAGACAAAATGGCATGTTAGAGCCTGTAAACGCTCTGGCGGACGTTTTGAGACGTTTTGGATACCGTTTCGATAGTAGAAACGCTCTTAGATTTTTTAAATTTTAGTAACGCTATTTCCGTGTTTGAATGCGACTTCTTAAGGGCTTTAAAATGCTACTATCTGTACTTAACATATTATAATTATTAGACAGTAATTGCAGAATGCTAGAGATTGTACAGAAACAATTGTAAACTAATTTTAAATGCATCAGAATGGCAGCTACAGTTTTAGAAGTAGACAAAATGGCATGTTAGAGCCTGTAAACTCTCTGGCGGACGATTTGAGACGTTTTGGATACCGTTTCGATAGTAGAAACGCTCTTAGATTTTTTAAATTTTAGTAACGCTATTTCCGTGATTGAATGCGACTTCTTAAGGGCTTTAAAATGCTACTATCTGTACTTAACATATTATAATTATTAGACAGTAATTGCAGAATGCTAGAGATTGTACAGAAACAATTGTAAACTAATTTTAAATGCATCAGAATGGCAGCTACAGTTTTAGAAGTAGACAAAATGGCATGTTAGAGCCTGTAAACGCTATGGCGGACGTTTTGAGACGTTTTGGATACCGTTTCGATAGTAGAAACGCTCTTAAATTTTTTAAATTTTAGTAACGCTATTTCCGTGTTTGAATGCGACTTCTTAAGGGCTTTAAAATGCTACTATCTGTACTTAACATATTATAATTATTAGACAGTAATTGCAGAATGCTAGAGATTGTACAGAAACAATTGTAAACTAATTTTAAATGCATCAGAATGGCAGCTACAGTTTTAGAAGTAGACAAAATGGCATGTTAGAGCCTGTAAACTCTCTGGCGGACGATTTGAGACGTTTTGGATACCGTTTCGATAGTAGAAACGCTCTTAGATTTTTTAAAATTTAGTAACGCTATTTCCGTGATTGAATGCGACTTCTTAAGGGCTTTAAAATGCTACTATCTGTACTTAACATATTATAATTATTAGACAGTAATTGCAGAATGCTAGAGATTGTACAGAAACAATTGTAAACTAATTTTAAATGCATCAGAATGGCAGCTACAGTTTTAGAAGTAGACAAAATGGCATGTTAGAGCCTGTAAACGCTCTGGCGGACGTTTTGAGACGTTTTGGATACCGTTTCGATACTAGAAACGCTCTTAGATTTTTTAAATTTTAGTAACGCTATTTCCGTGTTTGAATGCGACTTCTTAAGGGCTTTAAAATGCTACTATCTGTACTTAACATATTATAATTATTAGACAGTAATTGCAGAATGCTAGAGATTCTACAGAAACAATTGTAAACTAATTTTAAATGCATCAGAATGGCAGCTACAGTTTTAGAAGTAGACAAAATGGCATGTTAGAGCCTGTAAACTCTCTGGCGGACGATTTGAGACGTTTTGGATACCGTTTCGATAGTAGAAACGCTCTTAGATTTTTTAAATTTTAGTAACGCTATTTCCGTGTTTGAATGCGACTTCTTAAGGGCTTTAAAATGCTACTATCTGTACTTAACATATTATAATTATTAGACAGTAATTGCAGAATGCTAGAGATTGTACAGAAACAATTGTAAACTAATTTTAAATGCATCAGAATGGCAGCTACAGTTTTAGAAGTAGACAAAATGGCATGTTAGAGCCTGTAAACTCTCTGGCGGACGATTTGAGACGTTTTGGATACCGTTTCGATAGTAGAAACGCTCTTAGATTTTTTAAATTTTAGTAACGCTATTTTTGTGTTTGAATGCGACTTCTTAAGGGGTTCAAAATGCTACTATCTGTACTTAACATATTATAATTATTAGACAGTAATTGCAGAATGCTAGAGATTGTACAGAAACAATTGTAAACTAATTTTAAATGCATCAGAATGGCAGCTACAGTTTTAGAAGTAGACAAAATGGCATGTTAGAGCCTGTAAACTCTCTGGCGGACGATTTGAGACGTTTTGGATACCGTTTCGATAGTAGAAACGCTCTTAGATTTTTTAAATTTTAGTAACGCTATTTTTGTGTTTGAATGCGACTTCTTAAGGGCTTCAAAATGCTACTATCTGTACTTAACATATTATAATTATTAGAAAGTAATTGCAGAATCCTAGAGATTGTACAGAACCAATTGTAAACTAATTTTAAATGCATCAGAATGGCAGCTACAGTTTTAGAAGTAGACAAAATGGCATGTTAGAGCCTGTAAACGCTCTGGCGGACGTTTTGAGACGTTTTGGATACCGTTTCGATAGTAGAAACGCTCTTAGATTTTTTAAATTTTAGTAACGCTATTTCCGTGTTTGAATGCGACTTCTTAAGGGCTTTAAAATGCTACTATCTGTACTTAACATATTATAATTATTAGACAGTAATTGCAGAATGCTAGAGATTGTACAGAAACAATTGTAAACTAATTTTAAATGCATCAGAATGGCAGCTACAGTTTTAGAAGTAGACAAAATGGCATGTTAGAGCCTGTAAACTCTCTGGCGGACGATTTGAGACGTTTTGGATACCGTTTCGATAGTAGAAACGCTCTTAGATTTTTTAAATTTTAGTAACGCTATTTCCGTGTTTGAATGCGACTTCTTAAGGGCTTTAAAATGCTACTATCTGTACTTAACATATTATAATTATTAGACAGTAATTGCAGAATGCTAGAGATTGTACAGAAACAATTGTAAACTAATTTTAAATGCATCAGAATGGCAGCTACAGTTTTAGAAGTAGACAAAATGGCATGTTAGAGCCTGTAAACGCTCTGGCGGACGTTTTGAGACGTTTTGGATACCGTTTCGATAGTAGAAACGCTCTTAGATTTTTTAAATTTTAGTAACGCTATTTCCGTGTTTGAATGCGACTTCTTAAGGGCTTTAAAATGCTACTATCTGTACTTAACATATTATAATTATTAGACAGTAATTGCAGAATGCTAGAGATTGTACAGAAACAATTGTAAACTAATTTTAAATGCATCAGAATGGCAGCTACAGTTTTAGAAGTAGACAAAATGGCATGTTAGAGCCTGTAAACGCTCTGGCGGACGATTTGAGACGTTTTGGATACCGTTTCGACAGTAGAAACGCTCTTAGATTTTTTAAATTTTAGTAACGCTATTTTTGTGTTTGAATGCGACTTCTTAAGGGCTTCAAAATGCTACTATCAGTACTTAACATATTATAATTATTAGAAAGTAATTGCAGAATGCTAGGGATTGTACAGAAACAATTGTAAACTAATTTTAAATGCATCAGAATGGCAGCTACAGTTACAGAAGAACAAAATGGCATGTTAGAGCCTGTAATTGCTTTGGCGGACGATTTGAGCCGTTTTGGATACCGTTTCGATAGTAGAAACGCTCTTAGATTTTTTAAATTTTAGTAACGCTATTTCCGTGTTTGAATGCGACTTCTTAATGGCTCTAAAATGCTACTATCAGTACTTAACATATCATAATTATTAGACAGTAATTGCAGAATGCTAGAGATTGTACAGAAACAATTGTAAACTAATTTTAAATGCATCAGAATGGCAGCTACAGTTTTAGAAGTAGACAAAATGGCATGTTAGAGCCTGTAAACGCTCTGGCGGACGTTTTGAGACGTTTTGGATACCGTTTCGATAGTAGAAACGCTCTTAGATTTTTTAAATTTTAGTAACGCTATTTCCGTGTTTGAATGCGACTTCTTAAGGGCTTTAAAATGCTACTATCTGTACTTAACATATTATAATTATTAGACAGTAATTGCAGAATGCTAGAGATTGTACAGAAACAATTGTAAACTAATTTTAAATGCATCAGAATGGCAGCTACAGTTTTAGAAGTAGACAAAATGGCATGTTAGAGCCTGTAAACGCTCTGGCGGACGTTTTGAGACGTTTTGGATACCGTTTCGATAGTAGAAACGCTCTTAGATTTTTTAAATTTTAGTAACGCTATTTCCGTGTTTGAATGCGACTTCTTAAGGGCTTTAAAATGCTACTATCTGTACTTAACATATTATAATTATTAGACAGTAATTGCAGAATGCTAGAGATTGTACAGAAACAATTGTAAACTAATTTTAAATGCATCAGAATGGCAGCTACAGTTTTAGAAGTAGACAAAATGGCATGTTAGAGCCTGTAAACGCTCTGGCGGACGATTTGAGACGTTTTGGATACCGTTTCGACAGTAGAAACGCTCTTAGATTTTTTAAATTTTAGTAACGCTATTTTTGTGTTTGAATGCGACTTCTTAAGGGCTTCAAAATGCTACTATCAGTACTTAACATATTATAATTATTAGACAGTAATTGCAGAATGCTAGAGATTGTACAGAAACAATTATAAACTAATTTTAAATGCATCAGAATGGCAGCTACAGTTACAGAAGAACAAAATGGCATGTTAGAGCCTGTAATTGCTTTGGCGGACGATTTGAGCCGTTTTGGATACCGTTTCGATAGTAGAAACGCTCTTAGATTTTTTAAATTTTAGTAACGCTATTTCCGTGTTTGAATGCGACTTCTTAATGGCTCTAAAATGCTACTATCAGTACTTAACATATCATAATTATTAGACAGTAATTGCAGAATGCTAGAGATTGTACAGAAACAATTATAAACTAATTTTAAATGCATCAGAATGGCAGCTACAGTTTTAGAAGTAGACAAAATGGCATGTTAGAGCCTGTAAACTCTCTGGCGGACGATTTGAAACGTTTTGGATACCGTTTCGATAGTAGAAACCCTCTTAGATTTTTTAAATTTTAGTAACGCTATTTTTGTGTTTGAATGCGACTTCTTAAGGGCTTCAAAATGCTACTATCTGTACTTAACATATTATAATTATTAGACAGTAATTGCAGAATGCTAGAGATTGTACAGAAACAATTGTAAACTAATTTTAAATGCATCAGAATGGCAGCTACAGTTTTAGAAGTAAACAAAATGGCATGTTAGAGCCTGTAAACGCTCTGGCGGACGTTTTGAGACGTTTTGGATACCGTTTCGATAGTAGAAACGCTCTTAGATTTTTTAAATTTTAGTAACGCTATTTCCGTGTTTGAATGCGACTTCTTAAGGGCTTTAAAATGCTACTATCTGTACTTAACATATTATAATTATTAGACAGTAATTGCAGAATGCTAGAGGTTGTACAGAAACAATTGTAAACTAATTTTAAATGCATCAGAATGGCAGCTACAGTTTTAGAAGTAGACAAAATGGCATGTTAGAGCCTGTAAACGCTCTGGCGGACGATTTGAGACGTTTTGGATACCGTTTCGATAGTAGAAACGCTTTTAGATTTTTTAAATTTTAGTAACGCTATTTCCGTGATTGAATGCGACTTCTTAATGGCTCTAAAATGCTACTATCAGTACTTAACATATTATAATTATTAGACATTAATTGCAGAATGCTAGGGATTGTACAGAAACAATTGTAAACTAATTTTAAATGCATCAGAATGGCAGCTACAGTTACAGAAGAACAAAATGGCATGTTAGAGCCTGTAATTGCTTTGGCGGACGATTTGAGCCGTTTTGGATACCGTTTCGATAGTAGAAACGCTCTTAGATTTTTTAAATTTTAGTAACGCTATTTCCGTGTTTGAATGCGACTTCTTAATTGTTCTAAAATGCTACTATCAGTACTTAACATATTATAATTATTAGACAGTAATTGCAGAATGCTAGAGATTGTACAGAAACAATTGTAAACTAATTTTAAATGCATCAGAATGGCAGCTACAGTTTTAGAAGTAGACAAAATGGCATGTTAGAGCCTGTAAACTCTCTGGCGGACGATTTGAGACGTTTTGGATACCGCTTCGATAGTAGAAACGCTCTTAGATTTTTTAAATTTTAGTAACGCTATTTTTGTGTTTGAATGCGACTTCTTAAGGGCTTCAAAATGCTACTATCTGTACTTAACATATTATAATTATTAGACAGTAATTGCAGAATGCTAGAGATTGTACAGAAACAATTGTAAACTAATTTTAAATGCATCAGAATGGCAGCTACAGTTTTAGAAGTAGACAAAATTGCATGTTAGAGCCTGTAAACTCTCTGGCGGACGATTTGAGACGTTTTGGATACCGTTTCGATAGTAGAAACGCTCTTAGATTTTTTAAATTTTAGTAACGCTATTTTTGTGTTTGAATGCGACTTCTTAAGGGCTTCAAAATGCTACTATCTGTACTTAACATATTATAATTATTAGACAGTAATTGCAGAATGCTAGAGATTGTACAGAAACAATTGTAAACTAATTTTAAATGCATCAGAATGGCAGCTACAGTTTTAGAAGTAGACAAAATGGCATGTTAGAGCCTGTAAACGCTCTTGCGGACGTTTTGAGACGTTTTGGATACCGTTTCGATAGTAGAAACGCTCTTAGATTTTTTAAATTTTAGTAACGCTATTTCCGTGTTTGAATGCGACTTCTTAAGGGCTTTAAAATGCTACTATCTGTACTTAACATATTATAATTATTAGACAGTAATTGCAGAATGCTAGAGATTGTACAGAAACAATTGTAAACTAATTTTAAATGCATCAGAATGGCAGCTACAGTTTTAGAAGTAGACAAAATGGCATGTTAGAGCCTGTAAACTCTCTGGCGGACGATTTGAGACGTTTTAGATACCGTTTCGATAGTAGAAACGCTCTTAGATTTTTTAAATTTTAGTAACGCTATTTTTGTGTTTGAATGCGACTTCTTAAGGGGTTCAAAATGCTACTATCTGTACTTAACATATTATAATTATTAGACACTAATTGCAGAATGCTAGAGATTGTACAGAAACAATTGTAAACTAATTTTAAATGCATCAGAATGGCAGCTACAGTTTTAGAAGTAGACAAAATGGCATGTTAGAGCCTGTAAACTCTCTGGCGGACGATTTGAGACGTTTTGGATACCGTTTCGATAGTAGAAACGCTCTTAGATTTTTTAAATTTTAGTAACGCTATTTTTGTGTTTGAATGCGACTTCTTAAGGGCTTCAAAATGCTACTATCTGTACTTAACATATTATAATTATTAGACAGTAATTGCAGAATGCTTGAGATTGTACAGAAACAATTGTAAACTAATTTTAAATGCATCAGAATGGCAGCTACAGTTTTAGAAGTAGACAAAATGGCATGTTAGAGCCTGTAAACGCTCTGGCGGACGTTTTGAGACGTTTTGGATACCGTTTCGATAGTAGAAACGCTCTTAGATTTTTTAAATTTTAGTATCGCTATTTCCGTGTTTGAATGCGACTTCTTAAGGGCTTTAAAATGCTACTATCTGTACTTAACATATTATAATTATTAGACAGTAATTGCAGAATGCTAGAGATTGTACAGAAACAATTGTAAACTAATTTTAAATGCATCAGAATGGCAGCTACAGTTTTAGAAGTAGACAAAATGGCATGTTAGAGCCTGTAAACTCTCTGGCGGACGATTTGAGACGTTTTGGATACCGTTTCGATAGTAGAAACGCTCTTAGATTTTTTAAATTTTAGTAACGCTATTTCCGTGATTGAATGCGACTTCTTAAGGGCTTTAAAATGCTACTATCTGTACTTAACATATTATAATTATTAGACAGTAATTGCAGAATGCTAGAGATTGTACAGAAACAATTGTAAACTAATTTTAAATGCATCAGAATGGCAGCTACAGTTTTAGAAGTAGACAAAATGGCATGTTAGAGCCTGTAAACGCTCTGGCGGACGTTTTGAGACGTTTTGGATACCGTTTCGATAGTAGAAACGCTCTTAGATTTTTTAAATTTTAGTAACGCTATTTCCGTGTTTGAATGCGACTTCTTAAGGGCTTTAAAATGCTACTATCTGTACTTAACATATTATAATTATTAGACAGTAATTGCAGAATGCTAGAGATTGTACAGAAACAATTGTAAACTAATTTTAAATGCATCAGAATGGCAGCTACAGTTTTAGAAGTAGACAAAATGGCATGTTAGAGCCTGTAAACTCTCTGGCGGACGATTTGAGACGTTTTGGATACCGTTTCGATAGTAGAAACGCTCTTAGATTTTTTAAAATTTAGTAACGCTATTTCCGTGATTGAATGCGACTTCTTAAGGGCTTTAAAATGCTACTATCTGTACTTAACATATTATAATTATTAGACAGTAATTGCAGAATGCTAGAGATTGTACAGAAACAATTGTAAACTAATTTTAAATGCATCAGAATGGCAGCTACAGTTTTAGAAGTAGACAAAATGGCATGTTAGAGCCTGTAAACGCTCTGGCGGACGTTTTGAGACGTTTTGGATACCGTTTCGATAGTAGAAACGCTCTTAGATTTTTTAAATTTTAGTAACGCTATTTCCGTGTTTGAATGCGACTTCTTAAGGGCTTTAAAATGCTACTATCTGTACTTAACATATTATAATTATTAGACAGTAATTGCAGAATGCTAGAGATTCTACAGAAACAATTGTAAACTAATTTTAAATGCATCAGAATGGCAGCTACAGTTTTAGAAGTAGACAAAATGGCATGTTAGAGCCTGTAAACTCTCTGGCGGACGATTTGAGACGTTTACGATACCGTTTCGATAGTAGAAACGCTCTTAGATTTTTTAAATTTTAGTAACGCTATTTCCGTGTTTGAATGCGACTTCTTAAGGGCTTTAAAATGCTACTATCTGTACTTAACTTATTATAATTATTAGACAGTAATTGCAGAATGCTAGAGATTGTACAGAAACAATTGTAAACTAATTTTAAATGCATCAGAATGGCAGCTACAGTTTTAGAAGTAGACAAAATGGCATGTTAGAGCCTGTAAACTCTCTGGCGGACGATTTGAGACGTTTTGGATACCGTTTCGATAGTAGAAACGCTCTTAGATTTTTTAAATTTTAGTAACGCTATTTTTGTGTTTGAATGCGACTTCTTAAGGGCTTCAAAATGCTACTATCTGTACTTAACATATTATAATTATTAGACAGTAATTGCAGAATGCTAGAGATTGTACAGAAACAATTGTAAACTAATTTTAAATGCATCAGAATGGCAGCTACAGTTTTAGAAGTAGACAAAATGGCATGTTAGAGCCTGTAAACGCTCTGGCGGACGTTTTGAGACGTTTTGGATACCGTTTCGATAGTAGAAACGCTCTTAGATTTTTTAAATTTTAGTAACGCTATTTCCGTGATTGAATGCGACTTCTTAAGGGCTTTAAAATGCTACTATCTGTACTTAACATATTATAATTATTAGACAGTAATTGCAGAATGCTAGAGATTGTACAGAAACAATTGTAAACTAATTTTAAATGCATCAGAATGGCAGCTACAGTTTTAGAAGTAGACAAAATGGCATGTTAGAGCCTGTAAACGCTCTGGCGGACGTTTTGAGACGTTTTGGATACCGTTTCGATAGTAGAAACGCTCTTAGATTTTTTAAATTTTAGTAACGCTATTTCCGTGTTTGAATGCGACTTCTTAAGGGCTTTAAAATGCTACTATCTGTACTTAACATATTATAATTATTAGACAGTAATTGCAGAATGCTAGAGATTGTACAGAAACAATTGTAAACTAATTTTAAATGCATCAGAATGGCAGCTACAGTTTTAGAAGTAGACAAAATGGCATGTTAGAGCCTGTAAACTCTCTGGCGGACGATTTGAGACGTTTTGGATACCGTTTCGATAGTAGAAACGCTCTTAGATTTTTTAAATTTTAGTAACGCTATTTCCGTGTTTGAATGCGACTTCTTAAGGGCTTTAAAATGCTACTATCTGTACTTAACATATTATAATTATTAGACAGTAATTGCAGAATGCTAGAGATTGTACAGAAACAATTGTAAACTAATTTTAAATGCATCAGAATGGCAGCTACAGTTTTAGAAGTAGACAAAATGGCATGTTAGAGCCTGTAAACTCTCTGGCGGACGATTTGAGACGTTTTGGATACCGTTTCGATAGTAGAAACGCTCTTAGATTTTTTAAATTTTAGTAACGCTATTTTTGTGTTTGAATGCGACTTCTTAAGGGGTTCAAAATGCTACTATCTGTACTTAACATATTATAATTATTAGACAGTAATTGCAGAATGCTAGAGATTGTACAGAAACAATTGTAAACTAATTTTAAATGCATCAGAATGGCAGCTACAGTTTTAGAAGTAGACAAAATGGCATGTTAGAGCCTGTAAACTCTCTGGCGGACGATTTGAGACGTTTTGGATACCGTTTCGATAGTAGAAACGCTCTTAGATTTTTTAAATTTTAGTAACGCTATTTCCGTGTTTGAATGCGACTTCTTAAGGGCTTCAAAATGCTACTATCTGTACTTAACATATTATAATTATTAGACAGTAATTGCAGAATGCTAGAGATTGTACAGAAACAATTGTAAACTAATTTTAAATGCATCAGAATGGCAGCTACAGTTTTAGAAGTAGACAAAATGGCATGTTAGAGCCTGTAAACGCTCTGGCGGACGTTATGAGACGTTTTGGATACCGTTTCGATAGTAGAAACGCTCTTAGATTTTTTAAATTTTAGTAACGCTATTTCCGTGTTTGAATGCGACTTCTTAAGGGCTTTAAAATGCTACTATCTGTACTTAACATATTATAATTATTAGACAGTAATTGCAGAATGCTAGAGATTGTACAGAAACAATTGTAAACTAATTTTAAATGCATCAGAATGGCAGCTACAGTTTTAGAAGTAGACAAAATGGCATGTTAGAGCCTGTAAACTCTCTGGCGGACGATTTGAGACGTTTTGGATACCGTTTCGATAGTAGAAACGCTCTTAGATTTTTTAAATTTTAGTAACGCTATTTCCGTGATTGAATGCGACTTCTTAAGGGCTTTAAAATGCTACTATCTGTACTTAACATATTATAATTATTAGACAGCAATTGCAGAATGCTAGAGATTGTACAGAAACAATTGTAAACTAATTTTAAATGCATCAGAATGGCAGCTACAGTTTTAGAAGTAGACAAAATGGCATGTTAGAGCCTGTAAACGCTCTGGCGGACGTTTTGAGACGTTTTGGATACCGTTTCGATAGTAGAAACGCTCTTAGATTTTTGAAATTTTAGTAACGCTATTTCCGTGTTTGAATGCGACTTCTTAAGGGCTTTAAAATGCTACTATCTGTACTTAACATATTATAATTATTAGACAGTAATTGCAGAATGCTAGAGATTGTACAGAAACAATTGTAAACTAATTTTAAATGCATCAGAATGGCAGCTACAGTTTTAGAAGTAGACAAAATGGCATGTTAGAGCCTGTAAACTCTCTGGCGGACGATTTGAGACGTTTTGGATACCGTTTCGATAGTAGAAACGCTCTTAGATTTTTTAAATTTTAGTAACGCTATTTCCGTGATTGAATGCGACTTCTTAAGGGCTTTAAAATGCTACTATCTGTACTTAACATATTATAATTATTAGACAGTAATTGCAGAATGCTAGAGATTGTACAGAAACAATTGTAAACTAATTTTAAATGCATCAGAATGGCAGCTACAGTTTTAGAAGTAGACAAAATGGCATGTTAGAGCCTGTAAACGCTCTGGCGGACGTTTTGAGACGTTTTGGATACCGTTTCGATAGTAGAAACGCTCTTAGATTTTTTAAATTTTAGTAACGCTATTTCCGTGTTTGAATGCGACTTCTTAAGGGCTTTAAAATGCTACTATCTGTACTTAACATATTATAATTATTAGACAGTAATTGCAGAATGCTAGAGATTGTACAGAAACAATTGTAAACTAATTTTAAATGCATCAGAATGGCAGCTACAGTTTTAGAAGTAGACAAAATGGCATGTTAGAGCCTGTAAACTCTCTGGCGGACGATTTGAGACGTTTTGGATACCGTTTCGATAGTAGAAACGCTCTTAGATTTTTTAAAATTTAGTAACGCTATTTCCGTGATTGAATGCGACTTCTTAAGTGCTTTAAAATGCTACTATCTGTACTTAACATATTATAATTATTAGACAGTAATTGCAGAATGCTAGAGATTGTACAGAAACAATTGTAAACTAATTTTAAATGCATCAGAATGGCAGCTACAGTTTTAGAAGTAGACAAAATGGCATGTTAGAGCCTGTAAACGCTCTGGCGGACGTTTTGAGACGTTTTGGATACCGTTTCGATAGTAGAAACGCTCTTAGATTTTTTAAATTTTAGTAACGCTATTTCCGTGTTTGAATGCGATTTCTTAAGGGCTTTAAAATGCTACTATCTGTACTTAACATATTATAATTATTAGACAGTAATTGCAGAATGCTAGAGATTGTACAGAAACAATTGTAAACTAATTTTAAATGCATCAGAATGGCAGCTACAGTTTTAGAAGTAGACAAAATGGCATGTTAGAGCCTGTAAACTCTCTGGCGGACGATTTGAGACGTTTTGGATACCGTTTCGATAGTAGAAACGCTCTTAGATTTTTTAAATTTTAGTAACGCTATTTCCGTGTTTGAATGCGACTTCTTAAGGGCTTTAAAATGCTACTATCTGTACTTAACATATTATAATTATTAGACAGTAATTGCAGAATGCTAGAGATTGTACAGAAACAATTGTAAACTAATTTTAAATGCATCAGAATGGCAGCTACAGTTTTAGAAGTAGACAAAATGGCATGTTAGAGCCTGTAAACGCTCTGGCGGACGTTTTGAGACGTTTTGGGTACCGTTTCGATAGTAGAAACGCTCTTAGATTTTTTAAATTTTAGTAACGCTATTTCCGTGTTTGAATGCGACTTCTTAAGGGCTTTAAAATGCTACTATCTGTACTTAACATATTATAATTATTAGACAGTAATTGCAGAATGCTAGAGATTGTACAGAAACAATTGTAAACTAATTTTAAATGCATCAGAATGGCAGCTACAGTTTTAGAAGTAGACAAAATGGCATGTTAGAGCCTGTAAACGCTCTGGCGGACGTTTTGAGACGTTTTGGATACCGTTTCGATAGTAGAAAGGCTCTTAGATTTTTTAAATTTTAGTAACGCTATTTCCGTGTTTGAATGCGACTTCTTAAGGGCTTTAAAATGCTACTATCTGTACTTAACATATTATAATTATTAGACAGTAATTGCAGAATGCTAGAGATTGTACAGAAACAATTGTAAACTAATTTTAAATGCATCAGAATGGCAGCTACAGTTTTAGAAGTAGACAAAATGGCATGTTAGAGCCTGTAAACGCTCTGGCGGACGTTTTGAGACGTTTTGGATACCGTTTCGATAGTAGAAACGCTCTTAGATTTTTTAAATTTTAGTAACGCTATTTCCGTGATTGAATGCGACTTCTTAAGGGCTTTAAAATGCTACTATCTGTACTTAACATATTATAATTATTAGACAGTAATTGCAGAATGCTAGAGATTGTACAGAAACAATTGTAAACTAATTTTAAATGCATCAGAATGGCAGCTACAGTTTTAGAAGTAGACAAAATGGCATGTTAGAGCCTGTAAACTCTCTGGCGGACGATTTAAGACGTTTTGGATACCGTTTCGATAGTAGAAACGCTCTTAGATTTTTTTAAATTTTAGTAACGCTATTTCCGTGATTGAATGCGACTTCTTAAGTTCTTTAAAATGCTACTATCTGTACTTAACATATTATAATTATTAGACAGTAATTGCAGAATGCTAGAGATTGTACAGAAACAATTGTAAACTAATTTTAAATGCATCAGAATGGCAGCTACAGTTTTAGAAGTAGACAAAATGGCATGTTAGAGCCTGTAAACTCTCTGGCGGACGATTTGAGACGTTTTGGATACCGTTTCGATAGTAGAAACGCTCTTAGATTTTTTAAATTTTAGTAACGCTATTTCCGTGATTGAATGCGACTTCTTAAGGGCTTTAAAATGCTACTATCTGTACTTAACATATTATAATTATTAGACAGTAATTGCAGAATGCTAGAGATTGTACAGAAACAATTGTAAACTAATTTTAAATGCATCAGAATGGCAGCTACAGTTTTAGAAGTAGACAAAATGGCATGTTAGAGCCTGTAAACGCTCTGGCGGACGTTTTGAGACGTTTTGGATACCGTTTCGATAGTAGAAACGCTCTTAGATTTTTTAAATTTTAGTAACGCTATTTCCGTGTTTGAATGCGACTTGGGCTTCAAAATGCTACTATCTGTACTTAACATATTATAATTATTAGACAGTAATTGCAGAATGCTAGAGATTGTACAGAAACAATTGTAAACTAATTTTAAATGCATCAGAATGGCAGCTACAGTTTTAGAAGTAGACAAAATGGCATGTTAGAGCCTGTAAACGCTCTGGCGGACGATTTGAGACGTTTTGGATACCGTTTCGATAGTAGAAACGCTCTTAGATTTTTAAATTTTAGTAACGCTATTTCCGTGTTTGAATGCGACTTCTTAATGGCTCTAAAATGCTACTATCAGTACTTAACATATTATAATTATTAGACAGTAATTGCAGAATGCTAGAGATTGTACAGAAACAATTGTAAACTAATTTTAAATGCATCAGAATGGCAGCTACAGTTTTAGAAGTAGACAAAATGGCATGTTAGAGCTTGTAAACTCTCTGGCGGACGATTTGAGACGTTTTGGATACCGTTTCGATAGTAGAAACGCTCTTAGATTTTTTAAATTTTAGTAACGCTATTTTTGTGTTTGAATGCGACTTCTTAAGGGCTTCAAAATGCTACTATCTGTACTTAACATATTATAATTATTAGACAGTAATTGCAGAATGCTAGAGATTGTACAGAAACAATTGTAAACTAATTTTAAATGCATCAGAATGGCAGCTACAGTTTTAGAAGTAGACAAAATGGCATGTTAGAGCCTGTAAACTCTCTGGCGGACGTTTTGAGACGTTTTGGATACCGTTTCGATAGTAGAAACGCTCTTAGATTTTTTAAATTTTAGTAACGCTATTTCCGTATTTGAATGCGACTTCTTAATGGCTCTAAAATGCTACTATCAGTACTTAACATATTATAATTATTAGACAGTAATTGCAGAATGCTAGAGATTGTACAGAAACAATTGTAAACTAATTTTAAATGCATCAGAATGGCAGCTACAGTTTTAGAAGTAGACAAAATGACATGTTAGAGCCTGTAAACTCTCTGGCGGACGATTTGAGACGTTTTGGATACCGTTTCGATAGTAGAAACGCTCTTAGATTTTTTAAATTTTAGTAACGCTATTTCCGTGTTTGAATGCGACTTCTTAATGGCTCTAAAATGCTACTATCAGTACTTAACATATTATAATTATTAGACAGTAATTGCAGAATGCTAGAGATTGTACAGAAACAATTGTAAACTAATTTTAAATGCATCAGAATGGGAGCTACAGTTTTAGAAGTAGACAAAATGGCATGTTAGAGCCTGTAAATTCTCTGGCGGACGATTTGAGACGTTTTGGATACCGTTTCGATAGTAGAAACGCTCTTAGATTTTTTAAATTTTAGTAACGCTATTTTTGTGTTTGAATGCGACTTCTTAAGGGCTTCAAAATGCTACTATCTGTACTTAACATATTATAATTATTAGACAGTAATTGCAGAATGCTAGAGATTGTACAGAAACAATTGTAAACTAATTTTAAATGCATCAGAATGGCAGCTACAGTTTTAGAAGTAGACAAAATGGCCTGTTAGAGCCTGTAAACGCTCTGGCGGACGTTTTGAGACGTTTTGGATACCGTTTCGATAGTAGAAACGCTCTTAGATTTTTTAAATTTTAGTAACGCTATTTCCGTGTTTGAATGCGACTTCTTAATGGCTCTAAAATGCTACTATCAGTACTTTACATATTATAATTATTAGACAGTAATTGCAGAATGCTAGAGATTGTACAAAAACAATTGTAAACTAATTTTAAATGCATCAGAATGGCAGCTACAGTTTTAGAAGTAGACAAAATGGCATGTTAGAGCCTGTAAACGCTCTGGCGGACGTTTTGAGACGTTTTGGATACCGTTTCGATAGTAGAAACGCTCTTAGATTTTTTAAATGTTAGTAACGCTATTTCCGTGTTTGAATGCGACTTCTTAATGGCTCTAAAATGCTACTATCAGCAATTAACATATTATAATTATTAGACAGTAATTGCAGAATGCTAGAGATTGTACAAAAACAATTGTAAACTAATTTTAAATGCATCAGAATGGCAGCTACAGTTTTAAAAGTAGACAAAATGGCATGTTAGAGCCTGTAAACGCTCTGGCGGACGATTTGAGACGTTTTGGATACCGTTTCGATAGTAGAAACACTCTTAGATTTTTTAAATTTTAGGAACGCTATTTCCGTGTTTGAATGCGACTTCTTAAGGGCTTCAAAATGCTACTATCAGTACTTAACATATTATAATTATTAGACAGTAATTGCAGAATGCTAGGGATTGTACAGAAACAATTGTAAACTAATTTTAAATGCATCAAAATGGCAGCAATAGTTTTAAAAGTAGACAAAATGGCATGTTAGAGCCTGTAAACGCTCTGGCGGACGATTTGAGACGTTTTGGATACCGTTTCGATAGTAGAAACACTCTTAGATTTTTTAAATTTTAGTAACGGTATTTTTGTGTTTGAATGCGACTTCTTAATGGCTTCAAAATGCTACTATCAGTACTTAACATATTATAATTATTAGACAGTAATTGCAGAATGCTAGAGATTGTACAGAAACAATTGTAAACTAATTTTAAATGCATCAGAATGGCAGCTACAGTTTTAGAAGTAGACAAAATGGCATTTTAGAGCCTGTAAACGCTCTGGCGGACGTTTTCAGACGTTTTGGATACCGTTTCGATAGTAGAAACACTCTTAGATTTATTAAATTTTAGTAGCGCTATTTTTGTGTTTTAATGCGACTTTTTAAGGGCTTCAAAATGCTACTATCTGTACTTAACATATTATAATTATTAGACAGTAATTGCAGAATGCTAGAGATTGTACAGAAACAATTGTAAACTAATTTTAAATGCATCAGAATGGCAGCTACAGTTTTAGAAGTAGACAAAATGACATGTTAGAGCCTGTAAACGCTCTGGCGGACGTTTTGAGACGTTTTGGATACCGTTTCGATAGTAGAAACGCTCTTAGATTTTTTAAATTTTAGTAACGCTATTTCCGTGTTTGAATGCGACTTCTTAATGGCTCTGAAATGCTACTATCAGTACTTAACATATTATAATTATTAGACAGTAATTGCAGAATGCTAGAGATTGTACAGAAACAATTGTAAACTAATTTTAAATGCATCAGAATGGCAGCTACAGTTTTAGAAGTAGACAAAATGGCATGTTAGAGCTTGTAAACTCTCTGGCGGACGATTTGAGACGTTTTGGATACCGTTTCGATAGTAGAAACGCTCTTAGATTTTTTAAATTTTAGTAACGCTATTTTTGTGTTTGAATGCGACTTCTTAATGGCTTCAAAATGCTACTATCTGTACTTAACATATTATAATTATTAGACAGTAATTGCAGAATGCTAGAGATTGTACAGAAACAATTGTAAACTAATTTTAAATGCATCAGAATGGCAGCTACAGTTTTAGAAGTAGACAAAATGGCATGTTAGAGCTTGTAAACTCTCTGGCGGACGATTTGAGACGTTTTGGATACCGTTTCGATAGTAGAAACGCTCTTAGATTTTTTAAATTTTAGTAACGCTATTTTTGTGTTTGAATGCGACTTCTTAAGGGCTTCAAAATGCTACTATCTGTACTTAACATATTATAATTATTAGACAGTAATTGCAGAATGCTAGAAATTGTACAGAAACAATTGTAAACTAATTTTAAATGCATCAGAATGGCAGTTACAGTTTTAGAAGTAGACAAAATGGCATGTTAGAGCCTGTAAACGCTCTGGCGGACGAGTTGAGACGTTTTGGATACCGTTTCGATAGTAGAAACGCTCTTAGATTTTTTAAATTTTAGTAACGCTATTTTTGTGTTTGAATGCGACTTCTTAAGGGCTTCAAAATGCTACTATCTGTACTTAACATATTATAATTATTAGACAGTAATTGCAGAATGCTAGAGATTGTACAGAAACAATTGTAAACTAATTTTAAATGCATCAGAATGGCAGCTACAGTTTTAGAAGTAGACAAAATGGCATGTTAGAGCCTGTAAACTCTCTGGCGCACGTTTTGAGACGTTTTGGATACCGTTTCGATAGTAGAAACGCTCTTAGATTTTTTAAATTTTAGTAACGCTATTTTTGTGTTTGAATGCGACTTCTTAAGGGCTTCAAAATGCTACTATCTGTACTTAACATATTATAATTATTAGACAGTAATTGCAGAATGCTAGAGATTGTACAGAAACAATTGTAAACTAATTTTAAATGCATCAGAATGGCAGCTACAGTTTTAGAAGTAGACAAAATGGCATGTTAGGGCTTGTAAACTCTCTGGCGGACGATTTGAGACGTTTTGGATACCGTTTCGATAGTAGAAACGCTCTTAGATTTTTTAAATTTTAGTAACGCTATTTTTGTGTTTGAATGCGACTTCTTAAGGGCTTCAAAATGCTACTATCTGTACTTAACATATTATAATTATTAGACAGTAATTGCAGAATGCTAGAGATTGTACAGAAACAATTGTAAACTAATTTTAAATGCATCAGAATGGCAGCTACAGTTTTAGAAGTAGACAAAATGGCATGTTAGAGCCTGTAAACTCTCTGGCGGACGTTTTGAGACGTTTTGGATACCGTTTCGATAGTAGAAACGCTCTTAGATTTTTTAAATTTTAGTAACGCTATTTTTGTGTTTGAATGCGACTTCTTAATGGCTTCAAAATGCTACTATCTGTACTTAACATATTATAATTATTAGACAGTAATTGCAGAATGCTAGAGATTGTACAGAAACAATTGTAAACTAATTTTAAATGCATCAGAATGGCAGCTACAGTTTTAGAAGTAGACAAAATGGCATGTTAGAGCCTGTAAACGCTCTGGCGGACGATTTGAGACGTTTTGGATACCGTTTCGATAGTAGAAACGCTCTTAGATTTTTTAAATTTTAGTAACGCTATTTCCGTGTTTGAATGCGACTTCTTAATGGCTCTAAAATGCTACTATCAGTACTTAACATATTATAATTATTAGACAGTAATTGCAGAATGCTAGAGATTGTACAGAAACAATTGTAAACTAATTTTAAATGCATCAGAATGGCAGCTACAGTTTTAGAAGTAGACAAAATGGCATGTTAGAGCTTGTAAACTCTCTGGCGGACGATTTGAGACGTTTTGGATACCGTTTCGATAGTAGAAACGCTCTTAGATTTTTTAAATTTTAGTAACGCTATTTTTGTGTTTGAATGCGACTTCTTAAGGGCTTCAAAATGCTACTATCTGTACTTAACATATTATAATTATTAGACAGTAATTGCAGAATGCTAGAGATTGTACAGAAACAATTGTAAACTAATTTTAAATGCATCAGAATGGCAGCTACAGTTTTAGAAGTAGACAAAATGGCATGTTAGAGCCTGTAAACTCTCTGACGGACGTTTTGAGACGTTTTGGATACCGTTTCGATAGTAGAAACGCTCTTAGATTTTTTAAATTTTAGTAACGCTATTTCCGTATTTGAATGCGACTTCTTAATGGCTCTAAAATGCTACTATCAGTACTTAACATATTATAATTATTAGACAGTAATTGCAGAATGCTAGAGATTGTACAGAAACAATTGTAAACTAATTTTAAATGCATCAGAATGGCAGCTACAGTTTTAGAAGTAGACAAAATGACATGTTAGAGCCTGTAAACTCTCTGGCGGACGATTTGAGACGTTTTGGATACCGTTTCGATAGTAGAAACGCTCTTAGATTTTTTAAATTTTAGTAACGCTATTTCCGTGTTTGAATGCGACTTCTTAATGGCTCTAAAATGCTACTATCAGTACTTAACATATTATAATTATTAGACAGTAATTGCAGAATGCTAGAGATTGTACAGAAACAATTGTAAACTAATTTTAAATGCATCAGAATGGGAGCTACAGTTTTAGAAGTAGACAAAATGGCATGTTAGAGCCTGTAAATTCTCTGGCGGACGATTTGAGACGTTTTGGATACCGTTTCGATAGTAGAAACGCTCTTAGATTTTTTAAATTTTAGTAACGCTATTTTTGTGTTTGAATGCGACTTCTTAAGGGCTTCAAAATGCTACTATCTGTACTTAACATATTATAATTATTAGACAGTAATTGCAGAATGCTAGAGATTGTACAGAAACAATTGTAAACTAATTTTAAATGCATCAGAATGGCAGCTACAGTTTTAGAAGTAGACAAAATGGCCTGTTAGAGCCTGTAAACGCTCTGGCGGACGTTTTGAGACGTTTTGGATACCGTTTCGATAGTAGAAACGCTCTTAGATTTTTTAAATTTTAGTAACGCTATTTCCGTGTTTGAATGCGACTTCTTAATGGCTCTAAAATGCTACTATCAGTACTTTACATATTATAATTATTAGACAGTAATTGCAGAATGCTAGAGATTGTACAAAAACAATTGTAAACTAATTTTAAATGCATCAGAATGGCAGCTACAGTTTTAAAACTAGACAAAATGGCATGTTAGAGCCTGTAAACGCTCTGGCGGACGATTTGAGACGTTTTGGATACCGTTTCGATAGTAGAAACACTCTTAGATTTTTTAAATTTTAGGAACGCTATTTCCGTGTTTGAATGCGACTTCTTAAGGGCTTCAAAATGCTACTATCTGTACTTAACATATTATAATTATTAGACAGTAATTGCAGAATGCTAGAGATTGTACAGAAACAATTGTAAACTAATTTTAAATGCATCAGAATGGCAGCTACAGTTTTAGAAGTAGACAAAATGGCATGTTAGAGCCTGTAAACGCTCTGGCGGACGTTTTGAGACGTTTTGGATACCGTTTCGATAGTAGAAACGCTCTTAGATTTTTTAAATGTTAGTAACGCTATTTCCGTGTTTGAATGCGACTTCTTAATGGCTCTAAAATGCTACTATCAGCAATTAACATATTATAATTATTAGACAGTAATTGCAGAATGCTAGAGATTGTACAAAAACAATTGTAAACTAATTTTAAATGCATCAGAATGGCAGCTACAGTTTCAAAAGTAGACAAAATGGCATGTTAGAGCCTGTAAACGCTCTGGCGGACGATTTGAGACGTTTTGGATACCGTTTCGATAGTAGAAACACTCTTAGATTTTTTAAATTTTAGGAACGCTATTTCCGTGTTTGAATGCGACTTCTTAAGGGCTTCAAAATGCTACTATCAGTACTTAACATATTATAATTATTAGACAGTAATTGCAGAATGCTAGGGATTGTACAGAAACAATTGTAAACTAATTTTAAATGCATCAAAATGGCAGCTATAGTTTTAAAAGTAGACAAAACGGCATGTTAGAGCCTGTAAACGCTCTGGCGGACGATTTGAGACGTTTTGGATACCGTTTCGATAGTAGAAACACTCTTAGATTTTTTAAATTTTAGTAACGGTATTTTTGTGTTTGAATGCGACTTCTTAATGGCTTCAAAATGCTACTATCAGTACTTAACATATTATAATTATTAGACAGTAATTGCAGAATGCTAGAGATTGTACAGAAACAATTGTAAACTAATTTTAAATGCATCAGAATGGCAGCTACAGTTTTAGAAGTAGACAAAATGGCATTTTAGAGCCTGTAAACGCTCTGGCGGACGTTTTCAGACGTTTTGGATACCGTTTCGATAGTAGAAACGCTCTTAGATTTTTTAAATTTTAGTAACGCTATTTCCGTGTTTGAATGCGACTTCTTAATGGCTCTAAAATGCTACTATCAGTACTTAACATATTATAATTATTAGACAGTAATTGCAGAATGCTAGAGATTGTACAGAAACAATTGTAAACTAATTTTAAATGCATCAGAATGGCAGCTACAGTTTTAGAAGTAGACAAAATGGCATGTTAGAGCCTGTAAACTCTCTGGCGGACGATTTGAGACGTTTTGGATACCGTTTCGATAGTAGAAACACTCTTAGATTTATTAAATTTTAGTAGCGCTATTTTTGTGTTTTAATGCGACTTTTTAAGGGCTTCAAAATGCTACTATCTGTACTTAACATATTATAATTATTGTACAGTAATTGCAGAATGCTAGAGATTGTACAGAAACAATTGTAAACTAATTTTAAATGCATCAGAATGGCAGCTACAGTTTTAGAAGTAGACAAAATGACATGTTAGAGCCTGTAAACGCTCTGGCGGACGTTTTGAGACGTTTTGGATACCGTTTCGATAGTAGAAACGCTCTTAGATTTTTTAAATGTTAGTAACGCTATTTCCGTGTTTGAATGCGACTTCTTAATGGCTCTAAAATGCTACTATCAGTACTTAACATATTATAATTATTAGACAGTAATTGCAGAATGCTAGAGATTGTACAGAAACAATTGTAAACTAATTTTAAATGCATCAGAATGGCAGCTACAGTTTTAGAAGTAGACAAAATGTCATGTTAGAGCCTGCAAACGCTCTGGCGGACGATTTGAGACGTTTTGGATACCGTTTCGATAGGAGAAACACTCTTAGATTTTTTAAATTTTAGTAACGCTATTTTTGTGTTTGAATGCGACTTCTTAAGGGCTTCCAAATGCTACTATCTGAACTTAACATATTATAATTATTAGACAGTAAGTGCAGAATGCTAGAGATTGTACAGAAACAATTGTAAACTAATTTTAAATGCATCAGAATGGCAGCTACAGTTTTAGAAGTAGACAAAATGGCATGTAAGAGCCTGTAAACGCTCTGGCGGACGATTTGAGACGTTTTGGATACCGTTTCGATAGTAGAAACACTCTTAGATTTTTTAAATTTTAGTGACGCTATTTTTGTGTTTGAATGCGACTTCTTAAGGGCTTCAAAATGCTACTAACAGTACTTAACATATTATAATTATTAGACAGTAATTGCAGAATGCTAGGGATTGTACAGAAACAATTGTAAACTAATTTTAAATGCATCAGAATGGCAGATACAGTTATAGAAGAACAAAATGGCATGTTAGAGCCTGTAATTGCTTTGGCGGACGATTTGAGACGTTTTGGATACCGTTTCGATAGTAGAAACGCTCTTAGATTTATTAAATTTTAGTAGCGCTATTTTTGTGTTTTAATGCGACCTTTTAAGGGCTTCAAAATGCTACTATCTGTACTTAACATATTATAATTATCAGACAGTAATTGCAGAATGCTAGAGATTGTACAGAAACAATTGTAAACTAATTTTAAATGCATCAGAATGGCAGCTACAGTTTTAGAAGTAGACAAAATGACATGTTAGAGCCTGTAAACGCTCTGGCGAACGTTTTGAGACGTTTTGGATACCGTTTCGATAGTAGAAACGCTCTTAGATTTTTTAAGTTTTAGTAACGCTATTTCCGTGTTTGAATGCGACTTCTTAATGGCTCTAAGTACTATCAGTACATAACATATTATAATTATCAGACAGTAATTGCAGAATGCTAGAGATTGTACAGAAACAATTGTAAACTAATTTTAAATGCATCAGAATGGCAGCTACAGTTTTAGTAGTAGACAAAATGGCATGTTAGAGCCTGTAAACGCTCTGGCGAACGTTTTGAGACGTTTTGGATACCATTTCGATAGTAGAAACGCTCTTAGATTTTTTAAATTTTAGTATCGCTATTTCCGTGTTTGAGTGCGAATTCTTAATGGCTCTAAAATGCTACTATCAGTACTTAACATATTATAATTATTAGACAGTAATTGTAGAATGCTAGAGATTGTACAGAAACAATTGTAAACTACTTTTAAATGCATCAGAATGGCAGCTACAGTTTTAGAAGTAGACAAAATGGCATGTTAGAGCCTGTAAACTCTCTGGCGGACGATTTGAGACGTTTTGGATACCGTTTCGATAGTAGAAACGCTCTTAGATTTTTTAAATTTTAGTAACGCTATTTTTGTGTTTGAATGCGACTTCTTAAGGGCTTCAAAATGCTACTATCTGTACTTAACATATTATAATTATTAGACAGTAATTGCAGAATGCTATAGATTGTACAGAAACAATTGTAAACTAATTTTAAATGCATCAGAATGGCAGCTACAGTTTTAGAAGTAGACAAAATGGCATGTTAGAGCCTGTAAACTCTCTGGCGGACGTTTTGAGACGTTTTGGATACCGTTTCGATAGTAGAAACGCTCTTAGATTTTTTAAATTTTGGTAACGCTATTTCCGTATTTGAATGCGACTTCTTAATGGCTCTAAAATGCTACTATCAGTACTTAACATATTATAATTATTAGACAGTAATTGCAGAATGCTAGAGATTGTACAGAAACAATTGTAAACTAATTTTAAATGCATCAGAATGGCAGCTACAGTTATAGAAGAACAAAATGGCATGTTAGAGCCTGTAGTTGCTTTGGCGGACGATTTGAGCCGTTTTGGATACCGTTTCGATAGTAGAAACGCTCTTAGATTTTTTAAATTTTAGCAACGCTATTTTTGTGTTTGAATGCGACTTCTTAAGGGCTTTAAAATGCTACTATCTGTACTTAACATATTATAATTATTAGACAGTAATTGCAGAATGCTAGAGATTGTACAGAAACAATTGTAAACTAATTTTAAATGCATCAGAATGGCAGCTACAGTTTTAGAAGTATACAAAATGGCATGTTAGAGCCTGTAAACGCTCTGGCGGATGATTTGAGACGTTTTGCATACCGTTTCAATAGTAGAAACGCTCTTAGATTTTTTAAATTTTAGGAACGCTATTTTTGTGTTTGAATGCGACTTCTTAAGGGCTTCAAAATGCTACTATCAGTACTTAACATATTATAATTATTAGACAGTAATTGCAGAATGCTAGGGATTGTACAGAAACAATTGTAAACTAATTTTAAATGCATCAGAATGGCAGCTACAGTTATAGAAGAACAAAATGGCATGTTAGATCCTGTAATTGCTTTGGCGGACGATTTGAGCCGTTTTGGATACCGTTTCGATAGTAGAAACGCTCTTAGATTTTTTAAATTTTAGCAACGCTATTTTTGTGTTTGAATGCGACTTCTTAAGGGCTTTAAAATGCTACTATCTGTACTTAACATATTATAATTATTAGACAGTAATTGCAGAATGCTAGAGATTGTACAGAAACAATTGTAAACTAATTTTAAATGCATCAGAATGGCAGCTACAGTTTTAGAAGTAGACAAAATGGCATGTTAGAGCTTGTAAACTCTCTGGCGGACGATTTGAGACGTTTTGGATACCGTTTCGATAGTAGAAACGCTCTTAGATTTTTTAAATTTTAGTAACGCTATTTTTGTGTTTGAATGCGACTTCTTAAGGGCTTCAAAATGCTACTATCTGTACTTAACATATTATAATTATTAGACAGTAATTGCAGAATGCTAGAGATTGTACAGAAACAATTGTAAACTAATTTTAAATGCATCAGAATGGCAGCTACAGTTTTAGAAGTAGACAAAATGGCATGTTAGAGCTTGTAAACTCTCTGGCGGACGATTTGAGACGTTTTGGATACCGTTTCGATAGTAGAAACGCTCTTAGATTTTTTAAATTTTAGTAACGCTATTTTTGTGTTTGAATGCGACTTCTTAAGGGCTTCAAAATGCTACTATCTGTACTTAACATATTATAATTATTAGACAGTAATTGCAGAATGCTAGAGATTGTACAGAAACAATTGTAAACTAATTTTAAATGCATCAGAATGGCAGCTACAGTTTTAGAAGTAGACAAAATGGCATGTTAGATCCTGTAAACTCTCTGGCGGACGTTTTGAGACGTTTTGGATACCGTTTCGATAGTAGAAACGCTCTTAGATTTTTTAAATTTTAGTAACGCTATTTTTGTGTTTGAATGCGACTTCTTAATGGCTTCAAAATGCTACTATCTGTACTTAACATATTATAATTATTAGACAGTAATTGCAGAATGCTAGAGATTGTACAGAAACAATTGTAAACTAATTTTAAATGCATCAGAATGGCAGCTACAGTTTTAGAAGAAGACAAAATGGCATGTTAGAGCTTGAAAACTCTCTGGCGGACGATTTGAGACGTTTTGGATACCGTTTCGATAGTAGAAACGCTCTTAGATTTTTTAAATTTTAGTAACGCTATTTTTGTGTTTGAATGCGACTTCTTAAGGGCTTCAAAATGCTACTATCTGTACTTAACATATTATAATTATTAGACAGTAATTGCAGAATGCTAGAGATTGTACAGAAACAATTGTAAACTAATTTTAAATGCATCAGAATGGCAGCTACAGTTTTAGAAGTAGACAAAATGGCATGTTAGAGCTTGTAAACTCTCTGGCGGACGATTTGAGACGTTTTGGATACCGTTTCGATAGTAGAAACGCTCTTAGATTTTTTAAATTTTAGTAACGCTATTTTTGTGTTTGAATGCGACTTCTTAAGGGCTTCAAAATCCTACTATCTGTACTTAACATATTATAATTATTAGACAGTAATTGCAGAATGCTAGAGATTGTACAGAAACAATTGTAAACTAATTTTAAATGCATCAGAATGGCAGCTACAGTTTTAGAAGTAGACAAAATGGCATGTTAGAGCCTGTAAACTCTCTGGCGGACGTTTTGAGACGTTTTGGATACCGTTTCGATAGTAGAAACGCTCTTAGATTTTTTAAATTTTAGTAACGCTATTTTTGTGTTTGAATGCGACTTCTTAATGGCTTCAAAATGCTACTATCTGTACTTAACATATTATAATTATTAGACAGTAATTGCAGAATGCTAGAGATTGTACAGAAACAATTGTAAACTAATTTTAAATGCATCAGAATGGCAGCTACAGTTTTAGAAGAAGACAAAATGGCATGTTAGAGCTTAAAAACTCTCTGGCGGACGATTTGAGACGTTTTGGATACCGTTTCGATAGTAGAAACGCTCTTAGATTTTTTAAATTTTAGTAACGCTATTTTTGTGTTTGAATGCGACTTCTTAAGGGCTTCAAAATGCTACTATCTGTACTTAACATATTATAATTATTAGACAGTAATTGCAGAATGCTAGAGATTGTACAGAAACAATTGTAAACTAATTTTAAATGCATCAGAATGGCAGCTACAGTTTTAGAAGTAGACAAAATGGCATGTTAGAGCCTGTAAACTCTCTGGCGGACGTTTTGAGACGTTTTGGATACCGTTTCGATAGTAGAAACGCTCTTAGATTTTTTAAATTTTAGTAACGCTATTTTTGTGTTTGAATGCGACTTCTTAAGGGCTTCAAAATGCTACTATCTGTACTTAACATATTATAATTATTAGACAGTAATTGCAGAATGCTAGAGATTGTACAGAAACAATTGTAAACTAATTTTAAATGCATCAGAATGGCAGCTACAGTTTTAGAAGTAGACAAAATGGCATGTTAGAGCTTGTAAACTCTCTGGCGGACGATTTGAGACGTTTTGGATACCGTTTCGATAGTAGAAACGCTCTTAGATTTTTTAAATTTTAGTAACGCTATTTTTGTGTTTGAATGCGACTTCTTAAGGGCTTCAAAATCCTACTATCTGTACTTAACATATTATAATTATTAGACAGTAATTGCAGAATGCTAGAGATTGTACAGAAACAATTGTAAACTAATTTTAAATGCATCAGAATGGCAGCTACAGTTTTAGAAGTAGACAAAATGGCATGTTAGAGCCTGTAAACTCTCTGGCGGACGTTTTGAGACGTTTTGGATACCGTTTCGATAGTAGAAAACGCTCTTAGATTTTTTAAATTTTAGTAACGCTATTTTGTGTTTGAATGCGACTTCTTAATGGCTTCAAAATGCTACTATCTGTACTTAACATATTATAATTATTAGACAGTAATTGCAGAATGCTAGAGATTGTACAGAAACAATTGTAAACTAATTTTAAATGCATCAGAATGGCAGCTACAGTTTTAGAAGTAGACAAAATGGCATGTTAGAGCTTGTAAACTCTCTGGCGGACGATTTGAGACGTTTTGGATACCGTTTCGATAGTAGAAACGCTCTTAGATTTTTTAAATTTTAGTAACGCTATTTTTGTGTTTGAATGCGACTTCTTAAGGGCTTCAAAATGCTACTATATGTACTTAACATATTATAATTATTAGACAGTAATTGCAGAATGCTAGAGATTGTACAGAAACAATTGTAAACTAATTTTAAATGCATCAGAATGGCAGCTACAGTTTTAGAAGTAGACAAAATGGCATGTTAGAGATTGTAAACGCTCTGGCGGACGATTTGAGACGTTTTGGATACCGTTTCGATAGTAGAAACGCTCTTAGATTTTTTAAATTTTAGTAACGCTATTTTTGTGTTTGAATGCGACTTCTTAAGGGCTTCAAAATGCTACTATCTGTACTTAACATATTATAATTATTAGACAGTAATTGCAGAATGCTAGAGATTGTACAGAAACAATTGTAAACTAATTTTAAATGCATCAGAATGGCAGCTACAGTTTTATAAGTAGACAAAATGGCATGTTAGAGCCTGTAATTGCTTTGGCGGACGATTTGAGACGTTTTGGATACCGTTTCGATAGTAGAAACGCTCTTAGATTTTTTAAATTTTAGTAACGCTATTTTTGTGTTTGAATGCGACTTCTTAATGGCTTCAAAATGCTACTATCTGTACTTAACATATTATAATTATTAGACAGTAATTGCAGAATGCTAGAGATTGTACAGAAACAATTGTAAACTAATTTTAAATGCATCAGAATGGCAGCTACAGTTTTAGAAGTAGACAAAATGGCATGTTAGAGCTTGTAAACTCTCTGGCGGACGATTTGAGACGTTTTGGATACCGTTTCGATAGTAGAAACGCTCTTAGATTTTTTAAATTTTAGTAACGCTATTTTTGTGTTTGAATGCGACTTCTTAAGGGCTTCAAAATGCTACTATCTGTACTTAACATATTATAATTATTAGACAGTAATTGCAGAATGCTAGAAATTGTACAGAAACAATTGTAAACTAATTTTAAATGCATCAGAATGGCAGTTACAGTTTTAGAAGTAGACAAAATGGCATGTTAGAGCCTGTAAACGCTCTGGCGGACGAGTTGAGACGTTTTGGATACCGTTTCGATAGTAGAAACGCTCTTAGATTTTTTAAATTTTAGTAACGCTATTTTGTGTTTGAATGCGACTTCTTAAGGGCTTCAAAATGCTACTATCTGTACTTAACATATTATAATTATTAGACAGTAATTGCAGAATGCTAGAGATTGTACAGAAACAATTGTAAACTAATTTTAAATGCATCAGAATGGCAGCTACAGTTTTAGAAGTAGACAAAATGGCATGTTAGAGCCTGTAAACTCTCTGGCGCACGTTTTGAGACGTTTTGGATACCGTTTCGATAGTAGAAACGCTCTTAGATTTTTTAAATTTTAGTAACGCTATTTTTGTGTTTGAATGCGACTTCTTAAGGGCTTCAAAATGCTACTATCTGTACTTAACATATTATAATTATTAGACAGTAATTGCAGAATGCTAGAGATTGTACAGAAACAATTGTAAACTAATTTTAAATGCATCAGAATGGCAGCTACAGTTTTAGAAGTAGACAAAATGGCATGTTAGAGCTTGTAAACTCTCTGGCGGACGATTTGAGACGTTTTGGATACCGTTTCGATAGTAGAAACGCTCTTAGATTTTTTAAATTTTAGTAACGCTATTTTTGTGTTTGAATGCGACTTCTTAAGGGCTTCAAAATGCTACTATCTGTACTTAACATATTATAATTATTAGACAGTAATTGCAGAATGCTAGAGATTGTACAGAAACAATTGTAAACTAATTTTAAATGCATCAGAATGGCAGCTACAGTTTTAGAAGTAGACAAAATGGCATGTTAGAGCCTGTAAACTCTCTGGCGGACGTTTTGAGACGTTTTGGATACCGTTTCGATAGTAGAAACGCTCTTAGATTTTTTAAATTTTAGTAACGCTATTTTTGTGTTTGAATGCGACTTCTTAATGGCTTCAAAATGCTACTATCTGTACTTAACATATTATAATTATTAGACAGTAATTGCAGAATGCTAGAGATTGTACAGAAACAATTGTAAACTAATTTTAAATGCATCAGAATGGCAGCTACAGTTTTAGAAGTAGACAAAATGGCATGTTAGAGCTTGTAAACTCTCTGCCGGACGATTTGAGACGTTTTGGATACCGTTTCGATAGTAGAAACGCTCTTAGATTTTTTAAATTTTAGTAACGCTATTTTTGTGTTTGAATGCGACTTCTTAAGGGCTTCAAAATGCTACTATCTGTACTTAACATATTATAATTTTTAGACAGTAATTGCAGAATGCTAGAGATTGTACAGAAACAATTGTAAACTAATTTTAAATGCATCAGAATGGCAGCTACAGTTTTAGAAGTAGACAAAATGGCATGTTAGAGCCTGTAAACGCTCTGGCGGACGATTTGAGACGTTTTGGATACCGTTTCGATAGTAGAAACGCTCTTAGATTTTTTAAATTTTAGTAACGCTATTTCCGTGTTTGAATGCGACTTCTTAATGGCTCTAAAATGCTACTATCAGTACTTAACATATTATAATTATTAGACAGTAATTGCAGAATGCTAGAGATTGTACAGAAACAATTGTAAACTAATTTTAAATGCATCAGAATGGCAGCTACAGTTTTAGAAGTAGACAAAATGGCATGTTAGAGCTTGTAAACTCTCTGGCGGACGATTTGAGACGTTTTGGATACCGTTTCGATAGTAGAAACGCTCTTAGATTTTTTAAATTTTAGTAACGCTATTTTTGTGTTTGAATGCGACTTCTTAAGGGCTTCAAAATGCTACTATCTGTACTTAACATATTATAATTATTAGACAGTAATTGCAGAATGCTAGAGATTGTACAGAAACAATTGTAAACTAATTTTAAATGCATCAGAATGGCAGCTACAGTTTTAGAAGTAGACAAAATGACATGTTAGAGCCTGTAAACTCTCTGGCGGACGATTTGAGACGTTTTGGATACCGTTTCGATAGTAGAAACGCTCTTAGATTTTTTAAATTTTAGTAACGCTATTTCCGTGTTTGAATGCGACTTCTTAATGGCTCTAAAATGCTACTATCAGTACTTAACATATTATAATTATTAGACAGTAATTGCAGAATGCTAGAGATTGTACAGAAACAATTGTAAACTAATTTTAAATGCATCAGAATGGGAGCTACAGTTTTAGAAGTAGACAAAATGGCATGTTAGAGCCTGTAAATTCTCTGGCGGACGATTTGAGACGTTTTGGATACCGTTTCGATAGTAGAAACACTCTTAGATTTTTTAAATTTTAGTAACGCTATTTTTGTGTTTGAATGCGACTCCTTAAGGGCTTCAAAATGCTACTATCTGTACTTAACATATTATAATTATTAGACAGTAATTGCAGAATGCTAGAGATTGTACAGAAACAATTGTAAACTAATTTTAAATGCATCAGAATGGCAGCTACAGTTTTAGAAGTAGACAAAATGGCCTGTTAGAGCCTGTAAACGCTCTGGCGGACGTTTTGTTTGGATACCGTTTCGATAGTAGAAACGCTCTTAGATTTTTTAAATTTTAGTAACGCTATTTTTGTGTTTGAATGCGACTTCTTAAGGGCTTCAAAATGCTACTATCTGTACTTAACATATTATAATTATTAGACAGTAATTGCAGAATGCTAGAGATTGTACAGAAACAATTGTAAACTAATTTTAAATGCATCAGAATGGCAGCTACAGTTTTAGAAGTAGACAAAATGGCATGTTAGAGCTTGTAAACTCTCTGGCGGACGATTTGAGACGTTTTGGATACCGTTTCGATAGTAGAAACGCTCTTAGATTTTTTAAATTTTAGTAACGCTATTTTTGTGTTTGAATGCGACTTCTTAAGGGCTTCAAAATCCTACTATCTGTACTTAACATATTATAATTATTAGACAGTAATTGCAGAATGCTAGAGATTGTACAGAAACAATTGTAAACTAATTTTAAATGCATCAGAATGGCAGCTACAGTTTTAGAAGTAGACAAAATGGCATGTTAGAGCCTGTAAACTCTCTGGCGGACGTTTTGAGACGTTTTGGATACCGTTTCGATAGTAGAAACGCTCTTAGATTTTTTAAATTTTAGTAACGCTATTTTTGTGTTTGAATGCGACTTCTTAATGGCTTCAAAATGCTACTATCTGTACTTAACATATTATAATTATTAGACAGTAATTGCAGAATGCTAGAGATTGTACAGAAACAATTGTAAACTAATTTTAAATGCATCAGAATGGCAGCTACAGTTTTAGAAGTAGACAAAATGGCATGTTAGAGCTTGTAAACTCTCTGGCGGACGATTTGAGACGTTTTGGATACCGTTTCGATAGTAGAAACGCTCTTAGATTTTTTAAATTTTAGTAACGCTATTTTTGTGTTTGAATGCGACTTCTTAAGGGCTTCAAAATGCAACTATCTGTACTTAACATATTATAATTATTAGACAGTAATTGCAGAATGCTAGAGATTGTACAGAAACAATTGTAAACTAATTTTAAATGCATCAGAATGGCAGCTACAGTTTTAGAAGTAGACAAAATGGCATGTTAGAGATTGTAAAAGCTCTGGCGGACGATTTGAGACGTTTTGGATACCGTTTCGATAGTAGAAACGCTCTTAGATTTTTTAAATTTTAGTAACGCTATTTTTGTGTTTGAATGCGACTTCTTAAGGGCTTCAAAATGCTACTATCTGTACTTAACATATTATAATTATTAGACAGTAATTGCAAATGCTAGAGATTGTACAGAAACAATTGTAAACTAATTTTAAAGGCATCAGAATGGCAGCTACAGTTTTATAAGTAGACAAAATGGCATGTTAGAGCCTGTAAACTCTCTGGCGGACGTTTTGAGACGTTTTGGATACCGTTTCGATAGTAGAAACGCTCTTAGATTTTTTAAATTTTAGTAACGCTATTTTTGTGTTTGAATGCGACTTCTTAATGGCTTCAAAATGCTACTATCTGTACTTAACATATTATAATTATTAGACAGTAATTGCAGAATGCTAGAGATTGTACAGAAACAATTGTAAACTAATTTTAAATGCATCAGAATGGCAGCTAAAGTTTTAGAAGTAAACAAAATGGCATGTTAGAGCTTGTAAACTCTCTGGCGGACGATTTGAGACGTTTTGGATACCGTTTCGATAGTAGAAACGCTCTTAGATTTTTTAAATTTTAGTAACGCTATTTTTGTGTTTGAATGCGACTTCTTAAGTGCTTCAAAATGCTACTATCTGTACTTAACATATTATAATTATTAGACAGTAATTGCAGAATGCTAGAAATTGTACAGAAACAATTGTAAACTAATTTTAAATGCATCAGAATGGCAGTTACAGTTTTAGAAGTAGACAAAATGGCATGTTAGAGCCTGTAAACGCTCTGGCGGACGAGTTGAGACGTTTTGGATACCGTTTCGATAGTAGAAACGCTCTTAGATTTTTTAAATTTTAGTAACGCTATTTTTGTGTTTGAATGCGACTTCTTAAGGGCTTCAAAATGCTACTATCTGTACTTAACATATTATAATTATTAGACAGTAATTGCAGAATGCTAGAGATTGTACAGAAACAATTGTAAACTAATTTTAAATGCATCAGAATGGCAGCTACAGTTTTAGAAGTAGACAAAATGGCATGTTAGAGCCTGTAAACTCTCTGGCGCACGTTTTGAGACGTTTTGGATACCGTTTCGATAGTAGAAACGCTCTTAGATTTTTTAAATTTTAGTAACGCTATTTTTGTGTTTGAATGCGACTTCTTAAGGGCTTCAAAATGCTACTATCTGTACTTAACATATTATAATTATTAGACAGTAATTGCAGAATGCTAGAGATTGTACAGAAACAATTGTAAACTAATTTTAAATGCATCAGAATGGCAGCTACAGTTTTAGAAGTAGACAAAATGGCATGTTAGAGCTTGTAAACTCTCTGGCGGACGATTTGAGACGTTTTGGATACCGTTTCGATAGTAGAAACGCTCTTAGATTTTTTAAATTTTAGTAACGCTATTTTTGTGTTTGAATGCGACTTCTTAAGGGCTTCAAAATGCTACTATCTGTACTTAACATATTATAATTATTAGACAGTAATTGCAGAATGCTAGAGATTGTACAGAAACAATTGTAAACTAATTTTAAATGCATCAGAATGGCAGCTACAGTTTTAGAAGTAGACAAAATGGCATGTTAGAGCCTGTAAACTCTCTGGCGGACGTTTTGAGACGTTTTGGATACCGTTTCGATAGTAGAAACGCTCTTAGATTTTTTAAATTTTAGTAACGCTATTTTTGTGTTTGAATGCGACTTCTTAATGGCTTCAAAATGCTACTATCTGTACTTAACATATTATAATTATTAGACAGTAATTGCAGAATGCTAGAGATTGTACAGAAACAATTGTAAACTAATTTTAAATGCATCAGAATGGCAGCTACAGTTTTAGAAGTAGACAAAATGGCATGTTAGAGCTTGTAAACTCTCTGCCGGACGATTTGAGACGTTTTGGATACCGTTTCGATAGTAGAAACGCTCTTAGATTTTTTAAATTTTAGTAACGCTATTTTTGTGTTTGAATGCGACTTCTTAAGGGCTTCAAAATGCTACTATCTGTACTTAACATATTATAATTATTAGACAGTAATTGCAGAATGCTAGAGATTGTACAGAAACAATTGTAAACTAATTTTAAATGCATCAGAATGGCAGCTACAGTTTTAGAAGTAGACAAAATGGCATGTTAGAGCCTGTAAACGCTCTGGCGGACGATTTGAGACGTTTTGGATACCGTTTCGATAGTAGAAACGCTCTTAGATTTTTTAAATTTTAGTAACGCTATTTCCGTGTTTGAATGCGACTTCTTAATGGCTCTAAAATGCTACTATCAGTACTTAACATATTATAATTATTAGACAGTAATTGCAGAATGCTAGAGATTGTACAGAAACAATTGTAAACTAATTTTAAATGCATCAGAATGGCAGCTACAGTTTTAGAAGTAGACAAAATGGCATGTTAGAGCTTGTAAACTCTCTGGCGGACGATTTGAGACGTTTTGGATACCGTTTCGATAGTAGAAACGCTCTTAGATTTTTTAAATTTTAGTAACGCTATTTTTGTGTTTGAATGCGACTTCTTAAGGGCTTCAAAATGCTACTATCTGTACTTAACATATTATAATTATTAGACAGTAATTGCAGAATGCTAGAGATTGTACAGAAACAATTGTAAACTAATTTTAAATGCATCAGAATGGCAGCTACAGTTTTAGAAGTAGACAAAATGGCATGTTAGAGCCTGTAAACTCTCTGGCGGACGTTTTGAGACGTTTTGGATACCGTTTCGATAGTAGAAACGCTCTTAGATTTTTTAAATTTTAGTAACGCTATTTCCGTATTTGAATGCGACTTCTTAATGGCTCTAAAATGCTACTATCAGTACTTAACATATTATAATTATTAGACAGTAATTGCAGAATGCTAGAGATTGTACAGAAACAATTGTAAACTAATTTTAAATGCATCAGAATGGCAGCTACAGTTTTAGAAGTAGACAAAATGACATGTTAGAGCCTGTAAACTCTCTGGCGGACGATTTGAGACGTTTTGGATACCGTTTCGATAGTAGAAACGCTCTTAGATTTTTTAAATTTTAGTAACGCTATTTCCGTGTTTGAATGCGACTTCTTAATGGCTCTAAAATGCTACTATCAGTACTTAACATATTATAATTATTAGACAGTAATTGCAGAATGCTAGAGATTGTACAGAAACAATTGTAAACTAATTTTAAATGCATCAGAATGGGAGCTACAGTTTTAGAAGTAGACAAAATGGCATGTTAGAGACTGTAAATTCTCTGGCGGACGATTTGAGACGTTTTGGATACCGTTTCGATAGTAGAAACGCTCTTAGATTTTTTAAATTTTAGTAACGCTATTTTTGTGTTTGAATGCGACTTCTTAAGGGCTTCAAAATGCTACTATCTGTACTTAACATATTATAATTATTAGACAGTAATTGCAGAATGCTAGAGATTGTACAGAAACAATTGTAAACTAATTTTAAATGCATCAGAATGGCAGCTACAGTTTTAGAAGTAGACAAAATGGCCTGTTAGAGCCTGTAAACGCTCTGGCGGACGTTTTGAGACGTTTTGGATACCGTTTCGATAGTAGAAACGCTCTTAGATTTTTTAAATTTTAGTAACGCTATTTTTGTGTTTGAATGCGACTTCTTAAGGGCTTCAAAATGCTACTATCTGTACTTAACATATTATAATTATTAGACAGTAATTGCAGAATGCTAGAGATTGTACAGAAACAATTGTAAACTAATTTTAAATGCATCAGAATGGCAGCTACAGTTTTAGAAGTAGACAAAATGGCATGTTAGAGCCTGTAAACTCTCTGGCGGACGTTTTGAGACGTTTTGGATACCGTTTCGATAGTAGAAACGCTCTTAGATTTTTTAAATTTTGGTAACGCTATTTCCGTATTTGAATGCGACTTCTTAATGGCTCTAAAATGCTACTATCAGTACTTAACATATTATAATTATTAGACAGTAATTGCAGAATGCTAGAGATTGTACAGAAACAATTGTAAACTAATTTTAAATGCATCAGAATGGCAGCTACAGTTATAGAAGAACAAAATGGCATGTTAGAGCCTGTAGTTGCTTTGGCGGACGATTTGAGCCGTTTTGGATACCGTTTCGATAGTAGAAACGCTCTTAGATTTTTTAAATTTTAGTAACGCTATTTCCGTGTTTGAATGCAACTTCTTAATGGCTCTAAAATGCTACTATCAGTACTTAACATATTATAATTATTAGACAGTAATTGCAGAATGCTAGAGATTGTACAGAAACAATTGTAAACTAATTTTAAATGCATCAGAATGGGAGCTACAGTTTTAGAAGTAGACAAAATGGCATGTTAGAGCCTGTAAATTCTCTGGCGGACGATTTGAGACGTTTTGGATACCGTTTCGATAGTAGAAACGCTCTTAGATTTTTTAAATTTTAGTAACGCTATTTTTGTGTTTGAATGCGACTTCTTAAGGGCTTTAAAATGCTACTATCTATACTTAACATATTATAATTATTAGACAGTAATTGCAGAATGCTAGAGATTGTACAGAAACAATTGTAAACTAATTTTAAATGCATCAGAATGGCAGCTACAGTTTTAGAAGTAGACAAAATGGCATGTTAGAGCCTGTAAACGCTCTGGCGGATGATTTGAGACGTTTTGCATACCGTTTCGATAGTAGAAACGCTCTTAGATTTTTTAAATTTTAGGAACGCTATTTTTGTGTTTGAATGCGACTTCTTAAGGGCTTCAAAATGCTACTATCAGTACTTAACATATTATAATTATTAGACAGTAATTGCAGAATGCTAGGGATTGTACAGAAACAATTGTAAACTAATTTTAAATGCATCAGAATGGCAGCTACAGTTATAGACGAACAAAATGGCATGTTAGATCCTGTAATTGCTTTGGCGGACGATTTGAGCCGTTTTGGATACCGTTTCGATAGTAGAAACGCTCTTAGATTTTTTAAATTTTAGTAACGCTATTTTTGTGTTTAAGTGCGACTTCTTAATGGCTTTAAAATGCTACTATCTGTACTTAACATATTATAATTATTAGACAGTAATTGCAGAATGCTAGAGATTGTACAGAAACAATTGTAAACTAATTTTAAATGCATCAGAATGGCAGCTACAGTTTTAGAAGTAGACAAAATGGCATGTTAGAGCCTGTAAACGCTCTGGCGGACGATTTGAGACGTTTTGGATACCGTTTCGATAGTAGAAACGCTCTTAGATTTTTTAAATTTTAGTAACGCTATTTTTGTGTTTGAATGCGACTTCTTAATTGCAGAATGCTAGGGATTGTACAGAAACAATTGTAAACTAATTTTAAATGCATCAGAATGGCAGCTACAGTTATAGAAGAACAAAATGGCATGTTAGAGCCTGTAATTGCTTTGGCGGACGATTTGAGCCGTTTTGGATACCGTTTCGATAGTAGTAACGCTCTTAGATTTTTTAAATTTTAGTAACGCTTTTTCCGTGTTTGAATGCGACTTCTTAATGGCTCTAAAATGCTACTATCAGTACTTAACGTATTATAATTATTAGACAGTAATTGCAGAATGCTAGAGATTGTACAGAAACAATTGTAAACTAATTTTAAATGCATCAGAATGGCAGCTACAGTTTTAGAAGTAGACAAAATGGCATTTTAGAGCTAGTAAACTCTCTGGCGGACGATTTGAGACGTTTTGGATACCGTTTCGATAGTAGAAACGCTCTTAGATTTTTTAAATTTTAGTAACGCTATTTTTGTGTTTGAATGCGACTTCTTAAGGGCTTCAAAATGCTACTATCTGTACTTAACATATTATAATTATTAGACAGTAATTGCAGAATGCTAGAGATTGTACAGAAACAATTGTAAACTAATTTTAAATGCATCAGAATGGCAGCTACAATTTTAGAAGTAGACAAAATGGCATGTTAGAGCCTGTAAACGCTCTGGCGGACGTTTTGAGACGTTTTGGATACCGTTTCGATAGTAGAAACGCTCTTAGATTTTTAAATTTTAGTAACGCTATTTCCGTGTTTGAATGCGACTTCTTAATGGCTCTAAAATGCTACTATCAGTACTTAACGTATTATAATTATTAGACAGTAATTGCAGAATGCTAGAGATTGTACAGAAACAATTGTAAACTAATTTTAAATGCATCAGAATGGCAGCTACAGTTATAGAAGAACAAAATGGCATGTTAGAGCCTGTAATTGCTTTGGCGGACGATTTGAGCCGTTTTGGATACCGTTACGATAGTAGAAACGCTCTTAGATTTTTTAAATTTTAGTAACGCTATTTCTGTGTTTGAAGGCGACTTCTTAATGGCTTTAAAATGCTACTATCTGTACTTAACATATTATAATTATTAGACAGTAATTGCAGAATGCTAGAGATTGTACAGAAACAATTGTAAACTAATTTTAAATGCATCAGAATGGCAGCTACAGTTTTAGAAGTAGACAAAATGGCATGTTAGATCCTGTAAACGTTTTGGCGGTGGATTTGAGACGTTTTGGATACCGTTTCGATAGTAGAAACGCTCTTAGTTTTTTTAAATTTTAGTAACGCTATTTCCGTGTTTGAATGCGACTTCTTAATGGCTCTAAAATGCTACTATCAGTACTTAACATATTATAATTATTAGACAGTAATTGCAGAATGCTAGAGATTGTACAGAAACAATTGTAAACTAATTTTAAATGCATCAGAATGGGAGCTACAGTTTTAGAAGTAGACAAAATGGCATGTTAGAGCCTGTAATTTCTCTGGCGGACGATTTGAGACGTTTTGGATACCGTTTCGATAGTAGAAACGCTCTTAGATTTTTTAAATTTTAGTAACGCTATTTTTGTGTTTGAATGCGACTTCTTAAGGGCTTCAAAATGCTACTATCTGTACTTAACATATTATAATTATTAGACAGTAATTGCAGAATGCTAGAGATTGTACAGAAACAATTGTAAACTAATTTTAAATGCATCAGAATGGCAGCTACAGTTTTAGAAGTAGACAAAATGGCATGTTAGAGCCTGTAAACGCTCTGGCGGATGATTTGAGAAGTTTTGGATACCGTTTCGATAGTAGAAACACTCTTAGATTTTTTAAATTTTAGGAACGCTATTTTTGTGTTTGAATGCGACTTCTTAAGGGCTTCAAAATGCTACTATCAGTACTTAACATATTATAATTATTAGACAGTAATTGCAGAATGCTAGGGATTGTACAGAAACAATTGTAAACTAATTTTAAATGCATCAGAATGGCAGCTACAGTTATAGAAGAACAAAATGGCATGTTAGAGCCTGTAATTGCTTTGGCGGACGATTTGAGCTGTTTTGGATACCGTTTCGATAGTAGAAACGCTCTTAGATTTTTTAAATTTTAGTAACGCTATTTTTGTGTTTGAGTGCGACTTCTTAATGGCTTTAAAATGCTACTATCTGTACTTAACATATTATAATTATTAGACAGTAATTGCAGAATGCTAGAGATTGTACAGAAACAATTGTAAACTAATTTTAAATGCATCAGAATGGCAGCTACAGTTTTAGAAGTAGACAAAATGGCATGTTAGAGCCTGTAAACGCTCTGGCGGACGATTTGAGACGTTTTGGATACCGGTTCGATAGTAGAAACGCTCTTAGATTTTTTAAATTTTAGTAACGCTATTTTTGTGTTTGAATGCGACTTCTTAATTGCAGAATGCTAGGGATTGTACAGAAACAATTGTAAACTAATTTTAAATGCATCAGAACGGCAGCTACAGTTATAGAAGAACAAAATGGCATGTTAGAGCCTGTAATTGCTTTGGCGGACGATTTGAGCCGTTTTGGATACCGTTTCGATAGTAGAAACGCTCTTAGATTTTTTAAATTTTAGTAACGCTATTTCCGTGTTTGAATGCGACTTCTTAATGGCTCTAAAATGCTACTATCAGTACTTAACATATTATAATTATTAGACAGTAATTGCAGAATGCTAGAGATTGTACAGAAACAATTGTAAACTAATTTTAAATGCATCAGAATGGCAGCTACAGTTTTAGAAGTAGACAAAATGGCATGTTAGATCCTGTAAACTCTCTGGCGGACGATTTGAGACGTTTTGGATACCGTTTCGATAGTAGAAACGCTCTTAGATTTTTTAAATTTTAGTAACGCTATTTTTGTGTTTGAATGCGACTTCTTAAGGGCTTCAAAATGCTACTATCTGTACTTAACATATTATAATTATTAGACAGTAATTGCAGAATGCTAGAGATTGTACAGAAACAATTGTAAACTAATTTTAAATGCATCAGAATGGCAGCTACAATTTTAGAAGTAGACAAAATGGCATGTTGGAGCCTGTAAACGCTCTGGCGGACGTTTTGAGACGTTTTGGATACCGTTTCGATAGTAGAAACGCTCTTAGATTTTTTAAATTTTAGTAACGCTATTTCCGTGTTTGAATGCGACTTCTTAATGGCTCTAAAATGCTACTATCAGTACTAAACGTATTATAATTATTAGACAGTAATTGCAGAATGCTAGAGATTGTACAGAAACAATTGTAAACTAATTTTAAATGCATCAGAATGGCAGCTACAGTTATAGAAGAACAAAATGGCATGTTAGAGCCTGTAATTGCTTTGGCGGACGATTTGAGCCGTTTTGGATACCGTTACGATAGTAGAAACGCTCTTAGATTTTTTAAATTTTAGTAACGCTATTTCTGTGTTTGAATGCGACTTCTTTATGGCTTTAAAATGCTACTATCTGTACTTAACATATTATAATTATTAGACAGTAATTGCAGAATGCTAGAGATTGTACAGAAACAATTGTAAACTAATTTTAAATGCATCAGAATGGCAGCTACAGTTATAGAAGAACAAAATGGCATGTTAGAGCCTGTAATTGCTTTGGCGGACGATTTGAGCCGTTTTGGATACCGTTACGATAGCAGAAACGCTCTTAGATTTTTTAAATTTTAGTAACGCTATTTCTGTGTTTGAATGCGACTTCTTAATGGCTTTAAAATGCTACTATCTGTACTTAACATATTATAATTATTAGACAGTAATTGCAGAATGCTAGAGATTGTACAGAAACAATTGTAAACTAATTTTAAATGCATCAGAATGGCAGCTACAGTTTTAGAAGTAGACAAAATGGCATTTTAGAGCCTGTAAACGCTCTGGCGGACGTTTTGAGACGTTTTGGATACCGTTTCGATAGTAGAAACGCTCTTAGATTTTTTAAATATTAGTAACGCTATTTCCGTGTTTGAATGCGACTTCTTAATGGCTCTAAAATGCTACTATCAGTACTTAACATATTATAATTGTTAGACAGTAATTGCAGAATGCTAGAGATTGTACAGAAACAATTGTAAACTGATTTTAAATGCATCAGAATGGCAGCTACAGTTTTAGAAGTAGACAAAATGGCATTTTAGAGCCTGTAAACGCTCTGGCGGACGTTTTGAGACGTTTTGGATACCGTTTCGATAGTAGAAACGCTCTTAGATTTTTTAAATTTTAGTAACGCTATTTCCGTGTTTGAATGCGACTTCTTAATGGCTCTAAAATGCTACTATCAGTACTTAACATATTATAATTGTTAGACAGTAATTGCAGAATGCTAGAGATTGTACAGAAACAATTGTAAACTAATTTTAAATGCATCAGAATGGCAGCTACAGTTTTAGAAGTAGACAAAATGGCATGTTAGAGCCTGTAAACTCTCTGGCGGACGATTTGAGACGTTTTGGATACCGTTTCGATAGTAGAAACGCTCTTAGATTTTTTAAATTTTAGTAACGCTATTTCCGTGTTTGAATGCGACTTCTTAATGGCTCTAAAATGCTACTATCAGTACTTAACATATTATAATTATTATACAGTAATTGCAGAATGCTAGAGATTGTACAGAAACAATTGTAAACTAATTTTAAATGCATCAGAATGGCAGCTACAGTTTTAGAAGTAGACAAAATGGCATGTTAGAGCCTGTAAACTCTCTGGCGAACGATTTGAGAGGTTTTGGATACCGTTTCGATAGTAGAAACGCACTTAGATTTTTTAAATTTTAGTTACGCTATTTCCGTGTTTGAATTCGACCTCTTAATGGCTCTAAAATGCTACTATCAGTACTTAACATATTATAATTGTTAGACAGTAATTGCAGAATGCTAGAGATTGTACAGAAACAATTGTAAACTAATTTTAAATTCATCAGAATGGCAGCTACAGTTTTAGAAGTAGACAAAATGGCATTTTAGAGCCTGTAAACGCTCTGGCGGACGTTTTGAGACGTTTTGGATACCGTTTCGATAGTAGAAACGCTCTTAGATTTTTTAAATTTTTTGTAACGCTATTTCCGTGTTTGAATGCGACTTCTTAATGGCTCTAAAATGCTACTATCAGTACTTAACATATTATAATTGTTAGACAGTAATTGCAGAATGCTAGAGATTGTACAGAAACAATTGTAAACTAATTTTAAATGCATCAGAATGGCAGCTACAGTTTTAGAGGTAGACAAAATGGCATGTTAGAGCCTGTAAACTCTCTGGCGGACGATTTGAGACGTTTTGGATACCGTTTCGATAGTAGAAACGCTCTTAGATTTTTTTAATTTTAGTAACGCTATTTCCGTGTTTGAATGCGACTTCTTAATGGCTCTAAAATGCTACTATCAGTACTTAACATATTATAATTATTAGACAGTAATTGCAGAATGCTAGAGATTGTACAGAAACAATTGTAAACTAATTTTAAATGCATCAGAATGGCAGCTACAGTTTTAGAAGTAGACAAAATGGCATGTTAGAGCCTGTAAACTGGCGGACGATTTGAGACGTTTTGGATACCGTTTCGGTAGTAGAAACGCTCTTAGATTTTTTAAATTTTAGTAACGCTATTTCCGTGTTTGAATGCGACTTCTTAATGGCTCTAAAATGCTACTATCAGTACTTAACATATTATAATTATTAGACAGTAATTGCAGAATGCTAGAGATTGTACAGAAACAATTGTAAACTAATTTTAAATGCATCAGAATGGCAGCTACAGTTTTAGAAGTAGACAAAATGGCATGTTAGAGCCTGTAAACTCTCTGTCGGATGATTTGAGACGTTTTGGATACCGTTTCGATAGTAGAAACGCACTTAGATTTTTTAAATTTTAGTAACGCTATTTCCGTGTTTGAATGCGACCTCTTAATGGCTCTAAAATGCTACTATCAGTACTTAACATATTATAATTGTTAGACAGTAATTGCAGAATGCTAGAGATTGTACAGAAACAATTGTAAACTAATTTTAAATGCATCAGAATGGCAGCTACAGTTTTAGAAGTAGACAAAATGGCATTTTAGAGCCTGTAAACGCTCTGGCGGACGTTTTGAGACGTTTTGGATACCGTTTCGATAGTAGAAACGCTCTTAGATTTTTTAAATTTTAGTAACGCTATTTCCGTGTTTGAATGCGACTTCTTAATGGCTCTAAAATGCTACTATCAGTACTTAACATATTATAATTATTAGACAGTAATTGCAGAATGCTAGAGATTGTACAGAAACAATTGTAAACTAATTTTAGATGCATCAGAATGGCAGCTACAGTTTTAGAAGTAGACAAAATGGCATGTTAGAGCCTGTAAACTGTCTGGCGGACGATTTGAGACGTTTTGGATACCGTTTCGATAGTAGAAACGCTCTTAGATTTTTTAAATTTTAGTAACGCTATTTCCGTGTTTGAATGCGACTTCTTAATGGCTCTAAAATGCTACTATCAGTACTAAACGTATTATAATTATTAGACAGTAATTGCAGAATGCTAGAGATTGTACAGAAACAATTGTAAACTAATTTTAAATGCATCAGAATGGCAGCTACAGTTATAGAAGAACAAAATGGCATGTTAGAGCCTGTAATTGCTTTGGCGGACGATTTGAGCCGTTTTGGATACCGTTACGATAGTAGAAACGCTCTTAGATTTTTTAAATTTTAGTAACGCTATTTCTGTGTTTGAATGCGACTTCTTAATGGCTTTAAAATGCTACTATCTGTACTTAACATATTATAATTATTAGACAGTAATTGCAGAATGCTAGAGATTGTACAGAAACAATTGTAAACTAATTTTAAATGCATCAGAATGGCAGCTACAGTTATAGAAGAACAAAATGGCATGTTAGAGCCTGTAATTGCTTTGGCGGACGATTTGAGCCGTTTTGGATACCGTTACGATAGCAGAAACGCTCTTAGATTTTTTAAATTTTAGTAACGCTATTTCTGTGTTTGAATGCGACTTCTTAATGGCTTTAAAATGCTACTATCTGTACTTAACATATTATAATTATTAGACAGTAATTGCAGAATGCTAGAGATTGTACAGAAACAATTGTAAACTAATTTTAAATGCATCAGAATGGCAGCTACAGTTATAGAAGAACAAAATGGCATGTTAGAGCCTGTAATTGCTTTGGCGGACGATTTGAGCCGTTTTGGATACCGTTACGATAGTAGAAACGCTCTTAGATTTTTTAAATTTTAGTAACGCTATTTCCGTGTTTGAATGCGACTTCTTAATGGCTCTAAAATGCTACTATCAGTACTTAACATATTATAATTGTTAGACAGTAATTGCAGAATGCTAGAGATTGTACAGAAACAATTGTAAACTAATTTTAAATGCATCAGAATGGCAGCTACAGTTTTAGAAGTAGACAAAATGGCCTGTTAGAGCCTGTAAACGCTCTGGCGGACGTTTTGAGACGTTTTGGATACCGTTTCGATAGTAGAAACGCTCTTAGATTTTTTAAATTTTAGTAACGCTATTTCCGTGTTTGAATGCGACTTCTTAATGGCTCTAAAATGCTACTATCAGTACTTAACATATTATAATTGTTAGACAGTAATTGCAGAATGCTAGAGATTGTACAGAAACAATTGTAAACTAATTTTAAATGCATCAGAATGGCAGCTACAGTTTTAGAAGTAGACAAAATGGCATGTTAGAGCCTGTAAACTCTCTGGCGGACGATTTGAGACGTTTTGGATACCGTTTCGATAGTAGAAACGCTCTTAGATTTTTTAAATTTTAGTAACGCTATTTCCGTGTTTGAATGCGACTTCTTAATGGCTCTAAAATGCTACTATCAGTACTTAACATACTATAATTATTAGACAGTAATTGCAGAATGCTAGAGATTGTACAGAAACAATTGTAAACTAATTTTAAATGCATCAGAATGGCAGCTACAGTTTTAGAAGTAGACAAATTGGCATGTTAGAGCCTGTAAACTCTCTGGCGGACGATTTGAGACGTTTTGGATACCGTTTCGATAGTAGAAACGCTCTTAGATTTTTTAAATTTTAGTAACGCTATTTCCGTGTTTGAATGCGACCTCTTAATGGCTCTAAAATGCTACTATCAGTACTTAACATATTATAATTGTTAGACAGTAATTGCAGAATGCTAGAGATTGTACAGAAACAATTGTAAACTAATTTTAAATGCATCAGAATGGCAGCTACAGTTTTAGAAGTAGACAAAATGGCATTTTAGAGCCTGTAAACGCTCTGGCGGACGTTTTGAGACGTTTTGGATACCGTTTCGATAGTAGAAACGCTCTTAGATTTTTTAAATTTTAGTAACGCTATTTCCGTGTTTGAATGCGACTTCTTAATGGCTCTAAAATGCTACTATCAGTACTTAACATATTATAATTATTAGACAGTAATTGCAGAATGCTAGAGATTGTACAGAAACAATTGTAAACTAATTTTAAATGCATCAGAATGGCAGCTACAGTTTTAGAAGTAGACAAAATGGCATGTTAGAGCCTGTAAACTCTCTGGCGGACGATTTGAGACGTTTTGGATACCGTTTCGATAGTAGAAACGCTCTTAGATTTTTTAAATTTTAGTAACGCTATTTCCGTGTTTGAATGCGACTTCTTAATGGCTCTAAAATGCTACTATCAGTACTTAACATATTATAATTATTATACAGTAATTGCAGAATGCTAGAGATTGTACAGAAACAATTGTAAACTAATTTTAAATGCATCAGAATGGCAGCTACAGTTTTCGAAGTAGACAAAATGGCATGTTAGAGCCTGTAAACTCTCTGGCGGACGATTTGAGACGTTTTGGATACCGTTTCGATAGTAGAAACGCTCTTAGATTTTTTAAATTTTAGTAACGCTATTTTTGTGTTTGAATGCGACTTATTAAGGGCTTCAAAATGCTACTATCTGTACTTAACATATTATAATTATTAGACAGTAATTGCAGAATGCTAGAGATTGTACAGAAACAATTGTAAACTAATTTTAAATGCATCAGAATGGCAGCTACAGTTTTAGAAGTAGACAAAATGGCATGTTAGAGCCTGTAAACTCTCTGGCGGACGATTTGAGACGTTTTGGATACCGTTTCGATAGTAGAAACGCTCTTAGATTTTTTAAATTTTAGTAACGCTATTTCCGTGTTTGAATGCGACTTCTTAATGGCTCTAAAATGCTACTATCAGTACTTAACATATTATAATTATTATACAGTAATTGCAGAATGCTAGAGATTGTACAGAAACAATTGTAAACTAATTTTAAATGCATCAGAATGGCAGCTACAGTTTTCGAAGTAGACAAAATGGCATGTTAGAGCCTGTAAACTCTCTGGCGGACGATTTGAGACGTTTTGGATACCGTTTCGATAGTAGAAACGCTCTTAGATTTTTTAAATTTTAGTAACGCTATTTTTGTGTTTGAATGCGACTTATTAAGGGCTTCAAAATGCTACTATCTGTACTTAACATATTATAATTATTAGACAGTAATTGCAGAATGCTAGAGATTGTACAGAAACAATTGTAAACTAATTTTAAATGCATCAGAATGGCAGCTACAGTTTTAGAAGTAGACAAAATGGCATGTTAGAGCCTGTAAACTCTCTGGCGGACGATTTGAGACGTTTTGGATACCGTTTCGATAGTAGAAACGCTCTTAGATTTTTTAAATTTTAGTAACGCTTTTTTTGTGTTTGAATGCGACTTCTTAAGGGCTTCAAAATGCTACTATCTGTACTTAACATATTATAATTATTAGACAGTAATTGCAGAATGCTAGAGATTGTACAGAAACAATTGTAAACTATTTTTAAATGCATCAGAATGGCAGCTACAGTTATAGAAGAACAAAATGGCATGTTAGAGCCTGTAATTGCTTTGGCGGACGATTTGAGCCGTTTTGGATACCGTTTCGATAGTAGAAACGCTCTTAGATTTTTTAAATTTTAGTAACGCTATTTCTGTGTTTGAATGCGACTTCTTAATGGCTTTAAAATGCTACTATCTGTACTTATCATATTATAATTATTAGACAGTAATTGCAGAATGCTAGAGATTGTACAGAAACAATTGTAAACTAATTTTAAATGCATCAGAATGGCAGCTACAGTTTTAGAAGTAGACAAAATGGCATGTTAGAGCCTGTAAACGTTCTGGCGGTCGATTTGAGACGTTTTGGATACCGTTTCGATAGTACAAACGCTCATAGATTTTTTAAATTTTAGTAACGCTATTTTTGTGTTTGAATGCGACTTCTTAAGGGCTTCAAAATGCTACTATCAGTACTTAACATATTATAATTATTAGACAGTAATTGCAGAATGCTAGGGATTGTACAGAAACGATTGTAAACTAATTTTAAATGCATCAGAATGGCAGCTACAGTTATAGAAGAACAAAATGGCATGTTAGAGCCTGTAATTGCTTTGGCGGACGATTTGAGCCGTTTTGGATACCGTTTCGATAGTAGAAACGCTCTTAGATTTTTTAAATTTTAGTAACGCTATTTCCGTGTTTGAATGCGACTTCTTAATGGCTCTAAAATGCTACTATCAGTACTTAACATATTATAATTATTAGACAGTAATTGCAGAATGCTAGAGATTGTACAGAAACAATTGTAAACTAATTTTAAATGCATCAGAATGGCAGCTACAGTTTTAGAAGTAGACAAAATGGCATGTTAGAGCCTGTAAACTCTCTGGCGGACGATTTGAGACGTTTTGGATACCGTTTCGATAGTAGAAACGCTCTTAGATTTTTAAAATTTTAGTAACGCTATTTTTGTGTTTGAATGCGACTTCTTAAGGGCTTCAAAATGCTACTATCAGTACTTAACATATTATAATTATTAGACAGTAATTGCAGAATGCTAGAGATTGTACAGAAACAATTGTAAACTAATTTTAAATGCATCAGAATGGCAGCTACAGTTTTAGAAGTAGACAAAATGGCATGTTAGAGCCTGTAAACGCTCTGGCGGACGTTTTGAGACGTTTTGGATACCGTTTCGATAGTAGAAACGCTCCTAGATTTTTTAAATTTTAGTAACGCTATTTCCGTGTTTGAATGCGACTTCTTAATGGCTCTAAAATGCTACTATCAGTACTTAACATATTATAATTATTAGACAGTAATTGCAGAATGCTAGAGATTGTACAGAAACAATTGTAAACTAATTTTAAATGCATCGGAATGGCAGCTACAGTTTTAGAAGTAGACAAAATGGCATGTTAGAGCCTGTAAACTCTCTGGCGGACGATTTGAGACGTTTTGGATACCGTTTCGATAGTAGAAACGCTCTTAGATTTTTTAAATTTTAGTAACGCTATTTTTGTGTTTGAATGCGACTTCTTAAGGTCTTCAAAATGCTACTATCTGTACTTAACATATTATAATTATTAGACAGTAATTGCAGCATGCTAGAGATTGTACAGAAACAATTGTAAACTAATTTTAAATGCATCAGAATGGCAGCTACAGTTTTAGAAGTAGACAAAATGGCATGTTAGAGCCTGTAAACGCTCTGGCGGACGTTTTGAAACGTTTTGGATACCGTTTCGATACGTTTTGGATACCGTTTCGATAGTAGAAACGATCTTAGATTTTTTAAATTTTAGTAACGCTATTTCCGTGTTTGAATGCGCCTTCTTAATGGCTCTAAAATGCTACTATCAGTACCTAACATATTATAATTATTAGACAGTAATTGCAGAATGCTAGAGATTGTACAGAAACAATTGTAAACTAATTTTAAATGCATCAGAATGGCAGCTACAGTTTTAGAAGTAGACAAAATGGCATGTTAGAACCTGTAAACGCTCTGGCGGACGTTTTGAGACGTTTTGGATACCGTTTCGATAGTAGAAACGCTCTTAGATTTTTTACCTTTTAGTAACGCTATTTCCGTGTTTGAATGCGACTTCTTAATGGCTCTAAAATGCTACTATCAATACTTAACATATTATAATTATTAGACAGTAATTGCAGAATGCTAGAGATTGTACAGAAACAATTGTAAACTAATTTTAAATACATCAGAATGGCAGCTACAGTTTTAGAAGTAAACAAAATGGCATGTTAGAACCTGTAAACGCTCTGGCGGACGTTTTGAGACGTTTTGGATACCGTTTCGATAGTAGAAACGCTCTTAGATTTTTTAAATTTTAGTAACGTTATTTCCGTGTTTGAATGCGACTTCTTAATGGCTCTAAAATGCTACTATCAGTTCTTAACATATTATAATTATTAGACAGTAATTGCAGAATGCTAGAGATTGTACAGAAACAATTGTAAACTAATTTTAAATGCATCAGAATGGCAGCTACAGTTTTAGAAGTAGACAAAATTGCATGTTAGAGCCTGTAAACGCTCTGGCGGACGTTTTGGGAAGTTTTGGATACCGTTTCGATAGTAGAAACGCTCTTAGATTTTTTAAATTTTAGTAACGCTATTTCCGTGTTTGAATGCGACTTCTTAAGGGCTTCAAAATGCTGCTATCAGTACTTAACATATTATAATTATTAGACAGTAATTGCAGAATGCTAGAGATTGTACAGAAACAATTGTAAACTAATTTTAAATGCATCAGAATGGCAGCTACAGTTTTAGAAGTAGACAAAATGGCATGTTAGAGCCTGTACACGCTCTGGCCGACGTTTTGAGACGTTTTGGATACCGTTTCGATAGTATAAACGCTCTTAGATTTTTTTAATTTTAGTAACGCTATTTTTGTGTTTGAATGCGACTTCTTAACCCTCCGTCGGGCGCAGTCGGCCTGAGAGGCCAGCAAAACACTTAATTGGACGCCCCTCCTTCTCTGGTCGGCTCACTGTCTCCCCTCTCTTAATAGTTTCCTGCCCTGAGGTACTAAGTAGAATCCCTCTGCCCAATTTACCGTGAATTTCGTCCGGACTGTATAGAACCTTTGTGGCTTGTGAGGCCGGCTGTGCCCGATTACGTTATTATTGCGAAGGCAAGTTTTTTCGAAATATTATTATTGCCAATTGTTTATTTTGCTTAAAATAATCCAGTTTTCGTGAAAGTTAGTCGAGGTCTAGATAAATAAGTGCTATTCCGATACTGGCCTTACAGGCCGAGTGAGCCTGATAACGTTACCTCGCAAACTAATTTAAGTTTTACTCCAGTTGTTTCCAGATTTCCTGCTGAAATGGCCAGAAAAGTGTATAGTTTCTCCAACCCCAATGATGTTGAGGAATTAAGACGCCTCCTTGAAGATGATACTGCTGATGATCCGGCTTTGAATGAGGATTTGGGCGTAGAAAGTGGCATTGCTTCTCACGATGAGGTAGAAGAACGGGAAGAGGACTCAGAAACTGAGCAGGAAGGTGATGGAACATTCCAGAAGGAGGAAGAAGAAGAAGAGCAGACGGATGATTTTTTTCTCGGAAAAGATAAAAAGACAAAGTGGACCAAGAAGCCCAGTCAAGCGGCTTTTCGTCGTACACAAAGGAATAACATTGTTACACATCTTCCAGGTGTAAAAGGAGTTGCTAGAAATGCAAAAACCATCCTGCAATGTTGGGAATGTTTATTTGACCCACAAATTCTGGTATTAATTGTGAAATATACAAACCAATACATCGAATCCGTCAAAGCAAAATTCGCCAGAGAGAGGGATGCAAAAGAAACTGACGAGATTAAAATTAAGGCGTTCATAGAATTATTGTATCTGGCTGGTGCTTACAGAGCAAACCGTCAGAGTCTAGAAGAGCTATGGGGAACAGAAGGAAATGGAATTGAGAAATTTGGACTGGTAATGAATATAAAACGATTCAAGTTCCTCATACGATGTATTCGATTTGACGATCTCACAAGCCGAGCACAGCGGAAAGAATATGATCGACTTTGTCCAATCCGTGAAGTGTTCCAGAGTTTTGTTCAGAACTGCCAAAAAACTACGTCCCTGGAAAAAATATCACAATTGATGAGATGTTGCCAGGATTCCGCGGGAAGTGTGCTTTCAGACAATATATACACTCGAAACCTTCAAAATATGGTATAAAGTTATTTGCCCTAGTTGTTGACCGAATGGTATACCTACACCTACAATATAGAAATATACCCAGGAAAACAGCCTAATGGGCCATTTTCAGTACAGGGCGGTACAGGGCGCAACATAACCGCAGACAATTGGTTCACAAACATCGATCTGGTGAATGAGCTGAAAGAGAAGAAGCTGTCATATGTTGGAACGATAAGGAAAAATAAAAGAGGGTTACCACCGGATTTTGTAAATATACGAGGACGGGCTCAGTACAGCAGCAAGTTCGGCTTCAATACAGTCTAGTTTCCTATGTACCAAAGAAAGGAAAAAATGTTATTATCATTTCATCACTCCGTGAAACTGATGCGATTGATGAAACTACAGGTGAAATGAAGAAGCCAGAAGTTATTACATTTTATAATTCCACCAAAGGGGGAGTAGACACAGTCGATCAAATGTCCTCAACTTTCAGTGTGAGCCGAAACACGAGACGTTGGCCAATGGTAATTTTTTTCGCATGTTTGAACGTGGCTGGCATAAATGCTCAAGTTATTTCAATGGGAAATGGCTTAGAACAGCTTAAGAGAAGAATTTTCCTGAAATCCTTGGCCCACCAACTAATGACCGGACAACTAGCACGGCGAAGCCTAAAAACAAGTGGAATGCCGAGTCAAGTACAACTCCGCTGGAAAAGATTCTTACCACAGGAAGAACGTGAAAATCCCCCCCTCCCCAACATCCCAAAAGACGCAAGTCTGGTATGTGCATGTCTGAAAACAATTTCAGAAGAATGACAAATTATGAGTGTAGAAATTGTCAAGAACCGATCTGCCTCAGCCATGTAAATGCCTTGTGTAAGAGCTGTTTTTCGGTTGCTAATTTGAAGAACTCGCAGTCCGTTTCTGCCTACGACAGTGACGATGAATGATGGATAAACATTATAAAAGACAATAAATTAAATTTTTCGATAATTTTTTCATTTTTATATCAATTGGTTCGCCCTGATTTGAAAAAGCTTCTGTGTCAAAGTAGAAATTTAATTTTTTGACTTAAAGTTTTATTTTGTTGAATAAACTTGTTATTTTTCGCCCAATTTGATATATATTTTTTTCCTTCGATCCAAGTATAGAGTACTCTACCGAAATTGTACATAAAAATTGATAAGAGTGGAGATAGAAGTGGGTGGCCTCTCAGGCCGGGGGCGCCCGATTTTGTTTCAGTTAGAGATGCGCCCGACGGAGGGTTAAGGGCTTCAAAATGCTACTATCAGTACTTAACATATTATAATTATTAGACAGTAATTGCAGAATGCTAGAGATTGTACAGAAACAATTGTAAACTAATTTTAAATGCATCAAAATGGCAGCTACAGTTTTAGAAGTAGACAAAATGGCATGTTAGAGCCTGTAAACGCTCTGGCGGACGTTTTGAGACGTTTTGGATACCGTTTCGATAGTAGAAACGCTCTTAGATTTTTTTAATTTTAGTAACGCTATTTTTGTGTTTGAATGCGACTTCTTAATGGCTCTAAACTGCTACTATCAGTACTTAACATATTATAATTATTAGACAGTAATTGCAGAATGCTAGAGATTGTACAGAAACAATTGTAAACTAATTTTAAATGCATCAGAATGGCAGCTACAGTTTTAGAAGTAGACAAAATGGCATGTTAGAGCCTGTAAACTCTCTGGCGGACGATTTGAGACGTTTTGGATACCGTTTCGATAGTAGAAACGCTCTTAGATTTTTTAAATTATAGTAACGCTATTTCCGTGTTTGAATGCGACTTCTTAATGGCTCTAAAATGCTACTATCAGTACTTAACATATTATAATTATTAGACAGTAATTGCAGAATGCTAGAGATTGTACAGAAACAATTGTAAACTAATTTTAAATGCATCAGAATGGCAGCTACAGTTTTAGAAGTAGACAAAATGGCATGTTAGAGCCTGTAAACGCTCTGGCGGACGTTTTGAGACGTTTTGGATACCGTTTCGATAGTAGAAACGCTCTTAGATTTTTTAAATTTTAGTAACGCTATTTCCGTGTTTGAATGCGACTTCTTAATGGCTCTAAAATGCTACTATCAGTACTTAACATATTATAATTATTAGACAGTAATTGCAGAATGCTAGAGATTGTACAGAAACAATTGTAAACTAATTTTAAATGCATCAGAATGGCAGCTACAGTTATAGAATAACAAAATGGCATGTTAGAGCTTGTAATTGCTTTGGCGGACGATGTGAGCCGTTTTGGATACCGTTTCGATAGTAGAAACGCTCTTAGATTTTTTAAATTTTATTAACGCTATTTCTGTGTTTGAATGCGACTTCTTAATGGCTTTAAAATGCTACTATCTGTACTTAACATATTATAATTATTAGACAGTAATTGCAGAATGCTAGAGATTGTACAGAAACAATTGTAAACTAATTTTAAATGCATCAGAATGGCAGATACAGTTTTAGAAGTAGACAAAATGGCATGTTAGAGCCTGTAACCGATCTGGCGGTCGATTTGAGACGTTTTGGATACCGTTTCGATAGTAGAAACGCTCTTAGATTTTTTAAATTTTAGTAACGCTATTATTGTGTTTGAATGCGACTTCTTAAGGGCTTCAAAATGCTAATATCAGTACTTAACATATTATAATTATTAGACAGTAATTGCAGAATGCTAGGGATTGTACAGAAACAATTGTAAACTAATTTTAAATGCATCAGAATGACAGCTACAGTTATAGAAGAACAAAATGGCATGTTAGAGCCTGTAATTGCTTTGGCGGACGATTTGAGTCGTTTTGGATACCGTTTCGATAGTAGAAACGCTCTTAGATTTTTTAAATTTTAGTAACGCTATTTCCGTGTTTGAATGCGACTTCTTAATGGCTCTAAAATGCTACTATCAGTACTTAACATATTATAATTATTAGACAGTAATTGCAGAATGCTAGGGATTGTACAGAAACAATTGTAAACTAATTTTAAATGCATCAGAATGGCAGCTACAGTTATAGAAGAACAAAATGGTATGTTAGAGCCTGTAATTGCTTTGGCGGACGATTTGAGCCGTTTTGGATACCGTTTCGATAGTAGAAATGCTCTTAGATTTTTTAAATTTTAGTAACGCTATTTCTGTGTTTGAATGCGACTTCATAATGGCTTTAAAATGCTACTATCAGTACTTAACATATTATAATTATTAGACAGTAATTGCAGAATGCTAGAGATTGTACAGAAACAATTGTAAACTAATTTTAAATGCATCAGAATGGCAGCTACAGCTTTAGAAGTAGACAAAATGGCATGTTAGAGCCTGTAAACGCTCTGGCAGACGATTTGAGACGTTTTGGATACCGTTTCGATAGTAGAAACGCTCTTAGATTTTTTAAATTTTAGTAAAGCTATTTTTGTGTTTGAATGCGACTCCTTAAGGGCTTCAAAATGCTGCTATCTGTAATTAACATATTATAATTATTAGACAGTAATTGCAGAATGCTAGGGATTGTACAGAAACAATTGTAAACTAATTTTAAATGCATCAGAATGGCAGCTACAGTTATAGAAGAACAAAATGGCATGTTAGAGCCTGTAATTGCTTTGGCGGACGATTTGAGCCGTTTTGGATACCGTTTCGATAGTAGAAACGCTCCTAGATTTTTTAAATTTTAGTAACGCTATTACCGTGTTTGAATGCGACTTCTTAATGGCTCTAAAATGCTACTATCAGTACTTAACATATTATAATTATTAGACAGTAATTGCAGAATGCTAGAGATTGTACAGAAACAATTGTAAACTAATTTTAAATGCATCAGAATGGCAGCTACAGTTTTAGAAGTAGACAAAATGGCATGTTAGAGCCTGTAAACTCTTTGGAGAACGATTTGAGAAGTTTTGGATACCGTTTCGATAGTAGAAACGCTCTTAGATTTTTTATATTTTAGTAACGCAATTTTTGTGTTTGAATGCGACTTTTTAAGGGCTTCAAAATGCTACTATCTGTACTTAACATATTATAATTATTAGACAGTAATTGCAGAATGCTAGGGATTGTACAGAAACAATTGTAAACTAATTTTAAATGCATCAGAATGGCAGCTACAGTTTTAGAAGTAGACAAAATGGCATGTTAGAGCCTGTAAACGCTCTGGCGGACGTTTTGAGACGTTTTGGATACCGTTTCGATAGTAGAAACGCTCTTAGATTTTTTAAATTTTAGTAACGCTATTTCCGTGTTTGAATGCGACTTCTTAATGGCTCTAAAATGCTACTATCAGTACTTAACATATTATAATTATTAGACAGTAATTGCAGAATGCTAGAGATTGTACAGAAACAATTGTAAACTAATTTTAAATGCATCAGAATGGCAGCTACAGTTTTAGAAGTAGACAAAATGGCATTTTAGAGCCTGTAAACGCTCTGGCGGACGTTTTGAGACGTTTTGGATACCGTTTCGATAGTAGAAACGCTCTTAGATTTTTTAAATTTTAGTAACGCTATTTCCGTGTTTGAATGCGACTTCTTAATGGCTCTAAAATGCTACTATCAGTACTTAACATATTATAATTATTAGACAGTAATTGCAGAATGCTAGAGATTGTACAGAAACGATTGTAAACTAATTTTAAATGCATCAGAATGGCAGCTACAGTTTTAGAAGTAGACAAAATAGCATGTTAGAGCTTGTAAACTCTCTGGCGGACGATTTGAGACGTTTTGGATACCGTTTCGATAGTAGAAACGCTCTTAGATTTTTTAAATTTTAGTAACGCTATTTTTGTGTTTGAATGCGACTTCTTAAGGGCTTCAAAATGCTACTATCTGTACTTAACATATTATAATTATTAGACAGTAATTGCAGAATGCTAGAGAATGTACAGAAACAATTGTAAACTAATTTTAAATGCATCAGAATGGCAGCTACAGTTTTAGAAGTAGACAAAATGGCATGTTAGAGCCTGTAAACTCTCTGGAGAACGATTTGAGAAGTTTTGGATACCGTTTCGATAGTAGAAACGCTCTTAGATTTTTTATATTTTAGTAACGCAATTTTTGTGTTTGAATGCGACTTCTTAAGGGCTTCAAAATGCTACTATCTGTACTTAACATATTATAATTATTAGACAGTAATTGCAGAATGCTAGGGATTGTACAGAAACAATTGTAAACTAATTTTAAATGCATCAGAATGGCAGCTACAGTTTTAGAAGTAGACAAAATGGCATGTTAGAGCCTGTAAACGCTCTGGCGGACGTTTTGAGACGTTTTGGATACCGTTTCGATAGTAGAAACGCTCTTAAATTTTTTACATTTTAGTAACGCTATTTCCGTGTTTGAATGCGACTTCTTAATGGCTCTAAAATGCTACTATCAGTACTTAACATATTATAATTATTAGACAGTAATTGCAGAATGCTAGAGATTGTACAGAAACAATTGTAAACTAATTTTAAATGCATCAGAATGGCAGCTACAGTTTTAGAAGTAGACAAAATGGCATTTTAGAGCCTGTAAACGCTCTGGCGGACGTTTTGAGACGTTTTGGATACCGTTTCGATAGTAGAAACGCTCTTAGATTTTTTAAATTTTAGTAACGCTATTTCCGTGTTTGAATGCGACTTCTTAATGGCTCTAAAATGCTACTATCAGTACTTAACATATTATAATTATTAGACAGTAATTGCAGAATGCTAGAGATTGTACAGAAACAATTGTAAACTAATTTTAAATGCATCAGAATGGCAGCTACAGTTTTAGAAGTAGACAAAATAGCATGTTAGAGCTTGTAAACTCTCTGGCGGACGATTTGAGACGTTTTGGATACCGTTTCGATAGTAGAAACGCTCTTAGATTTTTTAAATTTTAGTAACGCTATTTTTGTGTTTGAATGCGACTTCTTAAGGGCTTCAAAATGCTACTATCTGTACTTAACATATTATAATTATTAGACAGTAATTGCAGAATGCTAGAGATTGTACAGCAACAATTGTAAACTAATTTTAAATGCATCAGAATGGTAGCTACAGTTTTAGAAGTAGACAAAATGGCATGTTAGAGCCTGTAAACGCTCTGGCAAACGTTTTGAGACGTTTTGGATACCGTTTCGATAGTAGAAACGCTCTTAGATTTTTTAAATTTTAGTAACGCTATTTCTGTGTTTGAATGCGACTTCTTAATGGCTTTAAAATGCTACTATCAGTACTTAACATATTATAATTATTAGACAGTAATTGCAGAATGCTAGAGATTGTACAGAAACAATTGTAAACTAATTTTAAATGCATCAGAATGGCAGCTACAGCTTGAGAAGTAGACAAAATGGCATGTTAGAGCCTGTAAACGCTCTGGCGGACGATTTGAGACGTTTTGGATACCGTTTCGATAGTAGAAACGCTCTTAGATTTTTTAAATTTTAGTAAAGCTATTTTTGTGTTTGAATGCGACTCCTTAAGGGCTTCAAAATGCTACTATCAGTACTTAACATATTATAATTATTAGACAGTAATTGCAGAATGCTAGAGATTGTACAGAAACAATTGTAAACTAATTTTAAATGCATCAGAATGGCAGCTACAGATTTAGAAGTAGACAAAATGGCATGTTAGAGCCTGTAAACTCTCTGGCGCACGATTTGAGACGTTTTGGATACCGTTTCGATAGTAGAAACGCTCTTAGATTTTTTAAATTTTAGTAACGCTATTTCCGTGTTTGAATGCGACTTCTTAAGGGCTTCAAAATGCTACTATCTGTACTTAACATATTATAATTATTAGACAGTAATTGCAGAATGCTAGGGATTGTACAGAAACAATTGTAAACTAATTTTAAATGCATCAGAATGGCAGCTACAGTTTTAGAAGTAGACAAAATGGCATGTTAGAGCCTGTAAACGCTCTGGCGGACGTTTTGAGACGTTTTGGATACCGTTTCGATAGTAGAAACGCTCTTAGATTTTTTAAATTTTAGTAACGCTATTTCCGTGTTTGAATGCGACTTCTTAATGGCTCTAAAATGCTACTATCAGTACTTAACATATTATAATTATTAGACAGTAATTGCAGAATGCTAGAGATTGTACAGAAACAATTGTAAACTAATTTTAAATGCATCAGAATGGCAGCTACAGTTTTAGAAGTAGACAAAATGGCATTTTAGAGCCTGTAAACGCTCTGGCGGACGTTTTGAGACGTTTTGGATACCGTTTCGATAGTAGAAACGCTCTTAGATTTTTTAAATTTTAGTAACGCTATTTCCGTGTTTGAATGCGACTTCTTAATGGCTCTAAAATGCTACTATCAGTACTTAACATATTATAATTATTAGACAGTAATTGCAGAATGCTAGAGATTGTACAGAAACAATTGTAAACTAATTTTAAATGCATCAGAATGGCAGCTACAGTTTTAGAAGTAGACAAAATAGCATGTTAGAGCTTGTAAACTCTCTGGCGGACGATTTGAGACGTTTTGGATACCGTTTCGATAGTAGAAACGCTCTTAGATTTTTTAAATTTTAGTAACGCTATTTTTGTGTTTGAATGCGACTTCTTAAGGGCTTCAAAATGCTACTATCTGTACTTAACATATTATAATTATTAGACAGTAATTGCAGCATGCTAGAGATTGTACAGCAACAATTGTAAACTAATTTTAAATGCATCAGAATGGTAGCTACAGTTTTAGAAGTAGACAAAATGGCATGTTAGAGCCTGTAAACGCTCTGGCAAACGTTTTGAGACGTTTTGGATACCGTTTCGATAGTAGAAACGCTCTTAGATTTTTTAAATTTTAGTAACGCTATTTCTGTGTTTGAATGCGACTTCTTAATGGCTTTAAAATGCTACTATCAGTACTTAACATATTATAATTATTAGACAGTAATTGCAGAATGCTAGAGATTGTACAGAAACAATTGTAAACTAATTTTAAATGCATCAGAATGGCAGCTACAGCTTTAGAAGTAGACAAAATGGCATGTTAGAGCCTGTAAACGCTCTGGCGGACGATTTGAGACGTTTTGGATACCGTTTCGATAGTAGAAACGCTCTTAGATTTTTTAAATTTTAGTAAAGCTATTTTTGTGTTTGAATGCGACTCCTTAAGGGCTTCAAAATGCTACTATCAGTACTTAACATATTATAATTATTAGACAGTAATTGCAGAATGCTAGAGATTGTACAGAAACAATTGTAAACTAATTTTAAATGCATCAGAATGGCAGCTACAGATTTAGAAGTAGACAAAATGGCATGTTAGAGCCTGTAAACTCTCTGGCGGACGATTTGAGACGTTTTGGATACCGTTTCGATAGTAGAAACGCTCTTAGATTTTTTAAATTTTAGTAACGCTATTTCCGTGTTTGAATGCGACTTCTTAATGGCTCTAAAATGCTACTATCAGTACTTAACATATTATAATTATTAGACAGTAATTGCAGAATGCTAGAGATTGTACAGAAACAATTGTAAACTAATTTTAAATGCATCAGAATGGCAGCTACAGTTTTAGAAGTAGACAAAATGGCATGTTAGAGCCTGTAAACTCTCTGGCGGACGATTTGCGACGTTTTGGATACCGTTTCGATAGTAGAAACGCTCTTAGATTTTTTAAATTATAGTAACGCTATTTCCGTGTTTGAATGCGACTTCTTAATGGCTCTAAAATGCTACTATCAGTACTTAACATATTATAATTATTAGACAGTAATTGCAGAATGCTAGAGATTGTACAGAAACAATTGTAAACTAATTTTAAATGCATCAGAATGGCAGCTACAGTTTTAGAAGTAGACAAAATGGCATGTTAGAGCCTGTAAACGCTCTGGCGGACGTTGTGAGACGTTTTGGATACCGTTTCGATAGTAGAAACGCTCTTAGATTTTTTAAATTTTAGTAACGCTATTTCCGTGTTTGAATGCGACTTCTTAATGGCTCTAAAATGCTACTATCAGTACTTAACATATTATAATTATTAGACAGTAATTGCAGAATGCTAGAGATTGTACAGAAACAATTGTAAACTAATTTTAAATGCATCAGAATGGCAGCTACAGTTATAGAATAACAAAATGGCATGTTAGAGCTTGTAATTGCTTTGGCGGACGATGTGAGCCGTTTTGGATACCGTTTCGATAGTAGAAACGCTCTTAGATTTTTTAAATTTTAGTAACACTATTTCTGTGTTTGAATGCGACTTCTTAATGGCTTTAAAATGCTACTATCTGTACTTAACATATTATAATTATTAGACAGTAATTGCAGAATGCTAGAGATTGTACAGAAACAATTGTAAACTAATTTTAAATGCATCAGAATGGCAGCTACAGTTTTAGAAGTAGACAAAATGGCATGTTAGAGCCTGTAACCGACCTGGTGGTCGATTTGAGACGTTTTGGATACCGTTTCGATAGTAGAAACGCTCTTAGATTTTTTAAATTTTAGTAACGCTATTTTTGTGTTTGAATGCGACTTCTTAAGGGCTTCAAAATGCTACTATCAGTACTTAACATATTATAATTATTAGACAGTAATTGCAGAATGCTAGGGATTGTACAGAAACAATTGTAAACTAATTTTAAATGCATCAGAATGACAGCTACAGTTATAGAAGAACAAAATGGCATGTTAGAGCCTGTAATTGCTTTGGCGGACGATTTGAGTCGTTTTGGATACCGTTTCGATAGTAGAACCGCTCTTAGATTTTTTAAATTTTAGTAACGCTATTTCCGTGTTTGAATGCGACTTCTTAATGGCTCTAAAATGCTACTATCAGTACTTAACATATTATAATTATTAGACAGTAATTGCAGAATGCTAGGGATTGTACAGAAACAATTGTAAACTAATTTTAAATGCATCAGAATGGCAGCTACAGTTATAGAAGAACAAAATGGTATGTTAGAGCCTGTAATTGCTTTGGCGGACGATTTGAGTCGTTTTGGATACCGTTTCGATAGTAGAACCGCTCTTAGATTTTTTAAATTTTAGTAATGCTATTTCTGTGTTTGAATGCGACTTCTTAATGGCTTTAAAATGCTACTATCAGTACTTAACATATTATAATTATTAGACAGTAATTGCAGAATGCTAGAGATTGTACAGAAACAATTGTAAACTAATTTTAAATGCATCAGAAAGGCAGCTACAGCTTTAGAAGTAGACAAAATGGCATGTTAGAGCCTGTAAACGCTCTGGCGGACGATTTGAGACGTTTTGGATACCGTTTCGATAGTAGAAACGCTCTTAGATTTTTTAAATTTTAGTAAAGCTATTTTTGTGTTTGAATGCGACTCCTTAAGGGCATCAAAATGCTGCTATCTGTACTTAACATATTATAATTATTAGACAGTAATTGCAGAATGCTAGGGATTGTACAGAAACAATTGTAAACTAATTTTAAATGCATCAGAATGGCAGCTACAGTTATAGAAGAACAAAATGGCATGTTAGAGCCTGTAATTGCGTTGGCGGACGATTTGAGCCGTTTTGGATACCGTTTCGATAGTAGAAACGCTCCTAGATTTTTTAAATTTTAGTAACGCTATTTCCGTGTTTGAATGCGACTTCTTAATGGCTCTAAAATGCTACTATCAGTACTTAACATATTATAATTATTAGACAGTAATTGCAGAATGCTAGAGATTGTACAGAAACAATTGTAAACTAATTTTAAATGCATCAGAATGGCAGCTACAGTTTTAGAAGTAGACAAAATGGCATGTTAGAGCCTGTAAACTCTCTGGAGAACGATTTGAGAAGTTTTGGATACCGTTTCGATAGTAGAAACGCTCTTAGATTTTTTATATTTTAGTAACGCAATTTCCGTGTCTGAATGCGACTTCTTAATGGCTTCAAAATGCTACTATCAGTACTTAACGTATTATAATTATTAGACAGTAATTGCAGAATGCTAAAGATTGTACAGAAACAACTGTAAACTAATTTTAAATGCATCAGAATGGCTTCTACTGTTTTAGAAGTAGACAAAATGGAATGCTAGGGCCTGTAAACGGTCTGGCGGACGATTTGAGACGTTTTGGATACCATTTCGATAGTAGAAACGCTCTTAGATTTTTTAAATTTTTGTAACGCTATTTCCGTGTTTGAATGCGACTTCTTAATGGCTTCAAAATGCTACTATCAGTACTTAACATATTATAATTATTAGACAGTAATTGCAGAATGCTAAAGATTGTACAGAAACAACTGTAAACTAATTTTAAATGCATCAGAATGGCTTCTTCTGTTTTAGAAGTAGACAAAATGGAATGCTAGGGCCTGTAAACGGTCTGGCGGACGATCTGAGGCGTTTTGGATTTTATGTCAATAGTAGAAACGTTCTTAGATTTTTTAAATTTTAGTAGCGCTATTACGGTGATTGAGAGCGACTGCATAATGGCCTCAAAATGCTACAAGCAACACGTAACATACCATAATTAATAGACAGTATTTGCAGAATGCTAAAGATTGTACAGAAACGACTGTGAACTAACTTTAAATGCATCGGAATGGCACCTACTGTTTTAAAAGTAGACAAACTGGCATGCTAGGGACTGTAAACGCTCTGGCGGACGATCTGAGACGTTTTGAATACCGTTTCGATAGTAGAAACGCTCTTAGATTTTTTTAATTTTAGTAACGCTATTTCCGTGTTGCAATGCGACTTCTTAAGGGCTTCAAAATGCTACTATCAGTGCTTAACATATTATAATTATTAGACAGTAATTGCAGAATGCTAAAGATTGTACAGAAACAACTGTAAACTAATTTTAAATGCATCAGAATGGCTTCTACTGTTTTAGAAGTAGACAAAATGGAATGCTAGGGCCTGTAAACGGTCTGGCGGACGATTTGAGACGTTTTGGATACCATTTCGATAGTAGAAACGCTCTTAGATTTTTTAAATTTTAGTAACGCTATTTCCGTGTTCGAATGCGACTTCTTAATGGCTTCAAAATGCTACTATCAGTACTTAACGTATTATAATTATTAGACAGTAATTGCAGAATGCTAAAGATTGTACAGAAACAATTGTAAACTAATTTTAAATGCATCAGATTGGCAGCTACAGTTTCAGAAGTAGACAAAATGGCATGTTAGAGCCTGTAAAAGCTCTGGCGGACGAGTTGAGACGTTTTGAATACCGTTTCGATAGTAGAAACGCTATTAGATTTTTTTAATTTTAGTAACGCTATTTCCGTGTTTGAATGCGACTTCTTAAGGGCTTCAAAATGCTACTATCAGTACTTAACATATTACAATTATTAGACAGTAATTGCAGAATGCTAAAGATTGTACAGAAACAACTGTAAACTAATTTTAAATGCATCAGAATGGCTTCTACTGTTCTAGAAGTAGACAAAATGGAATGGTAGGGCCTGTAAACGGTCTGGCGGACGATCTGAGACGTTTTGGATACCATTTCGATAGTAGAAACGCTCTTAGATTTTTTAAATTTTAGTAACGCTATTACGGTGATTGAGAGCGA